>CM064578.1:36610735-37210735 GCA_032716605.1 Paralithodes platypus | reverse complement strand
TCTTCAGAGCCCATGTCTCAGCCCCATACATCACTTTGGCACAACAATTCCTTGATACAGTGCACTTTTTACTTTCACTCCGAGATTTCTTGTCTTCCACATACTTCCCATTGCTCCGAAAACCTTCCTTCCTTCACACACTCTCTGTTTTACCTCCACTCCTGCTTATCATTCCTCCTAGATATTTAAAACACTCTACTTGTTCCAATATTTCCCCATCCAGCCTCACATCTAGATTCACCCAATGCTCTCCCCTATTACACACCATTACTTTACTTTTATTGACGTTCACCTTCAGTTTCCTCCTTCCACAAACCACACCAAACTCTTTGACTACCCGCTGCAGTTTCTCATCAGAATCCGCCACCAATGCTGTGTCATCAGCGAACAGCAACTGATTCAACTCCCAATCTCTACCATTCTTTCCTACTAAACCCAATCCTCTTCCCATAGTTCTCCTTTTCACCTCCCTCACCACACCATCCATAAACATATTAAACAGCCATGGTGACATTACACAACCCTGTCGCAAACCTACCTTTACCTCAAACCATTCACTCAACTCACCATTTCCTACTCTCACACATGCTCTGCTCCCTTCATAAAAACTCTTAACTGCTTCTAACAAATTTCCTCCTATTTCATAAATCCTTAACACCTTCCACATTGCTTCACGGTCCACACGATCATACACTTTTTCCAAGTCCATAAAAGCCCAAAATATCTCCTTATGCTTCTCTAAATACTTCTGTACTTCTCGCATAACTGTCTTACTGCAAACATCTGATCATGTACCCTCTTCCCCTCCTAAAACCGCACTGTTCTTCTCCTATTGCAACTTCCGTACACTTTATTATCCTCTCTATCAACACCCTGCCATACAGCTTTCCAACCACTGACTAATACCTCTAATACCTCTATAACTTGAACACTCCTGCCGATCTCCCTTCCCCTTGTACAACGGCACAATACATGCACTCTTCCAGTCTATTGGTACCATTGACACAGCAAAGCACACATTGAAAAGTCTCACCAACCAATCTATTATCACATCTCCACCCTTCTTTATACACTCCACAGCAATACCATCCAAACCTTCTGCTTTTCCCGCTCTCATTTGTTTCACTGCTTCTTTCACCTCATTTTCCTCAATCCTTTCATTCATTCCCTGCCACCTGGGTGGCCTGGGTAACCTATCTCCATCCACCTCTGCTTCTCTTCCATCTCTTGTATTTAACAAAGATTCAAAATACTCGGCATATCTTTTCCTCACTTCAACTGGTTCCACTAGTAATTCTCCATTTTCATCTTTCACTGACTCTTCCCTCTTTTGTCCTCCTTTCCTTACTTTATTTACCTCCTTCCAGAACATCTTTCGTTCTTCAAAATTCTCACTCAGCCTTTGACCCCACCTTTCGTTTGCATCTTTTTTCGCTTCTCTAATTTTCCGTTTTGCCTCTCTCCTTTTCTCCTTGTACCTCTCCCATACCTCAACACTACCATCCTGTAAAACCCTCTCAAAACACTGTCTCTTCTCCTCAGCTGCCTTTCTCACCGTATCATTCCACCACTCGCTTCCCTTCCTGATACCTCTGCCTCCTACTTTCCTTTTGCCGCATACTACCTCTGCACTTGCTTTCACTCCTTCCTTAAACTGTTGCCATTCAACCTCTACTTCTCTCTCTTCCATCTCTCTCACTTCCATCCACTTTTCATTTAGTCTTTCCTTGTACTCTCTCTCTTTTTCACTCTTCTCTAACTCACTAACTTTTATTACCTCTCTTACTTCACGCTTGTCTCTTATTCTCCTGTAACTCTTAACTCTTAGCTTTCCCTCCACCAGGTAATGATCTGACATACCCTCCGCCTCACCTCTCATCACATTCACATCCAGCAGTCTACACAATCTTTCCCTTGTCACCAGCACATAATCCATCAATGCCCTCTCTACAATCTCTCCCCTCACAAGTCTATGCCAGGTGTACTTGTGTATACGCCTTTTTTTGAAGAACGTATTACCTACACTCTTCACATACATTGTTCAGTCTTTCTCCACTCTCCTTTACACCATCCACACAAAAACTACCGATGACTCCCTCAACAGGCTCATTTCCTACCCTAGCATTTAGGTCCCCTATAATTATAACATTTTCATTTTCATCAAACCCTTGTAGACAATCTCTCAAATCCTCCCAGAAACCCTCTACCTCATCTAACTCTCTCTCACTTCCTGGTCCATACGCACTTACAAAAACCCACCTTTCACCCTTAAACCACATTCTCACCCACATTAGCCTTGATGACACCTCTTTCCACTCTTTTATAAACTCTCTCAAACTCCTCCTTCACAATAATAGCCACTCCTTCTAGTCCAGGAGCTAGCAAACATTTGTATTACATCTCGAGTACAAAAGGTTTGAGTACTGGAATTTATTGATAGTCTATTGGAGATCCCCAATCGGTGATTCTTAAGTTTTATAATTGGAGCATTTGGTAGTAGGAGCCCCTTATAAATAATTTCCCATTAGAGTTCTTAAACATGTATTTTTGCTTGATACTGTACATCGTTGTACAGTTATCTGACTGGTCCCAAATGACTCATCTGAACAAATGAAACAATTTATGTTCAGACTATGCTTTGCTAATGTTGACTGTTTGACTTGCACAGGTACCTGTAGTTCAATAATTGGTAAAAAATGGCAACTTTTGTCTCAAGAAATTGAACTACAGGTGCCTGTACTAGTCAAACTGTCAACATGAGCTAAACATTGTCTGAACATAAGTTGTTTCTCTTGTTCAGATGAGTCATTTGAGACCAGTCAGATAACTCTACAACGATGTACAGTATCAAGCAAAAATACATGTTTAAGAACTCTTATGGGAAATTATTTATAAGGGGCTCCTACTACCAAATGCACCAATTATAAAACTTAAGAATCACCAATTGGGGATCTCCAATAGACTATCAATAAATTCCAGTACTCAAACCTTTTGTACTCGAGATGTAATACAAATGTTTGCTAGCTCCCCTACTATTCTTTCCCCCTGACTCCCTCGTCTACTCCAGACTTTCTACCTATCACGTTTCCAAAATCCACTTCTCCCTCTCCTTTCATCTTTGTTTCATTCAGTGCAAGGACATCATACATCCTTCTTTCAAATAACCTTCCAATATCCTTTCGCTTCTCATTCGTACTACATCCACGCACATTCAAAGCTCCTATTCTTAGGGTCGGGGACCACGAACGCGTTCCCTCGCCCCTATCTCTGTCTCGTTTTTTGTTTTGTTTTACTGTACTCATACTTATACTTGTATACTGTACTCGTGTATAATCCACTGTGGGAGAATAATTTTGACCACATTTATAAAACCTGATATTAATAGAAAAACCCCCCCCGCCCATTCTAATCAATCTCAGAGCTCTTTTGGACGTAATTTGGACGTAATTTGGACGTTTTTTGGACGTAAACACTGTTTACAAACGCCTTCTTTATGCAGTATAATCGACATTTACCCCCTGCTGGCAACATAGATGACGATTTCAATCATTCATGGGGGGTGAGGGGGGCAAAGCCCCCCTCAACCCATCGTGTATCCCACATTAGAATTATAACTAAGACCATGAAAACACTCATTTCTCCAAATCTGGAGGACAAAACATGAACAATAAGGGTGCAAGCCTATTCCCTATAATTACCAAATGGAGTTGTTGTTGTTGTTCCCTAAGCTGCCTGGCCGAACAGCCCCGAGTCCCTGAGAAAGGCCATGGCCACGATCGGGCTTTCCCACAAAGCTCTCATTGAGTGTAGATTGTGTTGTTGGCGTAAGTGGTTGTGTGAAATGCAGT
This sequence comes from Paralithodes platypus, assembly GCA_032716605.1. Lineage (NCBI taxonomy): Eukaryota > Metazoa > Arthropoda > Malacostraca > Decapoda > Lithodidae > Paralithodes > Paralithodes platypus. Next base: position 37,206,887 of record CM064578.1, on the reverse strand, counting down.
CTTCTATGATGTGTTTAATGGTATGGGGTGCTGTGTTACATCCCGGGCAGGCGTCGACAACGGAGTCATCCAGTCTCTTCTGATAGCTCAGGAGAGCTGAGCTATCAGAAGAGACTGGATGACTCCGTTGTCGACGCCTGTCCGGGATGTAACACAGCACCCCATACCATTAAACACATCATAGAAGACTGCAAATGGAGTACTTACTGTTGTCTTAATCCTGGCGTTGACCGGACATCACTATGTCGTCTGGTTGTTGTGAGGTGGTGGAAATTTAGAGCGTGGGAGTATAAGAGGACACTAGAGTTCCGCGGTGAAAGTTCGGGGTGGAGTATAAGAGGACAGCCGAGTTAGTAGGGTTAAGGTTGAAAACACGTTTTATTATCTGAATTTTTGGACTATCCTGCACTGGTATTGGGGACTAGAGTGAAGGTTTATTATTTTAGATGATAATTCTGTTATTAACTTCAATTCAGAAACCTAGCAGACCAAATAAAGTTGTAAACATTTAATTCAGAAGGTGCCAGACCACATCTGCCGAAAAAAGTGCTTTTGTGAATCCGCCATTGTATTCAACCATTCTTGAGCATGAGCGTACGATGGAGGAGCCAGTTGAGTCCTTGGTGAACCCCTGACAATGTCTTCACCTCCACCTCACAAACCTGCAGACAATACATTAGTGAACAGTTTATTTGGTAGTAGTCTTGGCAAATCCAACGTCAAGGCTATTAACCTAATTGCAATGACGACTTGTCTATTTTGACTGCTATGTCGTCATCCCAACCGCGGTTAAATAAGAAAACGTCTAGAGTCTACTCCTTGACTTGCTCTAGGAGACGTTGTACATTAACCAAAACTACCACCAAAGGTGAAAAACACATAGGAGAGAAGAAAAAGGGATTTACCTGAGATACAGAGATGATGTTCCATACAGCTGAACCGGCAACCTTCTCTGTTTCCTTCTCCATGTCACAGATATGACATATCTCTCACTACAAATTAATGGGCCGTATTCAGTTCAGTTCAGTTGGAATTCGGGAAGTTTAGCCTTAACGTCAGCTGATAGCCCAGCCCGTCTCCTGTCCATGTTTACATCTGGGCGAACCTGAGCGCATGCGCCGTTGCGGCCGTTACCATGTGCATATTGCATAATGCAAGATTATGCAACTATCATTTTCACCTGCGCTCTCATATGATCTAGACGTCTTAGCCTTGTGCTCTTCCATCGATAATATTCAAGGACACTAGTGCAGCGTTATGAGAAACAATTTATTAGGGAAAATAGGCACCAATAGATTCGTCATATATTTCTCCATAGGCTATAGTCCGCATGGAGGATTTTCGTTATCAACAAATTGAAAAATACCCACTTCACAGACAAATACACCAACAATCTAAGTCAAAGCGGGGGTGTAGGGGCGGCAGCCCCCACCTATAATACTAGGATAGGTTAGGTAAGGTTGTTAGGTTAGGATAATGTCCTTTCAAAGGGGTATAGGCTAGTAAACACTAGGATAGCCTATACCCGGTGGCTCCAGAATGTTTGGAATGTATCGTATGGAGGTCGCGTGTGATAATAGTCTATACCGAAGGTTCGGAGGGCGCCTTGTTTCCCCCGTCATGTTTATTCACTCCTTCTCTTTTCATATTGTCTTTTGTGTTAGTTCTGTGGGTAACATTCAAGGAAACTACTGCAGGACTCTTCTTACCTCTGACCAGGTATAGGCTATCCTAGTATTTACTAGTCTATACCCCTTTGAAAGGACATTAGCCTAACCTAACAACCTTACCTAACCTATCCTAGTATTATGGGTGGGGGCTGCCGCCTCCACACCCCCCGCTATTTGACATCTTTGACAGATTTTTGGTGTATTTTTCTGTGAAATTGGGTTTTTCAAGTGTCCATAACGAAATTCCTCCATGCGGACTATAATGAGAAAAATATGGCGAGTCTATTGGTCCCTATTTTCCCTAATAAATTGTTTCTAATAAGGCAGATGTAGTGTCCTTGGAGATTATTGTTCTGGGCATGGTTTTAGCTTAGTAGGTGCTAGCCTAGCTGGTTTTCTCATTCAGGTTTTTGCTATGCCCAGATGAGTTTTCATGTTTCATAGCCTAGGTGTTTACGTTTGGTAAAAAACAGAAATTCGGTGGTGGCGTTGCTCGTGTTGTAGAGTTTGTGTCGACCGAATTATAGCGTTATTCCTGAGTCGCCCCTTTCGAGCCTTCATTGTGTCTCAAGGGGACACAGGGTTTTTTCGCACCCGACGCATTCTCTGCTGACGGCTATGCCCCCCCCTTTTTCTCACCCGTGTTCATTTGCTGGTTTTTGTTTTTTGCCTTACTGTTTCACCTCCATCCTTTCGCCCACCTTAATCTCGTGCCCTTTAACCCTCCAGCCCCGGCTATGTATTATATATATATTCCTCGAAAACCGGGTGTTTTGGCCGAAAAACGTCTAGGCTAGGCTACCGTATATTCGTTAATCAGACTGCTTCCCGCATTCCCGCGCATCCCCAAGCGTAGCTGTGTTATTTACCTGTAGAATGGCATTAAGTAGAGCTCTCTAAGTCAACTGGTTGAGCTGTGATGATGATTTCATTGGAGATAACTTTATGGCCAAAACAGCCACTTTACACCACTTTTCGATACTTAACAACAACATACAGGCACACACGAACAAGCGACGCTCTCCTTCTTGTGGCCGGAGATGCGGAGCGTCGGTCCTGCCGGCTGTTGTTTACATGCGTCGGACCGACGCCTCGCACACCAAGCTCACAGGCTTTGACGTCATGGGTGTTTAAGAGCCCTTCCGGGTAGCTCGTGTATGCTTTTTTATGGGCGTTCAAGAGCCCTTCCGGGAACAGAGGGTTAATGCTGTTGGCGATATGTTGCTGTTTTGCTAGCCTATTCCGGGACTTGGTTAGGCTAGTGGGGGGCGGCGCTCCCTGCTGTGTCATTATGTTTTTCCCAGCTGGAGCCTCCCCCTCCCCCTCTTCATCGCCGGATTTAGGGCACGATTTCGGTGGGCATGCATCCTCTTTATTGCACTTTCGGGGGTACCTTCGGGGTTCCCATGTGTGCATAACCCCCTACCTGCCTCGGTTTCTTTCCTGGGCTATGCTCGTTCTATCGTGGGTAGGGTGGGTCCTGGGGGAATGTCCTTGTCTCCCCTGGTGTGTCTTTCCTGCTGCCCAACAACCTTTGGCCTGGTTGGTTGGGCGTTTGTTTCTCGGAAGACACTGTAAAGCTTGTGGGCCACCATGCACAGCTTTAGAGGAGCCTGCTTTTGCTGGCTTGTTTTTCCCATTTACATTTCATCTCCATCTTTCGCCCACCTTGACCTCGTGCCCTTTCATGCTGTCGGCGAGATGTAGCTGTTCTACTAGAGGCTAGCCTGTTCCACACTGGACTGGGTTAGGCTAGTGGGGGGCGGTGCTCCCTGCTGTGTTATCATGTTTTTCCCAGCTGGAGCCCCCCTCCCCCTCTTCATCGTCGGATTTAGGGCACAATTTCGGTGGGCATTCATCCTCTTTCATGCACGGTTCAGGGGTACCCTTCGGGGGTCCCTGTTTGTGCAACCACCCTCCCTGCCACTGTCTCTTCATGGGCTATGCTCTATCTCTGTGGGTTGGGTGGTTCCTGGGAGATGTGCCTCCTCTCCCCTGGTGTGTCTTCCTTGCCCCTCCCTTTACCGGTTGAGTTGGGATACTATCAAGGCAGACACTGCTCAGCTTGATGGCCTTTCCAAGCTTTGAGATCATAAGGAGATGCCCACATTTTAGCTCAGCTTGAGGGCCGACACACAAGCTTGGAGATCATGCTCAGCTTATTGGCCCTCATACATGCTTGGAGTTTATAGAAGTGCTAAGGTTCCTGGGGGATGTGCCTCCTCTCCCCTGGTGTGTCTTCCTTGCCCCTCCCTTTACCGGTTGAGTCAGGATACTATCAAGGAAGACACTGCTCAGCTTGATGGGCTTTCCAAGCTTTGAGATCATAAGGAGATGCCCGCATTTTTGCTCAGCTTGAGGGCCGACACACAAGCTTGGAGATCATGCTCAGCTTATTGGCCCTCATCCGCGCTTGAAGTTTATAAGAAATGCTACGGGTCCTGGGGGATGTGCCTCCTCTCCCCTGGTGTGTCTTCCTTGCCCCTCCCTTGCCCGGTTGAGACGGGTTCCTGTTCAAGGAAGACACTGCTCAGCTTGATGGCCCTTCCCAAGCTTGGAGATGCTGTAGGTGTCCTGGGGGATGTGCCTCCTCTCCCCTGGTGTGTGTAAACAAACTACTTGCTTGTTTCATATTATAAAGTTCTAGCACTTATTGTAGATATTTTAGCCCTCACTGTACTTAAGTGCTTAGCAAACCACCCAGTAGTTATCTTGCATGACATTGTACTGTAGTTTTGACTGATAAATGTTTGTTTTTCAAAATTCTATTTGTCAAGCTAGTAGAGATGCCGCCAATACCAGCGCCACCTGTGTACGCATAAACAAACCCTCTTCTTGTATTTTATATATCAAAGTCTAGCCAATACTGTACTTAGTTGAACTTTTTATCTTGGTTATCTATATAAATCGCACACACTAACATTTGTCAAGATAGTTTTAATATTGGGTTAGAAAAATTTAGTTACTGTAATACTTTTTGATAGCCTATTTATTAATCACATTTCAGATACTTGTCACCATATTAATAGGCCTCTCACACTCTTGCCAGGGATATTACTAACTCCATTATTATTATTATTATTGTGTCGACCACTGTATAAACTAATATACAGGCTTTAGCCTAACTGTGTCATACTGCTAACATCATTTTATTTTTATTTTCAGGCATAAAATTGTGTTCTATTGCTAACATATTCTTTTTGTGATTAACATATTCTTTTTGTGATTTACAGGCATTAATTGTACCATATTGCTAACCAATATTTGTTATTACTGTACTGTATACTGTTTTCCAGTTTTCTCACTAGGCTACATTAACCCTCTCCCACTTTTTGTTTTTTTCCAGTAAATTTTGTAACAAATTTCTAGTCCATTTGTGATTTTCAGACTTTAACTGTGTCATACTGCTAATATCAATTTTTGTTTTATTTTCAGGCATAAATTGTGTTCTATTGCTAACATATATTTTGTGATTTACAGGCATATTAATTTTATCATATTGCTAGCAATTTTTTTTGTGATTTTCAGGAATTAATTGTATCACATTGCTAACATAAATTTGTTGTGATGTTCAGGCTTTAATTGTACCATTTTGCTAACATAAATTTGTGTGATTTTCACGCATATTGTGATTATATCGTCATGGCGCCGCAACGAACCTGCACGAGTTGTTCCGGTAAATTTGGCCCTACCATGTTTGTTGATACTGATGTCCAAATTTGTAGATTTTGCCAGCTCCGAGAGAAGATTGCGGATGAATTGAATGGCATAAAATCGATGGCAAGATCGATGCCCTGACTACGAAGCTTGAATCCCTTCAAGAATTTGCCACACTCAACGTAGGAGTGCCCTCGTCCCAAGAAACCACTACGATGTCAACCGCCATTCCAGTGCATACAGTACCGGCACCAGTACCCACACCAGCAGCTACCTTAGATGTTGCAAAAAATAATAATGACTCTACTCTCACTCCCCCCCAGGACAACTTTCAGTTAGTGAGAAACAATGTGCATCCCAGTACCAGTACCAGGAAGGTCATCCCGACAACATGCCAAAACCGCTTCAAAATTCTTGGTATTGACGAGGAAGAGCAAACGGAAGAAGTTCGGCTTGTGGGCGACTCCATGGTCCGTGGCCAATTAACCGAGTTCTGCGCCAGGGCACCCAGGACCAGAAAGCGATTCTGTATCCCAGGTGGCGGCGTGGACGACATTGTTGCGGCTGTGGAAGAGGTTTCCAGGCTCGCCCCCACAAGCACCACGTACGTCATCCACGTTGGATCTAACGATGTCCAACGGACGCGGTCAGAGGAACTACTTTGCAAGTACCGGCGGCTGATCAGGTCCTTCAAGGAAAAATCTAATAGAATCTTAATTTCAGGAATTGTTCCCCGGATTGATGTAGAAAACCGATTCTACAACATAGCTACCAGTACAAATCGCCGACTAGCCAAACTCTGCAGGGAGGAGGACATCGGCTTTGTCGACACGTGGGATCATTTTTACTATGATAAATCTTTGTTTTCAGGAGATGGTGTACATCTCAATGAAGTAGGAGCTGCACGTCTTGGTCGTCTGCTGAACGATGCAGTCAAGGATTTCCGTTCAAAAAACGGGGTCAACCGGGATCCAGACAGGGTAGTGTAAGTGAAATACGAACTGAAAATTCAGATAATGCACAATCAGTAACATCCAACTCTAATACTCTTAAGGTGTTTTATGTAAATGCTCGTAGCATACGCAATAAATTTTCAGATCTAGAGGAAATCGTGTTTACAGAACATTATGATATAATCGGCATTACAGAATCTTGGTTAAATACGGAAGACAGAGACTTTTTAGCCGAATATACGCTTCCTGGTTATACAATGTTTGAGAAAAGTCGGATCAATAGAAATGGAGGAGTTCTGTTTTTTATAAAGGAAAGTCTTAATCCCGTCGTAATGTCAAAACCTCAAATTGCGAATATACATATCTTACGTACTATTAAATAATAAACGAGGAACTAAAATAACACTAGCTTTATTATACAGACCCCCAGCTCAATCAGTGCAAACTGACAGTGAAATTTATGAACAAATTGCAGAAATAACTAACATACAAGATACCGTAATTCTTGGCGATTTCAACTTACCCGTGACTAAATGGGGCGATATTCTTACTTCACACTCTGGACACGACCTCTATGCTAACTTGCAAGAGAGTTCACTTTTTCAATTTGTACAATCTCCGACCTGTGGTAATAATGTGCTTGACCTTGTACTCGCAACAAAAGAAGAATTCATAGAGAATTTGAATGTTGGTGATGAATTCAGTAACAGCGACCATCGTACGATAACTTTCACTTTAAAGTTTACTAGTAACAAATCAAATAGCAGCATTGAGAAAGTCCCTAATTTCAAAAAAGCAAATTTTCATAAACTTAAATCAAAGCTTAAAGAAACTGACTGGAGTTTTCTGACTAACAATAATGACATAAATACATCTTGGGAATGTTTCACAACCACTTACTTTAAGGCAGTGCAAGACTGCATACCATCGAAAATACGGCGTCCAGGCCATAATGATAAGCCCAAATGGTGGAATAAAGATATTTCAAACTGTCTGCTTGCTAAAAAATTTGCTAATGATAGATTAAAATCCTCACAAAATGACGAAGAACGGGTAAAATTTGTAGAGCTACAACGCAAAGCCAAAAAGTTAATTAAGCAAAGTAAAAAGACCATGGAGTTACATGTTGCGAATCAAAGTAAAACAAACCCGAAAGAATTCTATAGTTATATCAGAAAGAAAAAAGTAGTTACTTCAACTGTTGGACCGTTAGTCGATGAAAATGGAGAATACACCAAAGACGAAGTACAAATGAGTAATGCCCTCAATACCTTCTTTGCATCAGTTTTTACAACCGAAGACCTCAATGATATCCCTACACCATCGCTGATTCAGATTGATAATTCAGATGTTCTAAGCAATATCACCGTTACAGAGAGAGAAGTATTGAATTGTTTAGATAAATTCAAGGTAAATAAAACGCCTGGACCTGATACAATCTCGCCTAGAGTTCTAAAGGAAGCTAAGGATGAGCTCTCCAAACCACTGACATTGCTATTCAATGAATCCTTGCAGTCTGGGACTATGCCTGATCAGTGGAAACTAGCCAACGTAACACCGATATTCAAAAAAGGCAGCAAATCCCTACCCAGTAACTATCGTCCAATTAGCTTAACCTCAATTGTATGTAAAATGCTAGAAACGGTCATAAGAGACAGACTCGTAAATCACTTCGAGACAAATAACTTACTTAAAGATACTCAACACGGCTTTCGTAAAAAACGTTCCTGTTTAACAAACCTCTTAGACTTCTTCCACGATATCCTCAACCTCTACGATGAGAGTAAAGCTGTAGATATTATATACCTTGATTTTCAAAAGGCCTTCGACAAAGTTCCCCACAAACGTTTACTGCTAAAACTAAAAGCGCATGGAATACAAGATGGTGTGTTGAAATGGATAGAAAATTGGCTCAGCGACAGAAAGCAAAGAGTAGTCATAAACGGTAAGGCATCTAAATGGACCAATGTAAGTAGCGGGGTACCCCAGGGATCGGTACTAGGACCAATTCTCTTTCTAATTTACATCAACGACATAAATGAGGGTCTCACCTGTACAATCTCAAAATTTGCTGACGATACAAAAATTGCAAATAGCGTACTCTCAAAAGAACAAGTTGACGATATGCAACACAATCTAGATAAATTGTCATGTTGGGCCCAAATTTGGCAAATGAGTTTCAATGCGGATAAATGTAAAGTACTACATATCGGATACCTAAATGAGAAAGCAAACTATTCGATGAATGGCAGTCAGCTTAAGAATGTAAACAGAGAAACCGATCTGGGAGTAACAATATCGAGTAACCTAAAACAGAGTCAACAATGTTCAGAAGTTGTTAAGAAGGCAAACAAAATAATTGGCTTTATAGGCAGGTCATTTGAGCATAAATCCAAAGAAGTTATCCTAACCCTTTACAATTCCTTAGTCCGCCCTCTTCTGGAATACTGCGTTCAATCCTGGTGCCCTTATTACCAAAAAGATATAAACAAGCTAGAACGAGTTCAACGTAGAGTTACCAAAATGATACCTAGCCTAAAGAACAAACCATACGAAGAGCGTCTTAGAGAATTAAATCTATTTCCTTTAACCCAGTGCAGATTAAGAGGTGACTTAATTCAAGTGTTCAAAATCATCAAAGGCATCGACAATATGAACTGTAGTAAGTACTTCACTATCGACCAATCTAATTACACGCGGGGAAACGGTTGCAAAATTATTGGTAAATCTTTTAACTCACACGAATCTAAGAATTTCTTCTTCAATAGAGTTGTCAACTTGTGGAATGGGCTTCCCCGAGACATTATAGAATGCAGCACCGTTGATTCATTTAAACTCCGCTTAGACAAATATCTCGCATCAAACCCGCGACTGACTGCGTTTGTAAATGAATAACTTTATTTTATCCCCCCCTCAGTTACTAATCCATCTGTCCCCTACGAACTTCCTAATCCTGCCACGGACAATAGTTCCAGGGCAGTAGTTCCCTTTCCAATGTTCCCTTACCCACTCTAAACCACTGGTTGGACACTTGATCCTCAGTATTTTGGAGGACAAGCAGCCTAGAAGGGTCACTAGACCTGTTGTTGCTTGATTTCCTTTGTACTCTTCCTTGCCACCCCTCTCTTGACAGGTTGAGATGGGTACTGTACTGTTCAAGGGAGTCACTGCTCAGCTTGTCGGCCCTCCCACAAGCTTGAAGCTCTTGCTCAGCTGGTTGGCCATCACGCAAGCTTGGAGATCATAAGGAGTTGATGTAGGAGTCCTAGGGGATGTGCCTCCTCTCCCCTGGTGTGTCTTGATTCCTTGCCTGGTTGAGATGGGTACTGTACTGTTCAAGGTAGCTTGTGGGCCCTCCCACACGCTTGGAGGGCATGCTCGGCTTGTTGGCCCTCTCCCAGGCTTGGAGATCATAGGTTCCTGGGGGATGTACCTCCTCTCCCCTGGTGTGTTTTCCTTGCCTCCTCTCCCTTGACGGGTTGCGATGGGTACAGTACTGTTCATAGAAGATACTGCTCAGCTTGTAGGCCCTCACACAAGCTTGGAGAGCATGCTCACTTGGAAGACACTCCCCAGCTTGGAGTTCATAGGAGATGCCCACAACCTTGCGGCCTGCTTCGGTGTTGTCTCTGACCCTCATTTTGCTTTTTTGGCTTGGCCCTGGCCTTGCCATGGGCCCGCAAATTTGCGGTGTCACATAGGCCACACCTACATGGGCCCGCAATTTTGCGGAGGTGGTTAGTTTTTACTTCTATCCAATGCTGTCATTTGTCTTCCCTGCCTGCTTTTACAATGACATGGAAGGTGTATGGCTGGTGTTTTACACACACCTTTATACATCTGGTTTGCACTGTTTTTCCTGTGTTATAGACCCGGCATTTTGGATTTTGAGTTAGTGTTTAACGCTTTCTCTCAGGCTTCGACCTGCCCTTCATCGCTGCCGGTTTGGTGTGTCCAGAACCTCGGTTTGCATGCCAACTTGTTACTCTCCATGCTTCCTTTCTGGTTTCTTGGCTGTTTATCGGTGTAAATAGTGCCAAGGAGTACCTTGGACGTCCGGCGTTACTCACACCGACTTTCGATGACGAGGGGGGATTCTTCTTCTGCACCTTCATTGTTCCTCTGCTTCCCTCTTCCCCTCTATCCAGGGGGATGCTCCATGTTGCGGATGCGTTCTTTGGTTGTCTCTCTTCCGCCTGCTGTTCTACCTAGGGTCGCCCTCCTCCACCGGTGGGGCCCCCCCTCCCCTTCCTCTGCTGGCCTGGGGATTCTCTTCCTCCAAGACTGCCTTCTTTTAGAGTGAGGGGGCCCGGGTGCTGGTGCCCTCCGGGCCCTGGCGTGACCTCTTCCTTCTGGTTGGTCTGTCCCTTTTCGTGTCTCCCTGCTGTGCAGGGCGTTCTGAGGGACATTCTGGTTGCGGACGGGGAGGTATAGGCTTTCCCCGTGCAGGGCGGGCCGTCAGTTCTTCTCGGTGGGTTCAGGCCTCCATCTGCCCCTGCTCTGGTCGGACTTCGGCCGCCTGGACGTCCTACTGGTTGTTCGGTCCCTCTCGGTCTTGTCGAAGTTGTCAGGACTGTTCTCCTTGGGGCCGAACCTGCGCGTGGGCCGCATACCTGCTCTTCCTGCCATGCTCGTTCAACCGCGCTGTTTGGGGCCTGGTTGTCGGGGTCCTGCTGTTTGCTTCATGGACCGTCGACGTCGCTGTCTCGGAGTCCCCTTCGCCACGCTGTGGGCTATGTGCGGCGGATTTCCCTCCTGTTCGCTATGTCCTTCGTCCCCGTGCTACCGGTGGTGCTGTGCGGCGCTGCTCGCCTTGGCCTCGCCGTCCGGTCCACGGTCTGCTGCGGCGCCCTGTTCGCTGGGCGTCTGGGCCTGCTTACTCTGCGCTCTGTCTACAACGGGGTTGTTTGCTCCGTAGCGCCTGGGTGCTGCACGCCTCCCTATCGGCTGCCCCTGCTTCCGGCTCGCACCGTCGTGCCGTGTCACGGTCGGTGTCCTGTACGCTGTCCACCCGCTCGGCCGGGCCTCATCGCGTTGGCTCTGCTGGTGCGAGGCCGGTCAGCCCTCTCCCTCTGGTCGCGCTTCGTCGGGGTGGACTCCCCCGGACGGGTGGTGCTGTGTCACTCCCTTTTCGTCGAAAAAGGGGCGGGGGGGTAGAGCTTGCTCGTGGCACTCAGAGCCGTTTCGGAGGGGTTTCCACGTCTCAACACGTATCGGATCTCCAGGTCGGTCTCCTTCTCGCCTCTCAGACTGGGTTGCTTACTTTGTCGCGGAAGTCCCCACTGAATTTTTCTCCCTTGCGCCCATGCATCTTCACTGGCCACGAGGCACGTGGGGCCGGACGGTTACCAGGTGGAATCTACCCTAGCGACGTGACCACCATGGTCGCGTCCATGCACGGGACAAGGGTAGTTCCGGTGGTGCAACTCGGGCACAGGTTTTCCCCTCTCGTGTATTCCTGGTACCGTAGACTGCCTGTGACGCGATGAGTCCGGTGCTAGTTCTGTCGGCCCTCGCCTGTTCTCTCGGTTTCACGTGCTGTTGGTACTCATGGTCCGACTGACGCTACGTCCTCTGTCGTAGGTAATGTCGCGGGAGCTGCCGGGTGCATTTTGGCCCTATGCTGGTGATACAGGCTCTGGATCCTCTACTGCGAGACGGTATCCAGCTCCTGTTGTACCTGGACGTTTGGTGAGTAGTCTCCTACTCCCTCGCTCGGTCCGCACTGGCCGCGCTCCCTGTCAGCTGCCACGTTCCAGGTTGTGGCTTGTCCCGTGCACCTTTTACCGACCCTTTGGGACTCTGGGTCACTCAGGGCTCTCTCTCGCCGCCCAGGCCCTGGTCTGCCCCATCACCGACATTCTGGTTAGTCACAGATTCGTCGTGTGTGGTGGCTTGGAGCTCCCTCTATTCCGGGGCCTTCCCCGTCAGGGCTGGTGGTCGGGCACATGCCCCTGCATGTCGATGCTCTCGACCTGTTGGTGGCATTGCTATTCAGGGTTTCCACACTGGCCTTTCGGGCGTGTCGGTGACTTTCGGGGTGGACACTCTGCCGGGGCGTCCGTTGTTGCCATTGTCGCCACGTCTCCCTTCAGTCCTGGGTCACTCGGGGCACTCTCTCTGCTGCCGTGCCCTGGCCTGCCCCTCTGCCAACGATCTGGGTGGTCGCAGATTCGTTGTGCGAGGTGGCTTCGGGCTCCCAGTTGTCCATGGAGCATCGACGTCTGGGCTGGCGATGTGGGCCCACGCCCCTACCAGTCGATGCTCTCGGCCTGTTGGTGCCGTTGTTCTTCCTGTGGGTTCACGCATTCGCTCTTTCGGGCGAGTTGGTGGCTTTCAGGTTGAACGTTCAGTTGGAGATCCATGGTCTCCGCGTGCAGAGGTCCTCCAGGTCTTGTCCTCTGTTGGGGATCGCAGAGCCATTGTTCTTCCTGGCGGTCCGGCACTGCGTGTCCCTGCGCGCTTCCTACCTGCCCGTGGCTGCCTGTTGTCCGGACAGGCTGTTCTGGTAGAGTGGACGCTGCCGCATACTGTCTTCGTCGACCTGACTGCTTCTTGGGGCGTTCCGGGGCTCTCCTTGTTCGCCTCATGGGGGTTGCATATGTTGCCTTTGTCCCTCTCCCTCCTGTCTCGCACCCCGGCAATGGTTCTGGTTGCATTCGCGGACGTATGGGGCAAGGTGGCGGAGCTCTTAGTCTTCCTCCTCCGGTCGCACTCTTGCTGTGCGACATCCCGCTGAAGCTCCGACAGTTCCGCGGCTGGGTCTGGTTGTTGCCGCCCCCGTGGCTGGCACTGGTTTGGTGCGCCCAGCTGCGGTGAGGGTGCCCGTTTCCGGTGCCCCTGCCTGTCTCGCGATTCCTCTTGGGCCGGGTTGGCGACCTCGGGCCCTTGTTGCCGTTCGCGGGCTCAGTGGCTCCCGGTCCACAGTCGGGTCCTCCCTGCCTTCCTCTCCTGTTCCTGGTCGGCCTCTCCATGGTCTTCCGTGTCCCGCTGGATGTCTCTTCCGCCCTGGATGCGGGACATACGCCTTTAGCGCTGCTTGCTTCGCTTTTTCTGCGCCCGTCACTTCCTGTTTCGCTCTGTGCGCTGCTGCCTGTCTGCCATCCGGGTGGTCTTTGTGTTTCTGGCCGGGCTGGTCGTTCCACCGACCATGCTGGTTTCCTTCCTGAAACCGGCTTTCCGGGCTCGCCTGCCGCCACGCCAGCCCCCTCCTCTGTGGGTTCTAGACTGGACTCTGGACCTTCTGGCGTCGCAGATATCCACACTGGACGCGACGCCGGTGCTGTTGCCCGGGAGTCCTTTGCCCTTCGTGGCGCTGGTTTCTGGTACTGTAGTCGGGTGGCGGGACTGGCTGCCGCTGGCTTTCCGACGTGGCCGTGCTCGCCTTGTGTGCTGCCCGGTGTGCTCCTGGCACGCATAAGTGGCATCTTTGGTGCCGGCTGTGTGGGCCGCCTCCTTTGTCGGGCACTTCGTGCTGGTTTCCCTGCTTGTGGGGATTCTGCGCATGTTCTTCGATCCTTTGCAGCCTCCCTACGGTTCCTGCACTGTCGATCGTTGCCTGCCATTGCCTCTGTGTGTTTGTGGTCATCGGTCACACCCTTCGTCTCCTACCTCTCCGTGTCCGTCGTCTGACCTGCCGGGCTGGTGATCGCTCTCGGGGGCCTCATCTGGTGCCCTGGCTGGGTCCCTGGGCTCCCTCCTCGTCGTTCTTTATTTCTCTTTGTTTTCTTTGGGAAAAGGGAGGGGGTACGGGTTACGGACACTGTGGTCACAAGCTTGGGTATATTTATATATTCTGTATACAGTACAGTATATGTCCCATGTGACCTACTTTTCCTATGTTTGTATGCTGGTATGCTGTTCATATCTGCGCTTCAGAAGAAATGGATTTTTGTACGATATTGTTGTAGATTTTTCAAGTTTTCTCCGATGCTGTGAATGACAAAGGCACACTGACAAAACTGCTCTTTTTAGCTACTCCTCAGTTTTTCACTCTCTTTATTAAACTCTCTTGTTTATTTTGTGTTCTTTGTCATTCATATTTTTGCTTTGCATCCGTATTTGGCAATTGGGCTTGGATGTCCTCCTCCAATTTGTTACGCAGCCTAGACGTTGGATTTGCCAAGACTACTAACAAATTGGGAGGTTTGATGTACCTCCTAACCTAATATTTGGTAGTAGTCTTGGAAAATCCAACGTACATAGTACCCTCCCACAAGCCGGACCCCTGCCCATCCTCGCTCCTCTGTCTACTCTACATGGACTTATGATGGTTGGCCAACGGCGCATGCGCTCAGGTTCGTCCAGATGTAAACATGGACAGGAGACGGGCTGGGCTATCAGCTGTATCTCAGGTAAATCCCTTTTTCTTCTCTTCTATGCGTTTTTCACCTTCGGTGGTAGTTTTGGTTAATGTACAACGTCTCCTAGAGCAAGTTAAGGAGTAGACTCTAAGACGTTTTCTTATTTAACGGCGGTTTGGATGACGACATAGCAGTCAATATAGACAAGTCGTCATTGCAATTAGGTTAATAGCCTTGATGTTGGATTTTCCAAGATTACTACCAAATAGTAGGTTTTCCTATTTGGTAGGTTGGGAGGTACAGTACGTCAAACCTCCCAATATAATTATTATAATGTATAACTTGCAAACTACACAAACCAAAACTGGGACGACACAAGATAAAGGCATAAAGGCATATTAGTTATGAATTACCACAAAACTACCAAACATCAGACAGTGTCCAAATTTCAGACATTTCACGAGAAAATGAAAATAGTCAAGGTTATGGGAAGATAGTTCAATATATGCAAACAAATAATATGGGTAGTGAAGTAAATCTTTAAATATTATGTATAACTCCCATGGAACTACTGTAGGTTGAATATGTGTGGGTGAAAACAAAATTGTGAATTGGATGAACAAAAAATAAATTAAAAGACCCTGCAAAACTTTGTTTGGACAGGACAAACAATTGTACAGTAGTTATAAGAACTTGGTTAGTATGTTAATATAGAGAAAAGTATTCTCAGTAATACCCAATAAACTATTATGCAAAACATTCATGCATAATCTTGCTATGACTCTAATATTTCCGTCAGGCGCCTGGCCCGGGGAGCCAGTGTATATGAAGGGTCATGCCTGGATGTGAGGTGGGCGGGTATTGTGGTATGGTTCCGCTGCGTGTCTGCCTGCTGAGACCAGAACCTCTCCGGGAGGTCTGGGACCGTGGGAGTGCTGGAGTTCCTTAGTGATCCTTGGTCTTTGGGTCTTCTGGGTGAATAAGATGTGTGTGAATTTTTTATTTTGTGTTTTTATGTTGTGTTGTGTTGTCTCTGTCTCGAGTCGGCCACCCCCAGCTATGGGGTATGTGCCTGAGTATATACATACATACTGTACATACATACAGTATTCTAAACACCGGACAGACAAATTAATTAATCCAAACTTCGGACAGTCATAATTATTTATCATAATGTAAAATTTGCAAACTAAACAAACCAAAACAGGGATAACACAATATAAAGGCAAAAGAACTTATCAAAATTGCTATGTGGAAACAACTCTTTAGCAAAAAATTTGAAATAAAAGAACACAAAACCACCACATAGGGTGTACATGTAGGGGAGGTGTGGCAGAGTGGTCTTGCCACTGGACTGGTAATCCAATGGACCCGGGTTCGAATCCCAATGTGTCAATGGGAAGATATTATTGGGATGGAATTTGTGCTGTACCTAGTTTCACTGCATTACCACAGCACACCGAAATGCCAAAACAAAATACCCTCATTGTTCCCCGATTAAATAGCACTGAATGAATATTCCCATATTCAAATTAGGCTACAGGGGGGCAAAGCCTAGTGAGTTAATTGCTCAATAGGTGGCATTCTGAGAGTGAGGGTCTGAGCCTGGGGAGTGAGACTGTGAAGCGCAGAGGCGAAGCAGCTTCAGAGATGGAGTTGGGTTCGAGCCGTGAATGGGTGCTTCGCATGTCTCACTCCCTAGACTGGAACAAGACCTCACGGGCCTCACCGTGTTCAGCGGTAGAGTGTAAAAGGCTATCAGCCTATGCCCGAGAGGGAGTAGTTGGAAAAAAAAAAAAAAAAAAAAAAAAAAAAAAAAAACATCACTACATGAGCAAGTTAATCTGTTTCCCAAGCAAACTAATCGCACATATAACAACGCACTATCGTCATGTTCAGTGGTCTGGTTAAAATATTTATATAATAAAAACAAGTTCAGGATGTTCTGCTAAATTCTACTAACAAATTAAAATGTAAAACTTGCAAACTAAACAAACCAAAATTGGGACAAGGACAATATAAAGTCAAATTAAATTATCAAAATCGCTATGTGGAAACAACGCTTACTAAAATGAAAATTATTAAATAAAAGAACACAATCCACCACATAGGGTGTACATCACTACATGAGCAAGTTAATCTGTTTCCCAAGCAAACCAATCGCACATATAACAACGCACTATCGTCACGTTAAAGGAAGTAGTCAAGTTTGGGAAGTCCGGGACGTTCTGGCAAATTTTACTAAACTCTGCATGAATAAAGAAACTACATGTTAAATGTCAAAATATTATTTAAAATCAAATTTGCAACATGACAAGACATTAACAATAGTAAAAAATAAGAGAAAAACTGATGTTAAATTTATGAAGGACAAAAGATGCCTAAAACAGCAAAGATTCAAAGAGCAACTACTACTCGTGTGTGCAAAACAATCTTTGAAAGGTAAAACATGACATTAAAAATTAAAGTATGAGTGTGCGTGAAGCAAATTTTTTTTTTAATTTGTGCGTGTGTTTAGTGTGCGAGCTACAAAATGTGTATCACGAGTGCTTTTTCAGAGAATTTTCGATGACCAAGTTTTATATCGCAATGTTTCGGGGTTCTTTTCATTGGTAGCTACCGTATGTGAAACTAGAATGAGGGTTGTTGTTGTTGTTGTTCCCCAAGCTACCTGGCCGAACAGCCCCAAGGCCCCGAGCAAGGCCAAGGCCATAACCGAGCGCCCCGACAAAACCCTCTCTGCCAACCACAATAAAGCCTGGGTGACCGAAGCCACTCCATGGCGGGGAGTTGAGGAGGGTGTGGAAACGCCCGGGAAACCAAAGCCCCACCCAGGGCCCTGTGCCCCTCAGCAATTATGAAGAGAAAGTTGAGGGGCAAAGGAAAAATGTGACGCTTTGGCTTCCAATCTTGGTAGATTGGGAGGTCAATCCACGGAAGAGACGCCGTCACTTGAGATCTAGAAAATATATAAGTAAAAGGAACAGCCAGAGTAAGCAATGGGTATGGCAGAGATTGCTCAGTTCTCACTCTGATAGACCAGCCCATCACCACATGACTAGAACCCAATCCTCTCAGCAACAGCTAGGAAAGGCCCTAGAAAGCCGCCTTTGGCGGGGGGATAGCTCTCCTATTTCAACCCCATTCGGGGTTGGGCACCCGCCCAGAATGAGGGTAGATGAAGTTAGGGTACGAGTACCAATGCAGACGCAAAAATGGGCACTATTTTTTTTTATCGAGTTGCTTCTGTCAACCTATAACAGATTGAAAATTGGGGGTAGGGGGGATATATAGCAAAAAGGCTATATTTTTAAAGCAAATCAACAATTTTCTTGTATCTCTTATTCTTTAAGAGAGAGAAGACAAATAAGAGATGCGTCTCCATTTTTTCACAAAACCATAAGGAGATGCCCCTGGACCTAAGGAGACGCAGGTATGTTTAAAACACAAAAAAACACATAAAATGATATAAGTACTTACCTCATGGGTACCAGAAAGAAAGCATGGTACTTTTGGTTGTAAGTTGACAATGCTAAAGCAATAAAACGGACTGACATAGACCTTATAATATATATTATTAGAGAGACATAAAATATTACTAAACATACTAATTGCTCATTGTAGGCCAATAACAAAACAGTTTAGAGGATGCAGGGAAGTTATATATGTAACATTCATGCTAATACGAGGTTTAAATCAAGCACCAGTCGCCAACCCGGGCATATTTGGGGAAAATAGGGATAGGAAATGGGCGGAGGGCCTGGAAATATAGTCTATTTTTTCATCACTAGGCTGACAGGGCCCACACAAACATTTGACTGCTGGCAAGAACATGCTTAATGTGATTTTGAATTGCTGAGGGGGTAAAAGGGGTGCGTCTCCTTAGGGCCAGCAAAAAATTCTGGAGGTCCAATAGAGACGCATTTTTCAAACTGTTGCCATACCTCACTGGTAGAAAGCCATTCTCCCCACTATGTATGGTGTAATTAGGGTCGAGTTTCCTTCACCCAGGATAAAAGAAAAGGTTATTATGTTTAATAATGTTAACAAAATAAACACACATTTACAAAGACCTAAGGAGACGCAACCCGGCTACCCTAAGCAGACGTGTGCGTCTCTATAGGGCCCAGGGTTCTAGTTAAGGCAGCTTCGTCAATGGTGAAGGAAACTCAACCTTATTTATACCAGACATAGAGGAGAGTATGCTGTGTTACCAGTGTGGTGTACGACCTTCTGGCATGTGGTGATGGGCTGGTCTATCAGAGTGAGAGCTGAGCAATCTCTGCCATACCCATAGCTTACTCTGACTTTTCCGTTAACTTATATATTTTCTAGATCTCAAGTGACGGCGTCTCTTCCATGGATTGACCTCCCAATCTACCAAGATTGGAAGCCAAAGCGTCACATTTTTCCCTTGCCCCTCAACTTTCTCTTCATAATTGCTGAGGGGCACAGGGCCCTGGGTGGGGCTTTGGTTTCCCGGGCGTTTCCGCACCCTCCTCGCCACGGAGTGGCTTCGGTCACCCAGGCTTTATTGTGGTCGGCGGGGAGGGTTCTGTGGGAGCACTCGGTTATGGCCTTGGAATTGCTCGGGGCCTTGGGGCTGTTCGGCCAGGCAGCTTGGGGAACAACAACAACAACAACAACCTTCTGGCATCAATTTGAAAAAATGCGTCTCCATTGGATTTTACTATTTTTGCTGGACCTATGGGGACGCACCCTCACCCGTGCAAGTAAAAACCTTTTGATCATGCAGTGTTATACTTCAACTCATGCACTATCAACCTGCAGTAATAGAAACAAGATTCAAATTAGGGAACTGTAAGAAATATAGCTTTTAACCCGTACAGCCCCAGCGACGCGTCTGACGCGTCGGCGATGTATGTAACGCACAGCCCCAGAGACGCGCCTGACGCGTCACCCTAATTGCGCCGACCGTAACCTCAGGTGTAGCCACTCAAGAGGGCTCAGATTTGTATGGGAACTGTGTACGTATCCCACGCAACCGTGCCGATGGTTGAAAACTCTCAAAGTCCACGTGCGTTGAGTGCGCAATAACCTGTTTTTTTGGGGTAATTGCCTTCAATTTTTTACTCTTGTAAAATACGTTTTTGGGGGCTCTGTAGGACCATTTTTTAAGCTTTTTTAGCAGTTTTTCGTGGTTTTTCCTTCATTCCTAACCCATTCGCTATTGTTTCTGGAATAAAACCATTTTTTGAAAACCGGCCGGGTTCTGGTGAACAAACATTACAAAACTAGCCGGGGCTCCACGGGTTAAAAAAAAAGAAATCCTTAGGTTTTCGTAAGGAATTTGCGAAAACGTTATTTTTTTTTAGTTCATCTCATCTCACACAATAACATATGAAAATAATAAGCTGGTACTATGTGAGCATATTAGGTGATAGTTAAATAATATTTTGGCCCACCATTCATGCATCTATCTACTCATCCTATGCCTGTGCAAGTTTTTTGTTTCAAGTACGTCTCCTTTGGGCAATGCGTCTCCATTGGTACTCGTACCCTAGTTGGATGAATTCTGGTCTATCTATTTATATACTGTATTGCCAGACGCTGTGATCACCGAGTGGCCACGAACGAAACGGTACCATGCACCTCTGTCCCCAGTCAGTCGACGCCCCTCCTCCCATCCAGCACCGCCTTCACTCATATACTTCTTCACTCCATCCTTCCACCTCTCATTCGGTTTACCTCTCCCTCTCTGTCCCTCCACCTCACTCTCGTACACTCTCCGAGTCATTCTCTCGTTTCCCATATGTTCCACATGGCCGAACCATCTCAAGATGTTCCTTTTCACACTTTCCAGCACATCTACCTCCACACAACACCTATCTCGTACTTCTGGTAAAACTGTTAAAATTTGAAGCTGCCGGACCATAATTGTTGAAAATAATATATACCGGTAGTATGAGTGTGCAAGGAATCCTACTCCCCTTGTAAAATTTACCTACTAGACGAGACAGAGTAAGGGGCGAGGGATCGCGAAAGTTGTCTCGGGCCCTAAGAATTGGAACCTTAAATGTTGTTTCTATTCGGACTCTTGTCTCGAGTCGGTCACCCCCAGCTATGGGGTATGTGCCTGGGGGTACATAATAATAATAATAATAATAATAAGCATGTTACTTATTTCTCATAAGCGCCAATTTTTCCGAAGAATTCACTAGCGCTCGAAAAGAGAAAGAAAAAAGAACAAAAATCAATGCATCAAAAGAAGGCTTATATACAACACACACTTAACAATCACTAGCAGTGGCAAAATAGCCTAAACTCTATAGCCATCTGTCATGACACCTCTCTCAAGATCATAGCTTCTCTCAAAGAGAAAAGTCTTAAGTTGTCTCTTGAAGCATTCAACAGAACTCAGTTGTCTCATGGACAGCGGCAACCTGTTATACAACCTCGGAGCCATGTAGGAGAAAGACCTCTCAAAGAAAGAAGACCATCAAGACGAAAAGGGTCATTGTCATGACGCACAACTACACCATGGTGTGCCGGTGGGCGCCTGAGCAGCTCCGCAAGGTACCTAGGCTCACCAAATTTGAGAACCTTAAAAGTCACCAAACACAACTTAAATTCTATTCTTGCTCTTACTGGCAGCCAGTGCAGTTCTATGTGAAGAGATGTAGTAGGAGTTTTAGGTGGAACACCAAAAATTAGTCTTGCGGCCCTGTTAAGAACAGACTGAACTTTCCTCAAAATATAATTTGGAAGAAACAGGGCATTGCAATAATCAACACGAGAGAAGACCAATGAGTGAACCAACGTCAGGAGGCAACGTCTGGTTATAAACGGCTTCACCAAATAGAGATTTCTGATGTGCAAGTAACAACTTTTAACTATCTGGTTTACATGCTCTTTGAAATCTAATCGGGAGTTCACATATACACCCAGATTTCGAACTGAGTTTTCTCGCTCTCATCCACTTCTTGATATCAGACATCAACAATTCCATCTTAACTATATTTGTGATTCTCACATAAATCTGGGTGTCATCTGCATAAAAGTGAAAGGTGACATTATGTGCACGAAGCAGAAGAGACAAACTTAATATAAATTATAAATAGGATAGGACCTAAAACTGATCCCTGCGGAACACCATACTGCAGGGGTGTCGAGTCCGAGACCACTTGATTTACCATCACACTCTGGGATCTACCTGACAAGTACGACCCAAGAAGCAAGAGAGCGGAGTCACGCACACCACAATCATAAAGATCACTCAATAACAACTTGTGATCCACTGTGTCAAAAGCCGCAGAGAGATCAAGCAAGACCAATAGTGAGGCCACACCATTGCAAATGTTCTCAACTAGATCATTATGTACTCTAATCAATGCTGTTTCAGTTGAATGATGCTGTCGGTAAGCAGACTGAAAAATTGGGATAGTTTCATTCTGCTGAAGTAGTGGTTGTAATTGGTCAAGTATTGCACGCTCTAATATCTTTGATATGAAGGACAGGTTAGAGACAGGACGATAGTTCAACATGTTCTCAACATCAAGTCCAGGTTTCTTTAGAGTAGGTCGGAGCAGTGCATGCTTTTCAGAATGTGGGAAGCTACCTTCAGAGAAGCACTTATTAATTATTTTGGAAATAAACTCAACTGTGTGATCATAGACTCTTGGTAGCTTGGAAACATTTATGGGATCCAACGGGCAAAATGTTTTATTGAGGTTTCTTATGTAGGACGAGATCATGTCCACCTCTACTGAGTGAAAGGATGAGAGGACATTATTAGGAATGTGTCGGGGTTGGAGTACAACTGAAAGTTCTTCACCAACAGAAGCATCATCCAGTTCCTGTCTTATGCGAGTTATTTTGCCAGCAAAAAATGCCACAAAGTTGGCAGCCAACTCAGCATCAGGTACAGAAGGTCTTAAGCTGACTCTTGTTTTTCCAAGTAAACTGTTTACAATTGAAGCCAACCTCCTCTGGTCGTTACCACACGAGTCAACTTTTCCCTGATAATACACTTTCTTTTCATCTTTGATTTTGTGGACCACAGCTCTTCTGGCTGACAGATATTGCAACCATGTAGAGTCTGTTTTATTTTTCCGCCATTCACGTTCAGCTCTTCTACGCGCTCTTCTAAGAAATTTAACTCGAGTGCTATACCAGGGCGAATCATCTCGTACTATGATTTTCTTCTCTACTTCTGGACAGTGATGATCGAACACTAATTTAAGTGCATTTCCATGCACCTCCACCAGCTCATCTGAAGTAAGGTTGGAAGTATCAATACTTCCCAAGTACTGTTACTTCACTGCTAGCCAAATTTAGGTCTGCATTTTTATAATTTCTAAATCTGATTACTTTTTCATGTGTGAGTGGCTTAGGGAAATCAAAGCTGAAAGTAATCAAAGCATGATCAGAGGTATTAGGGTCAGCATTCTCAACATCAACATCCAGGACACCACCACAACCCACAGGAGAGAAAACCAAGTCAAGGGTGTGTCCTAAGATATGAGTTGGGTGGGACACATGATTTACAAAACAGTAATTAAAATCTCCACATATCAAAAGTCTTCCGGTTTTAGCAGAAAATTCCTCGAGAAACTGCCCAAACTCTTCCATAAAACCCCTATCTGTGCCACGATGGCCAGGCCTATAGACAACTGCCATTCTTAGAATTTGTTGATGGAGTTTTATTTCCACTTCCAACAGTTCATAATAAAGAGGGGCTGGGTTATGGCTTATTTGCAAGATATTCACCAGAGATGTGGAGTAGACAACTGCCACTCCACCACCCAAAGCCCTGGCAATGGTAACATTGTGTTACCCAGAAGCGATCATGCACGACATCTCACAAGTCCAACATACACAGAATTGCCATCATCCACAATGGAAGAGTTTTACTACCGCAATCTTAGTGTGTGCATCACTCTTTTGCTTAGTGAATAGCAAATTCATAGCTAAGCCATCGTCGACCAGGGACTTTATTCTTGGGTTCTTGTTGAGGATGCTGGGAATGATCTCATTATCCTCAGCGTCATTAGCAATGCCTACCAGAGTCATTTTTGGCATCATCTTCTTCGGTTCGGAGACACTGAAGGCACTGTCCACCCCCAAATACTGATTGATGGCCCTTCCTGCATCTTCTTTGGCTTTCTTGGATGGAAGTCGTACCACCAGTACACCTGAATCAGTTCTAGTAAACTTGTTAACCGGAACCGAAGCCAAAGCAGTCTCGATTGCCTTTGTATCTGGTGGGCTTACTGGCTCGGAGGATCGGTCTTTTGGCTTCACTACCAGGACCTGATGGTCCCAGACAGTTTTTTTCTTTCCACCATCTATCACCTCAGTGGTGCGTTTGGTCAGCTCCTTTTTGGTCTCCACTGTTTCCCTCACTACCTTTTCCTTGCTCTTCAAAACCTGCACTACATTCTTCTCACTCTCTTTTCTCTTTTTCTCTCTCTTCCACCTGCTCCTTCATGATTTCTTCCAATGCATCCACCTTAGCATTCCCCACCCTTGTCCACTCATCTTTCTCCTCACTTATTACTCCCTTTACTTTCTCACTTAAATGGCCCTCATACTCCTTTAGCTGCTCCTTGAGTGCCATGTTCTCCGCCTCCAGCTCATCTACTTTCCTTATTACAGCATCTAGGTTAGCAATTAATGGCCCATCTGCAGTTGCTACTGAACTGGCTCCACATATTTCTATCAGTGACTCCACCTTCACACCTATATCTCTCCTCCAATTCTCCATAACTCCCTTCCATCTTAACAGACCCATCATCTGTCTCTTCACTACAATCAATTGATCCTCCACTTCATTACCCTCTGCCAGAAATCCCTCAAATTCATAGCTCTCTTCATCTCCCAATAAACTCTGCCTCCGTTTGCCTTGGCCGGCCATTGTTTATATTTATGTAGCCTACAATTAAAAATATACAAAACACTTAATAAAAAAAAGAATAAATGGAAAAAATAAATAGAAATGGGTGTTTGCGAGGTCACCACGAGCAGGTGGGGTACGACTTGATTACCTTCCAAAGAAGGTAACCCAACCGAGGTGTCGCAAGTACCAGGCAAAGATGAAATATGAAAACTTTAACCGTGTTTTGGGCCTTCAGCAGTAGCAGATACGTCACTCGGAAAACTAAACCCCATTGGTTACGATACTGCCACTGCGCAAAGCATACATAAATACATACATAAATACATACATGAGTGTGCATGAAGCAGCAAAAAATAAATGGAACTCGTGTGTGTGTGTGTATGTACTCACCTAATTTACTGTGGCAGATATGTGAAAGAATGTGTGGGAATTGTGGGTTTCTTGATAAAAGTGTCAAAATTGGCTCAGACAATAATAAACGCAGTATAATCAAAATTAGCTATAGGGCCATGACAGGTTTAGCCTATGTTGGCTTTGACAGCCCCTTTTCAATTAATATCCATTATAGTACTGAAACACAGATATTTACCCCAAACTGTATACTGTGGTATACTGTGTAAAATTTACCTACTAGACGAGACAGAGAAAGGGACGAGGGATCGCCCCTTACAGATGTCAAACTAGTCTCAAATGACTCGTCTGGACAAGGGAAACAATAGAAGTTCAGACAATGTTTATAGAAAGTTGACCATTTGCCTTGTACTGGTCCCTGTAGTTCAACAAATTAGTGGCAATTGGCAACAATTCTTACCAATTTGGGCGGGTGCCCAACCCCGAAAAGGGTTGAAATAGGGGAGCTATCCCCCCGCCAAAGGCGGCTTTCTAGGGCCTTTCCTAGCTGATGCTGAGAGGATTGGGTTCTAGTCATGTGATGATGGGCTGGTCTATCAGAGTGAGAACTGAGCAATCTCTGCCATGTTTACTTACTCTGACTGTTCCTTTTACTTATATATTTTCTAGATCTCAAGTGACGGCGTCTCTAACGTGGATTGACCTCCCAATCTACCAAGATTGGAAGCCAAAGCATCACATTTTTCCTTTGCCCCTCAACTTTCTCTTCATAATTGCTGAGGGGCACAGGGCCCTGGGTGGGGCTTTGGTTTCCCGGGCATTTCCGCACCCTCCTCAGCTCCCCGCCATGGAGTGGCTTCGGTCACCCAGGCTTTATTGTGGTCGACGGGGAGGGTTCTGTGGGGGCGCTCGGTTATGGCCTTGGCATTGCTCGGGGCCTTGGGGCTGTTCGGCCAGGCAGCATGGGGAACAACAACAACAACAACAACCAATTTGTAGCATGATAATAAACTACAGGGACCAGTACAAGTTAAACGGTCAATATTAGCCAAACATTCCAACAACAACAACAACAACAACAAAACAACAACAACAACAACAACAACAACCGGTAATTGAAAAGGGGCTGCCAAAGCCAACATAGGCCAAACCTATGATGCCCCTATAGCTAATTTTGATTATATGGCATTTATTATTGTGTGTGCCAATTTTGACACTTTTATCAAGAAACGCACAATTCTTCCACCTATCTGCTTCACTAATAATATTGTAGTATACAATATTTGAGCCCACAAGCTCGTATTGTCCAGCTTCTCAAGTACTGTATCTGTTATCTAATTTTTCTTTAAAAAATTGGATATTCCTGGCACACACCACTTTACCATCCAGCTGATTCCACTTATCAATACAGGTACTGTACTTCTATTTGGAAAACTAAACTTACTCACATCTTTCCATCTGCCATTTTTAAATTTGTATTTATGTCCTATAGTCCTACCCACTTCCCTTACAATTAAATATTTGTCTACTCATAACTGTCTAATTGTCTACATATGATTTGTACTCATAACTCAAAAGACTGCACCAACAAGACTTCCCCCAAATGTATAAATTGTATGAGCTCCACATCAGTTACGGAGCTGCCAAATCATTTCGCCTCAAGTAGAAATTGTCCTCTAATGACAGCTCAGAGAAATAAAGTTATTGAGAACACCAATTTTGTAGGTTCAAAAAACTGAAAAATGCACATGGGAGCCGGTTGAAACTGGGTCTGTTGAATGTTCGTTCCTTGCGTAACAAAATGGATCATATTTGCGAGATCTTGGATGAACGTAACCTTGATGTATTATGTCTCACTGAGACCTGGTTGTTCGAGTCAGATCTGAATATTATCCAGGCGGCATTGCCTAAAACCCATTCCATAATAAATGTTCCTAGGCCTAGGGGAGATCATCCGGGTGGTGGAGTGGCAGTTGTCTACTCCACATCTCTGGTGAATATCTTGCAAATAAGCCATAACCCAGCCCCTCTTTACTATGAACTGTTGGAAGTGGAAATAAAACTCCATCAACAAATTCTAAGAATGGCAGTTGTCTATAGGCCTGGCCATCGTGGCACAGATAGGGGTTTTATGGAAGAGTTTGGGCAGTTTCTCGAGGAATTTTCTGCTAAAACCGGAAGACTTTTGATATGTGGAGATTTTAATTACTGGGTTGACAGCCCTCATCTGAAGCCATTCTCTCCTGAGTTCCTTGAGTTGACTGATCAGAACAATTTTGTAAACCATGTGTCCCACCCAACTCATATCTTAGGACACACCCTTGACTTGGTTTTCTCTCCTGTGGGTTGTGGTGGTGTTCTGGATGTTGATGTTGAGAATGCTGACCCTAATACCTCTGATCATGCTTTGATTACTTTCAGCTTTGATTTCCCTAAGCCACTCACACATGAAAAAGTAATCAGATTTAGAAATTATAAAAATGCAGACCAAAATTTGGCTAGCAGTGAAGTAAAACAGTACTTGGGAAGTATTGATACTTCCAACCTTACTTCAGATGAGCTGGTGGAGGTACATGGAAATGCACTTAAATTAGTGTTCGATCATCACTGTCCAGAAGTAGAGAAGAAAATCATAGTACGAGATGATTCACCCTGGTATAGCACTCGAGTTAAATTTCTTAGAAGAGCGCGTAGAAGAGCTGAACGTGAATGGCGGAAAAATAAAACAGACTCTACATGGTTGCAATATCTGTCAGCCAGAAGAGCTGTGGTCCACACAATCAAAGATGAAAAGAAAGTGTATTATCAGGGAAAAGTTGACTCGTGTGGTAATGACCAGAGGAGGTTGGCTTCAATTGTAAACAGTTTACTTGGAAAAACAAGAGTCAGCTTAAGACCTTCTGTACCTGATGCCGAGTTGGCTGCCAACTTTGTGGCATTTTTTGCTGGCAAGATAACTCGCATAAGACAGGAACTGGATGATGCTTCTGTTGGTGAAGAACTTTCAGTTGTACTCCAACCCCGACACATTCCTAATAATGTCCTCTCATCCTTTCACTCAGTAGAGGTGGACATGATCTCGTCCTACATAAGAAACCTCAATAAAACATTTTGCCCGTTGGATCCCATAAATGTTTCCAAGCTACCAAGAGTCTATGATCACACAGTTGAGTTTATTTCCAAAATAATTAATAAGTGCTTCTCTGAAGGTAGCTTCCCACATTCTGAAAAGCATGCACTACTCCGACCTACTCTAAAGAAACCTGGACTTGATGTTGAGAACATGTTGAACTATCGTCCTGTCTCCAACCTGTCCTTCATATCAAAGATATTAGAGCGTGCAATACTTGACCAATTACAACCACTACTTCAGCAGAATGAAACTATCCCAATTTTTCAGTCTGCTTACCGACAGCATCATTCAACTGAAACAGCATTGATTAGAGTACATAATGATCTAGTTGAGAACATTTGCAATGGTGTGGCCTCACTATTGGTCTTGCTTGATCTCTCTGCGGCCTTTGACACAGTGGATCACGAGTTGTTATTGAGTGATCTTTATGATTGTGGTGTGCGTGACTCCGCTCTCTTGCTTCTTGGGTCGTACTTGTCAGGTAGATCCCAGAGTGTGATGGTAAATCAAGTGGTCTCGGACTCGACACCCCTGCAGTATGGTGTTCCGCAGGGATCAGTTTTAGGTCCTATCCTATTTATAATTTATATTAGCAGTTTGTCTCTTCTGCTTCGTGCACATAATGTCACCTTTCACTTTTATGCAGATGACACCCAGATTTATGTGAGAATCACAAATATAGTTGATATACGGAGTAAGATGGAATTGTTGATGTCTGATATCAAGAAGTGGATGAGAGCGAGAAAACTTAAACTAAATGATGGTAAAACTGATATTCTCATCATCCGAGGAAATAGAAGAGCTGATGATATAGTGGGTGCCCTCTCCATCAATGTGGGTGGATCTCAGCTGCGACCGGCCAACTCTGTTCGAAATCTGGGTGTATATGTGAACTCCCGATTAGATTTCAAAGAGCATGTAAACCAGATAGTTAAAAGTTGTTACTTGCACATCAGAAATCTCTATTTGGTGAAGCCGTTTTTAACCAGACGTTGCCTCCTGACGTTGGTTCACTCATTGGTCTTCTCTCGTGTTGATTATTGCAATGCCCTGTTGGTGGGTCTTCCAAATTATATTTTGAAGAAAGTTCAGTCTGTTCTTAACAGGGCCGCAAGACTAATTTTTGGTGTTCTACCTAGAACTCCTACTACATCTCTTCACATAGAACTGCACTGGCTGCCAGTAAGAGCAAGAATAGAATTTAAGTTGTGTTTGGTGACTTTTAAGGTTCTCAAATTTGGTGAGCCTAGGTACCTTGCGGAGCTTCTCAGGCGCCCACCGGCACACCATGGTGTAGTTGTGCGTCATGACAATGACCCTTTTCGTCTTGATGAACCAAGGGCTTTCCAGCAGTCTTCTTTCTTTGAGAGGTCATTCTCCTACATGGCTCCGAGGTTGTATAACAGGTTGCCGCTGTCCATGAGACAACTGAGTTCTGTTGAATGCTTCAAGAGACAACTTAAGACTTTTCTCTTTGGGAGAAGCTATGATCTTGAGAGAGGTGTCATGACAGATGGCTATAGAGTTTAGGCTATTTTGCCACTGCTAGTGATTGTTAAATGTGTGTTGTATATAAGCCTTCTTTTGATGCATTGATTTTTGTTCTTTTTTCTTTCTCTTTTCGAGCGCTAGTGAATTCTTCGGAAAAATTGGCGCTTATGAGAAATAAGTAACATGCTTATTATTATTATCTTTTCCAACCCTCTAACACACTTATATATCATAATCAAATCCCCTCTCTCCTTTCTATCCCTTAAAGTTGGCAGTTCCAACTTCTTTAATATTTGTTCATAATTATGTCAGTTCTCTAATTCAAGGATTATCCTAGTTGCAGGTCTCTGCACCTTGTATATTTTTTGTGTATGTTTCTTAAGATAGGGCGACCACATGATTGCAGCATATTCCAGTCTAGGCCTCCCCATTGATTTTTTTGTTTTTTTACAAACACATCCTCATTCATATACAGTAATTGAATGCTACCGTATCTTTACTTTATTCAGCAGTCCATAGTGGCAATTTCATCCCAAGGAAGCATGGTGAGGATGAGAGGCACAGAGATACTCCCTCGGCAGTAGCCCAACCTACGATGAGCTTATAGTTCTGTATTTCTGGTTCATCAGATATTATGTAAGGCCAGAAAAAAGTAAGGAAATAATGTATACGAAAGATATTGTCAACTGGGTGTGGGGATTAAGGTACCGTATCCAATCCTCATTGACTTAACCCCTTGAGTACCAGGAGTTTATAATTTTCTAGCTATTGTTAGATGATGTTTATAAAGCCTAAGAAGGATCATTGGAAATCTAAATGTTAATTGCCACAGGCCGTAGCGCGGTTGGTAGAGCAATCGCCTGCAAACCGAGATGTTAACAGTGCTAGGCTTGGGCCACCCAGTGTGCGTTATTGGCAGACGATAGTGCTGTTGGTTTAGCAATCTGGCAACTGTCCACTGAAGTCCCTGAAACATCAGGGCACCCACCCTAGCCCTGCTCTTGAGCAGGGAGTGCATGGTGGTGAAAAAAGCATCAATTGAGATAGTTATTACTTCTACATTTTTGAAGTCCTTCCACAGCTTAATATTTTGTGCAATAATTCTCTAGAAAAAAAAAAAAAAATTGGTTGATTGTCGAGACATTAAGTTTGATAATTTAAGGGAGTTAAACTTTTTTGTATTAGAAACAACTCTAGCTGCACAATCTTTATATTTGAAATTGTACTGAAGATCTACTCACAGCCCAGGGTAGGTCAATTGATTCCAAGATGGAGTGTAGCATGGCAGGGCGGTGTCTTGTGGCCGACAACACAGGAGGCTCTGAGGTGAGGCAGGAGACACCAGCTGATGTGGCTTTGTCAGAGTGAGTAGGGCTAGAGGAACCATCAGAAGTGGGTTTATCGGAGTGGGTACAGTTCTGGGAGGGGTTGTTACTATTAGTTGCATAGCTGTCAACATCATGGTCTGTGTCGGATGGTGAAGACTGAGGGTGGTCCTGTCTGGCTAATAGTACCAGCACCGGGGGAGCCAGGTGGGGCTGAATGGTACGCAACATGGCCTCCAGTTCCAGTACATCCATGGTGTGGGAACAGCTGGAATTGGTTGGACAGGTGCACATGGCATCCATGTAGCAGATCAAACCATCAACTTGTGGGATAACCTGCAATACCATAAATCACAAAAATATAATAGAAAAGATGGTCCAAGCTGTGAGCATATGGAAATTACATAAACAGACACATCATTTTAACTTATAATCTCCTTTTTATGTCTCTCCTTATTCCTTGTTGCCGATTTTTACTGTAACTGCCCGTTTTAATATTTGACCCGATATGCCTTCTTATGACCTAATCCTTCGGACCAGCCCTGTGAGAGTTTCAGATCGAAACTCAGTGGTCTGGTTAAACTAATGAAAAAATTAAAATAAAATAAACATCGAAACTCAGTGGTCTGGTTAAACTAATGAAACAAATAAAATAAAATAAACAGACACATATAACACATTTTAACAACATTGAAGGCAATTATAATGTCCTATTTAGTAGATATAATCAAACAGTTCCTCGAAGCTTTCAAAAAAAGCTTACTCCACGTTGTCATTCCTAAATGTGCAACTATAGATCATTCCATACTCAGACATTGCCATTCCTCATCATTTATAACAAATCCTTTGAATTAAATCTATGAACACTGACTATTCACATTGGTATGTACACAATCAAGTAATCCTCTAAACCAAGCCCAAGGAGCAAACTTCAATCCAGTGGAGAGGTAGGGAAAGATAAGTAATAAGCTTGTTTACAAGTTGTTCTCTTCCGTGGTTCCTATCTAAAGGCACAAACTCAAATGGTGATACCAAAAACATGTTTCTACCCATAATGACAGTTAGGAAAAAATGCTGGACTAGCTGTTGTAGAAATATGGACAATAGACTCCAGTCAAAAGCCACTGCAGTTAAATAGTTTTAAAAGTCAATTAGGCATTGGTTGGAAAGTTAGGTACTATACAGTATAGGCCTATAGGATTAAAGTGAGCACTGGTTGTGTGAAGTATGGATGGAATGGTCCAGTGCTAAATGTAGCATTGTGTACCATCTAATAATAATAAATAAATCAGGTCTTTTGTTTATCGAAAGCGCCAGTCCTTTCGGAGGAATTCACTAGCGCTCGGAATGTATTGCACCACAAACAAGAGAAATATAGTGTTGTACAGTCATGATCCCTAATTTCTTTACCCTCATGATTCCAGGTGAGTCGAAACCAGGATTAAAGAAGCGTCAGGCGAACGGACACAGCCACTTCATGATAAGATGCTCACTCACCGGAACCACTACTCAAGAACACAGTTATGAAGCAGTATTGAATCCATTGCTTTAAAATTTTACGTTGTTATTAGTTCAATGCCAATGTTATAAATGTATTTCAAGGACACCACATAAAAACAAACATTTTTGTTACTCTCGTATTAAGTATTGTAAGTACAGTATTAAATTTAATATTCGCAGCAATATTTTGAGGTATTCGTATTGTTATGAATGTTGATGGTAGACTCGTTTATATTACTGTCATTAGTACTGTACAGTAGTTGTAAGATGAGTATATAATGAATTTGAACGCAAAACGAATAATTGGAATACTGTACAGTATAGTAAAAATATTGGAAAAAAAAAATCTGGCTTAACAAGTTGGAAATTTAAATAAATATTCATAATAGGAAGTGAAAAAGAACTTATGACTGAGTATAAGAAAAGTTTATAGGAAAAAATAATATGGTAGAGATAAAGTACAGTATTTATGTACAGTCGGCCTAATAAGAGATGTCTCGGCACTAAGTATATTTTGATCAATAATTGGTATCAGCAATATTTACACATGATTTCTTCTTTTTGAGTGAGATATATAACCATGTTCCTACACTTACCCATCCTATCCAATATCTGACAGACATTAATTGTAATTTAATACATCACAGAGCGAGCCAAACGTAATGACACCTGTACATTACTTATTAGTGCGACTGTACATGGATTATTATGGACTACTTCAGCTGTTCACTTCCTTGTTAATGGGCCTGGCTAATCACAGCTTTGAAAATAGCTCTGTGTTTTTTTAGTATTGTGAACACCCAAGAAAAAATATTGCGTACAGGGAACGGGTTCACAATGTGTATGTATGGGAAACCCACATTGTAAGCATTGAATGAGTGTATGAAGTGGTAAGAATGCATTTCTTAATTGGTTACATTTAAGGATAATGTTATCAATCAAAATCCATTACTGCGTTTATGTGGTAGGAGGCAGTGACAATGTTTGTGTTAATATTCGTGAAGCACTGTTTCGTGAACCATTTTTTCACTCCCTAACTAACAGTGTCCGCTCACCTGACGTTTTTTCAATCCTGGCTTTGACTTACCACGAGCCAAGAGGGTAAAGAAATTAGGGATTGTGACTTTACATATTTAGGGGAGGTGTGGTGGAGTGGTCATGTCACTGGACTGGTAATCCAAAGGTCCCGGGTTCGAATCCCGATATATCAATGGGAAGATATTATTGGGATGGAATTTGTGCTATACAGTACCTAGTATCAGTGCATTACCACAAAGCCTAACGAAACATTAATTTGTCGATTTTAAGAGCTGTTGTCCCATTTCTTTATCAATATCAAGACCGTTTGTGCCATATAGGTGTCAATTTTTTTCCTGGTGAGCAATAGCGAGCCTGTAATTTCGGATGAACCGGCCTTCGGCCAAGACATTTATCTACTGAACAATGTACAGAATATATTTCGAAGGGGGATCATGAGGACAATTTATTAAGCTTGATGGAGGTTTAGGGAGGAAACCAAGATATAAATATATAGACCCAAAAATATATCATACTCCCTTAACCCACTGAACCCCAGCTAGTTAATAATAAATGTACCACCCAGGACCGGCAGGTTGTGAAATTTTTGTTTTTTTCCAGAAAACACCAGGAATGGGTTAGAAATGAAGGAAAACCCACAAAAAAATGATCCCCTAGGTCATTAAGGGGTCCTACGGTGCGCCCGAAAGTTGGAATTAACATGGGGAAATGGGTAGGCAAAAACAGGTTTTTGCACGCTCACGCGCACACGGTTGGACTTTGAGAGTTTTCAACCATCGGCATTGTTGCATGGGATACTTACACAGTTTCCATACAAATCTGAGCCCTCTAGGTGCAATAGGACCGGAGTAATTAACCGTGACGCACCTTATGTGATGCTGGGGTTTAGCGTTACAAACATTGCCGACGCAAACAGTGAGTCACTGGTCCTCAATGGGTTAAGTTAATTTGAGTAAAGTTAGGTTAGGAGACTAGCTGTTTTGGAGTGTGGCTAATTTGACTGTCAGAGGAAGAGCATTATGACTGACCTCGGCCACATCAGGGTGGAAGATGGTGCCGGCGGGGGAATCAACCAGGAGGCGAGGACGAGCACGACGCACAGGGAGAAAATTCAGTAAGTGGTGGGTGTACTTGACTGTCACTCCTCCACCTGGAACACAACAACACACACACTGCTCATTAGGGTATCAAACAAAAGCCGAGTCCATTATTTTTAGTGTTATTATTGTGTATAAATACAGTAGGTAAAATTGTGGTTTATAGTTCAAATTACGTCTTTGGAAGTGATAAAAGGACCAAAACATTGCTATTTCGTGTTAATTTTCCTGTATCTATCTATCTATCTATTGCCTAACGCCGTGATCCC
The DNA here is from genome assembly GCA_032716605.1 of Paralithodes platypus. NCBI lineage: Eukaryota > Metazoa > Arthropoda > Malacostraca > Decapoda > Lithodidae > Paralithodes > Paralithodes platypus. The sequence goes on along the minus strand of CM064578.1, from coordinate 37,172,241 downwards.
CGAAGGGGTGGCCACGAACGAACCGCCCCCATGCACCTCTGTCCCCAGTCAGTCGACGCCCCTCCCCCCAACCAGTATTCCTTCTGATATTAATTCAAGTCTTTAAACAAAATTGCTTCGGTTTCACACTGCTGCCTGCTCATTACACATTATATGGAAGTTTTTGGATAGTACATAATTATAATATAATTGTATACTTTGGCATAAATAATTGAATATAGTACAGTAGTCTATAAAACTGGATGAAACAAACATATTGGAAAGTAAAAATAATGCATAAAATAGAGAAGTTGCTCTCCTGTCTCGAAAGCAACTAGGACCAATTTTTTTTTTGAGATGCAAAATTAACTTCTTACGGGAAAAGATACAATAGGGAATGGAGAGTCGGCAAGTAACCCACACCAAATTTGACAATTACCACTTTTGACACCCCAAAATCAGACAAATAGCATTTAAATAATATATAAATAAATAGAATGGTATAAAAAAGAACTTTTAGTCACCTTATAATAATTGAATAATAGCCTAAGTGGTAGAATGTAGGTTCCGAGTCAATGCGGAAACTACTGTGACTCAAAAATAAGTATTGTGTGCGTGTGCAGGGAGGGGGGTGTATAGGGAGTGGCGTAACGTCCACGCAATCGATAATTTACGGTGCATGCGTACGTATGTGGGGGTCGAGCTTGAAGGTGATTTTGAGATATGGAAATTCGAGACAAGATCATTCGAGGTAGGAGTCTACTCTACTGTAAAGTGTAAATAATGGAGAGTAAAGATAATTTTGATAATGTATAGATACAATAATCTCTCTTATCCAAATAACATGGAGTTAATATAATGTTTGATACAGTAAATTTAAGCTCTGGATAAAGAAGTCAGATGGGATCCAAAACTCTTTGGTTAAATCACGAATTATTGGCTAGAAAACTAAAACCTTTCATAAACTAAGTTCTGCTGTCTTGATGGTGTTAAGGTTTGAGCGTGTAAGTTCCGCATATGCCATATGGTGTCCTGGGTTCGAATCCTGGGAGTATCACATGCTTTCATTAATTACATATGGGGGTTATGTTAAGAACGATATTACTGAATATATTTTTATGAACATAATTGTTAAAATTTAATAACATGTGGTTAACTGACCTGAGAAATAGTAGAGTCTAGCTTAGTGAAGAGTACAGTACCTTTACCGGTATTAGTGTTCCCAATTTAGCTACTTTCCCGCTAGATCTAGGGGTATTTACTTCAACCGAGGCCAATTTTTACATCTAGCGCCCTGAAGTCTAATGATGTTCTAGAGATGTGAGCCATTTTAGAGAGATATTGCAGAGATTGTGCTATTATTCTAGCTATTTTCGGCATTTCTTAACTATCTAGTGGACTTGATTTGGTAACCCTTACCGGTATAGCTATCAATTACCACATGCCTTGATTCCTGAGGGGGTGGTTACAAATGAATTTATCTCCATTCAGGCCTAATCCACAGGTCATTCATGAGGATGGGTTCTGTGTAGCTCATATTGTATAGGAATAAAGAAAGATCAGGCAAGAGAAGTGGTAATAAATAGGAATGCTAGTGAATAGATGAGTGTAAACGCGGTCGTTTGGGAGAGGATCATGCGCTAGTTGGACTAGATAATAGTCCGTCAGGTGCCTGACCCGGGGAGTCGGTAGTAATGAAGGGTATGCCTAGAAGCATGGTGGGCGGGCTTGTGGTGGCTCAGCTGCAGGTCTGCCTGCGGAAATCGGAGCCTCACCGGGGGATCTGGGACCTGGGAATCTTTTGCTGGGGACCCGAAATGGGCCTGGTTCTCTGGGTATTTCTCCTGGATGACCTAGATGTGTGTGATTTTGTGTTTTGTTTTGTTTTTCTGATATGTTGTGATGTCCCTGTTTGGGCTCTGTCTCGAGTCAGAAACCCCCCCCCCCAAAAAAAAAAAAAAAAAAAAAATGGGGTAAGTGCCAGAGTACAGTACAGTTTATACACACATACAACCTCTTTTGTGTATGTCCCACCCACTCAATTAATCTACTTGCTATAATGAATAAGTCACACTATTACACACAACCAAAACACCCTGTTACCAGTACAGCACGGTACATAATTCCTATACAGTACAGTAGATATTAGCTGTGCATATCCACAGCCAACAACTGTGGTTGGGGGCTAGTTAGAGCAGGCACCCCACGTAAAATATGCTTCAAACTCGCCTAATGGCGGCTCACTGACGTGGAGGGACCTACCTCAGGCCCAGCTCTACCCCCTATCCTGGCCAGGAGGACCTAGAGGGTATAGGGCGTAGTGTCTTTACAGACTGGCACTTTCCGCCTAGCAGTACAGGGGCCCGAACCCGGAGGTAACGCACCGGAAGGCTGCCCTATCACTAGGCGCATAATACTGGGCCAGCCATAGTGCCATATGCGCGCACGGATTGCGTCTCTGCGGTTGGTTCTGGTGGGGTGGCCCGAGGCCCCTAGGTCCCACCCCTATTAAGACCTTGGGATGGCCTCTGGTGACAATTGCCCGGGGTTGCCTGGAGCTGGATACCTGGGGAAAGTGACCTCCAAAACGTTAGCAACAATACCAATACCGATGCTGCATGACCAAGGTTGCCCACAGAAGCACAAAATTCCACAAAGAAATAACAGAGGAAAACATTCACACACCTTCATACTTTCTTTCGCTTTCCCGTGGGAACTGTTTTATGCAGACGATTTAGTCCTAATAGCTGACAATATGGAAGATGCTGAGGCCAAATTCAGAAGATGGACAGAGGGCATGGCGAGCAAGGGTTTAAGAGTCAATATTAACAAAACCAAGGTTATGCATTGTAGATTGAGACGAGGCAATGTGGAAAAGAGCGGTGCATACCCATGTGCAGTGTGTGGAAAGGGTGTGGGCGCTAACTCGATTCGATGTAGCATCTGTCGATGTTGGGTACGGTACACCATGGGAGTAAGCGCTGTAGTAAAATAAAAGGATCCCTGCCGAAGGATAAGTCAGAAATAGAGAAATTTGAGAGAGTAGTGTACATAGGCGAGCTTGTGTTAAGTGATGATCCTGTGGCTGTGAACTTTGGAAATGAGTCATTGGAGCTGGTGGACAAGTTTTGTTACCTAGGAGATACCATCTCTGCCGGTGGTGGGGCCGAGGCTGCCACTGTCGCTAGAATTAGATGTGGCTGGGGGAAGTTCAGAGAACTGCTGCCAATTCTGACCATGAAAAGAATGCCTCTCCCCCTGAAGAGAAAGGTGTATGCCTCATGTGTTAGAAGTGCAATGACGTATGCCTCAGAAACATGGGCCGTTAAAGTAGAGGATGTCAACAGAATGGAACGTAATGAGATGAGAATGGTGAGATGGATGTGTAGGGCCAGGCTGCAGGATAGAATAACAAATGAAGAGTTGAGGAGACGTTTAGGTATAAAGAGTATTAGCGAGGTGATGCGTACAAGTAGACTGGGATGGTATGGACATGTGGAGAGAATGGATGAACAAAATTAGGTGAAAAAATGCAGGTATGTGATTGTGGAGGGAGCTGCACCAAGGGGTGGACCGAGAAAGACCTGGGATCGGACTATACGTGCCGATCTCAAATCCAAAAACTTGACAAGTGAAGCAGCCCATAACAGGGTTGCCTGGAACGCCGCCATTAGGACAAGAGACTGAAACTGCACGTATGTGTGGAGCACTCAGTCTTAAAATTTTATGTATGTATACATATTTCCTTGCCGTTTGGAAAAAGTAACAACCCAGCACAAGCTGCAATTTATCCTACTCACAGCACTGGAACAATTGATTATTTTGTTATTATACCAAATGCCTGTTTTGCCACAAGAAAAATAACAGAAAATATAGATAAATTTATATTTCATAAAATTGGATCAGTTGTTGTTGATGATGTTTTTATTTTGTACTAGCCCACTGGGCCTAGGCCCTCATATTGGATCAGTTTAATGGTGGAACAACAATACAAGTGCAGTAATGTATTCCTTTATCTGTATATTTATAAGGAAACAAGGTACAAAAATAAATAAGCAGTTTCTAAAAGATATTATAACTTACCTACTCCTCCAGGCTTTCCTTTGACAAATCCAACAGTGTCAAAAGTAGAATCTTTGGAGGCAATGAATCTCAGAACAAGTTTCTTTGACACTTTTGATTCTGGCATACCGAACAGCAAGTATGTTGGGGCACCCTCACCCCTGGAAAAAGGCTGAAAACATTAAGTATTAATATCTCACCCAAAAGTAAAAGTATGCAAACTGTAAAACCTCTGATACACCTTCTTGATCCTATTCCTTATATTGTACTGGGAAAATAATAATAATAAAAACTATTTATCCCCCCATGGGGTAAGGGGGCCTTCACTTATGGTGGAGGAAAAAAAGAATATGCCCCACGCATCCTACTGCGTGTCGTACTAGGCGACTAATAGAGGGGATGGCATTAGACTTGCGGACCAACAGACTTGCGGACCAACAGCCATCACTATACAGTGAAGCCTTGTTATTGGCGCTGGCATTGTTTTCATATGACAGTGCTGTGACAAGGCTCCATTGTTCTTGTCCAAGTTGCCTAATGGCGGCACACTGGCGGCGGATGTCGTTCCCTCCGGACCCGGACCTGGCGCCTTGGGCCCAACATGGACGAAATGGATCCAGAGGGTACAGTACATAGTGTTTCTCCGGACTGGCACTCTCCGCCCAACAGTATAGGGGCCCGAACCTGGTGGTAGCGCTCCAGGAGGCTGCCCTGTCATTGGGCAAAAAATACCAGACCAGTCGTAGTGCCGTGTACGCGCACGGGGTGCGTCCCTGCGGCTGGTTCTGGTGGGGCGCACTGAGGCCACGGGATCCTACCGCCTTGTAATCTCTTGGGGGAAGGTGCTGGGAATGGTCCCCGGGATAGACTGGAGCTGGAGCTCTGGGGTGGGGTGGGGTGTGGGGGGGGGGGATGCCTATTTGCCAGCCTAATCACCAAATATGACTAAACCTAAAGAGAAACAACGTAAGTCCGATGATCCTAAACCGCACAGGATACGGACAAATGCCCCCCACAGTCTCAGACTTGCTAGTGTGAATGTTGGTAGTTTGAATCTGCGTGCAAATGAAGTGGCTGAGATGTGTGAGAGGAGGCGAGTGGACGTCTGCTGTGCCCAGGAAACACTCTGGAAATACCCTTTCCAGTGTTTCCTGGGCACAGCAGTGTAAAGTGGATAGTTGGAAGAAAGAAAAGATATAGGATCTACTGGAAGGGGGTAGAGACTGATAAAGCGAAAGGAGGAGTGGGTGTTCTGGTGGCTAAAGAGTGGGCGGAAAGTGTGCTTCAGATTACGAGAGTTAGTGAAAGGATGATTGTTTTGAAGTTGAAAGTTGGTAGAAGAATTCTGAATGTGAAGGAACTCCCTGCGGACTATCCCTTATTCTTCAACAATACAAAAATCAATCCTTCATCTTCTCTCAATATTCTTGGTGTCTCTTTTTCTTCTGCTCTCAGTTGGAAGGACCATATTACCAGTCTTGCTAAGGCAGCCTCCCAGAAGCTGGGTGTGCTCAACCGCCTTAGGGGGTTCTTTACCCCTGCACACCTTCTTGCTCTGTACAGGGGCATAGTGCGTCCTTGTATTAAGTATTGTTCACATGTGTGGGGAGGTTCCTCTCACACCGCTCTCCTAGACAAAATTGAAAGGAAGGCCTTTCGTATCATTAACCCTTAAAGAGCGGCGCTCGACTTAAGTCGTGCACCAATTTGCAGCAAGTTAGGAGCATTATTAAGGCTTTTAAAGGGTTAAAATCGAGTGCAAATGGCCGGGAGAGCAGCGGGCCAGACAGCCGACTCCCAGGGCTTACCGCCGCCCATTAACTCATGTTCCCTGTGTTCTCGAGAGGCCGGCAGTGTAGCCAGTAGTGAGCATAGCTGGGAAAAATATACCGATATATGCTAAACTTCCATGTTCGTGGCACCACTGCAAGAGAACCACGAGTGCTACGTAGCTCGTTCTGGTCTCATTTTGAAGCTTTTAGTGCCTAGTTTATTGCTAAATAATTTATTTTTCATGCAAATGCTTGATTTATCAGGCAGGAGGGCCTGAATATGCCCAAATGAGCCCAAAATACCCCGCTAGACAAGGGTTAACTCCCGTCCACTCACCAACTCTCTGCAATCTTTCTCTCTTCGCCGCAATGTTGCATCTCTCTCGCTATTCTATCGCTACTATAATAATCAGCGTTCCTCAGAGCTTTCCCAGTGTATACCACCTCCTTTACGTAGGGCACGTGGTACCCGTCTTACAACACAATCCCACCCCTTCTCTGTGCAACTCTCCAACCCAAGAGTGAAACGTTACTCTGTCTTTCTTCTATTCAACAGCTGAGCTCTGGAACTCTCTCTCAGAACAGAATCAGTTTTCCCTCTTCCTATGACTTAAATTGCTTCAAACTCTGTGTGTCCAGTCATTTTGGCTCGAACGTCCCTTGATTTTGGCCCTGTCACTCTTTCAACTTTGGGGGAGGCACTCGCTATAGGCAGTTCTGCCTTTTGCCTCCCTCACTCACATAAAGAGAAAAGGAAAAAAAACAAAAAAAACACACAGGCTGGCCTACAGAAAGAGATAAAAGAGGAATTCTGGAATGACACCGTCAATGTCATTTCAGGCCTCTCGGAAAATGAAATAACAATCTTGGGAGGGGACCTGAATGGTGACGTGGGAGCATCTGCAGATGGATACGAGGGAGTACATGGAGGAAATGGTTACGGAAGGAGGAATCTGGAAGGCGAATATATACTGGAGTCCTGCGTTGCACTCAACATGCTTGTGTGTAACACGAAGTTCAAGAAAAGACAGAGCCATCTGGTCACATATAACTCTGGGGTCTCCAGTAGCCAGATAGATTACTTCTTGGTTAACAGGTAAGACTGGAAACTGGTTCGGGATGTAAAGGTCATCCCGAGCGAAGAATGCATCCCCCACCATAAGCTACTTGTGTGCGACATGAGCTTATACAGAGATCCTAAGCGCAAGAAGGTATACAGTACATGCCCAAAAGGAGAGTATGGCTGCTAAAGAACAAGGAAGCTACGGATAGGTTTCATAGTGAACTGGAGGAAATGAATAGAAATAAGGAAACTAGGCCTAGCGATGTAAATAGTCAATGGAATTTCCTTAAGCATAGCCTTCTCGCTGCCACTGACAAAGTCTGTGGGAAAACAAAGGGTCACCCCAGGAGTAAGACCTCCTGGTGGTGGAACGATGAGGTAGAACATGCTGTGAAAGAGAAAAGGAGATGCTTCAAAGCATGGAAGGGAGGCAGCAAGGAGGAATACCAGGCAGCTAAACGAACTGCCAAAAGAGTGATTTACAATGCTAAAAAAGGCATTAAGGACCTGGTCTTCGAACAAGTGTGTAACACTGACAATCCCAATGGGATCTTCAACTTAGCTGGGCGAGTTAAAAATGACAGTAGAGATATTATAGGTGAACAGTGTGTTAGAAACAATAATGGGAAGATTGTGTATGCAGAAAATGAAATCAGAGAAGCATGGAAGGCACACTATGAACGATTGCTAAATGTAGAGTTTGAATGGGATAAGGAGCAGCTTAGTATCGAAAAACCAATATCTGGACCCCCTCCTTTGATTGCACCAGCTGTAGTGAGCAAAGCAATCAATAAAATGAAGGACGGTAAAGTTCCAGGGTGCTCTTGATATTGTTGCTGATATGATAAAAGCCTCAAGGGATACTGGTGTCAGCTTAGTCACTGAGTTAATAAACACCATTATTAAAGATGAGAAAATCCCTGAGGATTGGCACAAAAGAGTAATAGTAAATATATACAAAGGAAAAGGGGATGTGCTAGATAAAGGTAATTATGGGGGCCTGAAAATGCTTGACCAAATCATGAAGGTCTGTGAGAGTCTTTGAGGGTTTGATCAGGCAAAGGGTGGTATTCTTAAACAATTATTTCCCTTCGTATAGCCGTTAATGGACGAAATTGTTAGTCTTAGTAATCAGAAACTTGGGTATTAAAGTGAATATGTTATGACAATATACATAAGTGGAAAAAGTACAATAAGAATAAGTAGATAAATGGGTATTAAGTAATTATGTTGTGAGAAAACACACAACATAAGTGGGAAAGTACAATAAGAATAATGTGGAATAAATACAATATATATTGCCTAAAAGATACGTAATCGGAAAAGGAAAGAAAGAAAAAAAAACAAAAATGAAAAAAAGAAAACAAAAAAAGAAAAAAAAAGAAAAGAGAGATCAGAGACATAATTTAAATTCGGAGATGGAAGACAGGTGACATCAAAAGGTATTGTGCATATTCCCTGTTATATAGGCCTACATGGGGTAAAAATCATGATTCGGACCGATGTGGTGGATTGTAGAATTCCACTACTGATATCGTCCATGTCTTGCATCTTGCAACTGGCATTCTGCAACCTACAAGTGTGCACTCGCACATATGTTCCTCCATGTTTCACAAGAACTTGTTTACCATCCTTTCCAATCACTATACCTGGGCCTTTCCATTGGATTGCATGTTCCAGTTGAAGACGAATCAAACGACGTTAACATAGAAAACGAAACAGAGAATGAGCCTGAGGACGCTGAAATGGATGATAATGAGAAATGCAGTGGTGAACAGGAGTCCGGAGACGGAAACAGTGTAGCCGCTGAAGCTAGAGTGCCTAGAATGCCTAGAGTGGGGGATAGAATAGAAGGATACATGGTGGAAAACAAAAAAGTAATCTGCATATCACCTCTACAGGGCATTATACACTTCCCATCGTGAAGACACCATGTAAGCAAATGGTAGACTGGGTATTGGCCACAGAAGATCATGAAGACATTTCCAAGAAGGTGGTGAAGTTACATCGGCAATTCTCACATCCCACTGCAGAGAAGTTAACGAGATTAATCAAAGAGGCAGGGATACTCAATGAACAATGGAAACTGGAAATAAATAAAGTGAGTGATAGTTGTGATATTTGTAGAAAATGTAAGAAAGTGCCTCCCCGTCCTGTGGTGGGACTCCCCATTGGTAAGACGTTCAATGAGGCAGTAGGAATGGATCTGAAGGCATGGAAGAGTGACTATTTTCTTGTCTTGGTTGACTTGGCAACAAGATATTGTGTGACTACGGTCATCCACAATAAGAAACCTGAGACCATTATAAGAGAGGTAGTGATTCAGTGGATCAGCCGGTTTGGAGCACCTGACAAGTTCTTGACCGACAATGGTGGAGAGTTCAATAACAGTGATTTTCGGAGCATGGCCGAAAATTATAATATTCAAGTGATGTGCACAGCCGCTGAAAGCCCATGGAGCAATGGCGTATGTGAGCGGCTGAATGCCGTACTTGGTGATAATGTGGCAAAGATTGTGTTGGATGCAAAATGTGGCGTATCTACAGCACTGGCATGGGCTGTATCAGCATGTAATGCACTCCAGAACAACAATGGCTACCACTGTTGAACTCACTTTGTATTCGCCTTACCTCGCTGTATCACCGGCAGAGTTCCATATGCTGATTATTGCAGGCAGAGTTGGCGGATAATACTTGATTCATTGTCCAGGGCGGGGTGAGCAGATTATATTCCAGTGCACTAATAAGCTTTGAGTGCTGACTCATTTCTTGTTGCCTGGCCAGGACTTGACTCCACTGTCAGCACTTCCATGGATTGATGTAGATATAGACATCTATAATTGGCGGATTGTGAACGATACAGAGGAAGTCATGATAACATATTCCAATGATGCATGCACAGAGGCAACAAGGGCAGAAATGAAGAATTGGATTGATAATGATGTGTTTGAGGAAGTTGAGGACCAAGGTCAGAAGGCCATATAAACAAGGACAAAATTAATGTCGGAAGCTTTGGGAGCCCTGGTTCTTGATTCAGGATGTTCTACAACGGTGTGTGGAGAAGACTGGTTACAGGCTTATGTGGATACAGTATCATCAGAAGACGTACAGTTGATAAAAAGAGTTGACCGTGAGTAACGATAGTGGATGGAAGTGCTGACAGTGGAGTCAAGTCCTGGCCAGGCAGCAAGAAATGAGTCAGCACTCAAAGCTTATTAGTGCACTGGAATATAATCTGCTCACCCCGCCCTGGACAATGAATCAAGTATTATCCGCCAACTCTGCCAAACATAATTATGCACTGTATCCTTTCTGAAGTTCAATATCATGCCTCCACGTTTCATGGCTGACCTGCTCATTAGTAGTGGAATTCTACAATCCACCACATCGGTCCGAATCATGATTTTTACCCCATGTATATAACAGGGAATATGCACAATACCTTTTGATGTCACCTGTCTTCCATCTCCGAATTTAAATGATGTCTCTGATCTCTCTCTTTTTTTTTTTTTTTTTTTTTTTCATTTGTTTTTTATCTTTCTTTCCTTTTCCGATTACGCCATTTATCTACTTATTCTTATTGCACTTTTTCCACTTATGTATATTGTCATAACATATTCACTTTAATACCCAAGTTTCTGATTACTAGACTAACATATTCCCCTCTTTTTCTTTTCTTTTTTTTCTTGTTTCTTTTCATTATTCTGCTTTGCTCAACTCCTTTAGTAATAATATAGGAGAGGCTCCTTTCTTCGTGAGACAGTCTGCTATCTGCTTCGTTGTTTCTATCCACTTCACTTCTTGGATTTCTTTTCTTGCTATCATGTCTCGCAACACAGCTATATTTATCCTTAGGCTTCTGTCATCTACCAACTTGGTAGACTGCAAACAATCCACCAAAGATTTGTTGTCTGAAAAACATTTTACCGGAATTGTGTGCTGATTTCCGAGGATTGTTCTCAGCATATGTGCCAAATACATCCCATTCTCTGCTGCATCTAATAGACTAAGGGATTCTGCTGCCAAAGTCGATTTCACCACGCGTCTCACCTTTCTTGATCTCCACGCAATGGGGCAGCCATTTTCCTCTCTGTCTCTCACAAATATGATGTGACCACCCTGAGACCCAAGGTCTGTCAAATTGCCAAAAGACGCGTCACTGTAGCATTCAAGTGTACACTCGTCCAGGTCCACTTTCCCAAACCAAATTGACAGTGGGTTATCCTTGACCTTCTTGACGGCTTTGTTGGCTCTGATTACATCTCCGACAGTTGTCCGATTGAATGCCGTACTCAGTTCACATACATCATATGATATATCTGGCCTCGTTTGTGTGGCTACCCAGTTTAGTTGGCCCACAACAGATCGGTATTTTGTTCTCTCCTCTTGACTGACTTCATCATTTCTTCTGTCCTTATAAGATTTGATCATGTTCATCTCTTGGAGTCCATGTCTAATGTAATTGTCTTGATTGATCATAATGCCATCCTCTGCTTGTTCTATTGTGATACCCAGGTACTGGAAACGAGTCTTCTCTTCAGAACCAATCAGAAATAATTTTTCCAACTGGGACATTACAGATATCTTGAATGCATTTGACCCGCTCCAATAGAAGTCATCTACATGGATGCAAATTATCCCTTCTAATCTTCCATCATTATGCCAGAAGAACAGTGCTGGTTCTAAACCACACATGGACATACCCAATGTAAGCAATTCATGCTTCACCCTCTCGTACCATGCTCTGGCCGCATCATTGAGACCATATACTGTCTTCTTTAATCTCCATAGATATTGCATTTATTCCACATTATTCTTATTGTACTTTCCCACTTATGTTGTGTGTTTTCTCACTTGATAAATTACGTTACCTTGAGAAATGAGAGTGCTAATCCGTGTAATCTCAGTAAACAACACTCATTCCCACAATATTCGTTCGACATTAGGCGCTGCGAAGGGAAGGAATTGTTTAAGAATACGAGTCAAAGCATCTCCATTGATGATATGCAGTTTGGTTTTTATGCCAGAACGTGGTACAACCGATGCTATCTTCATAGTCAGGCAGATACAGGAAAGATACTTACTAAAAGGCAGGGATCTTTACTTGTGTTTGTAGACCTGGAGAAGGCCTTTGACAGGGTGCCTAGAGATGTTGTGCAGTGGGCTATGAGGAAACTTGGTGTGGAAGAGTGGCTGGTGCGTGTGATAATCAAGATGTATGAGGATTCGCGAACTGCGGTGAGGGTGAAAGGTGTACCGAGTGAGGAGTTCACAGTCCGTGTTGGAATTCATCAGGGTTCAGTGTTAAGCCCCCTCCTCTTTATTATGGTCCTGGAGACACTGTCTAGAGTTTTTAGATCTGGATTCCCGTGGGAACTGTTTTATGCAGACGATTGCTTGTGTTAAATGATGATTCTGTGGCTGTAAATTTTGGAAATGAGACATTGAAGCTGGTGGACAAGTTTTGTTACCTAGGAGATACCATCTCTGCCGGTGGTAAGGCCGAGGCTGCCACTGTCGCTAGAACTAGATGTGGCTGGGGGAAGTTCAGAGAACTGCTGCCAATTCTGACCATGAAAAGAATGCCTCTCCCCCTGAAGGGAAAGGTATATGCCTTATGTGTTAGAAGTGCAATGACGTATGTCTCAGAAGCATGGGCCGTTAAAGTAGAGGATGTTAACAGAATGGAATGTAATGAGATGAAAATGGTGAGATGGATGTGTGGGGCCAGGCTGCAAAGATAGAATAACACATGATGAGCTGAGGAGACGTTTAGGAATAAAGAGTACTGTATTAGCGAGGAGATGCGTACAAGTAGACTGGGATGGTATGGACATGTGGAGAGAATGGATGAACAAAATTGGGTGAAAAGATGCAGGTCTGTGATTGTGGAGGGAGCTGAACTAAGGGGTGGACCGAGGAAGACCTGGGATCGGACTATACGTGCTGATCTCAAATCCAAAAGCTTGACAAGTGAAGCAGCCCTTAACAGGGTTGCCTGGCACGCCGCCATTAGGACAAGAGACTGAAACTGCATGTATGTGTGGAGCAATCAGTCTTAACATTTTATGTATGTATGTGCTGGGCAAAGTGTCTCATAATTTAAATAAGATTACTTGGCAATAGCCAGAATATAACTGAGAGTGATCAACTAAATTGGGTGAAAAGATGGAAGCTCGTGAACACGAAGGGAACTGCACGAAGAAGTAGAACTAGAAATGCGTGGGATCATGTCGTACGATCTGATCTCAAATTAATATACCTGACAAGCGAGTCAGCCCTGAATAGGGCTGCCTGGAATGCTGCCAATATGATGTGAGACTAAAACTGCACTTTGTGTGGACCACTCGGGTCTTTAAAATTATGGATGCATGTATGTCCAGTATAAAATATATTCTGTATGACTCAACCATTCAGAACATTACACAATTTTTTTTATTATTTTTATTTGCTTACATAAAAGTAAAGCACAACATCGGCCACTGTGATGGCATGATGGGGCTGTGTTATGGGAAGTCAAAATTGTGCTGTACTAAAGTAAAGAGACTAAAACCACGCATCTGTGGATGAAGCAGTCTTTAAACTTGTATGTATGTATAAAAGACTGGAGAAAGGATAAACAAACATGATAGCAAACTCCATGCACCTAATGATGTCCTCTATTCAAGACAAATTTATAACTGGATTTAAACTGTTTTGGATTGAAAGTTGGTAGAAAATTACTCTGTGGAAGTGAATTCCAGAAAGAGGTGGTTCTGGGTATGACCTGTATTGCTAGACAGCCTTGTGGTTTTGTCAGAACAGTTGTTGTTGTTGTTCCCCAAGCTGCCTGGCCGAACAGCCCCAAGGCCCCGAGCAAGGCCAAGGCCATAACCGAGCGCCCCCACAGAACCCTCCCTGCCGACCACAATAAAGCCTGGGTGACCAAAGCCACTCAATGGCGGGGGAGATTAGGGGGGTGAAGAAACGCCCGGGAAACCAAAGCCCCACCCAGGGCCCTGTGCCCCTCAGCAATTATGAAGAGAAAGTTGAGGGGCAAAGGAAATATGGGACGCTTTGGCTTCCAATCTTGGTAGATTGGGAGGTCAATCCACGAAAGAGATGCTGTCACTTGAGATCTAGAAAATATATAAGTAAAAGGAACAGTCAGAGTAAGCTATGGGTATGGCGGAGATCGCCCAGTTCTCACTCTGATAGACCAGCCCATCACCACATGACTAGAACCCAATCCTCTCAGCATCAGCTAGGAAAGGCCCTAGAAAGCCGCCTTTGGCGGGGGGGATAGCTCCCCTATTTCAACCCCTTTCGGGGTTGGGCACCCGCACTGTCAGTACAGTAACAACCACTAGTGTATTAAATTACTGTCAGTACAGTAATTTGATACACTAGTGGTTGTTATTACGAGAAGTACATAATTATTATCATAGTACTCTCATTGCAATTACAAAAGTACATATCTAATGGACTGGCTAGGAAATTAGGAATATGGTAAAACTAGGGTAATTACAACCAATAATTATAAGGCTTGTCTAGGGATATGAGCCAAGAAGGAATTCTGAAAAACAGAGAATATATATTACAGTATTAGTGTACAATATTACACACAACAATGTGAAACAAAGTTTACAATAGGCATAGTACATACACATAATTGGGGTTTGTAGCAAATACAAATGAGCTAATTGATTCAGTGATGTAACTGCAGCAAGTAGTAAATCTGTGGCCATAATTCAATCCTTAGTGAGGGTAGTTGGAACAAGGCCATCTCATCTGGCTTGCCTTCTGTCAATTGACCACTTGCAAGTTATAATAATAATAATAATAATAATAATAATAATAATATTTATTCAGTTAGCAATTTACAGAGTTGGTACCACATAGTATGTTATAAATATGACATGTACCAGCCTTGCATAATTCCAACTAAGGATAGCCCAATAAGGCCGTTAGGCGTATTTCCATTGGGGTCCTTTCAGTTTCAGGCTATAAGGAAGTTGGAGCCGTGAGCATCGATTTTAAAGAGAAATGCAATAATAATATGGGTTGCTGAAGGGTAAAAAGTATGATCAATTTGGTTTTATATATTTATAAATGTAATATGACCGTATTTTAGCTGGTAATTCTGATAAATACTGATGGATACAGCTCCAACTTCCTTATAGACCAAAACTCGCAAGTGGTCAACTGAGGAGCTGGGAGTAGCTTAACCCTTTCATGCACGTGTGTGGATGCAGGGGTTGCCGTTTAGCATTCAGAAATAGAATTCTCTCAATCTCATAATTACCTCTCCAAAATTAGTTTTCTGCCCACAGCTCACTCAAAGACAACTGCATAGGTTGAAATAACTAAACTAAAGGCTGGTGATGGGCTGGTCTATCAGAGTGAGAGCTGAGCGATCTCTGCCATACCCATAGCTTACTCTGACTGTTCCTTTTACTTATATATCTTCTAGATCTCAAGTGACGGCGTCTTTTCCGTGGATTGACCTCCCTACTGCCAACCTAAAAGTTGGCAGATTGGGAGCCAAAGCGTCACATTTTTCCCTTGCCCCTCAACTTTCCCTTCATAATTGCTGAGAGGCACAGGGCCTCGGGTGGGGCTTTGGTTTCCCGGGCGTTTCCGCGCCCTCCTCAGCTCCCTGCCTTAAGAGTGGCTTCGGTCACCCGGGCTTTGTTAGTGGTAAGCAGGGAGGGTTTTGTGGGGGCGCTCGTTTATGGCCTTGGCCATGCTCGGGACCTTGGGGCTGTTTGGCCAGGCAGCCTGGGGAACAACAACAACTAAACTAAAGGTTTCTAAACACCCCTGATGGTAGGCCAGAAAGGGAGCAATTCGCTGGATATCCAGTGCGTGAAAGGGTTAAGGGGAGATGGGTAGTTTTTCTGGCCCCCCCCTTCTCCCTCATGTTTAGCCCCATTAGTTTTAAAATTTTAAGACGTTCGCCCAATTAGTTTGTCGATTTCAAAACCTTTCGTCCCATTTCTATATCAATATCAAGACCTTTCGGGCCATTTCAGTGTTTAATTTTTCCTGGCGAGCGATAGCGAGCCTGTAAGAGAATTGGGCCTTCGGCCGGAATATTTTTCTATAATTTTTTTTACAAATTTAGCTTGAAGGAGGGTCTAGGGAGTGTTCTTTTTAAGCTTTTTAAGCACGAAAACTAAAAAATAAATTAATATATAAATAAAAAAATAAAAAATAAATAACCGCTGTCCCCTTACGGCATATATAATGTATAATGTGGTAACATGGGCAATAATTCAATCAACTATCTGTACCCAAAGGGTTACATACATATATACATAACATTTTAAGACCGAGTGCTCCACACATACGTGCAGTTTCAGTCTCTTGTCCTAATGGCGGCGTTCCAGGCAACCCTGTTAAGGGCTGCTTCACTTGTCAAGTTTTTGGATTTGAGATCGGCACGTATAGTCCGATCCCAGGTCTTCCTCTGTCCACCCCTTGGTGCAGCTCCCTCCACAATCACAGATTAAGAAAATAAGATGAGTGCTACGGTTATTCTATATATAGTTTGATTTTTTTTTAAGCTGGCGAGAAATTGACTTGTGCCTCTCTTAATTACTCAACTATCACCACGTTTTTATAGCCATATATGTTGTTAATAGCGAAAACTTAGTATTATCATGCATACATACATACAATGGTATATCGTCATTTTTCCATGACATGTATTGGAGAAATATCTGGAGAAGAACCAAAGGTGTATGTTGCCTTTATGGACTTGGAGAAGGCCTATGACAGAGTGGATAGAGAAGGTTTGTGGAAAGTACTTAGAATATACGGAGTAGATGGCAAGTTGCTGAAAGCAGTGAAGAGCATGTATGAGGGTGCAAAGGCGGCAGTACGTGTGGAGAAAGGGGTGAAGTCACAGAGTGTGAGGTGAAGCTGAACGGTCAGGCTATGGAGATCGTCAACTCTTTTAAGTATCTGGGCAGTGTGTTGAGTAAAGATGGGACTATGGATGAAGAAGTGCAGGAGAGGGTACAACAGGGGAAGAGGGTTGTAGGAACGCTGAAAGCAGTAACAGGAAATAGGGTGGTCAGTATGGAAGTGAAGAAGTCCTTGCATGACAGTGTGGTAATCCCGACACTGACTTACGGAAGCGAAGCATGGACGTTGGTTGAGAGACTCAGACCAAGAGTGAGAGCAGTGGAAATTAATTACTTAAGAAGTGCGTGCGGAGTTACATGGAGAGATAGACAGACTAATGAGGAAGTAAGGAGGAGGTGTGGTGTGGAGGTAGATGTGCTGGAAAGTGTGAAAAGGAACAACTTGAGATGGTTCGGCCATATGGAACGTATGGAAAGCGAGAGAATGACTAAGAGGGTGTACGAGAGCGAGGTGGAGGGACAGAGAGGGAGAGGTAGACCGAATGAGAGTGGAAGGATGGAGTAAGGAAGTACATGAATGAAGGCGGTGCTGGTTGGGGGGAGGGGCGTTGACTGACTGGGGACAGAGGTGCATGGGGGCGGTTCGTTCGTGGCCACCCCTTCGAGGATCGCGGAGTCAAGCAATAGATAGATAGATAGATAGATGTATTGTAACGGTTCAGACGGGGTTGCCTTTCAGTAGCTGGAGTGTACTGTAGTACAATAAAGTTCCGCCACAGCACTGCCCCAGCAAGTCATAACTGTGGCTGATGTTGGTATAGTGCTAACCGTGCCTCAACAAGACTCAACAGAGTCCCCCTGCAGCACTTGCACCTGCAGTATCTGCAACACAGCCTTAACAGTGTTACAAAAAGACAGCACCATAAAAACTCTACTGTATATTAGGCATTTTGGACTATAGAACAATAAAGTCCTGCCCCAACACTATGCAAACACTGTTGCCGACACAGGTGTGGTGCCAAACAGTGCCCAGGTAAGACTCAGTCCCTTGTGGCACCTATCCGCACCCCACCAGCCTCGGCAGTGCCATACAGTGCATGCACTGCACTTCCGTTATCCGCGCTCCAATTATCCGCGATCCTTGTTATCCGCGGACACCCCTAAATATCCCATTACTTGTTATCCACGCAAAATTACGCGTTATTCGCGGGTTTCCAATCGAGGAAGAAAGCAGTGCTGCCATTAACCAAGAAAGGCGAAATATAAGAACATAAGAATATGGGAGTCTGCAGATAGCTGATTAGCCCACACAAGGTAGATCCCTCTAACACAAGGCAGATCCCTCTCACACAAGGCAGATACCTTGTGTGTGTGTGTTGGATAAGGGAGAAAAACCTAGTGCTACTATACTGTAGTTCATGTCATTTTCTTTTCCTTCTCATATTCATCTGGCTTAATGTGTTCTAAGTGGTTCTAAGAATGGTTCATTGGTTGAGGATAAAGTGAAGAAAATCATGATTAATATTTTTTTTTAGATAAAAGTGCAGTTAATCTTGATTAAGGGGACCGACCGTTTTTTTACCCAACTTCCAGGTCTTACTTTCAATCTAAATGCAATTTGGCACAGGAGGTGTATGTGACTATAAAACTAGGTCAAGGATATACAGTAAAAGTCCGTTAATCCGACGACCGATGATTCGAATCTCCCAATAGTCCGAATTTTTCAATTTGAGGCCAAATCCGAATTCACCCGATGGTCCGAATTTCAAGAAGTCCCAAAGTCCCCTTTTTGAGGCATTAGGCCACTCAAATGACACATAATGGAGCACACACATATCATATGTTCATGAATTCACTTTAAAAGTTTACCATTGTCATTGTAGCCTATTATCTACTTCAAAACATTCAGATTAATGGTCAAAGGAAGCTACTGATATAATCGTAAACACCTTCGTCTTCTTCTTCTTCTTCTTCCACATCGTCTGCTAGAGAGTTTGTTTTGCTCTTGAACGCATCCTTGGGACGCTCCGATGCGCTACTGGCTTGCACCGCATTTTCTGCAAGCGCATTCAGTCTTGAGCTTGAAAACGCACCTTTGGACGTATTAGTCTTGAGCTTGAAAACGCACCTTTGGATGTTCCGATACGCTACTATTTATAGTTCAGTGATCGGAGCATCCCAAGGGTGCTTTCAAGACAACAAGACAAGGGTGCTTTCAATACAATATAATATAACAGAGCACGTCACAAAAGGAAAATCACAAAAGGAAAATTACAAGAACCTCTCAGGGAAGTGCCGTTGTTAAGGCATTACTTCCCGAACCACATCTGATCTTCAAGAGCAAGACAAACTCGCTAGTAGACGGAAGAAGAAGAAGAAGACGTTTATATCAGCAGATTCCTTTGACCATTAATCTGAATGTTTTGAAGTAGGTAATAGGCTACAATGACAATGGTAAACTTTTGAAGTGATTTCATGAACATATGATATGTGTGTGTGCACCATTGTGTCATTTGGGTGGCCTAATGTCTCAATGTTTTCGTCATACACAGGTTCATAGGGGTAAAGTCCGATAATCCGAAAAATCCACTAATCCGAACGAGAGCCGGTCCGCTGCCCTTCGGATTAACGGAAGTTTACTGTATATATTTTTTGTTTTTTTGCTTTTTTTCTTTCAATTTAGGTAAAAAAAGGTTGAAAACTATAGCACTACTAAAATGCATATAACTCCTACAGAAATCCCTATAGCACCTGTTGTATGTGATCAAACAACTCACAAAAGGTGTGTCTGTAGTTTCTGTAAATAACTTCGTATATATTTTGTGCATGTTTGGATTTAGGTGATTATGAATTAAGGTGAAATTATTTTGTAGAATTTTATGACTTTGACAACATGCTGCAAACAAACAAAGTTGGATAGAGTAAATTGAGTTTACAGATATTGTAGAGTTGCCTATGCACTTTACAAAGGTATATAAAACATTCCTAACAGACTTATTATATCTCCAAGTTGCCAAATTACTTTTTGAGAAAAACCCGTGAAAGTCTACGTTTTTTTTTTTTTTTACAATATTTTACGCAGGAACACGGCAGAGTAGAAGATAAAGCTTTTGGGAGGTTGTATAGTATTTTATGTTCTTTCCATTTATATATTATTATGTTCCTTCCAACAACCAACCATACTCCTAAAATCGACTAATGAAATTTACAAACACATGTGGCAGTCCGTGGATTCGAACCCAGGACGCTCACACCGAAAATCAACACCTTATGCATCGCACCACGAAGACAGTTATTATTAAAGGATGGTGGACACTGCCTACGATTTATTATGCAACTTCGAATCCTGCATATGTACGATCCTCGTACGACCAGTACAGTAGTTACTGAGCCTGTCAATTTCAAAGTTCGCTATATAACGTTTTTAGAAATACTGTACAGGAAAAGTTTGGAAAACATGAAAACAAAATAATATTTCCAATGGGTTTTCATAACATTTCACTGGCTTATGAAGGGATGTTGAGTAAACACCTAATGGTATTTTCAGGATTTGTGGATCAAAGTAAGTATCCTTTAATCATTTGGTACATATTAATGTCATTAGGTAGGTCAAAATAGTGTATTTGAGGATCCAAGATGGGTGAGCTTGGTACGACCTAAGTCTATTTCCCTTTGAAACCTATGTTAAACACTGCCAACGTATCCGCGGAAAATACGCAGTATGATTTGGGCACGGATACGGGGAGTGCACTGTACCAAGACAGTGCTAAGATAAAGACTTTATTGCATAGTAATGGCTGTTGGTCCACAAGTCTATCGCCATCTCCCCTATTAGTCGCCTTGTACGACACGCAGTAGGATGCATGAGGCATATTCTTTTTTTCCTCCACCATTAGATAAAGGCCCCCTTACTCCCTGGGGGAGTAAATATAGCTAAACTTAAAAAGACATCAGTGGTATAGAAGGGGTTACATTTTGTTTTACTACATATATTGTATCCTCTCGCCTCTTTAATTGTAGAAAACAATATATCTGAAATCTAGAACAGATTGATGAACTCAAAAATGAACAGTGGATTGCTACCATAAAAATATGGGCGAGTGTAAAGGATAGTATAGGTCTCGTTCACTATCCGATGCTCCAATTTACGATATTATTATAGGTTTTTAGGCGTTTGGATTTGGGTTTTGGCTGGTCCGAGAATGCATCCCCAATTTCCCCATTAATTATAGGGTTCGCTATACGATTTTTCTATTTAAGATCGGGTTTTTAGGAACGTAACCCAATCGTAAATTGAGGGAGACCTGTACTATAATTCTTTATGAAGTTAATGACTTACATGTGGTACTGCCTGTTGACTGCTCCCTTGGAATATACTGAAGAAATGGTCAATAATGTCAGAGAGAGATGTCGAGTTGTTAGGGGCGGCCATTTTGGAGAGTAGGTTGCCCATATCTAGGTCCTCTTGACTCTCCCCGATACACGAGTCTATGTCCAGTATCTCATATCTGGAATTAATTTTAAGTCGGTATCACACAAGTGCTTTTCCTTTCAACTTCACTAGTAACTCTGGTCTAGCAACTTATGTGGTAAACTTTATAAGAATTTTGTCACAGAACTTAATCCGAGTTTTTTTTTTTGGTGTTGAAACACCAATACATACAGTACGTTATACCAATAATAACGCTGAAATTTATAGAAATATATATTCAGTGAGAGTACACATACCTTTATTTTTCACGAGGGCTAGTTAATTGTTGATAGTAATTAGCAATACTGCATTGGTTACTTTCCCAGTTCAATATTTTCTAAGAGTGATTTCATTGCTTAACAAGAACACATCCTAAACTAGCATTTACCAACCCATTCCCCCCCAAACTCCCTATTCTGATTAAATATGACTAAAAGCATGCGATGTGCATATTGCAATCTGGCTTAGTACAGGAATAAGCATCAATAATAAAATATTTACATAAAATAGGAGCCAAAAAAACAATAAAAGAAAGCCACGAATGTTCGTCCGAAGTTCCCCTCCGTTTGTCCTACGCTACCCCTGTTTTGTTTGCAATCATATTCCACAAGAAATCACTGTTTATTTGAAGTCCCACTTACAGAAGTTACCCAACTTTCGTCAAATTCGGACATAATTTAGGATAAGGATTGCTACGTTATCGTAAGGGTAAATTTTGGGAAAATTCCTGGATAAATGCGTACCTTCACCACACACCACTTGACATCGTTAAATCTTTATATTTGGCTTACTGTACTGTAAGTAGAAATTGTAAAAAAAAAAAAAAAAAAAATCTGAAAATGTCCGAAACGCCCCGGGGTTTACAGAAATAGTATTGCCAAAAGTTTATTAAGGGTATGGACATATCCGAGTGTAAAGAGAGGCTAATGACACCAGTGAAACTAACATCTGTTACTATAGGGTCTCAGTCTAGAGTGTAGGAGCAGCATTAGAAAGTATTAAGACTAAAGTACAGTTGTTGTTGTTGTTGTTGTTCCCCAAGCTGCCTGGCCGAACAGCCCCAAGGCCCCGAGCAATTCCAAGGCTATAACCGAGCGCCCCAACAGAACCCTCCCTGCCGACCACAATAAAGCCTGGGTGACCGAAGCCACTCCATGGCGGGGAGCTGAGGAGGGTGCGGAAACGCCCGGGACACCAAAGCCCCACCCAGGGCCCTGTGCCCCTCAGCAATTATGAAGAGAAAGTTGAGGGGCAAGGGAAAAATGTGACGCTTTGGCTTCCAATCTTGGTAGATTGGGAGGTCAATCCACGGAAGAGACGCCGTCACTTGAGATCTAGAAAATATATAAGTTAAAGGAACAGTCAGAGTAAGCTATGGGTATGGCAGAGATCGCTCAGTTCTCACTCTGATAGACCAGCCCATCACCAACTAAAGTACAGTACTGTACTAAATATAGACTTACAATAGCTTGCTGTTGACAAGGAGAGGGTCTCGCACCAACATCCCAGCCAAAGGATCTGGTATAAAGTTAGGCCCAGACAAACCAAGGTTCAGTGTCTGAAAAAGGAAAACTACTGTAAACACTGTAATACTAAGATACATAATAATTATAATATATAACTTATAAATACAGTACATGTACAATCATAAAATTACTATATTTAATTGCTCCAGGATTTGATTTCTATCAATGGAAATATAAATTAGAATATTCCTATAAACCAGTGGTTCCCAAACTATTTTAATGGCGACCCTCGATGCAATGGTTCATGGTCCATGCGACCCTACTCCCTGAAACACTGGATTAGTACGTTTTATATTTTTATTGAATGTTATAATCTAGTGGTGGTAGATGTCAAGGCACTGCAATACAGAAACTCTTCTAGTGTATGTCTTCTCGTTGGTACCAAACCACAAAGATGAGTTGTGGGGCCACCTGCAATGTCCACTGATTCGTCTGTCTGTAGTGAAAAATGTCCTACTTTTTCAAAGCCACAATACGTTGAGATAGTATGTCTTCTGACATTAGGTCAATTCGACGTTTAATACTACTATTTGAAAGTGGTACTGATTCCAACTTCCTATTGACATAATATTAGTATGTTCCACAAAGAGTTTTCACCATTGCCACTGCAGCTGGTTTCACCAGCTGACACATAAGTTTTTTTACATCTCACAATATTCCATGCTGCTTCAAAGGACGTCAATGAAGCCTTCCCCAGAGAAATAGATGATGAGCTGGAATCATCAATCCACCTTCGTTTTACCAACACTTTTTGTTCTTTCCGGTGAAATTTGGATGAACTGAACTCAAATGGAACTTCAATTTGTTATCCTTCATGGATTCGATAGCTAGGACTTGAAGGCACTGGAAACATCGAGGTCTTGCATATGCAGAGCGTTCTCTAAACTCAGTGAAGCCATACTTAAAAATATCTGATCTATACTGTAACTGTACTTTGCGTTGACATTCTTGCCATTAAAGTAGTAATTAAAACAAATAAAACACTTTTAGAATAAGTCATATTTCAAGGGGAAAATTACCGAGGTGCTCAACATGATAAGATTTCTTATCAATGAACACATCATGATAAACCGTATAGATGATTGCACAACACATCTTCCTCACTCACACTCGTTTACCCAAACAGTCTATCTGGCAGTCAAAATGGAAATTTGACTGTTGCTAAAATTTGCATAATAATATGCCAACCACAACATTAAGCCTAACGACATGCAAAGTTAGATTATTCACCATGAAATGCATTCAACGAGACTCCCATCATTCACTCACTAACCCACATTTACAGGCTTATAATACATACATTTAAGGTCATATTCGTAATAATCCACATACACTGAAAAGTGTTTGCCAGAACGTCCCGGACTTCCCAAACTTGACTACTTCCTTTAACGTGACGATAGTGCGTTGTTATATGTGCGATTAGTTTGCTTGGGAAACAGATTAACTTGCTCATGTAGTAATGTACACCCTATGTGGTGGATTGTGTTCTTTTATTTAATAATTTTCATTTTAGTAAGCGTTGTTTCCACATAGCGATTTTGATAATTTAATTTGACTTTATATTGTCCTTGTCCCAATTTTGGTTTGTTTAGTTTGCAAGTTTTACATTTTAATTTAAAGTATATATATAATATTTACTGTTGAAGTACATTATGTGGCTTCGCCCCATCAAAAATATCAAGACTATTATTGATCTTGTTTGTTCATATATCAATGTATTATATTACTATTATCCTTGCAATAGTTTTCTGGATCTAGGTTGTGGATGCAAACGGGTAATAAGAACAATATAACAAAAACATATATAAATGGGCAATTTTGGGTTTTAGGTCGCGGTGTAAGTAAAAAAGTATGCAATAATGACAATGTTATTTCTTCCAATCAGTAAAAACACGTCTGTTACTTCTTGCAATAAATGCAAAGTAATTAAATTACAGTATATGTTACTTGTATTGTGGTGTGAAAACGGTTAATAAGTAAAAAGTACATATCATATTGACATTGTTACTCATTGCAATAAGACAAAATATTGTTCTGTGTAACATGCAATACGTAAACAACAAATAAGTTCATCTCGCTGGGTTAAAGATGAAAGTGTAAACGGCTAGTAGTATAATACAAAAATATATCATAAGGGTGACCTAGGATAGCCATTAAAATTAAAATGTAAAACTTGCAAACTAAACAAACCAAAATTGGGACAAGGACAATATAGTCAAATTAAATTATCAAAATCGCTATGTGGAAACAACGCTTACTAAAATGAAAATTATTAAATAAAAGAACACAATCCACCACATAGGGTGTACATTACTACATGAGCAAGTTAATCTGTTTCCCAAGCAAACTAATCGCACATATAACAACGCACTATCGTCACGTTAAAGGAATTAGTCAAGTTTGGGAAGTCCGGGATGTTAGATTTACTTCCCAAACGTGTACCATTCTTCACCTTATCCTAAACACGTACTACTGAACATCGTGGCAAAAAATAAAAAACTTGAAACATGTTGAATTGCAGTATATACTGTATATACAATTATACATACACAAGTAGGATGCAGACACTACTAATAATTCATTAACCCCTTCTTTACCAGGGACGTCTTTAATTTTCTTGTAGCAATATTTACACAATTTTGTGCAGTTTAACAAGGATCTGTGGTAGTAAAAATGCTAAAGTTAGATAGTTAGAAGCCTGTTATTTGCTAGAAGCCCTTTTTAAACTGAATACAATTGTCTAATTGTAGGCAGAATAAAGTGAAAAAGATTTAGCCGGTAGAGAAGGGGTTAACAAACTTCTTGAATATCACTGAATAGTAGGACTAGCCAACGCTCGAGTGGTCAGTAACTGAGTGTGTGAGGGTCACTGGGCATCAGACAGTTCAGACTCCAAGCCAGGCACACAACATCCCGTACCGTACAGCTTAATTACAAGTATTTGACATGATTAACGGTAGCTGCACCGAATAGCTAATGAACGAAACTCTTCATGTGATGGGAAATTCTATTGTTAGGATTTAAAATACAGGAATATTTATTCTTAAGTCTAACATAATTTGATTATGTAAGCATATTTATAAATTCACACATTTCACGATGGGATGTTTTTACACTAATAGTAGTTTTTCCATTATATTTCACTTTTTTCACCAGATCTTCCCACGACCCTCAGAAAACCCCTTGTGACCCTTGTTTGGGTCGCGACCATGGGTTTGGGAACCACTGCTATAAACAATCAGAACCAAGACACTCTCGAGCCAGTCATTCAACATGAGCTCACCTTTGCATACTATAGGCTACATACAATTTTCTCAACTTCGGATTCCTTCCTCAGCAAAGGTCCTTTTATTCAAGTACAGCGCTCCTTCCCATGGTGTACCCAGCAACGACACACGCTACACCTAATAAAGTTCATGCCCACCCCTTTTCTGCATACTGCACATAGGTATACACCATTTTCTTCTACATTTCCATGCCCTAATATACTGAGCAAAACCTTGGTTTTCTATATATTAACTCTTAATCCTATACTTGCCATGCCCTCTCTCCATCTTCTAAACTTTGCCTCAGCATCCTGCACATATCTGCAATAAGAACTAAGTCATCTGCTTAATGCAGATCCCAAAGGAAGCCCAGTCCTAAAATCTTCAGACAATGCCTCCAGAACCATAACAAATATGAGAGGGATTATCACGGAGCCCTTGTGGACTCCAATCCTAACTGTAAACTTCTCACTCGTACACCTTTTACCTTCACTGCCATTTGTGAGTCCTCATATATCTTCACTATCACAAACACCAGTCACTCCTCTACGCCAAGTTTTCTCATAGCCCACTGTGCAACATCCCTGGGCACCTTATCAAAGGCCTTCTCCAGGTCTACAAACACAAGATACTGATCCGGATCTTTATGTAATTTTTTTCCTGCAGCTGCCTGACTATGAAGATAGCATCGATTGTACCACGTCCTGGCATGAAATCGAATTGCATATCATCGATAGAATTGTTTTCCCTAATAATACCTTCAAAGACTTTCTCACAGACATTCAAAATTTGGTCAAGCATTTTCAGCCCCCTATTATTGCCCCTATTTAAAGAATCATCCTTACTCATATATATATATATATATATATAATATATATATATATATATATATATATACTGTATATATATATATATATATATATATATATATATATATATATATATATATATATATATATATATATATATACAGTACAGTATATACTATTATACTTTTATGCCAATAATCAGAAATTCTCTCCTCTCTAATAATGGAGTTTATTAGCTCAGTGACCAATCTCATTCCTATGTCACCTGAGACTTTTATCATCTCAGCAGCACCCTGCCACTTTTCCGTTCTTTATATTATTGATTGTGCTGCTCATAACAGCTGGCACTATCAAGGGAGGGAGGGGGAGGGGCAAGTACTGGCTTTTCTATACTAAGCTGCATTCTATTCCACTCAATAACGAAAGACCTGCCACAACACTGCCCTACCATATCAACACAGTGGCCAAAATTGGCTTGGCAAGTAACAGAGCACAGTTAATACTTCAGTAGTCCCATATGATACCCTATTAGTCACCTTGTACAACACAGTAGGATAAGTGAGGCCTTTTAGTTTTCCTCCATCATAAGATGAAGGCCCTCTTACCACCTGGGTAGATGTATGTACCGTATGTATATACTGTACTGTACTGTACTCAGGCATATACCAGTACCCCAAACCTGGGGGTGGCCGACTCGAGACAGAGCCCGAACAGAAACAACAAAATTAAATAAAAAATAACAAATTCACAAACATCTAGGTCACCCAGGAGAAGACCCAGATATCAAGGATCATGAGGAGTTATGACTCATCTATTCACAAGCATTCTTCATTCATTCCTATTCATCACCACTTCTCTTGCCTGTTCTTCAATCATCTCTCTATCTTCCAACGCTTTTTCACACTATCTCTCCATCTCCTCCGAGGTCTTTCTCTCAATCTATTTCCCCTTGTTTTTTTACTCATATACGGTAGGCCTAATCTTTTTGTAAGCCTTTCATCTCCAATTCGTTCAACATGTCTATACCAGCACATCACCCTTCTTTCCACTCTGGCCGATGGGTAGCTATACCACATGCAATTACACAGATTTTCTCATATACATCATGATACCCCATAACCCTATCTGGTGCAACGTCTTGGAGGTTATTATGATATTTTTCTTAATTGTTATTGAGGGTTTTAATTGTTTCTGCCATTTTCGAACAATAAGTTTTTAGTTTACCCCGAGACTTGGAAAAACGCCTCTCCAAACCCCCTTCAAACTAAAAAAACGTCCCCCAGACCCTCTTCAAGCTAAATGTGTAAATTTTTCGGTAGAAAAATTTCCCGGCCAAAGGCCGGTTTCTCCCAAATTGCAGGCTCGCTTTCGCTCGCCCAGGAAAAATCGACACCTTATTGGGTTAAAGCATCATATAATCGCCAAACTAATAAGATGAAACGTCTTAAAATCTCCAAGCTAATGGAGTAAAACTGGGAGGATCCAAATTGGCTCGCCCTGCACCTAATAGGGTTAAAGCATAATGATTACAGATAGCAGGGGTACAAATATTCAAATTGACTAATTCCTTGAATGTGACGATAGTGCGTTGTTATACAGTATGTGCGATTCGTTTGGGTATAATCCTGTGTAGCGGGAGGACCTGTATTTATACAGTAAAAGTCCGTTAATCCGACGACCGATGATTCGAATCTCCCAATAGTCCGAATTTTTCAATTTGAGGCCAAATCCGAATTCACCCGATGGTCCGAATTTCAAGAAGTCCCAAAGTCCCCTTTTTGAGGCATTAGTCCACTCAAATGACACATAATGGAGCACACACATATCATATGTTCATGAATTCACTTTAAAAGTTTACCATTGTCATTGTAGCCTATTACCTACTTCAAAACATTCAGATTAATGGTCAAAGGAAGCTACTGATATAAACGTAAACACCTTCTTCTTCTTCTTCTTCTTCCACATCGTCTGCTAGAGAGTTTGTTTTGCTCTTGAACGCATCCTTGGGACGCTCCGATGCGCTACTGGCTTGCACCGCATTTTCTGCAAGCGCATTCAGTCTTGAGCTTGAAAACGCACCTTTTTCTTACAGTTTCTTACAGTAGATCCTCTGGAAAAAGGCAAACTATGCCTGTGTATCCAGCTCAGTACCAGTACTTGCACTGCTGCGGTCGTTCACGGTGTTGGCGGCGGCGGTAGCAGACGCAACATTTTTACTATTCTGTATTTTTGTTTTATAATCAAACTTCAAATCTTGTCTTCCCCATGCTTTATCAAGATTACTTTCAAACTCCCTTATTGATTCGGAATCGACTACATACTGGGGCAGTGCGTTCCACTCATTTACCACTCTATCACAAAATGAGTTCTTCGCCTTCTCAAGCCTATTTCTTTCTTTGTAAATTTTCTTAGTGTCCTCTCGTTCTTGTTCCCTCCCGCATCAAGAAGATACCTTCACACACATCCTCATCGTACTTTCCTGACACTATCTTAAAAGTCTCTATCATATCCCCTCTCTTTCTCCTATATGCCAGTGTCGGAAGTCCCAGTGTCCTCAACCTCTGCTCATAGCCCGCGTTCTTCAACGTTGGTACCAGCTTGCTAGCTCTTCTCTGCACTTTCTCCACTGCTTCTATATCCTTTACCATATATGGAGCCCACACCTGGTTTGCATATTCCAGGTGTGGCCTAACCAGCGCTGTATATAGATTCCTGAAGATTTCTTCGTCAAGTGACACAAATGTCCTCCTTATCAGCCCTACAATTCTATTGGCTTTGTTTATCTTTTCCGCTAAATGTTCTGAGAAATTTAACTTATTATCTATCACTACTCCTATATCCTTTTCTGCACTCACTTCCTCCATCGCTTCATACATACTGTATCCTACCTTGTCTATCTTGCTGGTCCCAATCCGCATGTACTTGCATTTTTTTGGATGAAAAGGCATTAACCAATGCTCAGACCATCCCTTCATGCCCTCCACATCTCCTTGAAGCAAACCCATATCTTCCTTACTCCTCACTCTTCTATACAGTTTAGTGTCATCCGCATACAGGTATACCTCACTTCCATTAGTTATAACTTCAGGCAAGTCGTTGATAAATATAACGAACAGCAGTGGTCCCAACAACCTTTGGACGTTCCGATACGCTACTATTTATAGTTCAGTGATCGGAGCGTCCCAAGGGTGCTTTCAAGACAACAAGACAAGGGTGCTTTCAATACAATATAATATAACAGAGCACGTCACAAAAGGAAAATTACAAGAACCTCTCAGGGAAGTGCCGTTGTTAAGGCATTACTTCCCGAACCACATCTGATCTGATCTTCAAGAGCAAGACAAACTCGCTAGTAGACGGAAGAAGAAGAAGACGACGATGCGGACATATGGTGTTTACGTTTATATCAGCAGATTCCTTTGACCATTAATCTGAATGTTTTGAAGTAGGTAATAGGCTACAATGACAATGGCAAACTTTTGAAGTGATTTCATGAACATATGATATGTGTGTGCTCCATTATGTGTCATTTGAGTGGACTAATGCCTCAAAAAGGGGACTTTGGGACTTCTTGAAATTCGGACCATCGGGTGAATTCGGATTTGGCCTCAAATTGAAAAATTCGGACTATTGGGAGATTCGAATCATCGGTCGTCGGATTAACGACCTCCCGAAATCCATCCTTCCGAATCCTCCCTTCCTCGCGAGGACAGAGTCCACCTGGCCAGGTTGAGATGCGGACACCATCCAGCTCTCCTGAGCTATCAGAAGAGACTGGATGACTCCGTTGTCGACGCCTGCCCGGGATGTAACACAGCACCCCATACCATTAAACACATCATAGAAGGCTGCATTTCACAAAACCACTTACGCCAACAACACAATCTACACTCAATGAGAGCTCTGTGGGAAAGCCCGATCGTGGCAATGGCCTTTCTCAGGGACTCGGGGCTGTTCGGCCAGGCAGCTTAGGGAACAACAACAACAACATGGGAGTTTAGCGTATTTCGGCATATTTTTCCCAGCTATGCTCACTACTGGCTACACTGCCGGCCTCTTGAGAACACAGGGAACATGAGTGGGCGGTAAGCCCTGGGAGTCGGCTGTCTGGCCCGCTGCGCTCCCGGCCATTTGCACTCGATTTTAACCCTTTAAAAGCCTTAATAATACTCCTAACTTGCTGCAAATTGGTGCACGACTTAAGTCGAGCGCCGCTCTTTAAGGGTTAAAGAACCACGTTTCGCGGTGAATCCACCCCACCTTACTACATTACAATCCTTATATAATGGTTTCAAGTATGTTTCTGTATCCTGTATTAGGTGTACCTTTGCTCTTAACCATAGCTTCCTCTTCCACATGAACTGGTCTCTAGTAATGTGCCAGGCAGCGCGGCAGGTGAGAGCCATGGCACGGGTGTCACGCAGGCTCAAGCGGGCCATCACCTCCACACAGATTGGCTCCTGGAATATACAACAACATTTACCAACAACAACTATGATTGTACTGTAGTAGATATTTTGTTGTTTAATTATAATAGTACAGTTGCAAAACATAATGAATCATTGAATACAGTACTTACATTCAATTTCTGAAGCAACTGAGTTTGATACAGATTTAAATGTCGATAATCAATAGTTGCATTAAACAACACTGTATATCAAATAAAAAATAAAAACAACAACAAATTACCTGAAAAACTCGTATCTGGTTGGTGATAATGGTATTATTCTATAATTGCACCTATACGAGCTAAATGTTTTATTATTGTATTTAACAGGAAGGTACGGCGAGGTAAGTGATGTGGTATAGGTGGCAATATGCGGAAATGGATTATAAGGGCATTCTGCCCCCCTCTTACCCCCTTACGAAAATCTACGGTTATTCACTCCACCCCAACTGGATTTCTACCGTTTTACCCAACCAGCGGGGGTGTGGGGGCAGCAGCCCCCACCCATAATACTAGGTTAGGTTAGGTAAGGTTGTTAGGTTAGGCTAATGTCTCTGAAACATTGTAAATCTGTGTCAGATCTAGATTGATAGACTTTTGTCAGAGGGGGGCGGAATGCCCTTATAATCCATTTCCGCATATTGCCACCTATACCACATCACTTACCTCGTTTTATCTTCCTGTTAAATACAATAATATTTTTGGAAAAATGTTATTTTAATACCACAAATTTTCCGAGTGTTTTTTATAAACCAAATTGTTCATTTGCATCAATATATAGTGTTTGTAATTAATTAGAAATCTCGGGAAAACCTATTTTAGGCCTATCGATCGATGTTGTTCCCCAGTAGTGATTTGAAAAGACATTAGCCTAACCTAACCTAACCTAGTATTATGGGTGGGAGCTGCCACCCCCTCACCCCCGCTGGTTGAGTACTAGGCTAATCCCTTAGTAAATAAAACAAAACAAAAAATTGGCTGTCGATTAGGACCTATACGAAGGTGAAAGAAAAGTCGATGAAGTCTACGGTGTTTACTCTGCAATGTTCAGCTTTGATTGTACATTGATAACGGGAAAGTACCGTATTGACAACCTTGTTACGAAAATTAAATTTTAGTAGTCCTAGCATACTTTTATATTAGGTTTTTCCGAGGGTTTAACACATTTTCATATGATCTTTAGAGCTGTCGATAACTGGAAGTACCGTATTGACAACCTTGTTACGAAAAATAAATATTAGCCTAGTAGGCTACCATACTTTTTTATTAGGTTTTGCCGAGGGTTAAAACAAATTTTCTTATGATCTTTAGAGCATATACATTCAATATTTATCTTCAAATATATCAATAAAATTTGTGGTATTAAAATAACACTGAACCATATTTTTTTTAGCTCGTAGCCTATAGGTGCAATTATAGAAATTTACCGTGATAATTTTTTATCAAAATAATTTTTTTTCCAGTTTCCGCGTCTGCTGAACCATCCAAAAACACGCTAAAAGGCATGTTTTGAAGGGGGGAGGTGGTGGGGGGTAGTAGGGGAGGGGTAGTATAACTGTAGATTTACCCAAAACACACACAGGGCCTACGTGACCTAAAATCCAATTTGACCGGCTAGCCTATATAGCCTAGCCTACTATAGGCTAGGCTAGGCCTAGGCTAATTATAATTATATTACAAGATCGATGGGAATAGCCTACTGACGGTCCAACAGATAATATAGGCTAGGCCTATACATAATTTTCTGTCTCTGATGAGTCTGATTAGCCTAGGCGGTAAACCTGACTTTTTGGACCGACAGCGATTTCAGTAGCCTAAGTTTTATTTTGTTTTTTGTAATTTTTCCTTCAGATATAGTGTTGTTTTATACTGAAGAGGAGCGGAAATGAGTATTTACCCGTTATCCAACAATCAAAAAAAAAAAAACCCCACTAGTGGGGAGGGCTATGACTATGAAGTTCAGGGAAAATGAGGGGTTAAAAGGGTAAAAATACAATAATAGGCCTATAGCGTTTTGTATCAAAACTTGGCTCGGGTTTTCCCAAATTGCAAACCCATACAACCCAATTTTGTGAATACCCGAGCCAACTTTTGACGAAAGCTGGCTCGGATTTCACGGGGTGGAGTGGGTAGCCTAATATTTCATGTTATAAAAATAGTCAACTTTGGGAAGACATTAGCCTAACCCAACAACCTTACCTAACCTATCCTAGTATTATGGGTGGGGGCTGCTGCCCCCACTGGTTGGGTTAGGATAGGCTAGATTTTTATTTTTTTTTTTATTTTATTTTTTTTAATATTCTAGGGTATTAGCCTAACCTAACCTAACCTAGTATATAGGTGGGGGCTGCCACCCCCGCTGTTTTTTTTGTTTTTTTTTTTTTTTTTATGTGCTAGGCCCTAGGCCCTATTAGCCTAACTTAACAACCTAACCTAACCTAACCTAGTATATGGGTGGGGGCTGCCGCCCCCACACCCCCGCTGGTTGTGTACTGGCTGAAAAACTTATTGTTTTACAGTAGCCTAGCTGCCTAGGCCTTCTATAGGCCTACATGTATTTTAGCGTTTTTTTTTTCTTTCTCCCTTATAGGCCTAATACATTTCAGCTCTTAATGCCATATATAGCAATGATGTATATGCTCTACCAGACCTATTAGGCCTAAACAGATCGATGGGCTAACTGTCGGTCCAAAACATCAGTATAACCGCCTAGGCCTAGCCTACATCTTCTTCTTCTTCTTCTTCTTTTTGTGGAGTTGCTGTCCCCTCTCAAAGCCAGCTCACCTATGCACCGGTGACTTCTCCAGAAACAGATAGAGCTAGATTTAAGAATTAGTTTAGAAATTATGTAGTCGTAGAAAGGATAGTTAAAGACAAAGAATTGAAGTATATAGCTTAAGCAGAACTCTCCTCTCCTTATTTTACCCCCTCCTCCACCCCCCAATATCTTGTTCTCTCCTTATCTTAATTGACCTTTATCTTTTCCCCTCTCTACTATTTAATCTCATTTTTCTTCCTCCCCCGCTCTGGTCCCCTTCTCCCCCCTCATCCTATTCTATCCTATTCCGTTTTCTCTTCTGCCACACCTGCTCCAGGAATCTTTTCACTACCTTCATTCTTTTCCCCATTTCCCCATCTACCCCCTCTTCTGTCTCGAGACCTAACACAAATTTTACACCCTCATCCTCCTCCTCTTTCTGCTCTTCCCATTCCCTCTCCCCTACCACCCGTTTCAACTCATTTTTTAACATGATGCAATGAACGATGTGATAGTGAAGGTATTGCCTAAGGCCTAACTTAATTAGGCTAGGCTACAACTTACTGGAAGATCAAAGAAATTAAAATTTCCTTCCTTTTTTGAGAGCTCTGTGTAGTAATCATTTTCTGGGATAATGTCAATGTTTGACTGTCTTTTGTACACCACTACGGACGTCATTATTGCTCTGCCGCAAGAATTTACACAGATCAGATCAGAATCAGTCTAATCAGATGTGGTTCGGGAAGTAATGCCTTAACAACGGCACACTACTGTATAATATAAACAATCTTCTTCTTCTTCTTCTTCTTTTTCTTGTGCTGTCCCTTTTTCTGAGCCAGCTCACCTATGCACCGGTGATCTCTTCTCCAGAAACAGCTAGAGCTTGATTAAGATTTAGTTTAGAAAATATGTAGTCCTAGAAAGGATAGTTAAAGAAAAATAATTGAAGTATATAGCTTAAGAAGTTAAGCAGAACTCAATGACGTGAAGGTATTGAGGGATAAGCCTTTACAACGGCATCCTCTTCTTCTTCTTCTTATTGATGATAAAGGGTAGTGAAGCAATAAAGCTTATAATTATTACCCTAACCAGGTGGAAAGTATTCACAGGGATTGTTCAAAACCGCAGTGGCCCCCCGAGAAGGAGGCTCAAACATCAGGGACTCAGGAGGGGCTGCAGAAGGGCAACACAACTCCCAGGACTTGAGGATGGAAGGGAAGATGAAGTGATGAACGATGGCACCCGGCAGGAAGAAGACACATGGAGAAGTGAAGAATCGAGGACGGAGGGCCCAACACCAACCGCAGAAGCAGAAGGCGGCCCTGGCACTGACGGAGCAGCAGGGCCCACACTCAGGAACCCCGAAGAAAACCAAGGATTTGCCGACGCCAGAGCCGGCCACCGTGGATACAGCGTCCCTCAACCGTGTAGAGCCACGTGTCACTAGGTCCAGGGAGCGATTGCCATACACCATACAGCAAGGATGCAAGAATGCGCAGTGTAGTTGGTAGAGGCAGATGATCAGAAGATGATGAAGGCAGAGCAGGGTAGAATGGTGGAAGGGGATGAAGCCGGGGGCAGAGGCCGCTGAACCACCGACGCGGCAGACGACTCCCATGGACGTCCAACCTCTACCGCAGCCCAGCAGAGACTCCAACGGCATCCTCTATTGACGTTTCTGCTCAGGTCAGGTGAAGATATTGAGGGATATATGCCTTTACAATGGCACCTCGTATCTACATTTTTTACTTTTCCTATTTTTCTGAAGAGTGTAGAGAGGGGAGAAGGGGTGTTGGAGAGAGAGGAAGCTGTTGGGGTGGCTTTGTTATGTCTGTTATTAGTCTGTATACGTTGTCGAGGTGTCCCCCGACTGGGTGCAAGCATGTGAAACATCAAATTAACATGCTAGGACGCCAAAGCCTTCGACAAAGTCCCTCACCATAGACTGTTAGCTAAACTGGAATAATCCGAGGACCACTTATTCACTGGATTAAGACTTTTCTATCCAATCGAGAACAACGTGTTGTTCTCGATGGCTCCCACTCATCTTCTGTTCCTGTAACTTCGGGAGTACGGCCACAGGCGCCATAGCTCGATTGGTAGAGCGTTCGCCTGCTAACTGTGAGGTTGACGGTTCAAACCTCGGGCCAGCCAGTGAGTTATTGGCAGATGTCAGTGCTGTTGGTGAACGGTGCGGTCTAGCAATCTGTGGCAACTATTCACTAAGTCCCTGATTCATCAGGGCACCCACCCTAGCCTTGCTATTCAGCAGGGAGTGTATAGTGGTAAAAACTGCATCATCATCATCATCACCCCAAGGCACCATCCTTGGCCGCCTTCTCTTTCTCTCATACATCAATGACCTTCCATCATCTTTAACCCACTGAGCCCCAGCTAGTTATTAACCTCTGAAGTGCGCATGGGGGTAATTGGAAACGTCCCCCTGTGCTGACGTATTTGAGGTGTTTCCGTCACTAAAATATTCATTGTGCCATTAATAGCATTAATACTTATCCATATGCGCCTATTATGGGTTGATTATAAAGGTATTAACCTGAAACAACAATAAAACGAGTGAAAACAGCGTTTGGATGGTCAAAATCGGAGATATAGCCCGCGAGTTGTATAATGTATGGGTGAGGCAATCTGCTTTCCCGCCAATTTCCCCCAAGGCCACTGAGACACAGTCGATCGATACTCTCTCTCTCTCTCTTGCACTCGCTTGCTATCAGTGATGACCACACCCTCCAATCGGATTTCTAATGTTAGCACGAAAATATACCTCAGAATAAGGGAATAACAGGGAAAATAGGTGATAACTGAAGGAGAGGAGGAAAGTGGGGAAGGAGGGGAGGTAGAGGACTGAGATTTTGCATGGCCCAGGGGCCAAAAAAAAAAAAAAAAAATTTTTTTTTTTTTTTTTTTTTTTTTTTTTTTTTTCGATGTCAAAAGTTGATTTTTTTTTTCTCTGACTCTTAAGAGTCTCCCCGCAGTGCGCCGGGGGAACTCTTAAGAGTCTCCCCGCAGCTCCCGGGTTAATAAATGTACCACCAGGGACCAGCCGGTTTTGATTTTTTTTTTTTTTTTCCAGAAACAATAACGAATGGGTTAGGAATGAAGGAAAAACCACAAAAAAACTATCAAAAAGGTCAAAAATTGGTCCTACAGAGTCCCCGAAAACGGATTTTACAAGAGTAAAAAATTGAAGGCAATAACACCCAAAATTCCAGTTTTTGCGCGCTCACGCGCACGTAGTTGGACTTTGAGAGTTTTCAACCATCGGCATGGTTGCGTGGGATACATACACAGTTCCCATACAAATCTGAGCCCTCTAGGTGCCATAGGACTGAAGTAATTGGGACCGGAGTAACACTGACGCAACTGTTGCGTCGCTGGGGTTTAGCGTTACATACATTGCTGACGCAAACGTTGCGTCGCTGGGGCTCAGTGGGTTAACTTCTACTACTAGACTTTTTGCAGACAATAGCTTAGTATACCGACCAATAGTTGATAGGGACGATTGCCTTCGACTTCAAGACAACTTGACAGCCCTTGAAGACTGGGAAGCCACGTGGCAGATGACCTTTAGACCAGACAAATGCCACCACATATGTTTTACCCGTTCCAAGAAACCTGTCCCCTTTGCCTATAAACTCCATAATACCATTAACCTTGATACAGTCCATTCACATAAGTATTTGGGAGTCCACCTCTCAACAGACATGAGGTGGAACACACATGTGAGTAGCGTACGTCAGGGCAAAAGCCAACAAAGCCCTGGGGTTCCTGCGCAGGAACCTAAGGAGGTGCAACACAGTCATACATTTTTTAGCTTTTAAAACACTAGTTCGACCACACATTGAATACTGCGACACCGTCTGGGATCCACACACTCACAACGACATTAATAAATTAGAAGCCATACAAAATAAGGCGGCAAGATGGATCAGACATGATTACAGACACACTAAATCTGTTACTTTGCTCAAACAAGACATTAAATTATAGACACGTAACTTGCAACAAGAAAACAAATACACAGACAACAAATGTTATACAAAATCACAAACAATCTAGTAGACATAGACAAAGACACATATTTACACCCTACAAACATACGATCCACAAGAGGCAGCCACAACCGAAAATACCACACACACCAGGCAAGCACCGACTGTAAAGTCAGTGAAAATAGGTTTATTAGCCTAAACAGAACCGGATGCGGAAATACCTTGAGCCGACTAGGGCAAGTGGGATATATCTCTATTGGTCTAACTGGTAAAGTGCTTGCCTCACAACCCAAGGGTCCCGATTTGAAGCCCCCGCCTGGGCTTGGTATTTTCGGGAGGCTATTCCCGCATCTAACGAAGTTTAGGTGTGTTGGTATAATTGTTCAGATGGTTGAGAGTAAGATCGGAGCTCCATAAATCCTCTTTCGGGTATGGTGTAAAAACCTATTCCTACAGGGCAAGAAAGGGGATAGGAGAGAACAGGGAATTAATTAAGTGTATTGAGACTCGCTTGGGTTGGGTTGTGGAGTTGGCGCGGCCGCTCAAGTGAGTTGCCAACTGGGCCGTTAGTGTGCCTGTGTAGCACAAGGTGCCTTGTATGTGCGCCGCTCAGTGAAGTTGACTCACCATTCCCGTTCGTCTCTCCGACGGACTCACGGTCGTTTCGGCTCAGGCTTGTTCCGCTGTGTTCGGAGCCTTCTCTTCCCATTTTGTGAAGTAGTGTAAAGTCAGTGAAAATAGGTTAGCCTAAGCAGAACCGGATGCGGAAATACCGTGAGCCGACCAGGCCAAGTGGGATATCTCTATTGGTCTAACTGGTATAGTGTTTGCCTCACAATCTAAGGGTCCCGAGTTCAAGCCCCCGCCAGGGCTTGATATTTTCGGGAGGCTATTCCCACATCTAACGAAGTTTAGGTGTGTTGGTAAAATTGTTCAGATGGTTGAGAGTAAGATCGGAGCTCCATAAATCCTCTTTCGGGTATGGTGTAAAAAACTATTCCTACACGACATATTTGGGTACTCATTTTCCCCCCGCAGCATCCAAGAGTGGAATCACCTTCCATCTCATAGTCCCAGTCCCACTCTTGATAGTTTTAAAGCTAGGATCACTAAACATTCTTCTCCTTATCCTCATCCTAATTCCCATTAGCCCATTAACTCCCCGCACAACCCCCGCATATCATGCTGCCCGTGTGCAGCCCTCTGCGGGTCCCCAAGCTAAAGCTAAACTAAAACCCACTAAATGTCCGCCTGGGCTGGGATCGAACCCAGGTCGAGCAGATTCACACGTGAGCGTGCTCACCACTCGACCACCGCGGCTCCTTTCAGTCAGTTGGTCTGAGTTGGAAATTATCCGATTCTCAGTAAATTTCTAACAACACGGCTGACAGCTAGAGTCTGGTGAGCGAGGGGCGGACCGCGCCTGAACACACCCACACACCTTATAGGGGAGGTGTGGTGGAGTGGTCTTGCCACTGGCCTGGTAATCCAAAGGTCCCGGGTTCAAATCCCGATGTATCAATGGGAAGATATTATTGGGATGGAATTTGTGCTGTACCTAGTATCAATGCATTACCACAAGCCCACCGAAACGTCAATAAAATACCCTCATTGTTCCCTGATTAAATAGCACTGTATGAATAGTCCCATATTCAAAATATGCTATAGGGGTGCAATGCCTGGTGAGTTATCTGCTCAACAGGTGGCGTTGTGTGTGTGTAAGTGTGAGAGTCCGAGTGTAGGGGGTGAGACAGTGAAGCACGGGAACGAGATGGCTTCAGAGATGGGGTCGTTTCGGGCCATGAGTGAGCACCGTGCCTCATGTGAAGGCAAGATGGCAGGTGCTCGTTGTACTCTACGTGCTTCACATGTCTCACTCCCTAGACTGGAACAAGACCTCACGGGCTTCACTGTTCATTGTAAAGCGGTGAATGTTAAGGCTCTCAGCCTATGCCCGAGAGGAAGTAAGTTGGAATATAGAAAAAAAAACCAAAAAACAAAAAACACACACACGCAGGCGACAGGCCGCAACGGACAGAATTTTCAAGCGCCAACTGATTTTCATCCGGCCGCTGCGACAGGTCTGGCCGGATGAAAAACACTCCCATACACACTCTTGCCCCGCCCCTTTTCGTTGGCTGGACAGTACAGTCATGGGTGTACAGGTACTATGGTTCATGACTCTACAGTCATGGGTGTACACTGTACAGGTACTATGGCTCATGACTGTACAGTCATGGGTGTACAGGTATTATGGCTCATGAGTGTACTGTACAGTTGCCTACATCAATTTGTACCTAGGTCTTCCTTGATAATATACATGGAAGGAACAATAGTGGGATTAACTTACAAGAATAATTTTCTATAAACCCATTAACTGATCATATTAACCCTCTCAGTATCACAGGATACATTTCCTAATTAAATTCTGGCTTCTATTAGACATTTGTATGCAGCTTAGAAAGGGTTTACAGTAATCAGAGTAAAAGCTATCTAAATTACCCTAACTCCTAAAACTTCTTCCTAAGCTGAATGAAATCGTCTAAAGATAGCCATAATATAATAATTCATGTATGCGTTCTCAAATACTGAAGGAATTAATGAAGTGCTGCACAAGAAAATAATTATAATGCTAATTCAACTCATGTGGGCAAGTCTGTACAGTCATGAACCATAGTACCTGTACACCCATGACTGTACAGTCATGAACCATAGTACCTGTACACCCATGACTGTACAGTCATGAGCCATAGCACCCATACACCCATGACTGTAGTCATGAACCATAGTAACTGTAGGCTACACCCATGACTGTACAGTCATGAACCATAGTACCTGTACACCCATGACTGTACAGTCATGATCCATAGTACCTGTACACACATGACTGTACAGTCATGGACCATAGTACCTGTACACCCATGACTGTACAGTCATGAACCATAGTACCTGTAGGCTACACCCATGACTATACAGTCATGAACCATAGTACCTGTACACCCATGACTGTACAGTCATGAACCATAGTACCTGTACAGTCATGGACCATAGTACCTGTACACCCATGACTGTACAGTCATGAACCATAGTACCTGTACACCCATGACTGTACACTATAACACAATAATCCAGGCCCTTTAACATTATCTGGTCCGATGTCTTGGGGGTTATTGGGAGAGTTTGTTTAATTATTATTAAGGATTTTCCTTGCTTTTGTCATTATCGAGCAACATATTATAGTTTGTCCCAGAGGCTAACATATTAAACGCCTTCCCAGACTTCCTTCAAACTAAAAAATGCCCACCCAGGCCACCTTCAAGCTAAATTTGTTTGTTAGCCCCGGGGACAAACTAAAATACATTGATCGATAATGGCAAAAACAAACAAAATCCTCAATAATAATTTTCAAAAGCATTATAAAACCCCACAAGACGTCGGACTAGATATAAGGATAGAAAGGTAAATCACCATCAGTATACATAGTGATTTTATAAACCAGTTTTATGCCTTTTTATACCCTTGATTATTTCACTGTTTTTTACTGTATTAGGCCTGTTTGACGAACCCAAATATTCCCTAAAAAAAAAAAAAATCCAAAATTAACCGAGCACATGGAATTTTCTGTTAAATTCAAATTAATTATTTTGATTGTACCAAATTAACAATGTGCAAAATCAAGCCAGGAATATATTTGGAATCCATACACCATGATGAGTATATTAAGTTGAATTAATTTGGGCCCATATTTATTAGGGCACAGAAGCTGTAAAAAATTCAAAAAGTGCCTTTTCGAGCTGTTTTCCCGACACTGCTAGAATACAATTTTCCACAAAAATGCCCAAATTTAATTTCTGCTGCTACTAATGGCTCCAGAGGGTTCATAGTTGTTTAATGTATCAACAATAATAATGTATTAAATTTGTCATTTTACACAGCTTAGGAATGACTGATCGCAACTACCACAAGAATAATTAAGACGACGACATTTAGTGAGAGTTTGTAGAATCATTTCTGGAAATCAGCTATCACTAAATAACTTTCTTTACTTGATTATTTGTGGATAAATGCGTAAATAGATGCAGCTTTACAATAGTAGCGCGTACTTCACAAGTAGGCAGTAGGCCTACTACCACAGATCGACTTATTAGAGACTACACCATTTGAATATATATTTGTATTCTTTGTATCCTAGGTTCGAGTTCTTGGAGTACCACATTTATTAATTAGTTTCATTAATTTCATTAATTAGGTAGCCTATATTTGTAATTTAATTGGTGAGTTGGTGAATAAATATGAATGTATTCATACTTCAGTACAATCCCCAACACTCTAGGAAGCGTTGTTGTTTAAGAAGTATGTATTTGTTAATGCAAATGTGTGCTCATATATTTGTGCGTTTGTGGTAGCGAGTAGAGTTATGAGAGTAAGCGAGTACAAAAATAAATAAGTTACCCTTACTATTATTATTTTCTGTATCCTATATGTTTCAAAGAAAATCATTTTCACCTGTGTCTATTATATTTTTTATATACTATTTTTATTTATACGTTTACGTATGAATACAAATATAGTACATAAAACATTATTTACTAAGAAAACAAGAACTAATATTGGTAATTGTTTAATCGAAGGCCTTTTTTTTCTAGTTATTAAAAACGTATTCTATGGTGTATTATATGATATATAGAAGCAATAGAACTGTTAAAAATACTTGGGAAGTATATATAAAACCAAATACAAAACTAAGAGCAGTGGGAGAGTGGAGCCTTGGAGGGGGGAGAGAATCCTAAAGAAAATGGATTTTTGAGCACAGACTAAACCAAAAATACACTACTGTATTTACATAGCTGGTCATTAACTTAACCTAACCTAACCTAACCTAAGCTAACCTGGGCATCCTGGGGGCTGCCGCCCCCAGACCCCCGCTGGTCTTGGGTTGAAAAG
Source organism: Paralithodes platypus (assembly GCA_032716605.1). Lineage (NCBI taxonomy): Eukaryota > Metazoa > Arthropoda > Malacostraca > Decapoda > Lithodidae > Paralithodes > Paralithodes platypus. Next base: position 37,129,284 of record CM064578.1, on the reverse strand, counting down.
TGATAAACAACATATCTCTTACCTCATTATTCAAAGTTTTGTATTTGGTTTAATATACACTACCCAGGTCATTTTAACAGTTCTATTGCTTCTATATATCATATAATACACCATAGAATACAATTTTAATAACTAGAAAAAATGGCCTTCTACTAAACAATTACGAAAAAGGCCTTCGATTAAACAATTACGGTTGGGGTAAATTAAGGAAATACGCATACAACAGAGCTGTTAGAGTAGGCAACAGATCGCTCAATACCCAAAATGTAAACACACATCCGTGGACTTACTCTAATACCGCACACTAGTATTTGGTTTAATATACACTTCCCAGGTAATTTTAACAGTTCTATTGCTTCTATATATCATATAATACACCATAGAATACGTTTTTAATAACTAGAAAAAAAGGCCTTCGATTAAACAATTACGCTAATATTTAAGTTATGCTTTTTTGTTTATAATTTCAAAATTATATGGCTTTTTAAAATTATTACTTAATATGTAGAGAACATAGCGGCTACTTCAATATTCTGTCTACGGCCATCACACTCACAGCTCACTGCTCCTTTGACCATCGGAGAAGTAAGTGGAAAAAGTTAGTGCTGCCAAATTTTGAATAATATTTTGTTATTAAATACATTTTGCCTATATTAGCAAGACTGTGCTTGGTTTATTCATAATAATGAAGCCTACACACACATTCCTGACTGCTAAGCGGTTCTGTAGCAAGAATAACATTGCTATATTTACTCATTAAAAATTGCGTGCTCTGACAAAGAAAGGGTGCTTGTCCGTCTTGGGTGAAGGCTCTGATGGCTCGTGTAGTCTGCTGCAGGGTAAAGCCATGGATCTTGTTTTGAAATATTACAGCAAGGACGCCCTCCCTTCTCTGGACGAGGAAGTATATTCCATGGGTTTGTTGAGGAACAAGTCGGGGGTTCAGCAAGTAGTTGGCGTATGCCCCCAAAATACTATAATTGTTTCCCAAAATGCCGGGCAGTCTCTCTATGATTTCCTTATAGATAATTATACGACTCTATCAACAAACATGTGATTGTCAATTGTAAAGCAGTTGGCGTTAACCATATTGGAGATCACATCCCACGGCATTTACCATAATGATCTGAAAATGGATAACGTTTGTATTAAAGTAAGTGGCCAGGGGCTAAACATTACTATCATAGACTTTAGCCGCTCGTCCTCTACCAAGGCAGCATTTAACACCCCCATCCCGGTTGCTGACTATACATTATATGCCTGGATTGCTCCCGAGGTCTTGGGCGGTGAATTTAGTTCTTTGTCGTCTGATACCTACGGCTTAGCGTATCTCATTCAGGGTATTTTTGGCCCGGAGAATCTGGCAGACCTACCTCTGTTGGAATTGTGGGTTGAAGATGCGCTGACTGCTGCAGCAAATGCTAGACCTAGCTTGAATTCTCTAATAACTATTGTTTCTTTGTCTATGAAAAATGCTAATAAGAAATAGCTAGAAGGAATAATGCCTCTGCATGTCTCGTGTCCACCGGAATTGAAAAATTGGGTTGATTCAGCGTTGTCTCATAATCCTGCTGTTAGACCTAGCTTGTAGAGCCTTAGAGCAATTACATCTTCATGTATGCAGATGGTTCACCAGAAGAGGTTACAAGGAAACGGATTAATGGATGGTGAGGAGTGGGATGAAGAGGAGTGTGAAGCGAACATCAATGGATCAAAGGTCTGTTTTCTTTAACCGGGCGAGAAATTGTCTTCTTCCCATCTTAATTACTTGGCTATTATAACGAGTTTATAATTTATATGTTGTTAACACCTTGAAGATCATGATACATTTTGAAATTTTTCTGGCTACCATTAGACGATTTCATGCAGCTTAGGAAGGATATGTGGGCGTTATAAGGGTAAATACTATCTCAATCAACCCTCTGACTTCCATATACCCTTCCTAATCTAAATAAGATCGTCTAATAATAGCCAGAACACAGAACAGAAATGCGTCATCGATCGTCAGAGGGTTAATTACGAAAATCTGGTAATAATATGATGTAGGCCTAGATATGGCAGTTTATTATTTTTCCATTAGTTATTGCAAAATTGACCTGCTAAGGTAATGACATTTCCGACAGGTAAACAAATATAATGTTTAGTTTCATTTTCTATTCTATTTTATTATTTTATTATTATTATTATTTTATTTATTGTTTATTTTTAACATAAACCCCTATCCTGCATATCAACTTATGCACAATTTCCGAGCGAAAGGAGGTACATGTTGATATACTTGGTTACAAATTCCGATAGCCAGTATCTCTAATCTCGCTTCAATAAATTCCAATTTTCTATATATAAACTATATTCAGGTAATTGAGACAATATGTAGTATAAAATGACTGCAACCTGGTGTGTATGGCCATGGCCTCAGCCGCTTCGTCAGTGGTCATGATGTCCTCAAGGTCCATGTAGTCCATGTTGATCTGGCAGGGGCTGGAAGAGAAGTGGTGCTGTCTGGGCCACGTGCTCTAATTCTTCTGTACATTAGGCTACCATAGCACAGTTGGAATGTATGTACACTCGGTCCAAGAAGTATCTGCACCCCTACGCTGATCATCTGGTGTGTACAGCTTGATAGGGTTGGCACCTCTGCTTGCAAAAAAAACCAAAAACGTCTTTTTCACCCTCTAAATGCTATTCCCACTTCTTTTATTGCCCTTAAATGTTCATATTAAAAGCAAAATAGGCGCATATGGATAAGTAATAATTATATATATCGTAGATATGACGATTTTCGTCAGAATAGAACCAAATACCTTCGCTTGGTGGGAGAGTTTGAACTACCATAGTTTCGCGCTTTACGAGTTAAATGTTCAACATGGTAGTTATTTGTAATAACTGAGGCTTGTATTTTATTAGTTCATAAATGGGTGATACAATGCAAAGCGTATTTTGGAAACTTAGAAGAGGCAAAACGGAATTGATACAGGAGCAAAATCAGCCTTAGAGAAACACCACTGCAGGTTTTGATGACATTATGCTGTGTCCTTTTCTTGACCTGACAGCATTAGTTCAGCCAGCATGACCACAGCCGCCCCAGCCAGCCCCAACACCCACAGCATAAAGGCTCCTAACATCTGACCAAGCTTCAGGCTGCTCCCAGTCGACACCTGAACGAGAAACTCCATCAACACAGCTAGAATTACAACGTCAACTGCAAAGTTTAGGTCAGTGATTCTGACATTGTCAACAGATGCTCTACAGCAACTTTCTCTGACTGTCTGGCCCTGTAGCCAGTTCATAAGTGTTGAAAAGTAAAGGGGCTAGAACAACCCCTTGTTTTACTCCCAAATTCTCAAGGAAAGAGACGTAGGGGTTTCTTCATAGCTCGATAAGCAAGTCAAAAGTCACTGTGGGAAAATTATGGCCCTCAACCTCTATGTTTCTCCGCAGGAAAGTGCGTGCTCTACAAGACCCCCAATAAAATGAATCCTTAATCTTCATTAGAATATACTTGTAAAATAATTTAATGACCACGATGTTGTTAAGTAGGTATTGTGAATATTTGCATTGTCATCTTAGTTGATTTGATTATAGGGATAGGATGTGCCATAAAATTGTAGGCTAGTCAAAAGTTAAATGTTTTGACGAGCGTTTCAAATGAAAGTTGGATTATGAATTAAGTTTAACTGAAATCCATTAATTTATTTCTAAGATTTGTTAATATTTTCAAACAGATAGACAAGCAACTACTGATGATCACCTAATTGACCAAATCTAATGGCAGAAATAATAATTATACGAACAAGCCAATATCAAATAATCACCGTAACAATTACGATTGGCGAATCTAAGTGAATTAAATTAGACAAGAACCGTACTTTAGTGTGGTGATCTTGGTGTGGTGATGTACCCGAGACAGCCATGTGTTTGTTGTAGAGGTGATCAACAAGGCCGGACTCCAGTAGTCGAGAGAGAGCACCAGCCAGTCGGGAGGTGTAGGGACAGTTCTTCTTCAACACCCACGACAGTTGACCCGGGAACACCTGCAACAACACACAGTTAAGGGGGTAGTACTCGCTTTTTCTGGACTCCCTTCTCCCCCATGTTTAGTATATTAGTTTTGAGGTTTTAAGACTTTCGTTCCTTTAGTTTGGCGATTTTGAGACCTTTCGACTCATTTTGTAATTTTAAGGGGAACCGGCCTTTGGCTGTGAAATTTTCCTACCAAAAAATGTACAAATTTATCTTGAAGGGGGTCTAGGTTTTTTTTCTTTCTAAGCTTGATAGAGGTCTAGCGAGGAAATTAAAAAATAAATGAATGAATAGAAAACAAAAAAAAAACCCAGCCACTAGCCTCTTAAGTATAATAATTAATTAGATCCGGGAACACCTGCACCAACACACAGCCCGTAGCCTAGTAGGTAGAGCTCTCGTCTCACACACGAGGGGTCGGGGGTTCAATCCCCGGCCGGGCGGAGACAAATTGGGCTTGTCTCCTTTCATGTGTTAGCCTCAGTTCACCTAGCTGTAAATAGGTACCTGGAATAAGTGGACGACGTTGTGACGTCCCATCTGGGGTTGGCAAAAATGGTACAAGGCGAGATGGGTATCATATGGTTCACCTAAGCTGATGGCTACCTAAGCCTTCGGGCGAGACGGTACCGTCTATAGTGAGAATGGTACCATACAGATCCACCCTAAGCCTTCGTTTCCGATGTCGCCAATTGGCTAAAATACAGACTACACACACATCCACAGCCATTCCAACAGTACATAAAACACTTAAGATGCATTTCACGCAATACATTCCCAGTTAAGGAGGCGCAATAATAATGAGCTTAGCTCGCATTGCGTGGATTCCCCTTGACGAACAAGTAACTGAGTAACAGATAGTGAAAATTATGATCTGGTTCGAGTCCTTGGAGTACCATAATATGTAGTCATTACTTTCATTGATTTAAATTAGTTAGGTTTATTTGTAAATTAACGGGTGGGTTGGTGAAAACAAATATGAATCTATAGTCAATTTTTTTCAAGCTGATGGTAAATTGTCATATCTTCATCTAAATTACGAACATTTTGTAGCGAAATATGTTGCTGATTATGAAAACTTGGCAATAAGATGATGCATTGACATATTTTGACCTTAAGTATCTATAAATAAGCTGCCAAAGGATTCTATTTACCATCAGCTGGAGATAAACCGAGTATAGTAGCTTCACTAATATGTGGAGCTACTAGATACAGTAACTTCTTAAATACTCGACTATTTCAATAGCCTCAACAAAGAGCAAAAATAGAGTTTGTTATATTTATTAGTGGCCCCTCCATCATTGACGATTATGCCTATTACATAAGGCTACCTCTTCAAACGCCCATAAGCGCAGTTTGAAACTACCGCCGCAGAGCTCAGAGGAACCTTCATCATAAGCACACGCTAAATCACTCATGGTTCGTCTTTATGATTGGGTTCTCATTACGAAAAAACTTTGTAACAAATAAAAAATAAAAATAAAATAAGAATAACTATTCATAAGCTTTCCATATTCCGTGGATGTACTTCTATGGATTCTTGGACCAGACGCTGGCTAGCGCATCTATCCACCTTCCTTGCTCTGCGTTCACCCCACCCGGACGTGTCCCCCACAGTGCTCCGCATTGATTCCGCATTCTTGCGTCCCTAGTGAGTTTTTTCTCATTTGTTTACTCTGGGATGTCTTGAGTAAGGTTAGGATTAGCTTAGCAGGGATGTCATGGGTGGTTTTCTCGCAGAACAAGTGTATTTTGGGTCGTTTTTGTTGGGGCGTCTATTTCGGACGGACCCTCGTGGCCGAGTTGAGGACGCTCTGAAACTGTTTTTCGTGTTTAGCCATCTTTAGTCCTAGCTTGTTAGGAGGCTTTAACTACGCGATGTCGGGCTTCTAGCTATCTTTCTGATGGAGTAGCCTATGTTATTTGTACTGACGTTCCTGGTGTATTTTTCTTCACTTAGTGGAGTTCTTTCTGGGTCCCGAGTCAGTGTTACCCTTACCCGGGTGTTTTCTACGATTTTGATGTGGCGGCTGTTCCAGTTTTGGTGGGATGGAGTGCTTTTCGATGGTGTTTCGACGTCATTAAGTGTTTTTTCCGTTTTCACCAGGCCTAGCCAGCCACTCGTAGTTTTTTCACATATGCAAGTGTTTTCATTGTTTATTATAATAAAAATGTATTCATGTGCCATGTGTGTCCTGGATTAGTTGTGATTGGCTGATCCAGGAGCTTCGGACTGTGGGTCTGATTATGTTTATCAGACTGCGTTCTGTTTGGTGTGGGTTGCCTTTCCGGCGGTTTTTCTCGATTGCTCCGAGAAAGCCGTTTTGTTTACCGAGTTTTAGTCAGGATGGCTAAAATAGGTAAGTTACCCCGGCGAGTTTGGTAGCTTGAGGGCTCATCAGAAACTGCGTTTTCTGTGGTCGAGCCTGTGATCAGGCTTCCTGTGTTATTCCCGGCGAGGTGGGCTCCACACATTTATCTAGGTGATCATGCTGACACCTGTTGGTTATGGTTTTCTCGGCTTTTCAAAGCCATTGAAACAATGCTGTCTGTTTGTTTGGTCTTTCCCTCCCGGCGACCTTTTTACAAAGAGGTCTGGGGCAGGTACAATTGGTTTGACATTGCATATAAAACCCGGCGGTTGTACCTTCGGGTGGTTATATTAACGGATTTGCAATTCGCGATAATTTGCCAAACAATTGATTGATACAATAGGGTATCACGGCCTTCAAGACGGCGATCTATGAGGGCTTCTGGGAGAAGCCGGATTAGAGATTAAGATAGGCTTAGACTTTTTATGGGATAAAAAGATGCCTGAATCTTACTAGTGTTTCAAGTGTAAAGGGATACTTGAAAGACTTCATCTTTAATATAAATATGCTTCATCTTTATGAGGATTCAGAAGATATGCTTAAATCTTTTGGACAGGTAAAGATATGCTGAAATCTTTAATAAGCCATTGAAACAATGCTGTTTGTTTGTTTGGTCTTTCCCTCCCGGCGACCTTTTTACAAAGAGGTCTGGGGCAGGTACAATTGGCTTGACATTGCATATAAAACCCGGCGGTTGTACCTTCGGGTGGTTATATTAACGGATTTGCAATTCGCGATAATTTGCCAAACAATTGATTGATACAATAGGGTATCACGGCCTTCAAGACGGCGATCTATGAGGGCTTCTGGGAGAAGCCGGATTAGAGATTAAGATAGGCTTAGACTTTTTATGGGATAAAAAGATGCCTGAATCTTACTAGTGTTTCAAGTGTAAAGGGATACTTGAAAGACTTCATCTTTAATAAAGATATGCTTCATCTTTATGAGGATTCAGAAGATATGCTTAAATCTTTTGGACAGGTAAAGATAGGCTGAAATCTTTAATATGAAACTAAAGGAAAACGAAAAGTAGTGGTGGAGTGCTACGGTTCGTTGACCGGCGGTTTTGTGGCACATGTTTTGTACCATTTTGGGGTAACCTTATGAGCATTAATTCCTGGAAATTTCTCTTTCCAGGGCGGAGTACCGGCGTTGCGCCAGGTGACCAGGTAGTTCCCGGGGGCGGGGTAGTTTTCCCCCAGTCTCTGTCATGTCGGCACTTGAACCTCTCATTGCTTTATGTTCAACGCCGTTATGCTCAGGTATCCCTATTTTTGCTCACAAGCTCTGCCTAGATCGGTCACGCGGGATATGGGTGACAAAGAATTGCACTATTTGTAAACTCTTAAGTGTTAAAGTTCTAATTCAGAAAGATAATACTGCAGCGGTGGCTTTACAAGAAGTGAAACAACTTCTCGCTACTTACTCAACGAATGTAGCACATAAAGCATTGCAATGTGATAACCTTGAGCTATGGGAGCTTTTAATTATCATAAACCTCTAGGGGGCTCGGGTGAGGGCTCTCAATCGGAGAGTATACCAAGCTCGCAAGCGAGTGACAGCCACAGCCAAGGTGTATGGCGATACTCACAGTCCTGGCAGGACAGAACACATCCCTTTGTGACTCAAGTAGTGGCTGACGTCCACCGGGATGCCGATGTACCATCTTCTATCCCAGATTTAACATGGCAGCATGTGGAGGTCCCGGCTTCGGCGGGATCTTCCCATGATAGGCCAGACTTAACGGATGAAGAACAACGATCTCTGGTCTCAGAGATGGAGGTTGAAAAGTCCAGTCACCTTCTAGACGACTCTCAGGGTACTGTCGAATCTCCACGGAGTTCGTCATCGGCTAGGTATGTAACGGCAGAAGAGATTGATGGATTACTATTGAATGCACTTAATAGGTTCTTTGGCCTTACGCCGGAAACTCCTACAGTTGGTACGGGAGCTCCCGCGACGTCGACGAATGTGCGACCTCTGGCTACATCCATTGCTTTAGCTAAAATACCTAACCCCCTCTTGTGTCAGATCCAATTTCCAATGTGCCAGGCACAGCAGCTCTCACTACTTCCAATGTGCGAGTCATATCAGAGATAACTCCCCCTCCTTTAGACAAGGCGCCAGTCAAAAAAAGGAGCTATGCCTCTTTTATACGGGCCTGATGAGTCATGGGTAGCAATGTTACCAACTAAGCCAGAGGCAGCACAAGCTACTATTTCGGGGGAGCTCCCTGTACCACATGAGTGGGTAATCCAAGGCAATAAGTCTAGAAAACTCAGAGCTTTGGATAGTCAAGGAAATGTTTTGGATGTTCATATTAAGGCCATTCCAAGTTATTATAACCATGACTTTTTTGTGTATGCATCAACACCAGCCCTACACCCTGCCTCAGCTTCAAAGCTATTTTCTGACTGGACTAAGAATGACGGCTTTAACGACGTCAAGGCACTTTCTGCTTTGACGCCGAAGTTGGATATGTTTCCGATCACAGACTAAGCCTCTAATCCAGTCTTGCAGGTGGGGCAGTTGGGTACGGGACCTTGGGTGGAATGGGAAACAGAGGCTCAAAATGTTGCCACTACTTTCACGTCAAAATCTTCCCACCAAATCCCTCAAGAACACCATTCGTGGTTCTCTCTTCCGGTTTTTTGTGCCGGCGGAGTCCCCTCTGCTTTGTTTGATTTCTTGGCTGCCCCTAAAATCAATTTGTGCGAATTAAAAGATCCTTTTAGCACGCCTTCCCCAGCTCACCTAGACCGCGAGTTTAGGTTAAGAGGAAAAGCGTTTAGACTATTTTCGCAATATATTGTTACCCAGCAAGTAACAAAGTCTCTGTTACGTTCTTCTCAGGCAATAGAAGCCGCGGAAGTCAAGAAAGCCATTGAACTTTCCCGGCGCTTGCTTCTCCAGACTTCCATACAGTCTTTAGGAGATATTCGGACGGCCTTATTAGAGGTAGTTCGAGCAAGGCAGGATCTGAGGATGTTCTTAGTGAAGAAACTTCCTGACCGTATTGCAAGCCAAGTAGTTCTGTCTCCAGTTCTAACTCCTTCTTTGATTTCACCAGCAGTTTGGAAGACTGTTTTCAATATAGCACAAGTATTCAAACAAAGTCCCTCTCAACCTAAGAAACCTACCTTCACTTTCCCTAAACCCAAACCAGTTTCGAAAGCTCAAACTAGTGGGTCTAAGCCTTTTCATCAGCCAAAGTCCCCTTCCACCCAGGGTCAGGCTCAGTTCAGGTATAAACAGGGTAATTTCTCAGGTGAAGGCCACAAGTTTCACCAACGACCAGGTCAGGGCCCGCCTCCAGCCAAACCCGGCCAGTCGTCCAAGGGTACACCTCCACCAGCAAAAAACTAAGGTCTCTCTCACTCCCGGGGCCAGTCAAAGGCGTGTTGGAAAAGAGGGTAGTCCAGCCGGCGAACCCCAGTCTGCTAACTGGGTCCTTCCGGGCGTGTCATCAGGCATGGCCATTAAGAACATAGGCGAGGACTGTGGTACGCAAATGTATCACTTGGCAGTGGCTCCGGCGACCTCGCTTACGTCAGCCAACAAAGGCCAATCATGTTTCTTTAGAGGTGGAGTCACTAGTTCAGGAGATGATTACCAAGAGTGTCATTATCCCCGTCCCCCCGACTTACCCGGTGTTTACATCCAAACTATTTCTAGTACCAAAAAGGGACAGTATTCAGATGAGACCGGTCGTAGACCTGTCTTATTTGAATCTCCACATTCACAACGTGTCCTTCAGGATGCTGACAGTGAATCAAATCAGGCTAACACTTCCGCCGGGAGGGTGGATGTGTTCATTAGACCTGACAGACGCGTATTGGCATGTCCCGGTAAACAAGAGATTTCAAACATTTCTGGCTTTACGAATAATGCATCAGACTTATGTCTTTCAAAGGATGCCGTTTGGGTTGAACCTAGCGCCACACATATTCACAAAATTAGTCCGGCAAGCCCTGATGCCCATTTTAGAACAAGGGATCAGGATCTTGTGGTATCTGGACGACTGGCTGGTGGTGGCAGAGACAGAAAAGTTATGCAACACTCATGTCAACATTACATTAAACCATGTCAAATCTCTAGGATTCAAGGTCAACTTGGTAAAGTCAAACCTTGTTACCTCACGAGTAATTCAGTGGATAGGGCTGGTCTGGGACACAGCATCTCTCACTCTGAGTCAGAGTGTGGACAATCGAAACAGATTTCGCAAGAAACTGTTTATGTTTCTCCACAGTCTGACTACGACACAGAGACTCTGGGAATATCTAGTCGGTTCTCTCAACTGGGTTCAAGTAACTGTGAAGTTGGGCCGGTTGAAAGTCAAACGTTTAATCTTGGAGGGCAACAAATATTTCCCACTCTTACCGGCGGGAAAATTATGGCCTATCCCAACATTAATACACAGCTTACTAGCGGTCTGGGCGAAGAGGGAAATGTTGCACTCAGTCATGTCATGGACCTCTCCTCCACCGACGGTATGGGTGGACACGGATACGTCAGGGACGATAGGTTGGGGCTTTCAGTCAAACCTCGGGCATCAGGGTCAAGGGCTTTGGTCCCCTTCAGAAACCTCTCACATAAATGTAAAAGAGTTACTAGTCCCCTTGTATTTCCTTCAGGTTCACGGCTCTACTTTACGGGAAGAGTCGGTGGCCTTCAGGATGGACAATCTCAATGCAGTTCACTGCATTCATAAACAAGGGTCAACGAGGTCTCGGAAGTTGCTAGACGTGTCAGAAAAGATTTTTGTGCTAGCCAACAAGCTGCACATTCATCTTCATGCATCATATCTCCCAGGCGTAGCAAACGTCTGGGCAGACGCGCTGTCTCGGAGACAGAGCACAACAGTAGAGTGGGCACTCAAGCAAAACATTTTCGATCAAATGATTGCAGAACCTTACCGTCCACAAGTGGATCTGTTTGCGTCAGAGGAGAATCACAAACTCCCTCGGTACCTCACACGCCGGACATTAATGCCGGTGGGGGGGCCCGACGCATTGGTGACGGATTGGAACAGGTGGAGTTCCATTTATCTGTTTCCGCCACCAGACGCTTCTCTAATGTGCCACGTAGTCAACAAACTACAGGATTATCGAGGCGTAGTCTCGTTAATCGCGCCCCTGTGGCCGGCGCAGTTGTGGTACCAGCAATTGAGAATGTGGTGCCCGAACCCGGTGTCACTCCCGGTCGGGTATTTCCACTTAGACACGATTGGCAACCTAAAGACCTCGCTGACTTTTGCATTGTGGACATTCAGGAGGCCAAGTGGCTAACGCCGTATGGTAGAAACGTGACAGATAAATTTATGAATCAGTACACACAATCTACCAAGAGGCAATATCAATCTCATTGGCAGTCCTTTACTTCTTGGATAGTTAGAACAGAACAGACAGTACCTTCGGTGGCATTAGTTTTTAATTATTTAAACTATTTGTTTGAACAGAAACGTCTATCTGTAGTGACTCTAAAAAATCACTTAACAGCTATCAGAGTGCCATTCTTTGACCTTACAGGTCTAACCATACCACAAGCGGAAGAAACAGGTTTCATGAGAGCATGCTTCAAACTCCGCCCACCTCCCCGTCAGCTCATGCCTACCTGGTCTCTTGACAAAGCGTTATCTTTGCTTCATTCCCGTCTGTATCAGAATACGGCAGATTTTGAATTGCTATTAAAAAAGGCTGTGTTCCTTATGGCTTTGGCAACTGGTAACAGGGTGTCTGAGCTGGCGGCGATGAGCAACACCCCTAATTGCATAAGGTTTGGTAGACTAAATGATTGCATTCATATTGCACCTTCCCCAGGGTTCATCGCCAAGAATGAACATAGTGAACATGTTTTCTCAGAGTTCACGGTGCCGGCGTTGAAACGGGGTAAAGTGCACCATAATTTGTGTCCTGTACAAGCTTTAACCAAATATATGAGAGTGGCACCTCTTAACCAACAAGGTGCTTTATGGGTATCGAGTACAGGTAAAAGATTAATGAAACGTAAAATGGCTTCTTTGCTAGTAGAAGTCATTAAAGAGAGTAATCCCGGCGTAGTGGGTAGGGCCCATGATTTACGCAAATGGGCAGTATCTTTACGTTTTCTAAAAAAAAATTCTGTTGAAGACATAGCTACTACTCAACTATGGGCTTCAAATCATACTTTTTTGACTCGATACCTGTCGGTAGCACTAGACAAACCATCAATGCCATGTATAGCGTTACGGCAAAGGGTCTAGATGGGTCTCTAAGTCACTAATTGTTTAGGTTAAGAAAGAGGGGGGGGGGGGGGGGTGTGCAGTCAGTGTTACGTCCTGGGATATATAAACCCTGGGCTCTTTCTATTGGACTAGGTATGAGGCAACAAGCAACAACGGAAAACGCTAGATCCAACCCTTATCTATAAACCCAGGCAACAAACCACCCTAAACCGTCAAGAGTCCTGCCTGGACAACAAGGTATCCTATGACTCGGTTACAGGGTGCACGCACTATAGACTGCTGATAGTCAAGCAGGCTATATAAAAGATCACACAATTAAGTTGACTTAAAGCTTCAAGGAAAGATAGATAACGGAATTAAATTGCAGAAACAATTTAATAACAAACTAGAAGAAAGTACATTTAACGTTACGTTAATTAATACAACTAATCACCCCTGCGTGAAAGAAGGTGAAAGCAAACAGTCCTCAAAACATCGTACAGGTAGACAAGATGCAGGTTTCTAAACTGCATGCGGCTACTGTAGGATCTGATGCTTAGCAAAGAAAGTAAGTTACGGATTTAGAGAACTCTTAACTCATAAGCAGGAATAAATATTAGTGATAGGCCATACAGTGTATAATGGCATAGGTCTATCTATCTATCTATTGCCTGACGCCGTGATCCCCGAAGGGGTGGCCACGAACGAACCGCCCCCATGCACCTCTGTCCCCAGTCAGTCGACGCCCCTCCCCCCAACCAGCACCGCCTTCGTTCATGTAGTTCCTCACTCCATCCTTCCACCTCATATTCGGTCTACCTCTTCCCCTCTGTCCCTCCACCTCGCTCTCGTACACCCTCTTAGTCATTCTCTCGCTTTCCATACGTTCCATATGGCCGAACCATCTCAAGTTGTTCCTTTTCACACTTTCCAGCACATCTACCTCCACACCACACCTCCTTCTTACTTCCTCATTAGTCTGTCTATCCCTCCATGTAACTCCGCACGCACTCCTTAAGTAATTCATTTCCACTGCTCTCACTCTTGGTCTGAGTCTCTCAACCAACGTCCATGCTTCGCTTCCGTAAGTCAGTGTCGGGATTACCACACTGTCATGCAAGGACTTCTTCACTTCCATACTGACCACCCTATTTCTTGTTACTGCTTTTAGCGTTCCTACAACCCTCTTCCCCTGTTGTACCCTCTCCCGCACCTCTTCATCCATAGTCCCATCTTTACTCAACACACTGCCCAGATACTTAAAAGAGTTGACGATCTCCATAGCCTGACCGTTCAGCTTCACCTCACACTCTGTGACTTCACCCCTTTCGAAGACCATAACCTTGCTCTTCCCCGTATTTACCTTCAAATTCCGTTTTTCGCACACTGTTCCAAACTCATTTACCAGACCCTGCAACTCCCATTCATTATCACTCATCAGAACTGTATCATCCGCAAACAGCAGTATAGGTAGCTTCCACTCAATTCCCTCCCTTTTCAGCGATACACCAACATCCACTGCTCTTGATAGTATTTCTTTCATAACTCCATCCATATATACAGTAAACAACCACGGGGACATCACACACCCCTGTTTCAAGCCAACATTCAGGTCAAAGAACTCGCTCTGCTCACTCTCCACACGTACTGCCGCCTTTGCACCCTCATACATGCTCTTCACTGCTTTCAGCAACTTGCCCTCTACTCCGTATATTCTAAGTACTTTCCACAAACCTTCTCTATCCACTCTGTCATAGGCCTTCTCCAAGTCCATAAAGGCAACATACACCTTTTGTTTCTTCTCCAGATACTTCTCCACAACACAATTCAGGGTAAAAATCTGATCTACACATCCTCTTCCCTTCCTAAAACCTCCCTGCTCGTCGCCTATCCATTTCTCCGTTCTCACTCTCACTCTCTCAATCACTACCCTACTGTATACCTTCCCTACTACGCTTAGGAGACATATTCCTCGGTGGTTACCACACACTCCTCTTTCCCCTTTGCCCTTATATAGGGGGACTATTATGCCAGTCTTCCAGTCATCGGGTGCACTCCCCTTCTCCCATGCTAGTTTGCACATTTTCCATACCCATTCTATCACTATCTCACCACCATACCTCAACATTTCCCCACACACTCCATCTGTTCCTGGTGCTTTCCCCAACTTCACTCTTTTCATGGCTTCCCACACTTCTGACCTCCTGATCCCCACCTCCTCCTCCACTACTTCTCTTCTTCTCCCTCCCATACCATATCCAGCTATGTTTGCTGGCTCTTCATTCCTTTCATTTAGCAACTCACTGAAGTACTCCCTCCATCTTTCGACTCTCTCTTGCTTCTCGGCTAGCATTCTCCCATTCTTATCTTTCACACCCTTACTGTTTCCCTTGCTACCTTCCCTAACTTTCTTGACTTCTTTCCAGAACAGTTTCTTACTCTCCCTCCATTTTACACTCAGATTCCTTCCAAATTCCTCATCTACTCTTCTCTTACTTTCCTTCACTACTCTCTTCATCACCCTCTTACTCTCCACGTACCTCGCTCGTTTCTGTCTCTCGGAATCTTCATTCCCTCTACTACCCAACCACTCTCTATATGCTTTCTTCTTTTCTTCCACAGCTATTCTTACCTCTTCTGTCCACCATGCTGTACCTTTCACTCCCCTCCCTCTTCTCCTCACTCCACACACCTCCTCACATGCTGCACAGATCTCATCCTTAAACACCTTGCTCATCTCCTCCACTTCCTCCATAACTTCCAGGTCGAACCCACCTAGTCGTCTTTCCACTGCTCTCCTGTACTCCTCCCTGACTTCCTCCTCCTGCAACCTCTCCACCCTCCTCACCATTCCACCCTCCTCTCGCCTCCCTCCCGCTCTCCTCACCCACTTCTTTTGTATCCTAACCTTCGCTACCACTACATAATGATCAGACAGACCCCCTCCAATACCCCTATACACCCTAGCATCCATCACAGATTTCTTCATTCGTTCATCCACACATACATAATCAATCAATGACTTTCGTTCCACCACTGTCTTATCCTTCATCGTCAACATCCGTTTCCACGTGTACCTGTGGATCATTCTGTGTCGGAAGAAGGTGTTGGCTATCCACAGCCTCCTCCCCACACATACGTCCACAAGTGCACTACCATTCCCATTCACCTCTGATGGTACCCCCCACCCTCCCACCACTCCCTCAACTTTCCTATCACCCACCTTACCATTCATATCCCCAATCAGAAATATTCTTTCATTCTTGTCAAACTTCTCCAGGCACGCCTCCACATTCATCCAGAACTCCTCTTTCTTTCTTTCAAGTATATCCTCTGTCGGGGCATACACGCATACAATCACCCACGTTTGTATTCCTACTTTCATTCTCACCCACACAATCCTTGAACCCACAGACCCATACTCTCTTACACATTCCTTCCATTTGCTACTTACAACAAACATGCACCTTCTCTCGCTGTTCCTTCACTCACTCCAGCACACACACCCATTCCACATTCCCATTCTCTCACATCTGAACCTTTCCATTTGGTCTCTGTCATTCCACATACATCCAGCCTGGCATTCACTAACACTTCCAGAACCTCTCTCTCTTTTGTGCCATCATTCATGCCACTAACATTCCACGTAGCCATTCTCAGAATGTCCGAAGGCATGTCCTTAGTCGGTCGTGGTTCGTCAACGTTGGTTCCGTCCGCATCCGAGGCTGTTCGTTCGTTTTTCTTTGCTTAGATATTTTTTCCGGGTGGGGGTCGCAAGCCCACCGACCCAACCTCTTTAGTCGCCTCTTACGACACGCAGAAGGCACGTGGGGCATATTCTATTCCCTAACCCCCAGGGGGTATAATTAAATAAAGGCAGCAACTCGCAATATAACCACATACAGGTGTGCTTCTCACTCTTAGTCAGGCAAGCCTGCTCGGACAGAGTCTCTAAGCCACACCCTAACTCACAATGCTCACAACAACGGTAAACTGTGGCACAATAACAAGCATGCAGAAATAATAAACCCCTAGCTGTTAATCTGCCAGGTGGCAGAGGTCTAGCCGGAAGGATATAGGCTTCGGATACCTGGGCTGAGCCACCTGCTCTAGCTTAGGGACGTTCCCAAGTCTGTGCGCCAAATTACTCTAATAACTAATTGAAAGGGTGCTCTCTTGAGAGACTCAGATCCCAAGTATCTGACTCTCTCCTGGCGACCCTAAAACAAAAGCAAGACGTGTTAGCACAGTGCTGAGTGGACTAGGCAAGGGCCCTCACACAACACAACACTAGACACACAGGGACACAGACAAGAAAATGCCCCCCAGACTCCCACGGGTATCCTAGTAAAGTCGTGCGGGTCCACAGGACTCGCACCAGCAGACTTTACTTAAAGGATCGCAAAAAGCCCCCCCTCCGGTCTAGCCCCTGCTCACCTGCCACAAGAACACACTAGCAAGCATGAAACCACCAAATATGAGACAACAAAAAAGCTTCCTAGGTCTCATTAACAATTACATCTCTGCATAAGGCCCAAAATCCTATCTAATTATCTGAGAGCTCGTCATTAATACAATAATAGATATAAGGTCTATCAAGGGGATGGGATAATTAAATAGATTGGTGAAGTAGTGGAAGGAAGGTATACAAAGTAAGAGAGAAAGTTTCTAAATGGGGTTGAGAGGGATAGATATCGAGGGGGTCCGAAGGGTACGACAGTGAGGTGAGCTCTGAGTCTTGAATCTGTCTGGACCCCACCCTAGGCATGCGAAATACATCCCATGCTTGGCAACACTCAACACCGTTGCCGGGTCAAAATCCTCTACCCCTTGCGTGAGTCGAAACTAAGCCTAACGTTGCGATCAATTTGGCAACATCAGGCTCGTCCCAAGCTAGGCTCTCCGCGCCCGCGCGAAGCAACGTCCCCCAGCCGGTCTCTCTCTCCCGCTCGTCTCCTCCCACTCTCACTAGACTTACATCTCATATATTATAATGAAACAATCAACTATCGAGAATAAAATATACTAAGATGCGTTGGTTAAGAATAAGGGCAGCTTCAAGCTGTGAAACAACATAAGAATATCCCAGACATTAGTTACATTGTCGTAGGATATATACTAAGGAAAAGCCGGCTGGCCGGCTGCCGCCAGCCGGTTTCTAAACGGCTGGGCAGCCGACACGCGCGCATGCCCGCACGTGGCTACTATGCAGGAGCGTCACACCTCCCCCAAGATATAAGACCCTTGACTAAGTTCTTCATATCTAACAGAAAGCTTCTCATAGTACCACACACTGTTGCGACACAAGGCACTATATATAAAACAAAATAAAGACTATTGCACTCCACCGAGCAAGTTCAACTAACTTAGCGACAATAAGCGAAAACATTCAACTTAGATACTGCTACAACATCTTATACAAAATTCTACACGTTATAAAAATAAAGTTTTTATAAGGTTTTTGCTTTTTTAATTTGTTTATGGCGGCTGCACTTACAGGGGCAAGCCTATTTTACTCCACTCTCAACACACACTGACTGAACGGCGAGGGTTCTCCTGCAAACAAACCCTCCCGTGACAAACAATCAGCCAAAACATTATCAGTGCCCTTAGCATGCCACACATCCAACTTGTGTCCCGGCAGCAAAACAACACCTGGCACTGATAAACTGCCCAGTTCATCACAAGACTGGCATTTCTCTTCGCTCTTTCGGCAACGGGGCCTGCCAATACACCGGTGTAATGCCCTCGAAAATGTCCCGCACCCACAATAATACTAACCCGAGTTGACGTCAGGTATAGCGTAAAATAGTCGTAGATGGTAAGTCCAATAAACTCATCTCGAGAGACTATCACCGTGGTTCTTAAAAATCGGACTAAAGTTGCTATACTTTTGTACGTCCGTGGTAGTACAGTGGGTTATCGCGCGGGCCTGGTGGTGATGGTGGTGCGTCACTAACCAGGGTTCGAACCCCACCCAAGGCATCTCAAAACCTGTGGGTTTTTAGGGGGGTTAAATTCCCTTCAGAGGTTCGTACCCCGCGCCAGGTACCAGGAAAGGTTGATCCTAAAGGTAGCCTGGGGATAATTCCCATTCCTATTTAACCTGGAAAAACCTAGCATTTCATTGGTGGCAGCGGTGGGATCGTGACCTGGTAGCTACGTGCTGGAGCACCCGTCACGCGAACCCTATACCAAGAATTGAGATGGCTAAGGTAAAAAGGCTACGATACCCTACGACCTTACGAGGCTAGGGACTAGCCTAACTAAAAAGGAATGTGGTGTAATGCCCTCGAAAATGTCCCGCACCCACAATAATACTAACCCGAGTTGACGTCAGGTATAGCGTAAAATAGTCGTAGATGGTAAGTCCAATAAACTCATCTCGAGAGACTATCACCGTGGTTCTTAAAAATTGGACTAAGGTTGCTATACTTTTGACGTCCGTGGTAGTACAGTGGGTTAGCGCGCGGGCCTGGTGGTGATGGTGGTGCGTCACTAACCAGGGTTCGAACCCCACCCAAGGCATCTCAAAACCTGTGGGTTTTTAGGGGGTTAAATTCCCTTCAGAGGTTCGTACCCCGCGCCACGTACCAGGAAAGGTTGATCCTAAAGGTAGCCTGGGGATAATTCCCATTCCTATTTAACCTGGAAAAACCTAGCATTTCAGTTTTATTTTTCACCACTTACTTTAAGTGGGGTGCCTTTAACTTTCAGATCTGTGAACAGATTCTCATAGTTACCTGTTTTCCTCAAGCAGGCTTCTTTAAGCACGCCCCTGCTTGTACCCCTTTTTATATGTTGTATAAAGTTTATACATAAATATATATTTTTTACAAAGTAAGAATACTATGTGGTGGTTTGATTATCTGCCTATTCTATTTGCAATGGTTATGATATGATTACGAATGTCCCCCTCCAGTCTTAGATATCAGGCATAATCGTCAATGATGGAGGGGCCACTAATAAATTATAGGTCTGACTCCTGCAAGGAGATAAAGAAAACCTAATATTTAGTAGTGGCCCCGTAATCATTGACGACTGGCCTCCCGACCATCCCCTTCCCATTCGTTGATGTATTAAGGATTTTGGTATACTTGATATGTCAGTGAAGGTGGATAGATGCGCTAGCCAGCGTCTGGTCCAAGAATCCACAGAAGTACATCCACGGAATATGGAAAGCTAATGAATAGTTATTCTTATTTTATTTTTATTTTTTATTTGTTACGAAGTTTTTTCGTAGTGAGAACCCAATCATAAAGACGAACCATGAGTGATTTAGCGTATGCTTATGATGAAGGTTCCTCTGAGCTCTGCGGCGGTAGTTTCAAACTGCGCTTATGGGTGTTTGAAGAGGTAGCCTTATGTAATAGGCATAATCGTCAATGATTACGGGGCCACTACTAAATATTAGGTTTTCTTTATCTCCTTGCAGGAGTCAAACCTATAATGTACACCCAGAAGTGAAAGTCCCTGCCTTTGGGTTACCTCCTACTCCTACTACCACAGAAGGTAGGAACGGGGTGGTGCCTGCCCGTTCTCCCTTACTATTCCTATCCCAGACAGCAGGGACGGGGTGGTGCCTGTACGTCACCCTTTCCTCCCCCTCCCCACCCATGAAGGAAACAAACTTACATGTTTGATTAGTTAGGTGGTACAGGACGATTAGACATTGTACAGTTATAATAAATAATCAGGCCTAAATACGCCTAGGATCCCACAAACTATTAATCCAGCCCACACTGAAGACTAATGAAATCGCTATTGTTGGGGGAATGTCTCGGTTTGTTGTTGCTCATTTCCTCTTTGTTCATCCTGGTTACCTGGGCTTCAAGTAGTGACCAGTCTGATTGGCTAAGATTTGATGACCCTGCACTCCTCCCTTAAACAATCTAGAATTTAGCAATATGGTGCCTCTACAGACCAATCACTCTCTCTGCCATGGCTACATGGCTAGTGGAGACTGATAATTTGGGTGAGTTAAGAAATATGTCACTTCGACCATCTCTCTCTGCTACCCACAGCCTTACTTATGATGCATTTATTCTCAACCACTTCATGAAGTCTGATGGTATAGACAACGTAATATTAATGTCACCATGATGTTGGTATAGTGTAGGGTGCGTAAGAAGAAAACAAAAATGTAGGCAAGAGAGGAGTGACATTCATAATCTAAAACACCTTCCTTTAAACTTGTATTAATTTAATTACACTACACACTGATTTCCAATACAAAAAATAAAAATAAAAATACAAAATATCAAAATGGTGACTGTCGCTCTTTCAATTTTTTTGGGGAGACAATTTTGTGCTATTTTTCTTTTTCATAAACATAAAAAAAAAGACAACTGACCGTCTCTTTCATGAAGTACGTATTGTCGGCAGCGCTATGAAGACTAACGATGTATGCGAGGTACGAGTGTGTCTCCACCAGGGCGTGAGTGTTGTCCGCCACCCACCCGAGGCCCACATCATACTGCAGGTACACATAGGGAAACAGGTCCAGGTTGGTGCCCAGCTGCTGCATGGACAGGTCACCGGAATTCTTCAGGGCATCCGGCACAAAACTTCCATAGTCTTGCATGCACACCCTCAAGGCCACAAGGATACATACTGACTAGATTACTTAAATAAAATCATTATAGATTTATGATAATACTATGATTTATTTTTTTATTTTTATTTTTTTTAATTTTTGAGAGAGAAGTAGGATGCATAAGTTAATTTTGTTAATAGATTCAAACACTTTAGGAATGCAAGATATGAGACCAATTGGGAATTGGTCAGGACAGGTTAACTGAGAACAAACATCCAGCAAGAAAGGAATACAAAAATACATAATTTTAAAGACCGAATGGTCACACGAGTTGTGGCTTCAGTAAGTTCAGTCTCATGTCCTAATGATGGTGCTCCAGGCAGCCCTGTTCTGGGTTGTCCCACTTCTCATTTTTTTTTTTAAATTTGAGATCAGATCATATGACAACATCTCATGTATTTCTAGGTCTTCCCCTTGATGTAGCTCCCTCCCACCACACCACCCACAATCTCGCCCATGACCCCCTCAATCAATCCTCTGACTTCAATTTACCCTTCCTAATCTGGCTAAAACTGTCTAATAAGAGCCAGAAAACCAGAAAAGAGATACGCAATCGGATCTCACAAGGGCTAACCATGTCCCCCGATTCTGGTTACCTGAGCCCCGACGCCGCCAATTGCTGTACGGTCTCTATCCGGCGGGGGAAGACGGGTACGGTGAGGAAGGCTACGAGGTTGGTGGTGTAGGCTGTGGTGGTGATGACGCAGGCCAGCCACCACCACCCCACCCACAACCGCGCCCATGACCACCCCAGCCGTTGGTGTACTGACTGGCTCACCTCACCACCCACGATCTGGAAAAGTAATGGGAGTAGGGTTTATTTGTTAGAGTATATATTTATTGAATTAAGATTTAGTTTCCTCCCAAGACCTCCATCAAGCTAAATACATATGTAAAAAGAACCCTTTAAATACCATGCCAGTGCCGGGAAATGTCTCAAAATTGAAAGACACATACAAAGTAGTAGTATCTTCCTATACCACATCCTCCACTCCTCCCCCCCTCCCTCCCTCAACTTGACCTTTAATTTTGTCTATTATTGCGTAGTCCATGGGTTAAGGGAGTAGAAGCCAC
This sequence comes from Paralithodes platypus, assembly GCA_032716605.1. Lineage (NCBI taxonomy): Eukaryota > Metazoa > Arthropoda > Malacostraca > Decapoda > Lithodidae > Paralithodes > Paralithodes platypus. The sequence continues at coordinate 37,107,017 of CM064578.1, read as the reverse complement.
CACCACCCCATCCACAATTGGGCCCATGACCATCCCAGCCAATGATCATAATGATGTACAGTACACTCGGATGCCATAGTCTCTAGCCCACTCTTAATAATTCGTGGGCCCCCTATGTTTTTCTTTATGTAATTATATTTATCTGGATTGATTTTTGGATAGAAGTTGCCTTTCAATAAATAGTATATAGAGCTTTATAGTTGATGTATAGAAGATTATATTCATCAATTCGCTTCTGGAGATACACTTCCATAATTAAAAATAGGTGTAGTTCACGAATATTTATGAGTGGCCAAGATACTATGGCATCCGAGTGTACAGATTGACTCACCTTACCACCCACACTCTGGAAAAGTAAAGGGAGTAGAAGCTTATGAAAAATATAAATGTTCGTGACTTACCCTGGTCTTCTCTTTTCTCCTTAAGTTAATTATGGGGCTAAACATGAGGAAGGAGATCCAGATAAAACAAGGGATCGTGTGATCACAACAACTCGGTAAAGTAATGTGTTTAACCCCTTTTGTGCCGGCGTCGTATTTTTAATACAGTTTGTACAGTTTAAGACGGATCTGTGGTAGTAAAAAGGGTTAAGTGAGATAGTTCGAAGCCTGTAAATTGTTGGAGACCCTTATTAAACAGAATAAAACCGTCTAATAGTAGCCAGAATAAAGTTAAAAGGATGGCACCGGTACTGAGGGTGTTAACTAACCAGCAAGAAGACTTGTCCCGGGTCCTGTGTGTCTGGGACCAAGGTGAGGCAGACTGTAAGGAGGATGGTAACGATGGTCATGGACGCCAACACTGCCAGCCACACCTCTGCCTGGAAGGGGTACAGCAGACCGTGCCACAGGGGGGCGGGGGGAGGCACGGACAGAAGGAATACATGGTCCTCAACGTGGTAGGGATACGAAGTGTCAAAGTCTGCAAAAATCTCTTCAGTCAGCTGGAAGACATTGATGGCCAGATCTTTATTATTGTAAATGAGGTCACCAAGCATCCCTGTCCATGTACCATTCTCCTTGGAGCCCCAGTTATGGTCTTCTGGCTCCTTTTGAACTGTGTAGCTGAAGTTGAGGCTTCCAGCCAGCAGATCCAGCATTTCCAAGCTGCAACCTAGACAGGATTCAGTCTCTGGGCCGGGATACAAGAAGGGAAAGTCATCACACCATGATCCCAGGTGTAGCACTGTCCCACCAAAGGTAGAAAATCGATCAGGGAAAAGGGACATTTTGTTGTTGAATTTTGTTTCTTGCCACTCTCCCATTGATACTTTCCTACCTCGGCTTTGCTTGTGGGAAGTGAAGGGCTGGTTGGTTAGCACTTGAAAACTTTGTGGTGGATGCCCGGGTTTAGGTTCTATCAGAGTCAAATGCCGACTCCGCTGTACTTGCTCTTTTTCCAACAACTCCAACGAGTCTATGGTAATATTGAGACTGAACAATATGAGATAATCAGGGTTCCATCGCTCATCCAAAACTTCCAGAAAGGAATAAGGGATGGTAGTGAATATAAAAATGGCCACATAGCTTCCACCTCGAAGAAACTCAACTGGAGCAATTGACAGGAAGTTATGAGGGTGGTCAGTGTCCACTATAACCAAGGTGGAATCTGAGAAGCCACATTGGTCCAGAACAACATCCACGTCCAACAACCTGCGAGTGCCGTCATCAAGAGCCAGGAGGAGAGGTTGGCCAGTCAGAGGTCCCTTCATCAGCTGGCAGAGGACTTGGTCAGGAGGGGCGAGGGGGCAGCTGGTCTTCACAATCGACAATACCATCATCATTATCAGCAACATCACTCTGAAAATATAAGTATAGTCTGTTTTGCTGAGGGTAAATTGAATCTCTTATGTGACCCCATGGGGGTCACATGGCAAGAAATCAATCGTCGGTTGGATGTGGTGAGGGCCACAAAAGGAAGCCACATCAAAGTGTTATAAAACGTTATTGTGTAATTCATTTAATGAATGCAACTCTATTGTGTAACTCGTATAATAAAACTCTATTGTGTACTCCATATTATGCACAAAACAGCATCATTCTATCCCTAATGGGTTTAGTTAAATACATATTTAAAACCACGCAAGGACTATACGAACACCCTGTACAGTAAGTACATTTAAATTTTAAAATACATTAAAGTTTTGGCTGAGCCATTTGATAACATGAAAGTTCTCTTTAAAAGCCCTAAAAACAGTCTGGCAAAAGTACCCACAAAACCACATTGGTGTACAAGTCTTAGAAAACGTATTGCGAAATGTCAGAAAGGTAATGGCGTGGACAAAAACGTTGATGTACAAATCTTGGGTAACGTATTGCAACATCCTGAAGAACGTTTTGTAAAAACGTCTATAAAGAGAAGATGTTTTGTGGACGTCTACCTCACGGGAAGTCTAGCCTTCAAATGTGCGCCACCCGACAGCTCGATCTATACCTTCACTTAGCTTGACGGGTGTAGTTCATTAACATGTCAAGATGCACTCACTGGACTTATGGTGAGATGGGTCGTTTTTCTGGTCCCCCGTCTTCCTCATGCTTATCCGCATTAATTTTTAATTTTAAGACGTTCGGCCCATAAGTTTGACGATTTTAAGACCATGCACACCATTTCTTTGTCAATATAAAGACTGTTGGTGACAAGGACTCGACCCTAGGATACTCACACCGAAATTTGGCGCATTACACTGCAAAGACATGGTCCCCCCATAATACCATGTCTGTCAATACCCATGAGTCACTTAACGATCAATATTTTGCTTACCAGAACTTGTACTTCTCAGAACTGTTTAATGCCACCAGCCATACTCGGCATATCTTCACCAAATATGCCAAGTATATATATATACAGTATATATATATATATTATATATATATATATAATATATATATATATATATATATATATATATATATATATATAATATATATATATATATATATATATATATATATATATATATATATATATATATATATATATATATACATATATACCCTGCCTTTCATTGTTAGGCGGATTATCACATATCTTAACATGGGACTAGCAGGGATCGATATGCAATTTTCTTTTCTAAGGTGAACACTGTAAAGTCTCCTAGGAAAAATCACTTAAGGGGAGATGGTTGAATTTTTTGGGCCCCCTTTTCCTTCATGCTTAGCCCCATTAGTTTTCAGATTGTAATACGTTCGGCCCATTAGTTTGGCGATTTTGAAACTTTACGCCCCATTTCTTTGTCAATATTAAATCCTTTTGTGCCATTTCGGTGTAATTTTTTCTTGGCGAGCGATAGCGAGCCTTTAATAGGAGGAACCAACCTTCACCTGGGAAATTTTTCTACCGAAAAATGTACAACTTTATCTAGAAGGGGAATCTTGGGGATGTTTTTTAAAGCTTGATGGAGGTCTAGGGAGGAAACTAACACAAATATTAAATATATAAATAAATAAACCCTCCCATCTTAAGCACAAATAATATAGTTAGGTCATTAGAATGTTCGCCAGTATACATTGAATGGAATTTAGTGTGTGGCAATTGATTTACTCCTTGAGAATTATGGCGCATTTTGGCATTTATTTTGGCTATCATTAGACGATTTTATATAGAGTGGGAAGGGTATGTGGAAGTCAGAGGGTTGATTGGGCCAGTCTTTACCCTTTAAACTCTCACAGTTCCTTGCTAAACTGCGTAAAATCGTCTAATGAAATCCAGAATAAACTGTCAACACGCGTCATGATCCCCAAATGATTATGACCTATTCTATAACGGTATAAAGTTTGTAGCCATTCTTGATATTTATTTATATGCATATATCATCCATAGAAAACGATAAGGGTGTTTGACTGTTTACTACTATTACAACAGGTCCTGATGTGGCGGCGTCTACGCCGTGGGGCCACCTCCCGAGGCTGCCAACTGCGGATGGCTGCCGACCCTCCACGGCCGAAGACAAAATCAACGACCAGTGGAGGAAAACCGGATGCCGGCCGCGGGGAGTAGTTTCGGGAGCCAAACCGTCACAACCATCCCCTGCCCCCTCCCTGGGGGCACGGATCCTTGGAGCGGCTTCGGTCGCGCCGGGAATTTCCACACCTCTCACACCACACACACACATCACACAGCTTTTCCTACACCGAGAAGTGACTCTCCGGCTGTCATTTCTCGAAGACTTCTTCTAGCCGGAGACATTGAGAGCAACCCAGGACCCACGTACACATACATATTATGTCCAACTTGCTCAAAACCCATCACTTCGAGTCGCCATACTAAGGGTTCAGTTCTCTGCAATTCATGCGGGAACTGGACCCACTTCACCTGCACAACACTTGCCTCCAAGAAACACTACACAAACACCTGGACCTGTTCCTCATGCCCCTCCCTCTCCCAGTCAAATCCCTCACCTAAAACCCGTCCACCTCTCCTCCCCAACCCACCTAACCTTCCCATATCATCCACTCCCCCCCCTAAAACCCGTCCACCTCTCCTCCCAAACCCACCTAACCTTCCCATACCATCCACATCCTCAACTCAACACACCACACCCCATCCTAATCCATTCCAACCCCCATCTCCTGCTCCCCAATCCCCCCCCCCCCCACCATCCCCCCCCCCAGCCCCTCCCTCACCCCCCCCCCCATCCTCGTGCAGCAGCACCCAACATACATCGTGCACATAACATTAACATTCTTCAACTGAACATAGATGGCATCAACACAAAGAAACACGAACTCTCACACTTCATCAAACAACACAACATACACATTGCCATCTTACAAGAAACAAAACTCCGCACAACACAAAAAACACCCACATTTCATAATTTCACCACCATCAGACAAGACCGGGCTATCGGCGGGGGCGGTGGACTCATCACCCTGGTACACAAAGAAATATCATACATAGTAACCAGTGTACAAACCAAATCCCTCCTCCCCCCAAATGATAACACAACAGAAATACAGTCAATTAAAATACGCACTGGCAACAACTCCAACATAACCATCATAAACACATACATCCCTCCCCAAACATCCCCTACAGTACCAAATGAATACAGACCACACTTACAACACATCACAAACACCCCACACACCCCACACATCATCCTGGGTGGTGACTTCAACGCCAAGACGTCGGCCTGGTTTGTCGACAACCCCGACACAGACAGAGGGCTGGTACTACAAAACCAAACCGATAACCTCATCATCCTTAACGACATCCATCAACATACCCATATTCCTCACCAAGCCCTCTATAACCCATCATCTCCAGACATCACCTTTTGCTCCCCAGAACTCGCCCCCACAACATCCTGGAGGGTGGTCAGAACCTTAGGCTCTGACCACCTCCCGATCATTATCACTACCAAAACCAGACTCACCCCAGCTAGCCACAAACACACATACACCAATTATAAAAGAGCTAACTGGGAAGCATTCACAAATGAGACAGAACAACACTTCACAACTCTAAACAGTACACCCATCACTAACATCAACAATGCTATACACATACTCAATAAAACTATCCAAAACGCTGACAAGAAACACATTCCAAGAGGTAACAGAAAAAGACACAACCCCAACTTCACACCAGAAATTCAAAACCTCATCAGACAACGCGACATACTGAAACACTCCCCAGCACCCAAACTAACAACAAAATACAAGAACAACAAAAACTAAATTGGAATAACTTCCTACAAACACTTGATCACAAAACAAACCCCAAAAAACTCTACAAAACACTAAACAGCATCACACTTTCCAACAGCAACACAACACAATCACATGCTGCAATCACAACAACAGACTCTACTCCTTCATGTAAACAACAAGCAAACACTCTCATCAATCACTTTTCACATGTCAGCCACCTAAAACCTCACAAAGACGACCGACGTGTCATCCGACGTAAGAGACAATTCCCCACAGACCCTGACTATACACCCTTCACCAATCACCAGACAAAGCATATCATCAACAATCTCTAGCACTCACCAGCCTGTGGCCTAGACAACATAAGCAACATACACCTCAGACACCTGGGACCACAAGGCATACAAGCACTCACTAACATATCAAACTACAGCTATTCACACAACACAATACCAGACATTTGGAAGCATGGTATCATCATCACATTCCCCAAACCCAACAAAGACCCCACGCTACCCTCCTCGCACCGCCCCATCACACTCCTTTGCTCCCCCTCCAAAGTCATGGAACGCCTAGTATTACAACTAATTACATCTGACCTACCCCTAGCTCCAACACAACATGGCTTTAGGCCACTACACTCCACAAACACTCTTCTCACAGACCTTACACAAAGAGCTTTCGAAGGCATCAACTCAGCTAGACCACCACACAGATCACTATTAGCCACACTCGACATTAGTAAAGCCTTCGATGCCATCCCCCGCCACAACCTAACAAACAAAATCTACAACACAAACATGCACAGCAACACAAAAAGGTGGCTGGCCAACTTCCTAGCAGGCAGATGTGCACACGTATCTTTTGCCGGTCAGTCATCTAAAATCAGAAACTTTCCAAACGAAGTCCCACAAGGATCCGTCCTATCGCCCGCACTCTTCAATCTGTACATGCACGATATAACTACACCCAATACGCCCCAAATAAACTTAGCCTCCTATGCAGATGACATAACACTCACATGCACACACCATGACCCAAAAAGAGCAACAGATCTCCTTCAACCCTATCTCAACACACTACATGGCTGGTGCACTACAAAAAGACTTAATCTAGCCCCAGCGAAATCCACCGCAACCCTGCTCACAAGTTGGACAGGAGAACACGAATACATCCCTCAACTCACTATAAACAACACACCCCTAACACATACACACACACCCAAAATCCTAGGAGTAACATATGATACTCATATGACATTCAAACAGCACACCACAAACATTAAAAAGAAACTGACACCCAGACTTAACGCCCTCAGGTAACTTGCTCACACAAAATTTGGACACAACAAAGAAACTACCACCACAGTATATAAACAATACATAAGATCAGTGATGGAATACGCAAGCCCAGCCTGGGCTTCTAACCTAGCTGAAACACATCATAAGACCTTACAGACTATTCAAAACAAAGCCCTGAAGATCATTACAGGCTGCACAGCTACTGCACCCACAGATCACCTACATCAAGAAACCAAAATCCTCAAAGTCAAAGACCATCTGGACATGAGAGGCACTCAATTCCTGGCAGCAGCCTCCACGAACCAAGACCACCCACTAAACTACATGGCAACACACCCACAGACACCAAGAAATATCAAAACAACACCCAGCACACGGTATCACACACAATTATTGTCCTCTCTCCCTCCCTGCCCACCCCGAACCAACTTCCAGAAGCACATCCATACTCATATCTCTCACCGATCCATCCACTCACTCACAGACAACACGCAGCTGCATGCACGACCTCCCGAAATCCATCCTTCCGAATCCTCCCTTCCTCGCGAGGACAGAGTCCACCTGGCCAGGCTGAGATGCGGACACCATCCAGCTCTCCTGAGCTATCAGAAGAGACTGGATGACTCCATTGTCGACGCCTGCCCGGGATGTAACACAGCACCCCATACCATTAAACACATCATAGAAGACTGCATTTCACACAACCACTTAACGCCAACAACACAATCTACACTCAATGAGAGCTCTGTGGGAAAGCCCGATCGTGGCCATGGCCTTTCTCAGGGACTCGGGGCTGTTCGGCCAGGCAGCTTAGGGAACAACAACAACAACAATAACAACAACAACAACAACAACAGCTACTACTACTACTACATATTCTACTACTACGAAACCACAGGCCGCGTATTCGGCATTCACATATGGGGTCAAACATCGCTGGACCTACTTGATGAGAACTGTTCCAAATGTCAGCGCATTACTTCAACCGCTGGAAGATGCCATCAGAGACAAACTCATCCCAGCGTGGATAAAGTCGCACACCCCGAATGATACAGAGAGGGAGCTGCTCGCACTGCCTCCTAGGTTGGGAGGGATGGGAATCATCGACCCAGTGAAGAGGGCGGTAACGGAATACCAGAACTCGGTAAAGATAACAGGATCTCTCACTGACCGTATCATAGCACAAGATTCTGACGGTGAAGTAGACCAGGCAGACATCTACAATATCAGAAAGACCATCACGTCAGAGAGGCAAAACTCACAGAAAAATGACCTGGCACAATTGATGGGACAACTTCACCCGAGACAAACAAGAAAACTACAAATAGCACAAGAAACGGGCGCTTCAAATTGGCTGACAACACTACCAATCAAGGCAAAAAGCTTCAATCTCAAAAAACAAGAATTTAATGATGCTATTGCACTGAGGTATGATTGGCCGATTGAAGGACTGCCCGATCGATGCGTTTGTGGAACCATCAACGATACAGACCACACCATATGTAAGAAAGGAGGATTCATCAGCATCAGGCACGATGAAGTAAGAGATATAACAGCGAACATGCTCAGGGAGGTGTGTAGAGATGTGGTGAGCGAACCATCACTCATTCCCTTGGGTGGAGAGACCATGCAGCACAGGACGGCCAACACATCCACTGAAGCAAGATTGGACGTTAGTGCAAGAGGCTTTTGGACAAATGCACAGCGAGCGTTCTTTGACATAAGAGTATTTGACCCAATGGCCCACAGCTACAGCGAGCTGTCTCTGGAGGCTGCACACAAGAGGAACGAATGAGAGAAGGTCAGGACATATGGAGAAAGGATCTTACAAGTCGAACATGGCAGCTTTACCCACTAGTCTTCACCACATCAGGAGGGATGGGACCCAGGGCCCAGTGCTTCTATTCAAGGCTAGCAGAGATCATCGCAGAGAAGAAGCAACAGCCTAGGAGCCACGTCGTAGCCTGGAAGAGATGACGTCTATCTTTCTCATTGCTCAGATCAGCACTACTATGCCTGCGGGGAACAAGAAGGTCTGCACCACAACCAGTGACGGTGGCAGAAGTAGACTACGAGGCAGCAGTGGCAGAGGGTCGCATTGGAAGGAGACTGGATTGAAGTTGCATGGTGTAGAATAGTAGTATCTGATGCTTGTGAAATTTAGTATGTGTACAATATTAAATATAAGGTAGTGGTGGTGGTGATGGTGGAGGTGGTGATGGTAGTAGTAGTAACATGAAATGTATGAGAAATATTAAATAAAAATCAATGTAGTAGTAGTATTCTACTACTACTACATATTCTACCACTACTACTATTACTACTACTACTACATATTCTACTACTACTACTACATATTCTACTACTACTACTACTACATATTCTACCACTACTACTACTACTACATATTCTACTACTACTACTACATATTCTACTACTACTACATATTCTACCACTACTACTATTACTACTGTAATGCCCTCGAAAATGTCCCGCACCCACAATAATACTAACCCGAGTTGACGTCAGGTATAGCGTAAAATAGTCGGAGATGGTAAGTCCAATAAACTCATCACGTGATAACACCACGAGACTATCACCTGGTTCTTAAAAATCGGACTAAGGTTGCTATACTTTTAGTACGTCCGTGGTAGTACAGTGGGTTAGCGCGCGGGCCTGGTGGTGATGGTTGGGTCACTAACCAGGGTTCGAACCCCACCCAAGGCATCTCAAAACCTGTGGGTTTTTAGGGGGGTTAAATTCCCTTCAGAGGTTCGTACCCCCGCGCCAGGTACCAGGAAAAGTTGATCCTAAAAGGTAGCCTGGGGATATTTCAGGAGACCATGAAATTCCCTTCACACCCAGCATTTCATTGGTGGCAGCTAGGGAACGTGACCAGGTAGCTACGTGGAGCTCCCGTCACGCGAACCCTATACCAACAATATTGAGATTGCTGAGGTAATACAGCTACGATACCTTACGACCTTAAAATAGGCTAGGGACTAGCCCAGTTAAAGAAGGATGTAATGTAATGCCCTCGAAAATGTCCCGCACCCACAATAATACTAACCCGAGTTGACGTCAGGTATAGCGTAAAATAGTCGGAGATGGTAAGTCCAATAAACTCATCACGTGATAACACCACGAGACTATCACCTGGTTCTTAAAAATCGGACTAAGGTTGCTATACTTTTAGTACGTCCGTGGTAGTACAGTGGGTTAGCGCGCGGGCCTGGTGGTGATGGTTGGGTCACTAACCAGGGTTCGAACCCCACCCAAGGCATCTCAAAACCTGTGGGTTTTTAGGGGGGTTAAATTCCCTTCAGAGGTTCGTACCCCCGTGCCAGGTACCAGGAAAAGTTGATCCTAAAAGGTAGCCTGGGGATATTTCAGGAGACCATGAAATTCCCTTCACACCCAGCATTTCAAAACTCATCACGTGATAACACCACGAGACTATCACCTGGTTCTTAAAAATCGGACTAAGGTTGCTATACTTTTAGTACATCCGTGGTAGTACAGTGGGTTAGCGCGTGGGCCTGGTGGTGATGGTTGGGTCACTAACCAGGGTTCGAACCCCACCCAAGGCATCTCAAAACCTGTGGGTTTTTAGGGGGGTTAAATTCCCTTCAGAGGTTCGTACCCCCGCGCCAGGTACCAGGAAAAGTTGATCCTAAAAGGTAGCCTGGGGATATTTCAGGAGACCATGAAATTCCCTTCACACCCAGCATTTCATTGGTGGCAGCGGTGGGATTTTCGAGGGCATTACAAGTTTATTGGACTTACCATCTCCGACTATTTTACGCTATACCTGACATCAACTCGGGTTAGTATTATTGTGGGTGCGGGACATTTTCGAGGGCATTACATTCCAGGGTTCGAACCCCACCCAAGGCATCTCAAAACCTGTGGGTTTTTAGGGGGGTTAAATTCCCTTCAGAGGTTCGTACCCCCGCGCCAGGTACCAGGAAAAGTTGATCCTAAAAGGTAGCCTGGGGATATTTCAGGAGACCATGAAATTCCCTTCACACCCAGCATTTCATTGGTGGCAGCGGTGGGATGGGAATTTCATGGTCTCCTGAAATATCCCCAGGCTAGCTTTTAGGATCAACTTTTCCTGGTACCTGGCGCGGGGGTACGAACCTCTGAAGGGAATTTAACCCCCCTAAAAACCCACAGGTTTTGAGATGCCTTGGGTGGGGTTCGAACCCTGGTTAGTGACCCAACCATCACCACCAGGCCCGCGCGCTAACCCACTGTACTACCACGGACGTACTAAAAGTATAGCAACCTTAGTCCAATTTTTAAGAACCAGGTGATAGTCTCGTGGTGTTATCACGTGATGAGTTTATTGGACTTACCATCTCCGACTATTTTACGCTATACCTGACGTCAACTCGGGTTAGTATTATAGTGGGTGCGGGACATTTTCGAGGGCATTACAACTACTACTACTTTTTTTTCAACCACTCAGTCTGTGCATCCCCTCTTTGGACCCTAGACTAGGTCAGAATAGTCATCAAAGCGCCTGACTTTGTTGTCATTCAGCTACTTCCTATTCCGGGGTAAGCACTCAGACTCATCATCGTGGATTACTACTACTACATTGATTTGTATTTAATATTTTTCATACATTTCATGTTACTACTACTACCATCACCACCTCCACCATCACCACCACCACTACCTTATATTTAATATTGTACATATACTAAATTTCACAAGCATCAGATACTACTATTCTACACCATGCAACTTCAATCCAGTCTCCTTCCTATGCGACCCTCTGCCACTGCTGCCTCGTAGTTTACTTCTGCCACCGTCACTGGTTGTGGTGCAGACCTTCTTGTTCCCCGCAGGCATAGTAGCGCTGATCTGAGCAATGAGAAAGATAGACGGCATCTCATCCAGGCTACGACGTGGCTCCTAGGCTGTTGCTTCTTCTCTGCAATGATCTCTGCTAGCCTTGAATAGAAGCACTGGGCCCTGGGTCCCATCCCTCCTGATGTGGTGAAGACTAGTGGGTAAAGCTGCCATGTTCGACTTGTAAGATCCTTTCTCCATATGTCCTGACCTTCTCTCATTCGTTCCTCTTGTGTGCAGCCTCCAGAGACAGCTCGCTGTAGCTGTGGGCCATTGGGTCAAATACTCTTATGTCAAAGAACGCTCGCTGTGCATTTGTCCAAAAGCCTCTTGCACTAACGTCCAATCTTGCTTCAGTGGATGTGTTGGCCGTCCTGTGCTGCATGGTCTCTCCACCCAAGGGAATGAGTGATGCTTCGCTCACCACATCTCTATACACCTCCCTGAGCATGTTCGCTGTTATATCTCGTACTTCATCGTGCCTGATGCTGATGAATCCTCCTTTCTTACATATCATGGTGTGGTCTGTATCGTTGATGGTTCCACAAACGCATCGATCGGGCAGTCCTTCAATCGGCCAATCATACCTCAGTGCAATAGCATCATTAAATTCTTGTTTGTTGAGATTGAAGCTTTTTGCCTTGATTGGTAGTGTTGTCAGCCAATTTGAAGCGCCCGTTTCTTGTGCTATTTGTAGTTTTCTTGTTTGTCTCGGGTGAAGTTGTCCCATCAATTGTGCCAGGTCATTTTTCTGTGAGTTTTGCCTCTCTGACGTGATGGTCTTTCTGATGTTGTAGATGTCTTCCTGGTCTACTTCACCGTCAGAATCTTGTGCTATGATACGGTCAGTGAGAGATCCTGTTATCTTTACCGAGTTCTGGTATTCCGTTACCGCCCTCTTCACTGGGTCGATGATTCCCATCCCTCCCAACCTAGGAGGCAGTGCGAGCAGCTCCCTCTCTGTATCATTCGGGGTGTGCGACTTTATCCACGCTGGGATGAGTTTGTCTCTGATGGCATCTTCTACTACTACATATTCTACTACTACTACTACTACATATTCTACTACTACTACTACTACATATTCTACCACTACTACTTCTACTACATATTCTACTACTACTATTACTACTACTACTACTACATTTTTTTTTTTTTTTTTTTTTTATAAACCACTCAGCCTGTGCATCCCCTCTTTGGACCCTAAACCAGGTCAGAACAGTCATCAAAGCGTCCGACTTGGTAGTCATTCAGCTACTTACTATTCCGGGGTCAGCACTCAGACTCATCATCGTGGATTACTACTACTACATTGATTTTTATTTAATATTGTTCATACATTTTATTTTACAAGCATCAGATATTACTATTCAACACCATGCAACTTCAATCCAGTCTCCTTCCTATGCGACCCTCTGCCACTGCTGCCTCGTAGTCCACTTCTGCCACCGTCGCTGGTTGTGGTGCAGACAGTCTTGTTCCCCGCAGGCATAGTAGTGCTGATCTGAGCAACGAGAAAGATAGACGGCACCTCATCCAGGCTACAACGTGGCTCCTGGGCTGTTTCTTCTTCTCTGCGATGATCTCTGCAAGCCTTGAATAGAAGCACTGGGCCCTAGGTCCCATCCCTCCAGATGTGGTGAAGACTAGTGGGGTAAAGCTGCCATGTTCGATATTTAAGATCCTTTCCCCATATGCCCTGACCTTCTCTTGTTCATTCCTCTTGTGTGCAGCCTCCAGAGACAGCCCGCTGTAGCTATGGGCCATTGGGTCGAATATTCGTACGTCAAAGAATGCTCGCTGTGCTCTTGTTCAAAAACTTCTTGCACTAACGTCCACTCGTGCTTCGTTGGATGTGTTGACCGTCCTGTGCTGCAAGATCTCTCCCTCCAAGGGAATGAGTGATGGTTCGCGCACCACATCTCGACACACCTCCCTGAGCATGTTCGCCGTTACATCTCTTACTTCATCGTGCCTGATGCTGATGAATCCTCCCTTCTTACATATCATGCTGTGGTCTGCATCGTTGTTGATTCCACAAACGCATCGATCGGGCAGTTCTTCAATCGGCCAATCATACCTCAGTGCAATAGCATCATTAAATTCTTGTTTGTTTAGATTGAAGTCTTTTGCCTTGATTGGTAGTGTTATTATTACTACTACTACTACATATTCTATTTTTTTTTTTTTTTAAACCACTCAGCCTGTGCATCCCCTCTTTGGACCCTAAACCAGGTCAGAACAGTCATCAAAGCGTCCGACTTGGTAGTCATTCAGCTACTTACTATTCCGGGGTCAGCACTCAGACTCATCATCGTGGATTACTACTACTACATTGGTTTTTATTTAATATTGTTCATACATTTTATTTTACAAGCATCAGATATTACTATTCAACACCATGCAACTTCAATCCAGTCTCCTTCCTATGCGACCCTCTGCCACTGCTGCCTCATAGTCCACTTCTGCCACCGTCGCTGGTTGTGGTGCAGACAGTCTTGTTCCCCGCAGGCATAGTAGTGCTGATCTGAGCAACGAGAAAGATAGACGGCACCTCATCCAGGCTACAACGTGGCTCCTGGGCTGTTTCTTCTTCTCTGCGATGATCTCTGCAAGCCTTGAATAGAAGCACTGGGCCCTAGGTCCCATCCCTCCAGATGTGGTGAAGACTAGTGAGGTAAAGCTGCCATGTTCGATATTTAAGATCCTTTCCCCATATGCCCTGACCTTCTCTTGTTCATTCCTCTTGTGTGCAGCCTCCAGAGACAGCCCGCTGTAGCTATGGGCCATTGGGTCGAATATTCTTACGTCAAAGAATGCTCGCTGTGCTCTTGTCCAAAAACTTCTTGCACTAACGTCCACTCGTGCTTCGTTGGATGTGTTGGCCGTCCTGTGCTGCAAGATCTCTCCCTCCAAGGGAATGAGTGATGGTTCGCGCACCACATCTCGACACACCTCCCTGAGCATGTTCGCCGTTACATCTCTTACTTCATCGTGCCTGATGCTGATGAATCCTCCCTTCTTACATATCATGCTGTGGTCTGCATCGTTGTTGATTCCACAAACGCATCGATCGGGCAGTCCTTCAATCGGCCAATCATACCTCAGTGCAATAGCATCATTAAATTCTTGTTTGTTTAGATTGAAGCCTTTTGCCTTGATTGGTAGTGTTGTCAGCCAATTTGAAGCACCCGTTTCTTGTGCTATTTGTACTTTTCTTGTTAGTCTCGGGGAAAGTTGTCGCATCAATTGTGCCAGGTCATTTTTCTGTGAGTTTTGCCTCTCTGACGTGATGGTCTTTCTGATGTTGTAGATGTCCGCCTGGTCCACTTCGCCGTCAGGATCTTGCGCTACGATGCGTTCAGTGAGAGATTCTGTTATCTTTACTGAGTTCTCGTGTTCCGTTGTCGCCCTCCTCACCGGATTGATGATTCCAAGCCCTCCTAACCTAGGAGGAAGTGCGAGCAACTCCCTCTCTGTAGCATTTGGGGTGTGGGACTTCATCCAAGCTGGGATGAGTTTGTCTCTGATGGCATCTTCTAGCGGTTGAAGTTGTGGACCCACGTTTGGAATGGTACGCATCAAGTAGGTCCAGCGGTGTTTGACCCCATATGTGAATGCCGAATATGCAGCCTGTGGTTCCGTCTTTGCAATTTTGGCTAGTATTTCTATTTCGTTTACCCACTCTCTGACCTTCTCTTCCATGTATTGCTTCTTGAACTCTTCTGTGCCAATCACTGCCCCTAGATGACGCTGTCCGTCCTTTGTTACGACCACTTCACTACCGTTGAAAGCTTCTAAGGCATTTTCGTAATGTTCTGCTTTTACTATCAGTATAGACTTACTAGCATTTGGAAAGTATCCTATTTCTGGTCCCACTTGTGATACTTGCTCCCACCAGCTCTTGAGATCATTGACTTTCCCTGCTCCAGTGAGATCATCTGCATAGGCCGCCTGCTTAACATGTGTCGTCTCATGTCTTGTTAATGATAGCAACACCGAGAGACCTAATGCGTACATCGCCATTGCTACTGGGTCCCCTTGTGTGGTTCCTTCCATTGATTTCAGTGCCGTTCCACGTCGTGAGTTTTGGTTGTTTACTATGAAGAGGTCTGCAGGCTGTTTATAGGTATTCTCTACATAGGTGGCTAAGCTGGGGCATTTTACCTTGATGTTGTGAATTGCTGTCTTTCTGTTGATGGTGTTAAAGGCATTTGATGCATCCACTAACAGCACGGCTTCACATTCTTCTTGCTCATATATTTCTCTTATTGCATGAATTGCTGCCTCTCCCCCTGCTTGGTGGCCAGCACACACTTGGAGATTTCCAGCCGCTGACCGCACATCGTCCTTCACCACCTCCATTATGCATTTTCCGATGATTCTTCTCAACACTTCACCCACCCGTACAGGTCTGCACCCTGGATACTTGTCCAATGGTATTAGACGACAAGCTGTGTAGGCCTCCAAGTGTTGACAATCTTGAGTGGCCATTTTTCTTGCAAGATCTGCCAGCGCCCTGCGTAAGTCGGTTGCTGCAACTCCGAAAAGTGTGCTGCTCAGGATTGTTCTCAAACCGTTTGCATCCATCCCTGAGGGTCCAGCACTGCCTTGTGTCCCTAGAGCCTTTTTCCAAATCTTCTCGCCTGTGATTTGTTCGTAGATGACGGGGTTCGGTGGTATATAAGCCCCCTCTAGCTTCTGACTCTCGGATATACTAGGTTGCGGATGTTTCTCTTCCAGCAGCTTGATGGTATCTCTTGTGCTACATATTCTACTACTACTACTACTACATATTCTACTACTACTACTACTACATATTCTACTACTACTACTACTACCTATTCTACTACTACTACTACTACTACTATTACAACAGCTACTACTACTACTACTATTATTACGTCTGTATGTACTTAGTTACGAAATTATGGAAATTGAAATTTGAATTTGAAATTATTACTTAGGGTGAGGGCTGGTCCTATCCAGAGTGAGGTTTGGCATCCTCTACCCAACCTTAACCGTCTCTGTCTGTCTCTTTTACTGTCCTACCTTTCCTTCTGGGGGCGGGGGCTAGGAATCCTCCTCCCCTTGTAAAATTCACCTACTAAACGAGACAGAGAAAGGGGCGAGAGAACGCGAAAGTGACCCGGACCCTAAGAATTGGAACTTTAAATGTATTTGTTCGGTCTCTGTTCCGAGTACCCCCCCCCGCTATGGGGTATGTGCATGAGTATATACATACATACTACTATAAGAACATAAGAACATAAGAAAATGGGAGTCTGCAGAAAGCCGATTGGCCTAAGCAAGGCAGATCCCTGTCCCACACAACCCCAATTACAAAGCCCAATTATAGGCTCAACACTCTAATACCCTGAGGATCATCTTACCAAAACGGTTAGAGATTAACGCAGGATTACGGGGGTCTGCAGAGCGCTGATTGGCCCAACCCTGCTGATCCCCCTTCACACCCAACCCTTCTCGTCCATATGCTTATCCAATTTTATCTTAAAGCTCCCTATCGTTTTTAATCCCACTATAGCACTTGGTAGTCCATTCCACCCATCTACAACTCTGTTACCAAACCAATATTTGCCTATATCTTTTCTGAAACGAAATTTATCTAATTTGAAACCATTGGTACGAGTTCTTTCGCTATCACTGAGCTTTAGTACATTTGTCATGTCCCCTTTGTTAATCCCACTAACCCACTTGAACACCTCTATCATATCCCCTCTAACTCTGCGTCTCTCTAACGAATGTAAGCCTAATTTCTTCAACCTTTCTTTATACGGAAGATTTCTAATATTATGGATCATTTTTGTCATTCTACGTTGTACTCTCTCCAATGAATCTATGTCCATTCTGTAATAAGGACACCAAAATTGAACAACATAATCCATATGGGGTCTCACTAATGACAAGTAAAGTTTTAAGATAACATCAGCAGTTCTGTTACTCACACTCCTTGAGATGAACCCGAGAATCCTGTTTGCCTTGTTTCGAACGCTTATACACTGTTGTCTAGGCTTCAAATCATTGCTAACAAACACACCTAGATCTTTCTCACAATTCGAGTTTTCTAATTCCACATTAGCTAGTTTATATTTAACATTTGTATGCATCTTCCCTATCTTTAATACCTTGCATTTGTCAATGTTAAACTTCATCTGCCAATTTACTGACCATTCGTGTAAGGTATCTAGATCCCTTTGGAGGCACTCTATATCTCTATCTGAATCAATTGTTCTCCCCATTTTGGTATCGTCTGCAAATTTACTTATCCTACTAGTTATACCTAAATCAAGGTCATTTATGTATATAACAAACAACAGAGGACCTAATACAGATCCCTGGGGGACACCACTTTTGACTGCTCCCCATTCGGACTTCGTACCATTTATGCTGACTCTCTGCTTCCTACCAATTAGCCATGACCTAATCCATCCCAACAACGCCCCACCTATTCCATGCGCCTCAACCTTTCTCATCAATCTCTCATGGGGGACTCTGTCGAAAGCTTTACTGAAATCTAAATATATTATATCATATGACTTGTCATTATCTACTGCTTCATATACCTCTGAGAAAAAACTAAGCAAATTAGTAAGGCAAGAACGTCCCTGAGTGAATCCATGCTGAGAAGAATTTATTAAATTAAATGTATCTAAGTGGTTTTTAATTTTACTAGCAATAATTGACTCTAGTAGCTTTCCTATGATTGATGTAAGACTAATGGGACGGTAATTGGATGCTATTGATTTGTCACCTTTTTTGAAGATCAGAACTACGTTTGCAAGCTTCCAAGCTTCTGGAACTATACCTGTCTCCAATGACTTTTTAAATAAAAATGTTAATGGGTAACTTAACTCATCCCTACATTCTTTTAATACTCTAGCATATACCTCATCAGGACCAGGCGATTTATGAGGTTTCAGTCTGTCAATTTCCTTAAGCACATCATTTCTACTTATAGTAACCGTACTTAACCTATTTTCTATACTATCGCTATATACCTTACGGACTTCTGGAAACTGTGCCAAATTTTCATTAGTGAAAACGGAAAGAAATTGACTATTTAATGTACTGCACATTTCTAAATCATTTTCTGTCATTTCTCCTATCGAAGTTTTAAGGGGACCAATTACATCTCTAACCTTGGATTTATATAGTTGGTAAAAAGCTTTAGGATTATTTTTTGAGTCATTGGCAACCTTAATTTCATAATTTCTTTTTTCTTTCCTAATATCCTTTTTTACCTGTCTTGATAGATTCTGATAGTAAGCAAGTAGGTGAATTTCGCCTTTTCTAATTTTTCTATATATTCCTCTCTTTTGTCCTAGAAGATCTAATAGTCTATTATTCATCCATTTGGGTTGGTTCTGTGTTGATCTAAATTTTCTTTTGGGGATGTATTTATTTTGTGCATTGAATACTGACTTGATAAAATTATCGTATGTATCTACCAAGGTTGACGTCTCTTCCTGACTTAAGATGACAGGTGCCTGAGAAGGGGTACACTCATTTGGACACCTGGATCGACTTAATTTTTTGACCATAGGGTCCGCTAATAGGGCTCTTCTTAACCCACCATAATTGGCTTTTCTAAAGTCAGGTATTAATGTTGTATTCTCTCTGGTATTACCTTTCCATTGTATATTAAAATACACAGAATTGTGGTCACTATTTCCTAGGTGGTCCCCTATCTCTACATTATTTACCATATGTTCATTGTTACTGAAAACTAAATCGAGAATATTATTACCTCTAGTCGGCGTATCTATGAATTGAAATAAAAAACTATCTTGTACTACCTCTATAAACTCCTCAGAATCAGAGTCTCCTATTTGATGCTGCCAATCTATATTCGGAAAATTAAAATCCCCCATAATGCACACATTGCTAAACCTTGATGCCATTTTAATTTCCTCCCATAATGACGTTCCGTCATTTCTACTCATATTTGGCGGTCTATACATAACTCCAATAACTATGGTCTCACTACCTTCGTTAACCTCTACCCAAACACTTTCATTATCGCTATTTAGTCTAATACCTGATTTAATACAGCTTTTTAATGTACTCCTGACAAACACTGGTATACCGCCACCCCTCTTACTTGTTCGGTCATATTTAAACAAACTATATCCTGGTATATCAAATTCTGCTAAAAAATGCCTGGTTTCTGTATTAATCCACGTTTCAGTTAGCGCTATTATGTCTATATTTTCTTTGCTAACAAGGGCTCTAAGTTCGTTCATTTTGTTACATAGACTCCTACAGTTTGTGTAATATACTCTCAATTTACTTCTTTTCTTTATACCTAATTTACCTTTGTTTTTTAGCGACATTTCCATCTTCCGTTGCACCATCACTACTATCATTTGCATTATAGTCATAATTTTTAGCATGAGACTGAATATCCTTATCGCTTTCGCCTGACGCTAAAAAAAATCCATTTAACCTCTCATTTACACTCTCAATATTTCTGTTCAAAACCCCACAACCACCCTATCTAAAGAACTAGCTAATGTAGAAACCCCTAACCGTGAAAGATGAACCCCATCCCTTGCGTACATCCCATCTCTCCCATAGAAACTATCCCAGTTATCAATGAATGGTATTGCTTTTTCTTTGCAATATTTCTCCAAACGGCAATTGACACCAATCGCCCTGGATGTCCATTCCTTGGGAACTCCTCTTCTGGGAGGATACAATGTACTACAGGGATCCCTCCCTCCATCCTAACTTTATCTAACACATCCCGATACTGCTGCAGCAGTTCCTCACTTCTACCCTTACCAACATCGTTACTCCCGGCACTGAGACAGATAATGGGGTTATCTCCACTATCTTCCAAGATGTGGTCCATCTTCTCTAAAACCCTCCCAACTCCATGGCCAGGCAGACACACAACCTTCCTAAGTTTAGTGCGGGTAGCCCTAACTAAATGTCTTACCATGGAGTCGCCCACAATCGACACAGACTTACCTTCTCGGGACACAGACTTACCTTTCCCTCGGGAGGATCCAGCAGCTGCAGTTGGAGAACCCCCGGTGGTGGCAGAAGCTCCCTTGGTGGTGGTGGTGGTGGGGGTAGTGGTGGTGGTAGGTAGCACAGCGTCAGAGGTTGGAGCTGAGTCGGCGGCAGGCACTTCGGTTATCCCTCCCTTATCCTGACTATCTTTTCCCTCACATTCGTCTCGCAAAGGAGAGAATGTATTTGTCACACTCATACCTATTCTACTATCCTGCTTCTTGAGTGTGACTTTCCCACCCGTATTTTTAACAACCTGCCATGAATACAATTGTTCATCAACTTCCTCCCTTTTCCCCTTACTTGACTTTATTTCCTCTTGGCTAAGCTTGAAAGCTAGATTTTCGTCTTTAATCAAATCCACTTCCCTCTGAAGTTTAACATTAACCTCCCTTAGAGCCAAGACCTCTTCCTTCACCACAACCATCTCCTCTCTTACCTGGAGAATAAGATGATGCAGATCAGTTAGAGACTCGCACTCCATACCTGCCATGATCCCAATAAGCTTAGCGAGGAGCAAGAAACTAAGTACAGAAAAAACAAAAACAAGTAAACTAACAGCTAAAAACTGAGCTATAACACTTTTATATAACACGAGTGCACTGCCCCCAAACACAGGTAGGTGTAATGGTCACTAAAGGTCACTGGTAAGTGGTCCGGGCAGGAGCTCAGATTAACACAACCTTCTCCTGTCACTGACTGAACTATAGTCGATTTGTTTCCAGCTGAGGGTAAATTGTCGTGTTTCTATCTTAGTTACTCAGCTATAAGGTAGATTTTGTACCGAAATAGTTTGTTAATCATGAAAACTTGGCATTAATACGACACACAGCCATAGTAGTTTCATATATTTCCATCAAGTATCGAGAAATCAGCTGCTAAGGGATTCAATTTACCATCAGCTGGACAAAAATAGAGTATAGTGATGTTATTTGCAAAAAGTTACAAAAAGTTGCTAACATTCATGAAAAATTACAAGATTAATTTACCTAATCTCAGTATTCAATTGTGGCTCAGGGGAAGAGAAGAATAGGAACTGAAAACTAATTACCACCCAATTATAATATACTATGACCCAAAATAGCAAACCCTCTGATATTCCATTATAACCGTAATTTTCTCGTTAGAGACTACATATGAAATTATTACTAAGGGGGGATGGTTGGTTTTTTGGTCTATTTGCTTATTAATAGATTTTTTTTTTAGTTTCCTCGCTATACCTCCATCAAGCTTAAAAAACACCCCTTAGACCACTCTTCAAGGTAAATTTGTAAATTTTTCGGTAGAAAAATGTCATGGCCAAAGGCCGATTCCTCCTAGAATTACAGGCTCGCTGTCGCTCGCCAGGATACAAATCGACACCTTAATGACACAAAAGCTCCTAATATTGACAAAGAAATGGGGTGAAAGGTCTTAAAATCGCCATGTAATGGAAGGAACGTCTTAAAATCTAAAACAAATAATGGGGTTAAACATGAGGGAGAAGGGAGTTCAGAAAGAGCAACCTTCCCCCCCTTAATTACTACACAACCTTCTCTTCAATATCATCTGCTATAGTCCTCCATTCACGTGAGGAGAACATAGCACACATAGGCCTATCTTCTGATCTGTCTACTATCTTTGATTGGGGCAGAGAAAATCTTGTTTCTCTTAATGCTTCCAAAATTCAATTTCTCCATTTGTCTACTCGTCACAACCTTCCACAAGACTATCAACTACTCTGCAACACACAAATTAACCCTTCATATTTTCTCACTATTCTCGGTGTCTCTTTTTCTTCTGATCTCTCTTGGAAAGACCATATTACCACTCTTGCTAAAACAACTTCCCAGAAGCTGGGTGTGCTCAACTGCCTTTATCCCTGCACAGCTTCTTGCTCTGTACAGGGGCACAGTGCGTCCATGTATTGAGTATTGTTTGCATGTGTGGGGAGGATCCTCTCACACAGCTTTTCCAGATAAAGTAAAAAAGAAAACTTTTCGTTTCATTAACTCACGTCCACTCACCGATTCTATGCAATCTCTCTCTCTTCGCCACAATGTTGCATCTCTCGCTATTCTACTGCTTTTACAATAATAAGTGTTCCTCCGAGCTCTCTGTGTATACCACCTCCTGTACGTAGAGCATGTAGCGCTCATCTTGCAACACAATCCCACCCCTACTCTCCAACCCAAGAATGAAACTATATTCCCAAGCTTTCTTCTATTCAACAGCTGAGCTCTGGAACTCCCTGAATCTAAATTGCTCTCATCCTATGACTTAGATTGCTTCAAACTTAGTCTGTCCAGGCAGGCAGTTTGGCTCGAGAATTCCTAGATTTTGGCCCTGTCACTCTTTCAACTCTGTGGAGGCACTCATTACAGGCAGCATTGCCTTTTGTCTCCCTCATAAAAAAAAATAAAAATAAATAAATAAATAGGCTATAGGTAGGCCAGAAATCGTTGTCCTTACCCTCTGTAACTCAAAAAGGGCTAGAACAAATGGGCTGTATATTTCAATGCCTACTTCCTGGGTGACTCTTCCCAAATGGCAGAAATATTAGCTCGATTTCTCTAGGCATTTATTTAGTTATAGAGGCCTACCTATACTGAACAGGGTATAGTGGGCTGGTCGTAATAATGTTACAGTGTGCAGTTGGGTACATGATTAGATTGATATCGACTATTCGATAAATGGATATTAATCGTGGTCATGTACTTAACCTTTAACTGTCTTGGTGGTCTAATGGTTAGTGTTTAAGATCTGAATGTGGTATCCCAAGTTCGAATCCCGGGAATATCACATGCTTTCAATAATCAATGTTCTTTCCCGTCACTAAAACATTACGCTTTCCATAATGCAGTTGGGTCTGAGTACATGATTAGATTGATATCCAAAATTCGAAAATGGATATTAATCGTGATCGTGTACTCAACCTTTAACTGTGTTGGTGGTGTAATGGTTTAGAACTTTAGATGCTTATGTACTGGGTGTGGTGTCCCGAGTTCGAATCCCGGGAGGACCATAGGCTTTCATTAGTTTATTCAAGTACATTACGGTCTGTAATGGATGATTAATGTTAAGAATGGGGTGTTACTTATTTCATTGGGAGGTGTTTGAAATTAATTCATTAGATTAATTACTATATCTGAAAATATATAATTTGATGATCTAGAGTTCTAGACATTACCTTTGCGATGCTATTAGTATATACAGTAACTATGTCACCGTAACACAAAATGGTACTCTAATCTAGTGTATGGCAAGGCAATTAGTATATAGGGATTGGAATAAATAAATTAACCCGTTCAGTACCAGTTCGGCAGTTCCGTCCTTTTAATTTTATATTTGCTACTAGTAGATGATTTTAGTCAGTTTAAGAAGGGTCTCCAGCAATTCTAATGCTTCGAACTATCTCAAGCAACCCTTTTAAATACCACAGATCCTTCTCAAGCTACAAAAAACCGCCTAAATATAGATAGAATAAAAATGAAAAAGACGTCGCCGGTACAGGAGGGGTTAATTAAGAACTATATTAGCCAACAGGTCTTACTGAGATCTATTATAAACACTGAATTTGAGTGTTCTTCCAGTAATTACAAAATATTGGCTTATTTGGGAGACCTTATGAATAGGCCCTACAAGCCAGACATTTTTAATTTAACTTTATGCAAATGATTGATTCTCATATATTTAGAATATTATGTTCAATGTTGGGTTCCGCATTAAAAAGTAATGAAAATATATAAATAAATAAATAAATAGATAACGAAATGTATATCCGAAAATATTCGCAGGGAAAGAAGAAATCATGAAGGAAATAATGTTCAGTAGGCGTGTTGTACAATCGGCCTAATAAGTGATGGATACAAAACTAGTACCACTCAACACTAATAAGTGATGTCTCGGCACCAATTATGTTTTGATCAATAATTGGTATCAGCAATATCTACACATGATTTATTCTTTTTGAGTGAGATATACAAACATGTTCCTACACTTACCTACCCTATTCAACATCTGACAAACACTAATACAGCACAGAGCGAGCCAAACGTAATGTCAGCTGAGACATGACTTATTAGCGCCACCGTACGTGACATTTTTAGTAAATACTTAACCCCTTCAGCACGATGACTTATCTTTCCACCATATTCTGGTTACCATGAGACGATTTCCTCTAACTTATGATCGACCTCCAGGATTCACAGAGGTAAATACGATCTCTATAATCCCTCTGCATAAAAGTTCTTTCTTACACTGCACAAAATCGTCTAGTTTTAGCCACAATTAAATGTAAAATGGCGTCATCATGCTGAAGGGGGTAAACAAAAAATAACCTGTGTATAAATAGTAATGTAGGCTACGGTAACACCACAATCCATTCAGCCATTGTTACTGTGATATGTCAATCTATTTTTTTAAATTTCACCACAACACCAAACACCTCCAATTACTAATCTTAACCGCTTCTGTACCGGCGACGTCTTTTTCATTTAATCCTGACTATTATTAGACAATTATATTCAGTTTAAAAAAGGGCCTCCAGCAATTAACAGGCTTCGAACTATCTTACTTAACCATTTATAATACCAGATTCTTCTTAAACTACACAAATTCGTCTAAATATACCTAGACAAATATTAAAAAGACGCCGTCAGTAAAGAAGGGATATGTACATTATTTTAATCAAATTGATCTATGAGTGGTTGTGGAGGGAATCGAAGGTGGGTCTCATGAAATGTGGCATAGTTCGATCAGATAAAAGGATCATTATACAATTTGCACTCACACACATGCTAAAAGCTTTCGTCTCGCTATAAACAAAGCAGATTATATATTTTTATTTTTCAGGTTTTACTTTATCACCACAGCATATTTTATCTGATCGAACTATGCCACTTACAGCTAAGTGTTCATGTACGGTCGAGGTTAATAAGTGTTGTCAGATATTTCACAAAGTTTCGGACACTGACTAATACTATGAGGGATAAGCAATTTTCCAAGTAACTATAAAGATACCAATAACACTTCTTGAGCGAAAACCACTGTAATCTATGACAACACTTAATACCCCCGATTGTACAGTAGCGCTAATAAGTCACGGCTCAGCTGTGCTTATGTTTGGCTCGCTCTGTACTGTATTAATGTCTGTCAGATGTTGAATAGGGTGGGTAAGTGTAAGAACGTGTTTGTATATCTCACTCGAAATGAAGAAATCATGTTTAGATATTGCTGATACCAATTATTTATCAAAAAATACTTGGTGCCCAGACATCACTTATTTGGCCGACTGTAGGCAACACTTAGGCACAAAAGGCGTGTCCCTTTCTAAATCATCAAACTGGTCCAGGGCACCAAGGAAATGCATAAACTATAGTCTATTCGCTGTAAGTAGGCGAAATTTCATGACCTCTATCCTCTATAACTCAAACAGGGCTAGAACAAATTGGCTGTAAGTTTCTACATCTATTCCTTGACTGACTCTTCCCAAATGGTAGATATTTAAGCTTGATTACTCTAGTCGTTTTTGAGTTACAGAAGTTAGTGGTCATGATTTTTCGCCTACCTACAGCGAATAGACTATAGGTAAAGAATGATTGAGAAGATACGATTCCGTTCGGGATGGCATAAACAAAAATAAAGCCACGACTTCTTGCAGAACTGTAGACATCGATATTTTGCAGAATTTACAACTATAATAATCATCAAACATAATATCACAATAAAGTCGGTTATTACTCGGGGTAGCCTAATATCCTAGCCACGTGACTAACGAAGTTATGCATGGTGACCCTTGGCTGGTCTGTCTGCCTGTCTGTACTGAGTAATAATGGCCTCTGAAATATTCTAGCTTGATTAAGGCCTTACTCTGGGATGGGTTATTATATTGGGTAATTATGGGTTGGTGCACGAGAGAGAGAGAGAGAGAGAGAGAGAGAGAGAGAGAGAGAGAGAGAGAGAGAGAGAGAGAGAGAGAGAGAGAGAGAGAGAGAGAGAGAGAGAGAGAGAGAGAGAGAGAGAGAGAGAGAGAGAGAGAGAGAGAGAGAGAGAGAGAGAGAGAGAGAGAGAGAGAGAGAGAGAGAGAGAGAGAGAGAGAGAGATATTTACATACATAGATACACTGGCCACACGATCCAAACGAGGTGGTCAGGACTTAATTCTAGTAGAGATGGCATATCCGATAGAAAAGGAAAGTTGAAGGAAAGGATAGAAAAGAAGAGAGAGTACAAAGGAGTACAAAGGAAATCAAGCAACAACAGGCCTAGTGACCCTTCTAGGCTGC
Source organism: Paralithodes platypus (assembly GCA_032716605.1). Taxonomy (NCBI): domain Eukaryota; kingdom Metazoa; phylum Arthropoda; class Malacostraca; order Decapoda; family Lithodidae; genus Paralithodes; species Paralithodes platypus. Next base: position 37,079,895 of record CM064578.1, on the reverse strand, counting down.
TTGTCCTCCAAAACACTGAGGATCAAGTGTCTAAACAGTGGTTTAGAGTGGGTAAGGGAACATTGGAAAGGGAACTACTGCCCTGGAACTAATGTCCGTGGCAGGATTAGGATGTTAGTAGGGGACAGATGGGTTAGTAACTGAGGGGGGGATAAAATAAAGTTACTCATTTACAAACGCAGTCAGTCGCGGGTTTGATGCGAGATATTTGTCTAAGCGGAGTTTAAATGAATCAACGATGCTGCAGTCTATAACGTTTCGGGGAATCCCATTCCACAAGTTGACAACTCGATTGAAGAAGAAATTCTTAGATTCGTGGGAGTTAAAAGATTTACCAATAATTTTGCAACCGTTTCCCCGCGTGTAATTAGATTGGTCGATAGTGAAGTACTTACTACAGTTCATATTGTCAATGCCTTTGATGATTTTGAACACTTGAATTAAGTCACCTCTTAATCTGCGCTGGGTTAAAGGAAATAGATTTAATTCTCTAAGACGCTCTTCGTATGGTTTGTTCTTTAGGCTAGGTATCATTTTGGTAACTCTACGTTGAACTCGTTCTAGCTTGTTTTTATCTTTTTGAAGTTTTTGGTAATAAGGGCACCAGGATTGAACGCAGTATTCCAGAAGAGGGCGGACTAAGGAATTGTAAAGGGTTAGGGTAACTTCTTTGGATTTATGCTCAAATGACCTGCCTATAAAGCCAATTATTTTGTTTGCCTTCTTAACAACTTCTGAACATTGTTGACTCGGTTTTAGGTTACTCGATATTGTTACTCCCAGATCGGTTTCTCTGTTTACATTCTTAAGCTGAGTGCCATTCATCGAATAGTTTGTTTTCTCATTTAGGTATCCGATATGTAGTAATTTACATTTATCTGCATTGAAACTCATTTGCCAAATTTGGGCCCAACATGACAATTTATCTAGATTGTGTTGCATACCATCAACTTGTTCTTTTGAGAGTACGCTATTTGCAATTTTTGTATCGTCAGCAAATTTTGAGATTGTACAGGGGAGACCATCTATGTCGTTGATGTAAATTAGAAAGATAATTGGTCCTAGTACCGATCCCTGGGGTACCCCGCTACTTACATTGGTCCATTTATATGCCTTACCGTTTATGACTACTCTTTGCTTTCTGTCGCTGAGCCAATTTTCTATCCATTTCAACACACCGTCTTGTATTCCACGCGCTTTTAGCTTTAGCAGTAAATGTTTGTGGTGAACTTTGTCAAAGGCCTTTTGAAAATCAAGGTATATAATATCTACAGCTTTACTCTCATCGTAGAGGTTGAGGATATTGTGGAAGAAGTCTAAGAGGTTTGCTAAACAGGAACGGTTTTTACGAAAGCCGTGTTGAGTATCTTTAACCCGTAAACGGCGGCAAAGCTCATAAGAGGTTTTACTGGGCGACGGCGGCAAAGCTCTTAAGAGGGAGGCCTAAAATAAAAATTTAAACAGCCCCAGTAGCACTAAACAATGTTTTTTTCCCTATACCTCATATCACTCCTCCACATCCCCTCCTTCCTCCCTTTCCCCTCCCCCTTCAATTATCACCTATTTTCCCTGTTATTCCCTAATTCGTTGGTATATTTTTGTGCTAACATTAGCAAACTGTGTGGAGGATGTGCTTACGTGCCTAGCGGGTGTGTTACATAACCGAGTGTGTGTATGAGTAGGCTCAGTGTGGCTTGAGGCCTCGTGGAGGGAGGGGTTGCCTCAATTTTCTCCATAATTCATAAATGGGCTGGTCCATCTATATTCGCAATTTTGACAAAAAAAAATATATTTTCACTTGGTTTATTGTTGTTACAGGTTACTATCTTCATAGTGAAGGTAAAATAGGCTCATATGAATAAGTAATAACGATATTTATCGTAAAATGACGATTATAGGCCTGAATGGAGCCAATATGCTCGCCCATGGGCAGCTAGTTCAATACCCCCCCCCTTGCCGTTGCCGGGTTAAATAAGTTATTTGCCTCTAAGTGATTTACGAGTCTGTCTCTTATGACCGTTTCTAACATTTTACATACAATTGAGGTTAAGCTAATTGGACGATAGTTACTGGGTAGGGATTTGCTGCCTTTTTTGAATATCGGTGTTACGTTGGCTAGCTTCCCTGATCAGGCATAGTCCCAGACTGCAAGGATTCATTGAATATCAATGTCAGTGGTTTGGAGAGCTCATCCTTAGCTTCCTTTAGAACTCTAGGCGAGATTGTATCTGGTCCAGGCGTTTTATTTACCTTGAGTTTATCTAAACAATTCAATACTTCTCTCTCTGTAACGGTGATATTGCTTAGAACATCTGAATTATCAATCTGAATCGGCGATGGTGTAGGGATATCACTGAGGTCTTCGGTTGTAAAAACTGAAGCAAAGAAGGTATTGAGGGCATTACTCATTTGTACTTCGTCTTTGGTGTATTCTCCATTTTCATCAACTAACGGTCCAACAGTTGAAGTAACTACTTTTTTCTTTCTGATATAACTATAGAATTCTTTCGAGTTAGTTTTACTTTGATTCGCAACCTGTAACTCCAGGGTCTTTTTACTTTGCTTAATTAACTTTTTGGCTTTGCGTCGTAGCTCTACAAATTTCACCCGTTCTTCGTCATTTTGTGAGGATTTTAATCTATCATTAGCAAATTTTTTAGCAAGCAGACAGTCTGAAATATCTTTATTCCACCAATTGGGCTTATCATTATGGCCTGGACGCCGTATTTTCGATGGTATGGTCTTGCACTGCCTAAGGTAAGTGGTTGTGAAACACTCCCAAGATGTATTTATGTCGTTATTGTTAGTCAGAAAGCTCCAGTCAGTTTCTTTTAGCTTTGATTTAAGTTTATGAAAATTTGCTTTCTTGAAATTAGGGACTTTCTCAATGCTGCTATTTGATTTGTTACTAGTAAACTTTAAAGTGAAAGTTATCGTACGATGGTCGCTGTTACTGAATTCATCACCAACATTCAAATTCTCTATTAATTCTTCTTTTGTTGCGAGTACAAGGTCAAGCACATTATTACCACGGGTCGGAGATTGTACAAATTGAAAAAGTGAACTCTCTTGCAAGTTAGCATAGAGGTCGTGTCCTGAGTGTGAAGTAAGAATATCGCCCCATTTAGTCACGGGTAAGTTGAAATCCCCAAGAATTACGGTATCTTGTATGTTAGTTATTTCTGCAATTTGTTCATACATTTCACTGTCAGTTTGCACTGATTGAGCTGGGGGTCTGTATAATAAAGCTAGTGTTATTTTAGTTCCTCGTTTATTATTTAATAGTATGTAAGATATGTCTATATTCGCAATTTGAGGTTTTGACATTAAGACGGGATTAAGACTTTCCTTTATAAAAAACAGAACTCCTCCATTTCTATTGATCCAACTTTTCTCAAACATTATATAACCAGGAAGCGTATATTCGGCTAAAAAGTCTCTGTCTTCCGTATTTAACCAAGATTTTGTAATGCTGATTATATCATAATGTTCTGTAAACACGATTTCCTCTAGATCTGAAAATTTATTGCGTATGCTACGAGCATTTACATAAAACACCTTAAGAGTATTAGAGTTGGATGTTACTGATTGTGCATTGTCTGAATTTTCAGTTCGTATTCGTATTCGTATAGAGAGAGAGAGAGAGAGTGTGTGTTTGTTCCCATTTATTTGTAGCAAAGCAGAAGGCAATAGATAGATCAGATTTAGATATACTGTACTTTTTTTTTTTTTTAAAAGACCTCCGTCTACGTATTGTGAAAAACCTGTTATCCTCCGGCAAATTATGGGGTTGAGTGAGTGAAGGGGGGGACAGTGAATGAAGGAGGATACATGTTTTTCATAATACGTGTTGCTAGCCCCAAACGCGCGAGCAACTGTGGCTTTCAACCATCCGACACATCCCCTTTTATTTATGTGCATCACACATGTTACATACAAATAAAGTTTATGTTTTGTTTTACCCTACTGTGGAAAGACTACGGATAAACCACTCCTGCCCGGGCCTCACACAGTGGCATGACCCAGTCCTGTCGAACTGAGCTCATGACGCTGGTGGCATTGCCCCGGAGGATAGCCATCCCTAGTCTTTGCTTGAGCCAGAGGGTTTCCCGGGGTTCTCCTGAAACTTCTCTGGTTTTACGGCCTATTTCATTCACCATCTTAAGGGTGGTAGGGCCGAAGACTCCTGAAGTTTCGAATGCCAGGGGCTCGAACTGATGATTTCTGGCGATGGCTTGATACTTTTCTCGCTTTTTATTTTCTGCTATCCGGGCGGCTTCCCCTGCTTCGTCGGCGTTTCTGGCGATGTTGGTTGTGGAGAAAGTGTCAACACATGTGGCATCCCACACGAGGCACCGGCCATTCTTGTAAGGGAAAGTGGTCATCCCATCTGGCCGTTTGCCGTCTTCTCTGTGAAGTCCATGTGGTTCGAGGATTGATGCACGGTTAGCACTCTGCAGGGCCCGTTTTATGACATCATTTAGTGCAGAGTGTCTTGGCAGGCGGCCTGCGTTGTAATTACATGACAAGGCATGGTGACCTTGAGCATCCATCCCCCCACCACACTTGCAAGTGTGTGGGTGACAAACTGCCGCACCCACTCTGAGCGCGATGGCAACCCGGAGCGCTTCAGCATCCAAGTGAGTTCCAAGAGATGGGATGGGGATGGCGTGTAACCACAAGCCACTCTCCGAACAGGCGGCTGCCTGAAGGCGTGCTTTTGCAACCTGGTCTGCATTGGTTAGGAGATTTTTTTTTAGTTTTCTTCGCCGAGATGGTATCCCACGCTTTCTGCTTGCTCCTGGAGGTACCCTGAGGCTCCTCCTCTACTCCTGTACTTCCCTTCCAGGTGTTAATCGCTGCTGTTACGTCCCCATTAAGTGTCATTCCGGGTTGAGAAGGAAGGATGGACACTACAAGGTCGTTGGTCGCGATGAGGGAAGAGATAAAGGCTGGTGAGGCAATATCCGAGGCTTTCCGTATGCCCAAGCCCCCGAGGCGGACAGGAAGGGTGGCTTGTGTCCAGGCCCGTTCTTTAAATTCCACGTTGGTGATGCTGGTCACTGCTTTTCGGATTATGCTGTCTAATTCTTGGAGGCCACCATTGTTCGTGTAAGTCATCGATGTGCGCAGGAGGTATTGGAGTTTTGGGATGGAGAAACAGTTCTTGAGCAGGGCCAGAGCTGAGTGGGCATCGATGTGTATCAGGCGACTCACGAGACGTTGAAGCTCCTCCTTTTTAACTTGAAGTGCTGGTGGGATTGCTGCCAGAGTTAGTGGGGAACCTAATAGGGTTTGCTGGTGCTCCTGAAGGATCTTTACATCTGGCAATATGTCTCGAAACAGGGCCTGAGTCTCTTCTCCTTGTTCACGTGTGTGGTTGAGGAGGACAAGTTCACATTTGGTGTCATTTATCACTAGCCCAGCCTGGCCGAGGTCAGTTACGATGTTATTTAGGTCGGTTAGAACGTTCTCTACTGACCCACCCAAGGTTGCATCGTCCAGGTACCATACATTCAGTTCTGACCTTACTTTGTTAGCTGCTGCATCCACCCCTATTGAGAAAAGAGCAGGACCACCTGGATCTTCCTGCTGTAACCCGGTCGCTGATGGGATTACCGTCTCGCCAAACATCAGGATTGAAGGTTTGGAATAAGCCTGCCAAAGTAGGGGGTACAGAGTGGGGATGTGTTCTTGAGCTGCACGGAGGAAGACATCCCTGCGAATGCTGTTGAATGCGTTCCGCATGTCAATCTTTAGAAGCACTCGTTTTTCTTGGGCTTGGCTGAGGTAGGTGCGGGTTGCGTGTACAGCAGCTTCACACCCCCCTGGAGTTCCGAAACCTAGTTGAACTGGTCTTAAGTGTTGACCTAGGCCATTCGAGAGTGGTTTCAAAATCACCTTTGTGGCAAGGCGGCGGAAGGTGTTCCCTACTGCTATTGGGCGCACACCGCCATCTTTTTTTGCCAGTGCACAGAGTGATGCCCCAAAAAATAGGGGTGTGGCACAGTCGGGTACTTCCCCTCTTAAGACCATGTTGATGAATTTGGTGAGGGTTTCCAAGAGTGCCTCCCCAGCAGCTCCTGATCCCTGACCCAAGAGGCCTTTGAGGTGGGCGGGTCGGATACCATCTGGGCCCGTGGCTGAGCCTGCTGGGAATGAAGTCACTGCGGCAACCACCTGCTCCTTCGTGACAACTAAAGGTTGGCACATCTGGTCATTTGGGGCAGGGGGGAGGTTTAGGTCCCTAGGTGTAGGTGGGTGCTTTTCTTGTAGGGCTTCAAGAACTTCGGTGCCTTGACCAGCAAACCCTTCTGAAGAGGACAACAGTCTGACGGCCCCTTTGATGTCACTATCCGCCAGCTTCGCCGCGACCCTCTTACGTAGCTGTTCAGCCTCTTCCTCTTCCTTGTCCTGTTGCTTCTGGGCCCTGTTTGGTTGCTGTTCGGGGGGTTCCACCAGTTTGTTGCCATCCATATACTGTGCTACTTGACGTTTCACGCTGGTGGCTAGTGAAACCTGAAGATGGTCTTGTATGTTGGTTCTGGGTGGTTTTCGGAGAAATCCAGGAGCCGTGCCCATGCGAGGGGTGTATTGAGCTGTAGGGCCTGCTTTATGATGGTTGTAAGGGCCTCCGCCACTTGGATTCTGGCTCCTTTAGGTACCCGGGCAAGGACCTGGATCCGCGCTTTCCATTTGGTCACAAGTTGGGTCAAGTCGGCGACCGGTGTTGCCGGTGTTGCCCCGGTTGGCTCTGCAGTTGGCCCTGGGCATGCGAGACATTTCCAGTTTGGTTGTTCTCCTGATGTTTTCTTTGTCAGCTTAGCACAAGATAAATGAATAGATCTAAGACAGCCGGAACATTTTCGCGAATTCTTTCTTGTATTGGTTTTTCCGCACTTAAAACACTTAGTATCTGCTAGGCCATAGTCTTCCAAGATTATCCGTTCCTCTGCCTCTCCCAAGCCGTCCTTCTGATCTTCCCGTGGTGCTTCCATCTCTACCATGTCTCCCTTGTTTCAGAAACCCCGGGAAATCTCTCCTGGCACATATCTAGATTATTGCTGTTGTTATTAATGTATAATTGGCTGGATGCATAAAAATTCACATATCATAGTCAACCTTTCTGATGGGATATGTACAAAAAAAAAAATAAAAAAATAAAAAAATAAAATAAAATCACATATCATAGTCAACCTTTCTGATGGGCAATTGGCCTGCTTCTCCAAAAGCTAAGTGGTTAAATGTATAAATCCTCGGCATTGGGCACCGGTACAACTAAAAGATCTAACTGATTGAAGTTAATTATATCCTATGATTACTTACACTGGCGACGCCACCCTGATGTTGAGTATTAATAAATGCTTAGGATATTAATAATGCTGTCAACATCAAGATAGGGAGAGAGCCAGAGAGTGAGCGAGAGCCAGGATCTGAGTGGGTAACCGAATCTAGGACAGCAGTTATGGAAAAATGCTTAAATTGTACAAAATGTTAAGAGAGAGAGAGAGAGGGAGAGAGAGCAGGGGCGGGGGCGAGGGAGAAAGAAAGAAAGCGAGCTGGAGAGGGGGCTGGCCTGGTTGGGTATTGAAAGATGTTAGGGAAAACAAATAACTAAAATGATAAAAAGCGATCTGAAGTTATAGAAAACCAAAAAATAATAACAATGAGACGGTTAAGTGCGGTGATTGAAAGTGGATGGAAAGATGTTAAGGATAAAAAGGAGAGAGAGAGAGAGAGAGAGACGCGAGAGAGAGGCGAGAGAGAGAGAGAGAGAGGCGAGAGAGAGAGAGAGGCGAGAGAGAGAGAGAGAGAGAGGCGAGAGAGAGAGGAGAGAGAGAGATGAGAGAGAGAGAGAGAGAGAGAGAGAGAGAGAGAGAGAGAGAGAGAGAGAGAGAGAGAGAGAGAGAGAGAGAGAGAGAGAGAGAGAGAGAGAGAGAGAGAGAGAGAGAGAGAGAGAGAGAGAGAGAGAGAGAGAGAGAGAGAGAGAGAAATGAAAATGGCCCTTGAAGCAAGTATTTCCTAAATGGTTAGAGGGAAATAAAAATGGACCTTATAGCAAGTACTTCATAATGGTTAGAATTGTTTGAGAAGTTGAGAGACCCAGGGTCAGGTTCTTGGGGTAGATGGAAGATAAGGCCAATGGTGGGGAACCATAAGGGTGAAACTGCCTGCCCTATAAACGGTTACTTCACTCACCTTGTGGTTACTGCTGGAGGTTTATGGTGCCTGGGCAGGGCTGGGCTAGTGCCTGACGGCTCCTTGTCCCCTCACTGATACTGATAATAACACTCTCAAGATTAAACTAAATATGCTTTGTGGGCGATGTTTAAACAAGAAACCACGTTCTGTTTACTATGTGCCGAAACACCGTATCATCGCCGATCTTCTGATACGTATATGGGTCACTTAGCCCCACGATACCCCTCCGAAAATACCCTCTTTTGAGGAGCTCAACCAACCCGTGTGCTCTCACTCACTCTCTTCTCTAATTTTCGTAAAAAGATTGATTACAATAATCCATAGCTTAGTAGGCCTATAGAAAAATATTAGTATATAAGCCATAATTGCAAAAGAAAACACAACTTCACCAGCCATTACTACTAAAGAAAACCCCTTACAAAGAACAGCCATAATAATTTAACCCATGGAGCAAGGGTGTCATCTTGAAGGGACAGTCACAGCCAGCACCGCACAGCCTGGGTGCCCTCTTGGAATGACTGTGCTCTTTAAAGTGCTTTAAATGCACTCTAGAAAATGGTCTGTTAGGGCGGGCGGTATTGCCAACATATAGTACAAAAAACACGCTCAGTCTTTGTTCTGGGATTGTCAAGCAAGCACAGCTGTCTACGAGTTCCACGGCGTTTGAACCCGTGCACGCAAGCACAGTATATTGACATAAGAATGGCTACAATACTAAAATAAATCAATATGCACGACATTATTGCAATAATGACAATAAAATACATACAGGTACATGAATTTAAAGACGATGTACTCAACCCAAAGTGCGGTTCCAGTCTCACATTCGAATGGTGGAGCTCCAGGCAGCCCTGTTCAGATCTGCCTCACTTGTCAGGAATATTAATTTAAGATCAGATCATGACTTTATCTCATGTCTTTCTAAGTCTACCCCTTGGAGCAGCTCCCTCCACGTTCATGGACTTGCATCTTTTCAGCCAAGGTTCAACCATCCTCTCCACATACCCAAACCATCCTAGCCTGCTTTTACGCATCTCATCACTACTACTCTTGATACCTAATTGTCCCCTTAGCTCTTCACTGGATGTTTCATCTTGCAGTTTGGCCCCAATCATCCATCTCACCATTATCATTTTGTTACATTCCATTCTGTTGATATCATCTGCTCTGACAGGCCACGTTTTTTAAGCATGGAAGATTGCATGCACATAAGAAAATGGGAGTCTGCAGAAAGCCGATTGGCCTAAGCAAGGCAGATCCCTGTCCCACACAACCCCAATTATAGGCTCAACACTCTAATACCCTGAGGATCATCTTACCAAAACGGTTAGATTAACGCAGGATTACGGGGGTCTGCAGAGCGCTGATTGGCCCAACCCGGCTGATCCCCCTTCACACCCAACCCTTCTCGTCCATATGCTTATCCAATTTTATCTTAAAGCTCCCTACCGTTTTTGATCCCACTATAGCACTTGGTAGTCCATTCCACCCATCTACAACTCTGTTACCAAACCAATATTTGCCTATATCTTTTCTGAAACAAAATTTATCTAATTTGAAACCATTGGTACGAGTTCTTTCGCTATCACTGAGCTTTAGTACATTTGTCATGTCCCCTTTGTTAATCCCACTAACCCACTTGAACACCTCTATCATATCCCCTCTAACTCTGCGTCTCTCTAACGAATGTAAACCTAATTTCAACCTTTCTTCATACGAAAGATTTCTAATATTATGGATAATTTTTGTCATTCTACGCTGTACTCTCTCCAATGAATCTATGTCCATTCTGTAATAAGGACACCAAAATGGACAGCATAATCCATATGGGGTCTCACTAATGACAAGTAAAGTTTTAAGATAACATCAGCAGTTCTGTTACTCACACTCCTAGAGATTAACCCGAGAATCCTGTTTGCCTTATTACGAACGCTTATACACTGTTTTCTAGGCTTCAAATCATTGCTAACAATCACACCTAGATCTTTCTCGCAGTCTGAATTTTCTAATTCTAAATTAGCTAGTATATATTTAACATTTGTATGCATCTTCCCTATCTTTAATACCTTGCATTTGTCAATGTTAAACTTCATCTGCCAATTTACTGACCATTCATGTAAGGTATCTAGATCCCTTTGGAGGCACTCTATATCGCTATCTGAATCAATTGATCTCCCCATTTTAGTATCGTCTGCGAATTTACTTATCCTACTAGTTATACCTAAATCTAGGTCATTTATGTATATAAGAAACAACAGGGGACCTAATACCGATCCCTGGGGGACACCACTTTTGACTGCTCCCCACTCTGACTCTCTGTTTCCTACCAATTAGCCATGACCTAATCCATCCCAACAACGACCCTCCTATTCCATGTGCCTCAACCTTTCTCATCAATCTCTCATGAGGGACTCTGTCGAAAGCTTTACTGAAATCTAAATATATAATATCATATGACTTGTCACTATCTACTGCTTCATATACCTCTGAGAAAAAGCTAAGCAAATTAGTAAGGCAAGAACGTCCCTGAGTGAATCCATGCGGAGAAGAATTTATTAAGTTAAATTTTTCTAAGTGGCTTCTAATTTTCCTAGCAATAATACTCTAGCAACTTTCCTATGATTGATGTGAGACTAATGGGACGGTAATTGGATGCTATCGATTTATCACCTTTTTTGAAGATCGGAACTACATTTGCAAGCTTCCAAGCTTCTGGAACTAAACCTGTTTCTAATGACTTGTTAAATAAAAATACTAATGGGCTACTTAACTCATCTCTGCATTCTTTTAATACTCTAGCATATACCTCGTCAGGACCAGGCGATTTTTGAGGTTTCAGTCTGTCAATTTCCTTAAGCACATCATTTCTACTTATACTAACTGTACTTAACATATTTTCTATACTATCACTATATACCATATTAACTTATTATTATTATTAACTTCTGGAATCTGTGCCAAATTTTCATTAGTGAAAACGGAAAGAAACTGACTACTGCACATTTCTAAATAATTTTGTTATTTCTCCTATTGAAGTTTTTAGGGGGCCTATTACATCTCTAACTTTAGATTTATATAGTTGGTAAAAAGCTTTAGGGTTATTTTTTGAGTCACTGGCTATCCTTATTTCATAATTTCTTTTTGCTTTCCTGATTTCCTTTTTGACCTGTCTTGATAGAGTCTGATAGTATACTGTATATGTAGATGATTTTCGCCTTTCTTTATTTTTCTATATATTCCTTTCTTTTTTCCTATAAGATCTATTAGCTTATTAGTCATCCATTTTGGTTGGTTCTGCGTCGATCTAAATCTTCTTTTAGGGATATATATATTTTGAGCATTGTGGAGTGAAGCAATACACTGGTTATATGTAGGTGGCAAGTTTAACTCTGGCATATCCTGACTTAATTGCTTAACAATAGGGTCCACCCTAAGTCTCTTCTTAGCCCACCATAATCGGCTTTTCTGAAATCTGGGATGTGTCGTATTCTCTTTAGCATTCTCTGTCCATTGTATATTAAAATAAATAGATTTATGATCGCTATTTCCTAGGTGGTCACCAATCTCTACATTATTTATCATATGATCATTGTTACTGAAAACTAAATCAAGAATATTAATACCTCTATTCGGCGTATCTATGAATTGAAATAAAAAACTATCTTGTACTACCTCAATAAACTCTACTGAATCGGAGTCGCCTATTTGGTGCTGCCAATCAATGTTCGGAAAATTAAAATCCCCCATAATGCACACATTGCTAAACCTTGATGCTATTTTAATTTCCTCCCATAACGATGTTCCGCCATTTCTACTCATATTAGGCGGTCTATATATAACTCCAATAACTATGGTCTCACTACCTTCGTTAACCTCTACCCGGGCGGGTGCCCAACCCCGAAAAGAGTTGAAATAGGGGAGCTATCCCCCCGCCAAAGGCGGCTTTCTAGGGCCTTTCCTAGCTGATGCTGAGAGGATTGGGTTCTAGTCATGTGGTGATGGGCTGGTCTATCAGAGTGAGAACTGAGCAATCTCTGCCATACCCATAGCTTACTCTGACTGTTCCTTTTACTTATATATTTTCTAGATCTCAAGTGACGGCGTCTCTAACGTGGATTGACCTCCCAATCTACCAAGATTGGAAGCCAAAGCGTCACATTATTCCCTTGCCCCTCAACTTTCTCTTCATAATTGCTGAGGGACACAGGGCCCTGGGTGAGGCTTTGGTTTCCCGGGCATTTCCGCACCCTCCTCAGCTCCCCGCCATGGAGTGGCTTCGGTCACCCAGGCTTTATTGTGGTCGGCGGGGAGGGTTCTGTGGGGGCGCTCGGTTATGGCCTTGGCCTTGCTCAGGGCCTTGGGGCTGTTCGGCCAGGCAGCTTGGGGAACAACAACAACAACAACCTCTACCCAAACACTTTCATTATCATTATTTAGTCTAATACCGATTTTTAATACAGATTTGTAATGTACTCCTGACAAAGACTGCTATACCCCCGCCCCTCCTACTTGTTCGGTCATATTTAAACAAACTATATCCTGGAATATCAAATTCTGCTAAAAAATGCCTAGATTCTGTATTATTCCAAGTTTCAGTTAGCGCTATTATGTCTATATTTTCTGTGCTAACGAGTGCTCTAAGTTCGTTCATTTTGTTACATAAACTCCTACAATTTGTATAATATACCCTCAACCTATTACTTTTATTTGCATCTCATTTTCTATTGTGATTAGCTAACTTATTATTTCCTGTTGAACTACTAGCTCTAGACGGAAATTCTACTCTATCAGTATTCTCATCTTTACTATCAGTTACATGTGTAGTGTTATCGATACTACTATTACACATCACTATATCTGCACTATCTTGACTGATTATTTCTATTTTACTCACTGGTTTGTCACATGAAGTACCTGCTCCATATGGAGACAGTATTTTACTTACACACCCAGTTTTTTTTAACAAAACCCCGCAACAATCTTGTCCAGTGAGCTGGCTAAGGTCGAAACTCCTAGTCAAGATAGATGTACTCCATCCTGGGCATACAGTTCATCCTTACCATAGAAGTGGGTCCAGTTATCTAGGAATGGTATTGACTTTGCCTTGTAATACTTCTCCAGCCGGCTATTTACACCAATAGCCCTGGAGGACCATTCCTTCCGTACCCCTCTTCTTGGCAGGATACTGTGTACCACAGGAAATCCACCCTTCTCCTTGATCCTCTCCAGCATTTCCTGGTACTTGGTCAGCAACTCCTCAGTCCTGCATCTCCATATGTCATTGGACCCCGCGTTGATGAAGATGATGGGGTCCTCCCCACCCACTTCTAGGACACCATCCATCTTCTCTGCCACCCTCCCGACTCCGGCGCCAGGTAGGCAGACAACTTTACTAACATGAGTGTTAGTAGCCCCGTCAAGGTACCTAACCATTGAATCACCGACAATGAACTTAGCTTTTTTCCGTTGTCGGCGTGTAGCATTAGTTGTTGCAGCAACAGCAGCAGACTCTCTCCCCTCCCCTCTCACTGTCTCGATGATCGCCACTTCCTCGCCATCACTCTCATCAGCCAAGGTGCTGAAGTTGTGGGTCTTGAGTGGCTGCCTTTTCAGCTTGCAGGCCGTTGCACTTGTAGACACCACTTTCCAGGGGGCTTCACGATCCCTGGGAACACTTCCGGTAGCCTCACACTTCTTCTCCGCCATAGCTAGTCTCAAGGCCAAATTTTCATCTCTGAGACACTGAATCTCGTGCTCCACATTCTCCAGTCTTTCTTGCAAAGCAAGACAAAGCTGGAGAGTATGGGAGGAGACAGCAGACTCATCAACACCAGCCATCACTAAGAAAGTTCACTAGGACCTCACTAAGGGTAAACAGGTACACTATCGGTCACTGGGGACGTCCGCACTGGTCAAGGGTCAGAGGGCAACTGAAGCGTACACCTTTCCCTTCAAGGTGAGTGGGAGTCTTCTCATGGTTAGAATTGGCAGTAGTTCTCTGAATTTGCTTACAAAGAGAGTATATGAATCAGATACCAAGGGGAGGTAGAGAGCTAGGAAGACCTCTGTTGAGATGGAGAGATTGTGTAGTACAAGCGTTGGAAGATAGAGAGATGACTGTAGAACAGGCAAGAGAAGTGGAAATAAATAGGAATGAATGGAGAATGCTTGTGAATAGATGAATGATAATGCAGTCGTTGGGAGAGGGGGTCGGGCGCCGGCTGGAATTAGATAATAGTCCGTCAGGCGCCTGGCCCGCGGAGCCAGTATATATGAAGGGTCAGGCCTGGATGTGAGGTGGGCGTGCTTTGTGGTGTGCTCCGCTGCGTGTCTGCCTGCTGAGACCGGAACCTCTCCGGGAGGTCTGGGGCTGGGAAAATGCTGGATGTTATGTTGTGTTGTGTTGTCCCTGTTCGGGCTCTTTCTCGAGTCGGCCACCCCCAGCTATGGGGCTATGTGCCTGTGTATATACATACTGTACATACATTTAAGTCTGGCGATAGTAGCAGCCTCAGCCATACCACCGGCAGAGATCGTATCTCCCAAGTAGCAAAATATGTCCACCATCTCGAGCAACTCACGCTCTTGAGCCGGTCATTCAACACGAGCTCACCTGTGCATACTATTGTATGCACAATACATACATACATTACATACTTTGTATTGCATACAAATTTCTCAACTTCGGACTTCTTCCTCGGTAGAAGTCCTTTAATTCTAGTACAGCGCTTTTTCCCATGGTGTACCCTGAAATGACAAGATTAGTGACTAAAATTGCCTACCAGAAGTAATGAGAGTTACAAGAGTTTAGAAACCAAAGTCATAGTTTGGGAATGGCCCTATCACATCATCACAGAAGAACCATTTAATGTAGAGGGCTCTAGTCTCTGACATTCTCAAGACAAAGGTTTGTGCTACATTTAGACATAATATTATAATTATGCCAGTTAGGCCATACCATTCCTGAGATATTAAGCGTTGAAGAATATGAAAAAACAAATTGAAAAAAAAAAAAGCAAATATATATAAATAACCAATCCGGAGAGAGGAGGCGCAAAAGGTCAAACCCAGCCGGGCTTAGTGGGTTAATAAAAAGATACACTAATCACCAAAGGGATAACTAATAGGAAGATTGATTACAAACGCCAGAACATAATAGGAAAACAAACTTTACTTAATCAGCCAAAATCACTAAAGAAAACACCGCATATAATAAGAACAGCCAAAATATTTTCCTAGGCACCTCAACTCTCACAACCAAAGTCATTAAAGTGTAAGAAACCCTAATCCTCACAGCCATATTTGCAGACAGGTACCTTAATCAAAATACAGAATCCATAATAATTGGGTGAGGGCTGGTCCTATCCAGAGTGAGGTTTGGCATCCTCTACCCAATCTTAGCTGTTTCTGTCTGTCTCTTTTACTGTCCTACTTTTTATTCTGGGGCCAGGCTAGGAATCCTCCTCCCCTTGTATAATTCTCCTACTAGACGAGACATAGTAAGGGGTGACGGAACGCGAAAGTGGTCCCGGACCCTGAGAATAGGAACTTTAGGTGTTGTTTCTGTTCGGGCTCTGTCTCGTGTCAGCCATCCCCAGAAATGGGGTGTGTGCCTGATTATCTACATCCAATACATATAATAATTTTCAATCCGAGTGCAAGAAGTGTCAATGTCAGAAATATCAATAAAGGCTTTACCTGATAAATTCTTGCCTTTGACCCCAACTTACAGTTGGCCTAAGAAGTGATGTCTCGGCACCAATTATGTTTTGATCAATCATAGGTATCAGCAATATTTACACGATTCCTTCTTTATGAGTGAGATATACAAAAATCTTCCTACACTTACCCACCCTATTCAACATCTGACAGACATTAATACAGCACAGAGCGAGCCAAATGTAATGACAGCCGAGACATGACTTATTAGCGCCAACTGTAGGCTACACTCGGAAGCCAGTCTCTAGCCCACTCATAAGAATTTGTGGACCTCCTATGTTTTTGCGCCAACTGTAGCCTACACTCGGAAACCATAGCCTCTAGCCCACTCATAAGAATTTGTGGACCTCCTATGTTTTTGCGCCATCTGTAGCCTACACTCGGAAACCATAGCCTCTAGCCCACTCATAAGAATTTGTGGACCTCCTATGTTTTTGCGCCAACTGTAGCCTACACTCGGAAACCATAGCCTCTAGCCCACTCATAAGAATTTGTGGACCTCCTATGTTTTTGCGCCAACTGTAGCCTACACTCGGAAACCATAGCCTCTAGCCCACTCATAAGAATTTGTGGACCTCCTATGTTTTTCTGTATACAATTATAACCATATGGAATAATTTGTGTATACAACTTACTTTTCAATAAATAGTATATATAGTTTTGTACTTGATGCATAGAAGATAATATTCATAAATTTGTTTCCAGAGAAATACTTTCATATTTAGAAATACTGTAGGTGATGTCCAGGAATATTAATGAGTGGGCTAGAGACTATGGCATCCGAGTGTACGTTGACTTTGGCTCGCTGATAAAACCTTGCCTTTGACCCAAACATAACTTGAATTTGGCTCTCTGTCACTTTTGGCTTTGGGGGAGACACTTGTTCCAAGCAGCCTGCATTTTTGTCTTCTTCATACACTTTAAATAATAAAGTATATATGTGGCTTTACTGGTAAAAGGGCCAATTTCCTATTCCATTAGTAGCACTCCTCATACTATTGGAGGAGATGGTTCTTTTTTTCACCAAAAATACATATCTTCAGACATAGATTAACACTTACGCTGCAGGCATATTTCCGCTATATTAGGGCTCATTTAGGCACTCCTGAATGATTAAGCAAGTGTCTGAATTAAATTAAATGTACAGGTATTCAGCCAAAAACTAGAAGAAAATAGCTTCAAAATGACACAAATGATCTTCGTAGCGCGTGGGGTTCATCCGCAGCACTGCCATAGACATCAGCAAATATTCGCTAATAATGAACAATGTCACGCTACATTTCCCTTTGGCAGCGCTGCATAGGTCTCACAAGATATGGCTCTCACTCCTCAGTGCACTAGCCGCCGGGCTGGAGAGCGGACGGGGGCCTGCCATGCTCCCCCGCTCACTCGCACTCGTCTCCACAGGCTTTAAGAGGTCACTCGCACTCGTCTCCACAGGCTTTAAGAGGCTTTAAGGGCCTGTAAATTGCTATAAATTGCCAGAACGCTCCTGAACGGGTCCCAAAGCCAAAGGGTTAATCGACCAAAGTCTTTATTGGCATTTCTGGACATTAACCCGAGTTGCACCCAGCTGGAGAATTTATAGAGAGGACACCTTAACTATCACAGATAATGTAACTAAAATGCAAAACTTGCAAAACAAACAAACCAAAACCAGAAAACGCACAATGTAAAAACACAGAAATTTATCAAAATCACTACAGTATGTGGAAATAACATAGTGAAGATTTAGCAAAACAATATTATATAAAAAAAAAAAAAAAAAACACAGAGAAAAGAACACAAATATACCAATGAATCCATAATTTAAAAAAAAGAAGAAAAAAAGAAAAGAAAAAAGCTTGAAAAACACAGCCGTAATTGCAAAAGAATGCCCTAAAACCATCATAGGATACGTAAAATACTTTTTGAGAGAAGACATTAGACATCTCAACTGCATCTTCAGGACATTTTGTCAGTTACTCATTCTTCAAATAGATGCTTTTGTGTGATCATCTCTTAATCCATTCACCACCATTACGAATTTTCACCGTATTCTGGTTACCGTTAGATTATTTTCTTTAGTACAGTATATATGCTACCTACTGTACAGTATACGACTCAAATGAGTAAATACCTCAAGAAACCCTCTTTAGTAACATAGGTCCTTCTTAAACTGCATAAAATTATACAATTTTAGCCAGAATCAAAGGTAAAAAGTCACCATGGCGCTGAAGAGGATAACAATCCAAAATGTGGTGATGGGCTGGTCTATCCGAGTGAGAACTGAGCGATCTCTGCCATACCCATAGCTTTCTCTGACTGTTCCTTTTACTTATATATCTTCTAGATCTCAAGTGGCAGCGTCTTTCCGTGGATTGAACTCCCTACTGCCAACCTAGAAGTTGGCAGATTGGGAGCCAAAGTGTCACATTTTTCCCTTACCCCTCAACTTTCTCTTCATAATTGCTGAGGGGCACAGGGCCTTGGGTGGGGCTTTGGTTTCCCGGGCATTTCCGCACCCTCCTCAGCTCCCTGCCTTGGAGTGGCTTCGGTCACCCGGGCTTTGTTAGTGGTAAGCAGGATGGATTTTGTGGGGGCGCTCGTTTATGGCCTTGGCCTTGCTCGAGACCTTGGGGCTGTTCGGCCAGACAGCCTGGGGAACGGGAACAACAACAACAACAACAATCCAAAATATTAATTATGATGTATTAATGATGGCAGATTCGGTTGCAACTACCTATACATTCTCCCTCACTATCCGATGCCTCAATTTAACCCTCTCCGTCATATATGACACGATCGCGTCATATGGCGGTTTCGCCCAACAGTATCATATGACGCGATCGCATCATGTGAACTTTGTGAAATAGCTCAATAATAAGTTTATGACGGGATTTGCGTCATATTGAGCTCAGTAAGTTAGGTAAGTTAGATCATAATCTGTCTTTTGGTGGCAACCCCAAATTCCTCCTTCTCAGTGTGAGAAAGAGTGTTGTGGGGGAAATACCGGGCGCTCGGGCAACCCCTAACTTACGTAACTAAATATAACGGAAAGAGTCAAGATATTATTATACGTTTTTAGGTGGTTGTGATTGGGGTTTTGGCTGGTCCCAGAATGCATCCCCATTTACCCCATTAATATTTGGGTATGCTATATGATTTTTCAATTTAAGATTGGGTTTTCAGAAACGTAACCCAATCGTAAATCAAGGGAGACCTGTACCTATTATATTTTTTCCACCAACCAACTTCACCTCTAAACTCAATTAATGAAATCAACAAATACTGTACATGTGGCACTCCAAGGACTCGAACCTAGGATACTCACATCGAAATTCCGCGCACTTATGCATTACGCTATCAAGACAGTAATTAAGCTGTTGTAATGAACACAATAATGACTATCTAAGAACCTGCAAATAGAAAGAAAATACAAATACAAGGTTTGGGAGAAACACTGAAAAGAATAAGAAAAAGGTTAGATTTTCTTAAATAATTAAACATGAAAAACAAAAAAAATATGTGAAAAATGACTCGATATCTCCAGACTAGAATGATTGACGATACCACTTATAAAGCTCTTGGAAGCAGCCATGGATACTCTTCTTCCTACTCACACTATCACTTATTTTAATCATTTCTAAATGTACCTTATCTATCTACTAATATTTATCTATCTTCTTTATCTAATCCATTCATTCTATCTGCTGTATCTATTTATCTGCTCTATATATTAACCCTTTACTGGCGGCCCACAACATAAGTCGAGTTAAATAAATTTGGACTATGTGGCGGCTCACACCATAAGTCGTGTGGCAATTTCAGCACGTAATGTTGCTGAGAGAGAGAGACAAGTGGTGGCAGGAGAGTAGCGAGCGTATGACTGCTCCAGACCACCGCGGCGGGCCTACTGACATGAATCCCACCCTCCTCCACCCTCTCACACTCGCTACATAGTGAAATGTATGGGGAAAGTACCGAATTACATGGTTTTTGCACTCGTGTTGCGCGGTTGTTGCAAGAAAACTAGCGGTCATACAAGGATCGTTGTGGTGTCATTGGAAAGCTCTGTTAATGCCCTTTCAGGGATAGATGCTTGTTTTACGCTCTGGGTCTTATTTAGGCATGAAAATGATCACATAAACAGCCCTATTTTGGCTAAAAACACCCCGCTGGGCGGTACATATAAATAGACCGCCTAGCCCGCCAATAAGGTGTTAAAACAGTTCTATATACAGACCTTTATCTGTTACATGTACTCTATACACAGGTCTCCCTCAGTATCCGATGCTCCAATTTACGTTATTATTATTATTTTTTAGGTGTCTGTGTTCTGGGTTTTGGCTGAACCGAGAACGCATCATCCAAGGTGGAGTTTGAAGCGAAAGTCTGAGCAAAGACTTCAGCTTTGTCAGAGGAAGCAGTGACGGTGGTACCATAAGAGTGGATTACATACATACAATGGTGATGGGCTGGTCTATCAGAGTGAGAACTGAGCGATCTCTGCCATACCCATAGCTTACTCCGACTGTTCCTTTTACTTATGAATTTCCTAGATCTCAAGTGACGGCGTCTTTTCCGTGGATTGACCTCCCAATCTACCAAGATTGGAAGCCAAAGCGTCACATTTTTCCTTTGCCCCTCAACTTTCTCTTCATAATTGCTGAGGGACACAGGGCCCTGGGTGGGGCTTTGGTTTCCCGGGCGTTTACGCACCCTCCTCAGCTCCCCGCCATGGAGTGGCTTCGGTCACCCAGGCTTTATTGTGGTAGGCAGGGAGGGTTCTGTGAGGGCGCTCGGTTATGGCCTTGCTCGGGGCCTTGGGGCTGTTCGGCCAGGCAGCTTGGGGAACAACAACAACAACATACATACATACAATGGTTTAGCGTCATTTTTCCATTACATGCATTGTAACGGCTCAGACGGGGTTGCCTTTCAGTAGTTGGAGTGTACTGTAGTTGTTGTTGTTGTTGCTGTTCCCCAGGCTGCCTGGCCAAACAGCCCAAAGGCCATAAACGAGCGCCCCCACAAAACCCTCCCTGCTCACCACTAATAAAGCCCAGGTGATCGAAGCCACGCCAAGGCGGGGAGCTGAGGAGGGTGCGGAAACGCCCGGGAAATAAAAGCCCCCACCCAAGGCCCTGTGCCCCTCAGCAATTATGAAGGGAAACTTGAGGAGCAAAGGAAAAATGTGACGCTTTGACTCCAAAACCTCCCAACCTCTAGGTTGGCAGTAGGGAGGTCAATCCACGGAAGAGACCAACCACTTGAGATCTAGAAAATATCTAAGTAAAAGGAACAGTCAGAGTAAGCTATGGGTATGGCAGAGATCGCTCAGCTCTCACTCTGATAGACCAGCCCATCACTGTAGTACAATAAAGTCCCGCCACAGCACTGCCCCACCAAGTCATCAGTTATCAATGTGGCTGATGTTGGTATAGTGCTAACCATGCCTCAGCAAGACTCAACAGAGTCCCCCTGCAGTACTTGCAACTGCAGTATCTGCAACCACACCAGCCTTAACAGTGTTACAAAAAGACAGCACCATAACAAGTATATTAGGCAATTTGGACTATAGAACAATAAAGTCCTGCCCCAACATGCAAACACTGTTGACGACACAGGTGTGGTGCCAAACAGCGCCCAGGTAAGACTCAGTCCCCTGTGGCACCTATCCGCACCCCACCAGCCTCAGCAGTGCCATACCAAGACAATGCTAAGATAAAGACTTTAATGCATAGTAATGGCTGTTGGTCCACAAGTCTATCGCCATCCCCCCTATTAGTCGCCTTGTACGACAAGCAGTAGAATGCGTGAGGTATATTCTTTTTTCCTCTACCATTAGATGAAGGCCCTCTTACCTCCTGGGGGGGAAAGACAAGGAAGTGAATTTGTTGGAGAGGTTTTTGGCTAGACGCCAAAAAGCTTGGGAAGAGCTAGAGTTGTTTTGTTGTTGTTGTTGTTCCCTAAGCTGCCTGGCCGAACAGCCCCGAGTCCCTGAGGAAGGCCATGGCCATGATTGGGCTTTCCCACAGAGCTCTCATTGAGTGTAGATTGTGTTGTTGGCGTAAGTGGTTGTGTGAAATGCAGTCTTCTATGATGTGTTTAATGGTATGGGGTGCTGTGTTACATCCCGGGCAGGCGTCGACAACGGAGTCATCCAGTCTCTTCTGATA
Source organism: Paralithodes platypus (assembly GCA_032716605.1). Lineage (NCBI taxonomy): Eukaryota > Metazoa > Arthropoda > Malacostraca > Decapoda > Lithodidae > Paralithodes > Paralithodes platypus. The sequence goes on along the minus strand of CM064578.1, from coordinate 37,057,813 downwards.
GCTCAGGAGAGCTGGATGGTGTCCGCATCTCAGCCTGGCCAGGTGGACTCTGTCTTCGCGAGGGAGGGAGGATTCGGAAGGATGGATTTCGGGAGGTCGTGCATGCAGCTGTGTGTTGTCTGTGAGTGAGTGGATGGATTGGCGAGAGATATGAGTATGGATGTGCTTCTGGAAGTTGGTTCGGGGTGGGCAGAGAGGGAGAGAGGACAGTTAGAGTTGAAAAGTTCAGCGCAATTGTTATTGATGAAAGTGTTTTTGGCGAGTCGAATAATAGATTTGGCTTGATTCCTGTCAGAAACATAGAAAGAATGAGATTCTTGAGTTTGAAGGCGACGATACCGTTTGAATGTTTCATCCTTATTGCGGACAGCAGTAGAACAAGAGTGAGTAAACCAAGATTTTAGTGAGTTAGTTTGAGAGAAGAAAATGGGATGTATGCTTCCATGCCAAAAAGGATTAACTCGGTAATGCGTTTCACACTCTCTGAGGAATCCTAGCCACGGAAGCAAAAATCATTCCATAAGAAATCAAAGAAGTACTTTCGAATAGCCTCCCAGTCGGCAGCGCCAAAATGCCACAAGCACCCTGGGCTGGGGGGGGGGGAGGGTCAGTAGGCAGTACTGGAGAGACAGGACAGGTAACAAAGATAAGGTTATAATCGGAAGAGCCCAACGGAGAGCCTTTGGAGAGCCAACGGAGAACTGGCCTGTGGCCAGTGATGTGCAGGGCTCTAATTAATATCATCATACTGCATGCTCCACAAGGTTCACCCAGGATGACAATTGATAGTGTTCCGTTGTGTTTGGGTGCAGCTATTGCGAATCCACCCAGGACAAAGACTATGTGGTGGAACTGTACAGTACTCTATATACTTTTATCTGTCTGTTCCATTAATCTCCATATACAGTCCTCAATCTGTTCCATATACTCTCTCCATTCTTCTGTATTGTATCACTTCTATAGACTTAACTTACTTACAATACACGTAGGGTAAAATGCTTGACCGTTCTGCTAATGAACCTTCCTGAAGCAGTCATACAGTTACACCACATACTCAGGCTCTATCAACTCTCTCTACTCAATATGCATCACACACTCTGGCTCTACTTGATACGGTCCGGGGGTCTATGGTAGGTCTATCAACTTTCTCTACTCTATCTCCCATATCTCCTCCAGCAGTTAACCCATTAAGTACCAGGGACGTCCTTTCTATCCTATGCTGGCTACTATTAGACAATTTTAATCACTTTAGGAAGGACCTCTAGCAATAATAAGGTTTCAAACTGTCTCAACCAACCTTTTTAACTACCACAGAGGGGCCCCTCAACTTTCTCTTCATAATTGCTGAGGGGCACAGGGCCCTGGGTGGGGATTTGGTTTCCCGGGCGTTTCTGCACCCTCCTCAGCTCCCCGCCATGGAGTGGCTTCGGTCACCCAGGCTTTATTGTGGTAGGCAGGGAGGGTTCTGTGGGGGCGCTCAGTTATGGCCTTGGCCTTGCTTGGGGCTGTTCGGCCAGGCAGCTTGGGGAACAATAACAACAACAACAACAACAACAACAACAACAACAACAACAACAACAACAACAACAACAACAACAACAACAACAACAACAACAACAACAACAACAACAACAACAACAACAACAACAACAACAACAACAACAACAACTACCACAGATCCTTCCTAAGCTCCATAATATCTTCTAAATATAGCTAGAATAAAATATAACACACGTCGCTGGTACTCAAAGGGTTAACCATTCTATAGGCTCTACCCACAGTACCACAACTACTCTCTCTGCTCTATCATTCCTATCTATTTCATCAGTTCTATCTACTCTACACTCTGTATGCTATATTACCTACACTATCAAGGGTAGAACGCTCAACTATTCCCACCCACTTAAGGGGAGATGGTTCACTTTTTGGGCGATTTTGGCATGTATTCATTATTTTTCTAGTTTCCTCCCTAGACCTTCATCAAATTTAAAAAAACATCCATTAAATCCCCCTTCTAGATTAATTTGTACATTTTTCGGTAGAAAAACTTCGGCCGGTTCTTCCAACATTACAGGCTCACTATCGTTCGCCAGGGAAAAAATCGACACCTAAATAGCACGAAAGGTCTAAATATTGACGAAGAAATGGGGCGAAAGGTCTTAAAATCGACTAACCAATGGGGCAAACATCTTAACATCTGAAAACTAATGGAGCTAAACATGAGGGAGAAAGTGGTCCAGAAAAACGTCCCACGTCCCCCTTAAGCAGTCAAACGAGTTGCTCCACATGCGTCTTCTCTCACTCTATCCGCTCCTGGTTCACTGTGTTGGTGTTGTTGTTGTGTATGGTGTTGGTATGGGTGTTACCTTGTGTTGTTGTTGATGTGGTTGTATACCGTAGGTGATGATGTGTGTGGTGGTGGTGGTGGTGTTTTTGTGCATGTTGTTATTATTGTTGGTCTATCTACACCATCAAGGATAAAATGATTGACCGTCCCACTTATAGATCTCCTTGAAGCAGTCATAGAGTTCCTCCACATGGTCCTGCTCTTGCTCTATTTGCTCCTGACTCACTGTGTTGTTGTGGTGGTGTTGCTGTGTTGTTGTTGTTGTTGTTGTTGTTGTTGTTGTTGTTGTTGTTGGTGGTGTTGTTAGTGTTGGTGGTGTTGCTGCTGTTGGTCTATCTACACCATCAAGGATAGAACGCTCGACCGTCCCACTTATAGACCTCCTTGAAGCAGTCATAGAGTTCCTCCACTTGGTCCTGCTCTCGCTCTAACTGCTCCTGGGTCAAGGACATCGACTGGTCCGGCAGCCCTCGGTAGAACTTGTGTATCGTCTCCACCTGTGTTGTGGTTGTTATTGTTGGGGATAAATTACAACTATTACATGGGACCATTACATAACAGCATTTAACTCCTTCTGTACCGGCAACGTCTTTTTTATTTGATTTCAGCTACATTTAGACAACTTTATGAAGCTTAGGAAGGATATATGGTAACCAAAAAGATGAATTGAGATAGTCTGTAGCCTTTTCTTGGGTAGATAACTAGACATCCTTCCTAAGCAGAACAAAATTGTCTAATAGTTGCCAGAATATAATGAAAAGTACATCACTGGTACAGAAGGGGTTAATACTATGGTGGCTATACATATAACTTGAGCATCATCTCCTGCAATTATCATGGTAGTAGTCGTTCCCTAGGCTGCCTGGCCGAACAGCCCCGAATTGTCATGGTTTTAATGTCATTGGGGATAAGAGAAAATAAGACTGGGGTAACATAAATAAATACAGAATAGCATAACATAACATAGAATTTGAGCATCTTCTCCACCTGTTGTTGTTGTTGTTGCTATTGTTGGGATAAACTATCACAATTACAAAGGGCCAATACAGTATACAATAATGCAACATAGAACATGAGCATTGTCTCCAACTGTTGTTGTTGCTGTTATTATTAAGGATCACAGACTTAGATACTATAATTCAGAGATAAAAGGTTGTTGTTGTTGTTGTTGTTGTTGTTCCCCAAGCTGCCTGGCCGAACAGCCCCAAGGCCCCGAGCAAGGCCAAGGCCATAACTGAGCGCCCCCACAGAACCCTCTCTGCCTACCACAATAAAGCCTGGGTGACCGAAGCCACTCCATGGCGGGGAGCTGAGGAGGGTGCGGAAACGCCCGGGAAACCAAAGTCCCACCCAGGGCCCTGTGCCCCTCAGCAATTATGAAGAGAAAGTTGAGGGGCAAAGGAAAAATGTGACGCTTTGGCTTCCAATCTTGGTAGATTGGGAGGTCAATCCACGGAAAAGAAGCCGTCACTTGAGATCTAGGAAATACATAAGTAAAAGGAACAGTCGGAGTAAGCTATGGGTATGGCAGAGATCGCTCAGTTCTCACTTTGATAGACCAGCCCATCACCATATGACTAGAACCCAATCCTCTCAGCATCAGCTAGGAAAGGCCCTAGAAAGCCGCCTTTGGCGGGGGGATAGCTCCCCTATTTCAACCCCTTTCGGGGTTGGGCACCCGCCCATAGAGATAAAAGGTAAGCTAGGGTTGTTTTTGGGATTATACACAGGGCCATAACAAATGCAAAATAGGCACGGCATTGTGTCTTGTCGAGAATTAAAGAAAATCAAAGTTTTATGAGGTCACAAAGTAACATAAAATAATATGGCATATCATATAAGTTTTGCATGTCTCCAGTTGCTGGGTATTATTATATTTAATTTAATTTAATTTTGTGTACCGGTATGTACAGTATGTATACTGTATATATATGTTACTGTAAGATATATATGGACCCCAGTATGGTCCCCTCTGTACTGTGTGGGTCTGGAATAAAGCATTATTATTTATACCATAAACTCCCTTTAATGACAGGGCTAGGACATGCCCGTGTTACAGGGACTTTACTGGACATTTGCCACAAATTGCTAGACCACAATGTCCAACCTCTTGACATCTACCAATGGCACAGAGTGGGATCGAACTGCCGACCCTCTGATCAGCAGCCAGTAATAAAATGAGAATGGAGAGAATGTGTGGTGCTAAGATGGAAGATAGGATTCAAAATATTACCAACCCACAAATTAACTTACAAATAAATCTAATTAATGAAATCAATTAAATTAATGTACACACATGGCACTCCCAGGACTCAAACCTAGGATACTCATACAGAAATCCAGCGCGGAATGAGGAGTTGAGAAGGCGGTTAGGTAACAAGAGTATCAACAAAAAGATGCATACAACAGGCTTGGGCATGTAGAGAGGATGGATGATCTAAATTGAGCGAAGATTTGCAAGTTTGTGAATGTGGAGGGAGCTGCACCAAGGAGTAGACCTAGAAAGATGTGGGATCTTGTTGTACGATCTGATCACAAATAAATAAATACTAATAAATAATCGGGGACATAGGAATCTTTTGCTGGATACCCCTCATGGTGCTTGGTCTCTAGGTCTTCTCCTGGGCAACCTAGATGTGTGTGAATTTTCTATTTTTATTTTATTTTGTTGTTTCTGTACGGGCTCTGTCTTGAGTCGGACACACCCAGCCTGTGCATAAACAATGCAATACACACAATAAACAATAAAAAAACAATTAATATTTAAGGTGAGAAGAACCTTTTAACCCCTTCTGTACCAGTGACGTCCTTTTAACTTTATTCTGGCTACAATTAGACGCTTGTATTTAAGTTTCAAAAAGGCCCCCAGCAATTAACACGCTTCGAACTACTGTATCTCACTTAAACCTTTTTACTACTACAGATCCTTTTTAAACTGCACAAAATCATCTAAATATAGCTGGAATAAAATTGAAAAGACGTCGCCGGTACAGAATGGGGTAAATTAAAAGTGCATGTGTATCTTACCTCCGAACAAGCCTTCTTCAACATGTACAACTTCTCCTGAAAGACCCGCTGCATTTTGTAGGCTTCATTCCGAGACACAGATTCCAGGTCCCCTAAATAGTTGTTGGTCACGTCCTCCATGTTACGCTTGAACCGGTCCACGCTGAAGCTCACGTTCCTGAACCTCCGACGCTTGCTAACTGGTTCACCGCTTGTACCGCCGCCATGGCTGCCACTCCCTGGGTGTTTTCGCTTCTGTGACTCCTCCACGCTCCGACTGGTCTTACTTCCACTGCCAACATCTACAACAAAAACAGACTCTATTTAACATGCACAGGCCCTCAAATACAATAGCTATTTATCTATTAACACTTAGGACATTAAGACAAGAGACTGAAACTGCACGTATGTGTGGAGCACTCAGTCTTAAAATGTTATGTATGTATGTATGTACTTATGACACCTTGATCTCTCAAGGAGTGACCACAAACGAATCGCCTCCGTATTCCAAAGCAATTAGTTAGATTCTATAGCTTGTTTTAGGGGGAGGGTTATTGGCTCAACTGGTCATTACACATTAAAATGCTGGATGAAACATCTTGGTATAAATATCCTCAGTAGTGAACTAAGTTAGTACCGGTACTCAAACATATGACTTACCATTGATACTATTTTAGTGCACTCACTCACTAATACCACTATTGCCAACTCCAATACCACCACTATTACTCTACAAAAATTTACACTTGTAGGATTCCTCGACGTTCTGGGCATTTTTGCTTCTGCTGGTAACAACTAAACTTAAAACAATACTGATTGAAAATCATAAAGATAATTTGCATGAAGTTTGGAGAGAGAGACATAAAATTAACATTTATATGATGTGAAACAAAAAGTACTGGCACTAGTCACAGGCTAGAAGAATGTAATTTACTGTACAGTATAACAGAAACTGTATGGCGATGGGCTGGTCTATCAGAGTGAGACCTGAGCGATCTCTGCCATACCCATAGCTTACTCTGACTGTTCTTTTTACTTATATATTTTCTAGATCTCAAGTGACGGCGTCTCTTCCGTGGATTGACCTCCCAATCTACCAAGATTGGAAGCTAAAGCGTCACATTATTCCTTTGCCCCTCAACTTTCTCTTCATAATTGCTGAGGGGCACAGGGCCCTGGGTGGGGCTTTGGTTTCCCGGGCGTTTACGCACCCTCTCAGCTCCCCGCCATGGAGTGGCTTCGGTCACCCAGGCTTTATTGTGGTCGGCAGGGAGGGTTCTGTGGGGGCGCTCGTTTATGGCCTTGGCCTTACTCGGGGCCTTGGGGCTGTTCGGCCAGGCAGCTTGGGGAACAACAACAACAACAAGAAAACTGTTGAAAGAGACTGTAAAGGACATGGATAAAAGAATAAATGAAGGGAATGATGTGTGGAAAGATTCAAAGAGATCCCATAGATTTTGAAGGCAACTGAGAAAATACGTAGGAGGAAATATCTGAATGTAAAAAAAAGAAAGGCAATGCATGATTACAAGAGATTAACTTACACCAACAATGCTGCTCACACATTCAACACAACTATCCAAAATGCTGACAAGAAACAAATTCTAAGAGGTAACAGAAAAAGATACAACCCCAACTTCATATCAGAAATTCAAAACCTCATCAGACAACGCGACACACTGAAACACTCCCCAGCACCCTACACACAGGACATCGCACAACAAATCCAAGCACTCAACACACAGATTAACAACAAAATACTAGAACAACAAACACTAAATTAGAATAACTACCTCCAAACACTTGATCACAAAACAGACCCCTAAAAACTCTACAAAACACTAAACAGCATCACACTTTCCAACAGCAATACAACAAAATCACATGCTGCAATCACAACAACAGACTCTATTCCTTCATACAAACAACAAGCAAACACTCTCATTAATCACTTCTATCATGTCAGTCACCTAAACCCCCATCAATACGACCGACGTGTCATCCGACGTACCTTAAGAGACAATTACCCACAGACCCTGACTATGCACCCTTCACCAACAACCAAACAAAGCACATAATCAACAATCTCAAGCACTCACCAGCCTGTGGTCCAAACAATATAAGCAATATACACCTCAGACACCTAGGACCACAAGGCATACAAGCACTCACCAACATATCAAACTACAGTTACTCACACAACACAATACCAGACATCTGGAAGCATATGGTGTCATCATTACATTCCCCAAACCCAACAAAGACCCCACACTACCCTCCTTACAATGCCCCATCACACTCCTTTGTATCCCCTCCAAAGTCTCAGAACGCCTCGTATTACAACTGACCATGCACGCTCTACCCCTAGCTCCAACACAACATGGCTTCAGGCCACTACACTCCACTAACACTCTTCTTACAGACCTTACACACAGATTTTGACAGTATCAACTCAGCCAGATCACCACACAGATCACTACTTACCACACTCGACATAAGTAAAGCCTTCAATGCCATCCCCCGCCACAACCTAACAAACAAAATTTACAACACAAACATGCACGATACAAAAGGGTGGCTGGCTAATTTTGTTTTTTTTGTTTTTTTCTTTTTTTGTACAACTATCGGTACCTAGCAGGCAGATGTGAACACGTATCATTTGCCGGTCAGTCATCTAGCTTCAGAAACTTCACAAACGGAGTTCCGCAAGGATCCATCCTGTCGCCCACACTCTTCAATCTGTACATGCATGATATACCTACACCCCACGCACCCCAAATAAATATAGCTTCCTACGCAGACGACATAACACTCACATTCACACACCAAGACCCAGACAGAGCAACAATTCTCATTCAACCCTATCTCAACACACTACATGACTGGTGCACTACAAAGAGACTCAAGTTGGCCCCAGCCAAATCCACTGCAACCCTCCTCACAAGATGGACAGCTGAATACAAAAACACCCCCACCTCACCATAAACAACACCCCCCTAGCACACACACACACACAAAATCCTAGGAGTAACATACGATACTCTAATGACATTCAAACAACATATCACAAACATAAACAATATACTGACACCCAGACTTAACACCCTGAGGTCACTTGCCCACACAAAATTTGGACACAACATAGAAATTACCACCACAGTATACAAACCATACATAAGATCAGTGATGGAATATGCAAGCCTTGCCTGGGCTTCTAACCTAACTGAAATACATCACAAGACCTTGCAGACTATTCAAAACAAAACCCTAAAAATCATCACAGGCTGCACAGTTACTACACCTACAGACCACCTATGTAAAGTCAGTGAAAATAGGCTAGCCTAAACAGACCTCGGATGCGGAAATACCCTGAGCCGAACAGGCCAAGTGGGATATCTCTCTTGGTCTAACTGGTAAGGTGCCTGCCTCACACCCAAGGGTCGAGAGTTCGTGCCCCCACCAGGGCATGATATTTTCGTGAGGCTATTTCCGCATTTAACGAAGTTTAGGTGTGCTGGTTAAATTGTTGAGAGTAAGATCGGAGCTCCATAAATCCTCTTTCGGGTATGGTGTAAAAACCGATCCCCACAGGAGTGTAAAGTCAGTGAAAATAGGCTAGCCTAAACAGACCTCGGATGCGGAAATACCCTGAGCCGAACAGGCCAAGTGGGATATCTCTATTGGTCTAACTGGTAAGGTGCCTGCCTCACACCCAAGGGTCGAGAGTTCGTGCCCCCACCAGGGCATGATATTTTCGTGAGGCTATTTCCGCATTTAACGAAGTTTAGGTGTGCTGGTTAAATTGTTCAGATGGTTGAGAGTAAGATCGGAGCTCCATAAATCCTCTTTCGGGTATGGTGTAAAAACCGATCCCCACAGGGATCCCCACAGGACAAGGAAGAGGATAGGAGAGAGCAGGGAGTGTTGTGAGACTCGATTGGGTTGGGTTGTGGAGTTGCCAGCCGCCCAAGCGAGTTGCCAACTGGGCAGTTTGTAGGTGCGTGTAGCATCGCTCAGTGAAGTTGACTCACCATTCCCGTTCATCTCTCTGACGGACTCTCGGTCGATTCGGCTCAAGCTTGTTCCTCTCTGTTCGTTCCTCTCTGTTCGGAGCTTTCGCTTCCCGGAAGGTGAAGTAGTGTAATGTCAGTGAAAATAGGCTAGCCTAAACAGACCTCGGATGCGGAAATACCCTGAGCCGAACAGGCCAAGTGGGATATCTCTATTGGTCTAACTGGTAAGGTGCCTGCCTCACACCCAAGGGTTGAGAGTTCGTGCCCCCACCAGGGCATGATATTTTCGTGAGGCTATTTCCGCATTTAACGAAGTTTAGGTGTGCTGGTTAAATTGTTCAGATGGTTGAGAGTAAGATCGGAGCTCCATAAATCCTCTTTCGGGTATGGTGTAAAAACCGATCCCCACACCTACATCAAGAAATCAAAGTCCTCAAAGTCAAAGACCATCTGGAAATGAGAGGCACTCAATTCCTGGAGGCTGCAGCCTCCACAAACCAACACCATCCACTACACTACTTGGCAGCACACCCACAGACAACAAGGAACAAGGAATATCAAAACAACACCCAGCACACGATATCATACACAAATACTGTCATCTCTCCCTCCCTGTCCACCCCAAACCAGCTTCCAGAAGCACATCCATACTCATATCTCTCGCCACTCCATCCAATCACTCATAGACAACACGCAGCTGCAGGCACGACCTCCCGAAATCCATCCTTCAGAATCCTCCCTTCCTCGCGAGGAAAGAGTCCACCTGGCCAGGCTGAGATGTGGGCACCATCCAGCTTTTCTGAGCTATCAGAAGTGACTGAATATCTCCGTCGTCGATACCTGCCCAGGATGTAACACAGCACCCCATACCATTAAACATATCACAGACTGCATTCCACACAATCACTTATGCCAACAACATAATCTACACTCCTTGAGAGTCCTGTGGGAAAACCTGATTGTGGCCATGGCCTTCCTGAGGGACTAGGGGCTGTTCGGCCAGGCAGCCTAGGGAATGACAACAACAATCACGGTGACATTACACAACCCTGTCGCAGACCCATTTTTACCTCAAACCATTCACCCAACTCATTTCTTACTCTAACACACGCTCTGCTCTCTTCATAAAAACTCTTGACTGCTACTAACAAATTTCCTCCAATTTCATAAATCCTTAGCACCTTCCACATTGCTTCTCAATCCACACGATCATACACTTTTTCCAAATTCATAAAGGCCCAAAATATATCCTTATGCTCCTCTAAATAGTTCTTGCATAACTGTCTTACTGCAAAAATCTGATCCACACACCCTCTTCCCCTCCTAACACTGTGCTTCTCCTATTGCACCTTCTGTACCCTATATAAAAGTTTATTTTCCTCTCCATCAACACCCTGCCATACAGCTTTCCAACAACTGATAATAAACTAATACATCAATAACTTGAACACTCCTACCGGTCTCCCTTCCCCTTGTATAACGGCACAATACATGCACTCCTCCAGTCTAGTGGTACCATTGACACAACAAAGCACATTGATTTTTTTTTTTTTAATAATGTTAATAATAATAATAATAAATAATAACAGTTCCTAAAGCTTGCCAGCTAAGAATAGCCCAATAAGGCCAATTAGGTGTATTTCCATTGGGGTCCTGTACTATATATATTACCCCTTTCCCTTGCTCAAGGGGGATGGTAACGACTTAGCGCTTGTGAAAAACCTTCAATGCGCCAAGCGTGTGTGTGATCCTGGGACCTTCTGGGTGGAAGTCCAAGACACTAGCTACTATACCAGCGAGCGCATGTAGCCCTAGTGTGTGAGGTTAACATAAGGGTTAGACACCACCATACTCTTCCACAATTTATCCTTCAGTTGGTACTGCTCACCAGTGATGGGGGTGACTATGGTATTGTATCTGTTGTTGTTGTTACTACAGGGAACTACTCTACAGTATATACCTAGTGCTGCTATTGTTGTTGTTGTTACTACAGGGAACTACTCTACAGTATATACCAAGTGCTGCTTTTGTTGTTGTTGTTACTACAGGGAACTACTCTACAGTATATACCTAGTGCTGCTATTGTTGTTGTTGTTACTACAGGGAACTACTCTACAGTATATACCTAGTGCTGCTATTGTTGTTGTTGTTACTACAGGGAACTACTCTACAGTATATACCTAGTGCTGCTATTGTTGTTGTTGTTACTACAGGGAACTACTCTACAGTATATACCTAGTGCTGCTATTGTTGTTGTTGTTACTACAGGGAACTACTCTACAGTATATACCTAGTGCTGCTATTGTTGTTGCTGATCCCCAGGCTGTCTGACCAAGCAAGGCCAAGGCCATAATTGAGCGCCCCCACAGAACACTCCCAGCTTTACCACTAAGAATGCCCAGGTGACAGAAGCCGCTCCCAGGCGAGAGGCTGAGGAGGGTGCGAAAACGCCCAGGACACCGAAGCCCCTCCCAGGGACCTGTGCCACTTAACAATTATGAAGGATGGCGGGTGCCCAACCCTGAAAGGGGTTGAAATAGGGGAGCTATCCCCCCGCCAAAGGTGGCTTTCTAGGGCCTTTCTTAGCTGATGCTGAGAGGATTGGGTTCTAGTCAAGTGGTGATGGGCTGGTCTATCAGAGTGAGAACTGAGCGATCTCCTCCATACCCATAGCTTAATCTGACTGTTCCTTTTACTTATATATTTTCTAAATCTCAAGTGACGGCGTCTCTTCCGTGGATTGACCTCCCAATCTACCAAGATTGGAAGCCAAAGCGTCACATTTTTCCTTTGCCCCTCAACTTTCTCTTCATAATTGCTGAGGGGCACAGGGCCCTGGGTGGGGCTTTGATTTCCCGGGCGTTTCTGCACCCTCCTCAGCTCCCCGCCATGGAGTGGCTTCGGTCACCCAGGCTTTATTGTGGTAAGCAGGGAGGGTTCTGAGGGGACGCTCGGTTATGGCCTTGGTCTTGCTCCGGGCCTTGGGGCTGTTCGGCCAGGCAGCCTGGGGAACAACAACAACAATTATGAAGGGAATGTTGAGGGGCAAGGGAAAACGTGTGACACTTTGGTTCTCAGTCTGCCAACCTCTCAGTTAGCAGTAGAGAGGTCAATCCATGGAAGAGATGCCGCCTCTTAAGATCTAAAAAATATAAAAGTGAAAGGAACAGTCAGAGTAAGCTATGGGTATGGCAGAGAATGCTGCTGTTCAATATTATTGAACTACAGCTATACTACTAGTTAATATTTCTATTAGTTGATGTGGAATGAAAATGCTGTACCTACACCTGTTATTGCGGGTAAAGTTCTTTTGGTGCAGGTAGCCATAGTATGAAAGGTTAACTTTGGGATCGGGCACCACCATACTCTTATACAGCTTGTGACTGTGGTGATGGGCTGGTCTATCAGAGTGAGAACTGAGCGATCTCTGCCATACCCATAGCTTACTCTGACTGTTCCTTTTACTTATATATTTTCTAGATCTCAAGTGACGGCGTCTCTTCCGTGGATTGACCTCCCAATCTACCAAGATTGGAAGCCAAAGCGTCACATTTTTCCTTTGCCCCTCAACTTTTTCTTCATAATTGCTGAGGGGCACAGGGCCCTGGGTGGGGCTTTGGTTTCCTGGGCGTTTCCGCACCCTCCTCAGCTCCCCGTCATGGAGTGACTTCGGTCACCCAGGCTTTATTGTGGTCGGCAGGGAGGGTTCTGTGGGGGCGCTCGGTTATGGCCTTGGCCTTGCTCGGGGCCTTGGGGCTGTTCGGCCAGGCAGCTTGGGGAACGACAACAACAACAACAGCTTGTGACTCAGCTGGTACATCTTAACAGTGATGGGGGACTGCTGTACCTATATCTGTTGTTGATGTTGCTATAGCTTGACAGTGAACTACAGTACTGTATACTTAGTGATGATGCAGTTTTTAATGCTGAACACTCCCTTGATTGATAGGGCTACAGCGTGCCCTTGTTACAGGGACTTAACTGGACATTTGCCAGAAATTGCTAAACCGAGCTTCCCAAGCTCTTGACATCTACCAATCACACGGACTGGTATTGAACTGCCGACCCTTCGATCAGCAGCCAGACGCACTAATGACCATGCCACGGTTTGTGTTGTTTAAGATTAATGAATCAGTGTAGCTATACCTGTTGCTATTATCTGATGGTTAAGTAGGAATTACAGTACCTGTTGTTGTTTTCTGCCTGTTGTTGCGGGCGGAGTTCTTGTGACGCAGGTAGCCGTAGTAGGTAAGGTTAACGTTAGGGTCTGGCACCACCATACTCTTCCACAACTTGCGGCTCAGTTGGTACCGCTCGGCATCGCTCTCCAGCTTACTCAGGTAGTTCCACCCGGGATCCTGAAAACAACCAAACAATATTAAAGGCTCACTCTACCAATCAAATGGCTATGCATGATATATTCTATTCAGATATAAACAATTATGAAATATATGGTGTACAGTCTGCTTCTTACAGTTGACTATAAATAATATTAATCAACATAATACAAGCGTAAAACCCCTCTCTTTCAGAATCACCAGTCTGCTGTATAAATAATCTGTAACTTTTGGTTCAGATTTGACCACACTCATATGGATAGTGTCCCAAAAATCAAAGAAAATATTCAGTACAGGCATTTAAGTCTGTCTTTCAAACTTACCCTTTATATACATGTAAATAAAATGGTTTAATGTAATTTTCCACTAAACTGTAATGGCTCAGATGGGATTGCCTTTGGGCAGTTGGATTGTAGTTCTATAATAACACTGCCCGTCCATGTAATCACTGATGCTGTAAGTGATTACAGCTACTGCTTCAGAATGACTCCACAGTCCCTTGATCTGCAGAACACTAACCAAAACAGTGCTACCATACAACAAGACTTTACTTTATAGGATGACCATTGGTTGAACTTTCAGTCGCCTTGTGTGACATGCAGTAGGATATGTGGGGCATAATGTTTATTCCTCCACTAAATGTAAAGGCCCCCTTACCCCCAGGGAGGCCCAGTCTGTGGTAAATGTTCAAACACTTAATATCCAGTCCGAAAAAATACATCACCTCGGCCTTCAGGAGACTGAGGTAAAAGTCTCAAAGCGTAAATTAAATTTTGAACTTTCAGACAAGATACATACATACACTTTAAAGAACGAGTGATCCATATGATGTAACATTACAGCCTCATGTCCTTCCAGGGTCTCCCCCCACCAAAAGAAAGGGGTTTAACTGAAGTGCATAAAATATACCAGGTACAGTACCGGTATCTGTACTTGATGTGGAAATGCCAATTACAATGTGATCAAAAGATACCTCCTGATGATACACACTTATGAGTACTGTACAACACTAGGCCTACTGTGGTAGTGCAAAAATAAATCATTCAAAGCCTAAGTTATTCAAACTATTGGTTTACCAAAAGCTCCAAATGTCCAGTAAAGTCTCTGTAACAAGGGCACGCCGTAGCCCTGTCAATCAAGTGAGTGTACAGCATACAAAAAAGATGTTGCATCGAAAGGCTGTGCAAAGTGTGTAGGTCCTTAGACAAATTAATGTATTTCATGGCTTATGATGCCATGAGAAGGTCAATGACTTGGATTTCTGAATATTGAATTATTCATCAATTTTTATAAAGGCACAGGTACTTGTATGTACGGTATGCATGTACAGTATATACTCAGGCACATACCCCATAGCTGGAGGTGGCCGACTCGAGACAGGTACCGGTACTTACTTTTCTATATAGCCTATATTTAACATATCACAGAATCAAAATACGAAAGAATATATATATATTTGCAAAATATTACGTCAAAGGATCTGTAAGTTTACAGAATCTATCGACTGCCAGACGTCTTAGTCCCAGGGGTGGTGGCCACAAATAAAATTTCTGGAAGTTGCTCTGTCCTCTGTCAGAAGGAAACCCTCTGTCCTTCTTCCTCACATAACTTTTCACTTTCGGGCGGGTGCCCGACCCCGAAAGGGGTTGAAATAGGGGAGCTATCCCCCTGCCAAAGGCGGCTTTCTAGGGCCTTTCCTAGCTGATGCTGAGAGGATTGGGTTCTAGTCATGTGGTGATGGGCTGGTCTATCAGAGTGAGAACTGAGCGATCTCTGCCATACCCATAGCTTACTCTGACTGTTCCTTTAACTTATATATTTTCTAGATCTCAAGTGACGGCGTCTTTTCCGTGGATTGACCTCCTAATCTACCAAGATTGGAAGCCAAAGCATCACATTTTTCCCTTGCCCCTCAACTTTCTCTTCATAATTGCTGAGGGGCACAGGGCCCTGGGTGGGGCTTTGGTTTCCCGGGCGTTTCCGCACTTCAGCTCCCCGCCATGGAGTGGCTTCGGTCACCCAGGCTTTATTGTGGTCGGCAGGGAGGGTTCTGTGGGGGCGCTCGGTTATGGCCTTGGAATTGCTCGGGGCCTTGGGGCTGTTCGGCCAGGCAGCTTGGGGAACAACAACAATTTTTCACTCCATCCATCCACTTCACCCTCAGTCCACTCCTCCTCCTTACTACCACCTTGTTTGATTCTCGGCTGGTAGAGATAGTTGGGCAATCTCCTCACACTCCTTGCCTCTGTTCTGATCGCCTAACGGTAAAATAGGTCTATGCCAGGGTAAAAAGGTTCCTCCTGACCTCATCCCTTAACTACTACAAAAAATAAAATAAATCTATCTATCTATTGCCTGACGCCGTGATCCCCGAAGGGGTGGCCACGAACGAACCGCCCCCATGCACCTCTGTCCCCAGTCAGTCGACGCCCCTCCCCCCAACCAGCACCGCCTTCGTTCATGTAGTTCCTCACTCCATCCTTCCACCTCATATTCGGTCTACCTCTCCCCCTCTGTCCCTCCACCTCGCTCTCGTACACCCTCTTAGTCATTCTCTCGCTTTCCATACGTTCCATATGGCCGAACCATCTCAAGTTGTTCCTTTTCACACTTTCCAGCACATCTACCTCCACACCACACCTCCTTCTTACTTCCTCAATAGTCTGTCTATCCCTCCATGTAACTCCGCACGCACTCCTTAAGTAATTCATTTCCACTGCTCTCACTCTTGGTCTGAGTCTCTCAACCAACGTCCATGCTTCGCTTCCGTAAGTCAGTGTCGGGATTACCACACTGTCATGCAAGGACTTCTTCACTTCCATACTGACCACCCTATTTCTTGTTACTGCTTTTAGCGTTCCTACAACCCTCTTCCCCTGTTGTACCCTCTCCCGCACCTCTTTATCCATAGTCCCATCTTTACTCAACACACTGCCCAGATACTTAAAAGAGTTGACGATCTCCATAGCCTGACCGTTCAGCTTCACCTCACACTCTGTGACTTCACCCCTTTCGAAGACCATAACCTTGCTCTTCCCCGTATTTACCTTCAAATTCCGTTTTTCGCACACTGTTCCAAACTCATTTACCAGACCCTGCAACTCCCATTCATTATCACTCATCAGAACTGTATCATCCGCAAACAGCAGTATAGGTAGCTTCCACTCAATTCCCTCCCTTTTCAGCGATACACCAACATTCACTGCTCTTGATAGTATTTCTTTCATGACTCCATCCATATATACAGTAAACAACCACGGGGACATCACACACCCCTGTTTCAAACCAACATTCAGGTCAAAGAACTCGCTCTGCTCACTCTCCACACGTACTGCCGCCTTTGCACCCTCATACATGCTCTTCACTGCTTTCAGCAACTTGCCCTCTACTCCGTATATTCTAAGTACTTTCCACAAACCTTCTCTATCCACTCTGTCATAGGCCTTCTCCAAGTCCATAAAGGCAACATACACCTTTTGTTACAATACCTGTAAATACCTGTACAAAAATAAAATAAAGTGCTCCTCCTCAAATGATGTTTATATATATTTTGTCAATCTTTCGAAGTAAATTTTAACAATACTCAATCACATTCACATTTTGCTTTACATATTGCATACATATCCAAACATAATCTATTAACAAAACCTTGCCCGTTAAGTGTTGGCCAGATTAATACTAAAGGAGTGACTAACCTCATTGTCCTTGTTCTCCTGTGGGTCATCACTAATGAAGGGCAGCATGTAGGCCTTCACCGGTGCCTTCTCCTCCAATCCTTCCTCCTTCTTCAGGTGGGTCCCAACCCCATTTATCTCCTCTCGGTCATCTTCCACATCAGTTCGCTTAGTGGATATTGTGGGTTTCCGCTGTACAGCATCGTTCTTAGCAACCTGGCTTACTTTTACCCAGATCGCTTCAGTATCAGATCGTTTGGCAGAAGTTCTTGTGGGCTTACCTGGTACAGTCTTATCAACTTTATCTTTGGATTTCCTCTGGTGGTGGGGTTTCTCCTTGACACGCCTTCCTTCTACCCAGACCTCGTCAGTATCAGATCTCTTCGCAAAAGTTGTGGGCTTTATTTGTAAAGTACCGATATCCGTCTTATCAACGGTTTCTTTGGTTTTCCGCTGGTGGTGAGGTTCCTCCTTGTCGCGGCTCCCTGTTTGCTTTGCTTCTATCCAGATCACTTCAGGTCGGGTCTTATTACCTTTTTCTTTTACTTTCCTCTGAGAATTACTCTTTGTGACTATTTCTTTTGATTCATTTGTCACATACTCAGTCTTTGGCTTACATTTGTTCTGTGTGGAATCACTCTTAGTAACAGGTACTTTTGCTTTGTTCTGTGCATTTTTTATCTTAGCAAATGGATCTTGGGCTTTGCTTTGTACTGGAATACTATTAACAATAGGTTCAGGTATTTCTGTTTTCACCTGTTGCCATTGAGACGACTTGTCACCTTTGTAAACACTATTCTTTGAATTACAAGATATATTAGTAACTTCAGTCTTTATAGACAGGTTAGAACAGGAAGGAAGGTCAGGTAACAAGTCAACTGCGTGCTCCTCTTTAATGTTCAACCCAATATCAGTAACTTCAGTCTCTATAGCCAGGTCAGACCAGGAAGGAGGTCCAGGTAACAAGTCCACTGCTTTCTCCTCTTTAATGTTCAACCCAATGTCTCTCTCCAGTTCCACACTTTCCAGAAAATCCTCATCACATAGAGATAAATTACCTAGAGTTAGACTAATAACATCATCATCATAATCATCATTTTCACACTCCGTGATTATCTCGTTCTTGTTTGCCTTTGTGTCTGAGGTTTTTGCATTAATATCCACTTCAATGGGAAGGGAAAGATTTGCAGTGAACTGATCTATTGTACTATTGGGTAGACTGCCTGTAAACTGAGGCTTTATCAGACTTGGCTGACTACTGGCATAATGTTCAAAAGCTGTGGTAAGCAGTGTAGTATGCTCATCATGACTTTCACTAATCTGTGTGTGTGATGTAAGTGATGCCAGAAAGTCTCCATATTCCTTATCAAACTTTTCCTTGGAGTCATTAGTTGTCTGCAGATTTGTTGTCATTTCACCTATTGACTTGATTCCAAGAACAGAGTTTTCCTTTACTTTATCTTGAGGTTGAAGAACACTGTTTGTGGAGGTTGAGGGCAAGTATGAGGTACTAGTGCTAGGCTTTGGTGATGAAGAAGCCAGCAAGCCTGATTCAAGAAGGCTAGTCACAGTTGATTGCAATATTTCTATAGATCTTGACTCTGGTGATGGAGTAGTTAAGAACGATACACTTGTTACAACAGATCTAGGTGGAGTAGACATTAATACTCTGGGTGATGAGTGGTTAACAGCAGTGTACGGTGGTGTCTTACAAAATCTGTCTGGTTGTGATGGTCTAGATATCAATAGGACGGGCTCTGGTGGTGGATGTGGTCGTTGGGCTGAAGTGTGGTAGTGTGATGATTGTGGTAGTGGTGGTTGGTATGAAGTGTCAAGTTGTGGTGGAAGTGGTGGCTCTGGGGAAAGTGGTGGCTCTGATGGAAGTGGTGGCTCTGATGGAAGTGGTGACTCTGATGGAAGTGGTGGCTCTAGTGGAAGTGGTGGCTCTAGTGGAAGTGGTGGCTCTGAGGGAAGTGATGGAAGTGGTGGCTCTAGTGGAAGTGGTGGCTCTGGTGGAAGTGGTGGCTCTAGTGGAAGTGGTGGCTCTGGTGGAAGTGATGGTTGGCCTGAAGTGTAATGTTGAGATGATTGTGGCGGACTAGAGAGCTGTAGTGGTGGAAATGGTGGTTGGGATGGAGGTTCATGTTGTGGTAGCTCTAGTGGAAGTGGAGGCTGGATTGAAGCGTGATGTTGTGATGGTGGTGGTGGGCAAGGTACCTGTTGGGGTGGCTTTAGTGGTGGTGATGGTGACTGGATCTGGCTCTCTATGAAGGCTGTGAGGTGAGAGACATCTAAAGTGGGTAACAGGTCAGTATATGATGACTCTGACCAGGGCTCACCAGGGAGATCCATCTGACTCTGAATAAATTCAGTCAGGTTGTCAATGCCTTTGTCTATATCTGATCGTAACTTCATCCCATAAAATTCTATTTCCTCGTCGTCATCCTCATCCTTGATGTCTTGCAACTGCTCACTTAAGACTTCACAGAAATCAACAAAGTCTACCAAAGGTTTCAAATCACTTTCCATCTTGATAGTTCTGAAAAAAAATAGAACAAAAAATAACTAAAAATATATTACAATGTTGCATAATTATGCTCTATTTATAAATTGTATGAGTTGGAAGGACATATATCAAGAGTGAGTGGGGTGGAAATGAGTTACTTTATAAGTGTGTGTAGAG
The DNA here is from genome assembly GCA_032716605.1 of Paralithodes platypus. Classification (NCBI taxonomy): domain Eukaryota; kingdom Metazoa; phylum Arthropoda; class Malacostraca; order Decapoda; family Lithodidae; genus Paralithodes; species Paralithodes platypus. The sequence continues at coordinate 37,037,753 of CM064578.1, read as the reverse complement.
TCACATGTAGATATGGATTGACAGATGAATGAGGAAGTATGAGAGCGATGTGGTCTGGATGTTCTAGAGTGTGAATTGAAACCCCAAGGTGGTTCGGTTATGTGGAGCATGCTTTGAGCGACTAGAAACACTAAATAGGCCTATACACTGAGTCAAGGCAGTTCTCCACAGATATGACCTCATCTACTGGTACAAAATCTTTCATAACCTCTCACCAATCAGTTCTATTGACCTCTTCGCCATGGCCCCAAACCTTGGTACAAGGGGTCGCAGTCCAACACTGTAACACAGACGTTAGAAACTGCATCTCTCACTGTGCTGTATTGTGGAAAAATGAAACACCTTCTATGAGCAGACAATTAGTGTTTCTTACCTCAAAACCTTCACACACAGACTGCATACAGAACTTTGGTGTTAACTCTCTGATTACCATACTGGTACCTAAATTCTACCAACAAATATTAAGATAAGTTTTAGGTCAAGGTTATTATGTGTAACCAATTCAGGTACGGTACCGATCTTTCGATGATTATGTCATATACCTACAGTAACCATATACAATCTTGATGACCCATACATCATTCCTATTACATCTGAGTGTTTCAAGATCGTTGAAGCCTAATGGGGAGAAGAAAAAAAATCTGGAGATTGTAGCTACTTTCAACTACTGTACTGTATAAATTTGATAAAAACTACTTAAACAAAAATATATATATACTGTATACCGTACTGTACTGTAGGCTATACAGTACAGTATATAAATATGGGAAAATTAGTGGTCATCTCGATAGTCAAAATTTACCCAACAGCTGGCCGTGGGATACAATAATAGGTTGACCTCACCCCAATGACTTATTGTCATCATCATATATATATATTACCAGCAGGGGGCAAATAACAGCAGGCCGTGGGATAGTTTCGTAACAAAAATAAAGCGGTCAAATTAGACGCGAATGTAACTGCGACGTGCATCTTATGTAGACAAGGCGGACGGTACGCCCGCTAACATAACCCTTACGCCCCAAATAAACTTAGCCTCCTATGCAGATGACATAACACTCACATGCACACACCATGACCCAAAAAGAGCAACAGATCTCCTTCAACCCTATCTCAACACACTACATGGCTGGTGCACTACAAACAGACTTAATCTAGCCCCAGCCAAATCCACCGCAACCCTGCTCACAAGTTGGACAGGAGAACACGAATACATCCCTCAACTCACCATAAACAACACACCCCTAACACATACACACACACACAAAATCCTAGGAGTAACATATGATACTCATATGACATTCAAACAGCACACCACAAACATCAAAAAGAAACTGACACCCAGACTTAACACCCTCAGGTTACTTGCTCACACAAAATTTGGACACAACAAAGAAACTACCACCACAGTATATAAACAATACATAAGATCAGTGATGGAATACGCAAGCCCAGCCTGGGCTTCTAACCTAGCTGAAACACATCATAAGACCTTACAGACTATTCAAAACAAAGCCCTGAAGATCATTACAGGCTGCACAGCTACTGCACCCACAGATCACCTACATCAAGAAACCAAAATCCTCAAAGTCAAAGACCATCTGGACATGAGAGGCACTCAATTCCTGGCAGCAGCCTCCACGAACCAAGACCACCCACTAAACTACATGGCAACACACCCACAGACACCAAGAAATATCAAAACACAACACCCAGCACACGGTATCACACAATTATTGTCCTCTCTCCCTCCCTGCCCACCCCGAACCAACTTCCAGAAGCACATCCATACTCATATCTCTCACCGATCCATCCACTCACTCACAGACAACACGCAGCTGCATGCACGACCTCCCGAAATCCATCCTTCCGAATCCTCCCTTCCTCGCGAGGACAGAGTCCACCTGGCCAGGCTGAGATGCGGACACCATCCAGCTCTCCTGAGCTATCAGAAGAGACTGGATGACTCCGTTGTCGACGCCTGCCCGGGATGTAACACAGCACCCCATACCATTAAACACATCATAGAAGACTGCATTTCACACAATCACTTACGCCAACAACACAATCTACACTCAATGAGAGCTCTGTGGGAAAGCCCGATCGTGGCCATGGCCTTTCTCAGGGACTCGGGGCTGTTCGGCCAGGCAGCTTAGGGAACAACAACAACAACATAACCCTTACCTAAAAATCCAGTTTTACACCGGGGAAAACTTTTACAAGTACAGTAACCTATACAGTATTATATATTTTGGGTAGAATGTAGAGTTCGGCCGTACCGCCAGCCTTGTTTACACTAAGCGGAGCGGCGGCGGACGCTTGCCATCATGTTCCAGTTTATTTTGACTGCCTTTGGATACAATAATATGGAGGGGGGGGGGGGGCTTTGCCCCCCTCACCCCCCATGACATATTGTTATCATATTGCCAGCAGGGGGCAAATAACCGAAAAAAATCGCCGTCAAAATAGACACAAACTTAACCATGGCGATCGACATATGTAAACATGACGGCGTCACTGCCAGACGCTTGCGATTATGTTCCCATTTATTTTGAATGCCATTGGATACAATAAAGCTCCCCTTCACCCCCCCCATGACATATTGTCATCATCATATATATTACCAGCAGGGGGCAAATAACCGAAAAAATCGCCGTCGTCAAAATAGACGCGAACATAACCGCGGCAATCGACCAATGTAAACATGACCGACCGTACGCCCGGACACTACATCCATCCCTATATTTTTTGTCCTTGTATTGTTTTTTAATGTTGCAAAGATCATATTAAAATTTGTTTCAACCACCGGAAATTCATCTAATGTGCATTAGGCTAGGCTATATATAAAGCACTGTAAAAACAAAAACAATCTCCCTATTGATGGTGGTAAAACTCTTATAATGCCTCTTACTGGCAAAATAGATGCTGATTTCAATAAGTCATGGAGGGGTTAGGGGGGGCAAAGCCCCCTCCTTTGCCCCTCAACCCATCCTGTACCGGTATCCCAAGGCAAACATTTTTGTAGTTTTTTTTACTCTGAAATTAACATAGGCCTAGCCTACATCTGATTGTTTAAAGATCGTTGGATAATGGGGAAAATAAAAATGTCCAGGGATTGTAACTAATTTCAACTAGGCCTAGCCAGCCTACTGTATGTATAATGATGAAAACTACCTAACACCAAAAATCAAAACCATGGGAAAATTAGTGGACTAGTGGTAGCCTAGGCTAGGCTAGTTTTGGAATGAGTTATGTTACCGGGCGTACGTCGTGTGAACACGTGAGTTGATGTCAAACAGCGGGGGTGTGGGGGCGGCAGGCCAAGGCCCCCACCCATAATACTAGGATAGGTTAGGTAAGGTTGTTATGTTAGGCTAATGTCCTTTCAAAGGGGTATAGACCGTATACAGTAAACCCTCGCTAACTCGGACTAATTGGGGGGAGACCACTTCCGAGAAGTCCGATTTTCCGAGATGTCCGAAGTCCGACTTAAGAGAGGGAAAATTCCGAATTAGAAGAGGGAGTCCGAGCCACCAGAGAAAACGGAGACTTCCCTATCACTAACAACGTAGACTCAAGATGAATTACAGTACAGTACCTGTACAGTGTATAGTATAAAGGGAATAAAGTACAATTATAATGTAAAACTTGCAAAATATTACAATAGGCCTACAATACAATACAATATTTTTAGTGAACAGTACAGTGTACTATACTGCAATGTACTGAGCAGGAACACTCGCCCTTGAATAAGAAAGACTGGAAACAAGTCGCTTCTTTACTCCTTTCCCTTCGATGTGTACTGTAGGTTTGAAGGATTTAATGAAGATAAACCAGCTGCCTGTAGATTACTATGGGGCCAAGAGTGCTTGGTTCAACCAGCGCATCACCGAGGAAGTAGCCTATTCCATGGACGTTTTGTTCCGGCAGTTCGATCTTTCCAGCATAGGATCTATGGTATCCACCCTGACGAAGTTGATGCAATCCTCCTGCTGGATAATGCACCTGCACATCTGTATACTGTACCTCTAAGTTGGACAGCTCAAATGGTAAAATAAAAACCATGTATTTGCCCCCTAACACAACCAGTGTCATGGACCAGGGTATCATCGAGAGTTGTAAGAGGCGTTACAAGAGGAAATGTCTAGAACAGTGTCTTGTCATACAGTACTGTAGTTGAGGATGGGATGGACGAGGAGGGTTATGTGGATGAACGAGGCAAGAAAACTCTACAAAATTAAAAGAAGTACACCCTCCATGATTGTATCTACAACTGGGCCGAAGCTTGGAAAGAAGTCTCCTTTAACACACTCAAGAACGGAGGGTGAAAGCTGCTTGATATCCCCAAAACCAACAATACAGTAATGGGTTCATTGGGTTCGAGGCAGGTGATTTTCACTGTATCCTTGGGAGGCATAATGGCCAAGTACAGTACTGTACAGTAAGGGATGCGATGCGCACGAGAACAAGGAGCAGACTGATGAAAGGCGGGAAGGGATGGTGAGTCAGGGAAAACAAAGGGGGGTGGGACGGAGGAGATGGGGTGGGGGTTGCATGCGGGGGAGGTGGTTGCTATGGAAACTCGCCGCGTGGGGGTGTCCGCGGATTGGGCTGCGGCCCTGCGGGCATGACGCCACGGACATCTCAGAATTTTTCTGATATGTTCCGACTCCCGAGTTGTGAGGTGACCTGTCTGACAGACCACGTGGGCCCTCGGAGTTTACCCCTTACATCTCGGAATTTGCCGAGATCTACGGCGAACTTTCAGAGGCCGATGCCATTCCGAGAAGTGCGGGTTTCCGACTAAAAAGAGTCCGAGTTAGCGGGGGTTTACTGTAGTAAACACTAGGATATACCCGGTCAGAGGTAGGTGATACGCCCGAATCCCGATAACACAACTCTTGCCGTAGTTTTGGTATGAACCCCGTCGGAAAATGCAAAAACAAAAATTAGCCGGTAGCATTCAAGGAGACTACTGCAGGACTCTTCTTCTTCTTCTTCTTCTTACCTCTGACCGGGTATAGGCTATCCTAGTGTTTACTAGCGGCACAAGCCTATACCCCTTTGAAAGGACATTAGCCTAACCTAACAACCTTACCTAACCTATCCTAGTATTATAAGAGGGGCTGTCGCCCCCACACCCCCGCTTTGACTTAGATTTTTGGTGTACAGTATTTGTCTGTGAAGTTGGTATGTTTCAATTTGTTGATAACGAAAATCCTCCATGCGGACTATATGGAGAAAAATATGGCGAATCTATTGGTGCCTATTTTCCCTAATAAATTGTTTCTCATAACGTCGCACTAGTGTCCTTGAATATTATCAATTAGCCTAGGCTAGGCCTATCCATCAATCTTAAGACACCATAGCAAAAAAAATATTTGCACGCTCGTGATCATGTTCCCATCTAGGCTATTTTGACAGACGGAGGATACAGCAATGCCTCCTCACCCCCCCGACTTATTGTCATCATCATATAGGCCTAGGCCTATATTGCCACTTTGCCAGCAAGGTGCAAATAACAGAAACAAACAGTCAAAATACAGTTACGTAGATGGGAACGAGGATTTTTTTTATTTTAATACCACAAATTTTCTGAGTGTTTTACATAAAAGAAATTGTTCACATGCATCAATATATAGTGTTTGTAATTAATTAGAAATCTCGGGAAAACCTATTTTCCCCATTAGGCCTATTGATCGATGTTGAGACACGCCCCCGGTAGTGATTTGAAAAGACATTAGCCTAACCTAACAACCTTACCTAACCTAACCTAGTATTATGGGTGGGGGCTGCTGCCCCCACACCCCCGCTGGTAGAGTACTAATCCCTTAGTAAATAAAACAAAAAAATTGGCTGTCGATTATACGAAGGTGAAAGAAAAGTCGATGAAGTCTACGGTGTTTACTCTGCAATCTTCAGTTTTGATTGTACATTGATAACAGGAAAGTACCGTATTGACAACCTTGTTACGAAAATTAAATTTTAGCACCATCGGCCTACTTTTATATTAGTTTTTTCCGAGGGTTTAGGCTAACACATTTTCATATGATCTTTAGAGCTATCGATGGTAATTTTCTTGAAAAGACTCGCAGCCTTATTTGAGAGTTTTTTTGGTCAATTTTTTTTGGCAATGGTAGTTTTGATGCTATTAGTTATAATTCCACTGTGGGAGAAACCCTATATAACCCCATTATCCAACAATCTTAAGATAACTCCCCCCGATAGTGGGGAGGGCTATGAAGATCAGGGAAAATGTGGGGTTAAAGTAATATAGTAAAATAATGAAGAATAGGAATGTGTGAAATGCCAAAAATGCCACTTTTCCGAAATCCGAGCCAAGTTTTGCCAAACCTTGCCCCGGATTTTCAATAATTTCAGACACTGAAAAGAGCATTTTCTAAAAATCCGAGCCAAGTTTTGTCGAAAGTTGGCTCGGATTTTGCATAATTTCAGACACTGAAAAGAGCATTTTCTAAAAATCCGAGCCAAGTTTTGTCGAAAGTTGGCTCGGATTGTCCAAAATTTCAGAGACTCAAAAGAGCATTTTCTAAAAATCCGAGCCAAGTTGTGTCCAAAGTTGGCTCGGAGTTTCCATAATTTCATAGACACAAAAGGTAACTTTGAAAATATGCAAGCAAAGTGTTTTCCAAAGTTGGCTCGGATTTTGCATTAATATCAGACACACAAAGGGTCACTTTTTATGGTAACATTCAAGGAGATTACACCCGGGCTCTTCTTCTTCCCTCTGACCAGGTATAGGCTATCCTAGTGTTTACTATCGTATACCCCTTTGAAAGGACATTAGCCTAACCTAACAAACTTACCTAACCTAACCTAGTATTATGGTGCCTATAGTCCTTTGAACCTAACAACCTTACCTAACCTAACCTAGTATTATGGGTTACCCTTTGAAAGGACATTAGCCTAACCTAACAACCTTACCTAACCTAACCTAGTATTATGGGTGCCTATACCCCTTTGAAAGGACATTAGCCTAACCTAACAACCTTACCTAACCTAACCTAGTATTATGGGTGGTGGCTGCCGCCCCCACACCCCCGCTATTTGACATCTTTTGGTATTATGGGTGCCTATACCCCTTTGAAAGGACATTAGCCTAACCTAACAACCTTACCTAACCTAACCTAGTATTATGGGTGCCTATAGCCCTATGAAAGGACATTAGCCTAACCTAACAACCTTACCTAACCTAACCTAGTATTATGGGTGCCTATACCCCTTTGAAAGGACATTAGCCTAACCTAACAACCTTACCTAACCTAACCTAGTATTATGGGTGCCTATACCCCTTTGAAAGGACATTAGCCTAACCTAACAACCTTACCTAACCTAACCTAGTATTATGGGTGGGGGCTGCCGCCCCCACACCCCCGCTATTTGACATCTTTTTGGTATTATGGGTGCCTATACCCCTTTGAAAGGACATTAGCCTAACCTAACAACCTTACCTAACCTAACCTAGTATTATGGGTGCCTATAGCCCTTTGAAAGGACATTAGCCTAACCTAACCTAACCTAGTATTATGGGTGCCTATACCCCTTTGAAAGGACATTAGCCTAACCTAACAACCTTACCTAACCTAACCTAGTATTATGGGTGGGGGCTGCCGCCCCCACACCCCCGCTATTTGACATCTTTTTGGTATTATGGGTGCCTATACCCCTTTGAAAGGACATTAGCCTAACCTAACAACCTTACCTAACCTAACCTAGTATTATGAGTGGGGGCTGCCGCCCCCACACCCCGCTATTTGACATCTTTAGACAGATTTTTGGTGTATTAATACCAGTCAACTAACGTACCGAGGCCAACATCGCACTGAAGGACTACATCTTGACAAGGTAATTTGTTTATGCAGAACCAATACACAATATCGAGGACTTTGGGGATGTGGGCATTTTCAAAGAATGTGTCTTTCACAGCACTAACATTATACCTACATCGTGATTTCCTGAGTGCATGGTGAACGTATTCTGTATTCTGTTTGTCACATCTAAACTTCTTTTGTTGTCTATTTTCACTCACTTGCAATTCACTGCCACATGTACTACACTTACCAGTTGCCAAGACTAACTTATGCTGAACAAGAAAATCCCATGTAGCTTCCTTGGTTCGCAAAATGTCCCCCAATTTCTGACAGGAGAGACTACAACCTGCACAAGCGGCCATGACAGTTACAAATCTGCCGGGCTGTTTGACGTTTCTGTCAGCTGAGAGAAGGAATGGCAACAATATGCGCCGATTCGTGCGCAAGAGCAAATATATGTAATAATACTAAAACTACAAGGGAAATGGGAAATCAAAATGCCAGAAAGGATTGAACAAATACCGGGAAAACTATGAAACAAATACAAGCACAATGTAATGTTGCAAATGTGTATATTAGACATACAGTAACATCTTTGTAAAACATAACACTTTACCGTAGCGAGTGTACTCCATTGCGAACACGTCCGTAGCGGAGCTCTCAAGATTGAGGGAGTGAAGAAGAAGAGTTTGTTTACGCGCGGGACTCTATTTTTATCGACATAATCGAGTTACAAAACTTATCAAAACTATTCTACCACAAGTCCACAACGGAATCTATGTGAGTATATTATAAGGATTCCATAGAGCTTCACTTTCCCTAATAAATTATGTATAATAACGCTGCGAGTCTATTCGGGATAATTATCCTATCGATAACTGGAAGTACCGTATTGACAACCTTGTTACGAAAAAGAAATTTTAGTACCATACTTTTTTATTAGGTTTTGCCGAGGGTTAAAACAAATTTTCTTATGATCTTTAGAGCATAATATTATAGGCTAGATTCAATATTTATCTTCAAATAGGCCTAGCCTATATCAACAAAATTCGTGGTAGGCCTATTAAAATAACATTGAACCGGGAACGAAACCGCGAGCGTACAACCTAGCCAAGCCTACATCCTTTCCAATTTTTTGTTGTAGTGATTTAGGGATTAGGCCTAGGCTAGGCTATTAATCTCAGGGTGTCAATCCACAAAATATGAATTGTGTTATCATTAGGCCTATGGTTTATTATTTTGTTATCATTATGGTTTATTATTTTGTTATCATTATAGCGCGACGGAGCGGCGAAGGCGTGAGCTCTAGGGTGGTCCGGGGGCATGCCACCCCCCCCCCCTGATTTTTTTTAGAATTTAGGTGTCTAAAACAGTATTTCCTGCAATCTAAAAGCAATCAAGATGGAAAATATGGAGACCAAAATGATGTAAATTTACCTTTTTTGTTTCTGAAAAGAAAAAAAGGGTTGGGGGAGTTTCTGTTATCATTATACAAAACGTTCATTTGCGTTATCACTCAAAAAAACAGCGTCGTTTGACACCCTTATAATAATAGCCTATTATTATAATAATTAATTAGGCGGCCCTACCGACGGTGTGGACATAGGCCTATTGGCTATGCCAATCAGCCAATGAAGTACATAATAGGCTATAACTAGCCTAATATATAGCATAGCCTAGGTCTAGCCTAAACCTAAATAATAGGCTAAATCATGGGTTAGACCAGCTGTAAAACAAGATATAGCCTAGCCTAGACCAATTATACAAATCCACAAACGGGAACTAGCCTAGGCTACCCCTACACAATCGTATAGGCCTTGCCTTGGCTACCTAGTACCTTCACCCTGAATAAATACCGCCATGCGTGACGGGTGCATCAGCCACATAGGCCTACACACAGTGTTTCTCACTATAAAGACATCACCAAGTTACACTGTTTGAGAATCACCACTCACATGTTCATGTAGATCTACGTAGGAGAGGGTTAATTTAATGGTAAAGGGCAAACAAATCAACGTAAACACCCGAACTACGCGACCAGTGTCAACATTACTTCTTCTTCTTGTGGTGGAGGACATGTTTGCCAACTTGCCTCGGGAGGACAGGATTGGGGGCAAATAAATACGTAGCTCAAGAAGCAATCCGAGGGGAGATGGGGTGGAGTACGTTTGAGGAAAGGATTGGGAAAGCGAAAGGGAAGTACAAAGTGAGACTAGAGGGGATGGAGGAAGATAGGTGGCCGGGGAAGGTATACAGATGGGCGAGCGAGCAAAGTAAATGGAACAGAGAGTGCAAAAAAAGATTGGGGAGGATAAATATAAAACAGGACCGGGTGGGGGGGAATTTAGAAAAAGAAATGAGAGAGGGGAGTGGGTCATACTAGAGAATGGGAGGGGATGTGTCAGAGAGATAGAGAAGGGGATAAAGGAGGAGGGGAGAAGAAGTTGGGGGGGGGGGGTGGAAAATAAAGCCACGCTGGCATATTATAGAGAGAAGGAAAAACCAGCTAGAGAACTGTACTATGATGGGGGATGGGGATCGAAACTCCTATTTAAAGCAAGAACAGGATCGCTAGAAACGAATGAGAGAACAAGGAGATGGAATGGAGTGGGACCGCACTGCAGTCAATGTGAAATGGGAGGGGATCCAATAGTGGAGGATGTAGAACACATAGTAACCGAGTGTACAAGATATAATGAGGAGAGAGAGGAGTGGGAGAGGTACAGGAGGAATAGAGTGGGGGAGGGGGGGGGGGAGGAGATTAAGCAGAGGGAAGATAGAGGGGTGGGGGCGCTATTGGGGTTAACACAGGAGATGGAAACACAAGACATGGAGATGATCAAGAGGATATTGGAGAAAATGTGGAGGAAGAGAAATGAGTGAAGGGGGGGGGGGGGGGGAGGGGAGCGGAGGTGAGGGAGAGGGGGGAGGAAGTGAGGGGGGGGTTTATACAAACAAAACAAAAACTGTCTCTTAAACTATCCTTCTACTCTAAACTTTCCCTCCTACTAACGTTTCTGAGCCAGTACCGATACAAAGGTCAGCCCTGCGGATCTGCACGGTCTGCGGGCGGGTTCAAAAGAAGAAGAAAGAAGAAGAAGAAGCCTGCTGGTATTAGCCTACGTATTAGAGGCCGGTCTATATGATCTGTGCCCCATGAATATTCTTTCCTCTCACATAAGCATTAGGCTACCATAGCGCGGTTGGGAATATTTACATGATTAGATTAATATTCAGTATTCTCACACTCACAGATACGCAGTCTCACATAATCCTTCTGGAAGAGGCTTATGCCTGTGACTCCAGCTCTATAGCCAAGTCATTACTATTGTGACTTTGGCTGCGTGTGGTGGTTATTTGTGCTCTATAATTTAATTTTCTTTCCTCTTTCCTTCTTCTTCTTATTGTTTAAATGTGCAGTTTGCTTGGAGGGTTGCGGTGTCTCCAGATTACTGCACTAGGCGTTTTAAGAGGGGTGAAAAGAAAAGTTGTGTTAGCATAATAGGAGTTAGGAGAGATAGTAAAGGTGGGTTTTGTATTGTTTAGAGAGATAGTTTGTAGTCATCTTTTAAAGTCAGGGTGATTTAAGTCAAGTTGGGGGGGAGGTCAGAGATGTTGATGTTGATGATGATGATCGGTGGTGGTACAGTACAGTAGGCTACTGCTCGGTCGGGGTAATTTAAGTCAAAGTGACGTACTGAGGGTGAAGTCAGAGATGATGATCAGTGGAGGTACAGTACAGTAGCCTACTGTTCTATGTGTATTTTGTTGGTGTACTGTGTGGGGATGGTTATTCAGTTGGGTGGTAATTTTATATGCTTGTGATTTTGTTTGTTGTTCTGATGAAGGTTCCTAGGGCTGAGGCGATGACATGTTTCCTGTGTTGTGGTAGGTCTCCTATGCTTGATGTTGAAATTTCCTCCTTGTACTAACGTTTTTTGTTGGTGTTTCTGAGGTTTCTGTAGCGGTTATCCTGAGGTGGTGATGATGGATGTTGGGTCTGGGTATGGGTGGTGTTGTTTTGGCTTTTTTTTGGGTGCTGAAAATTTGCCGTTTTGATGATGGGGTTTCGTTGGCCTTGGCTTTTACTGTCGGTTGTTTTTGTTTGTGTTTTTTTACTTTCATAATTTATCAAGTCGGGACTCGAACTGCACGATGGTATCAGCATTCACCACCCACTCTGGTAACTCGTTCCAGATATCCTATTCACTACTCTATTTGAGAAAGAATTTTTCCTGATGTTGAGTCTTGCTCTCGGTTTGAATATCTTCTTTGAGTTGCCGCGGGTGATGTCGCCCTCCCTCATCCGAAAAATCCCCTCTGTGCAGTCTTTGGTCATACTTCCCGCTGATAATCTTATACACCTCGATCTGGTCCCCTCGAGATCTTCTATACGCCAGGGTTGGTAGGTTCAGCTTGCTGAGTCTCTTCATAGGAAAGATCCTTTAACTGAGGCACCAACTTTGTTGCTCGGCGTTGAACGTTTTCTAGAGCCTCCACGTCTTTGATCAAATATGGGCACCAGATCTGATTCGCGTATTCGATGTGTATGGCCTCACTATTGCAGTGGACAAAGATTTGAAATTTCAGGATCAAGATATACAAAACTTCTAATCAGGCCCACAATTTTATTCGCCTTATTTATCTTCTCAGCAAGGTGGTCTGAGAATGTTAGTTAGTCATCTATCACAACGCCTATGTCCTTCTCTGTGCTGGTCTTTGTTATACTGTTAAAACATGCATTGTGTAGTCTGGTGCCTCGGTGTCGGACCTTCCTAACCTCATATGTTTACTTTTCTCAGGGTGAAATTCAAGAATCCATTTCTCCGACCATCTTTTCAATTCATCAAGGTCTTCCTGTAACCTGCCGCTGTCCTCGTTGTCGCCAATCCTCCTGAATATTTTGGTATCATCCGCATACAGATATACCTCACTATCATGCTTGGTTATCTCCGGTAGGTCGTTAATAAATAGTACAAACAGCAACGGGCAAAGCACTGAGCCTTGTGGGACTCCACTCGTGACCTCTTCCCAGTTGGATGCCTCTCCATTCACCATTACCCTCTGTTGCCTGCCTGTCAGAAAGTCTTTAATCCACCTCAGGATGTGCCCGTTAATCCCATAGCTTTGTATCTTTTTGAGAAGTCTTTTGTGAGGCACTCTGTTGAAGGCCTTCATGAAGTCGCAGTAAATAACGTCGGTTGCCTGTCCCTCATCGATGGCCTCAGTCCACTTGTCCAGGACTTGTATCAACTGCAGCACGGTTGATCTACCCGAGATAAAGCCGAACTGTCTATTACTGAAAAGCCTGTTCCTCTTCATATGATTCATGATCTCTTCCCTCACCAGCGATTCCATTAATTTACTGAACACGCTTGTCAGGCTGATAGGTCGGTATGTTCCCAGGGTCACACTTGTCTCCTTTCTTAAAAATTGGCGTTCTATGTGCAATCCGCCAGTCATCTGGTACTTTTCCTTCCAGCAGTGATCTTTCGAATAGTATTCTTAGTGGTTCAGTTAGCTCCTCTGACATTTCCTTGATAATCCTCGGATGCACCCCGTCCGGACCTGGAGACTTATTTCTTTTCACATTCTGCAGGATCTTCCTGATCTTGTCATGTGTAATCTCCATCTGCCCCAGACAAGGTACATCCCAAGTTCGCGTATGTGGCAATTTCCCCTCAGTCTCAACAACAAGACTGTGGAGAACTTGTCAGAGAGAACCGCAGCCTTTCCTTTGTCGCAGGATGTTTTCTTTTGTTTGTCGTCGTCCATATAAAGATCTGCTATCCGAGATTTTGTTCTTGTCTTAGAGGACACATACAGTTTCCAGAATATTTTTGGATTTTCCTCCACATGCATGGCAATTTCTTTTTCTTTAATTTTAATGGCCTTTCTTGTTTCCCACCTTATCTGGTTATTTAGTCTCCTGTATTCGGTTTCCACCTCAGAGTAGGCTATCTTCTGTCCAAGTGTACCCCAGCATCCTTTAACCTTTAACCATCAACGGTCTTGGTGGTGTAATATGGTTAGAGTGTTTAAGTTTGATAGAGGTCTAGGGAGGAAAGTAGAAACATAACGAATAAATTAAAACATCGACCAAAAAACGAGTAGGCCTACTAGCCCCTTAAAACGTGTGCATGTATAATTATACGTCTGTGTGTTGTAATTATTTACAGTATTGTCTGCCTATGAAATGTTTTATATATTTATTCTATATTTTTATTTCAGTACAAGCTGCAACACGTGGGGAACGTTGTAGGTGAAGGCCATAAAGATGGCCATAACTCCCCTAGAAGGTACGTAACAAATGTGTACTAACCCTAGGGACCTAATCTTGCTGCTTGAACAGAGGCATTGGGTGTTATAGTCTATTCGCTGTAAGTAGGCGATAAATCATGAACTCTAACCTCTGTAACTCACAAACGGCTAGAGTAATCGAGCTAATATTTCAGCAGTACAAGTGGCCAAGGCAGCAGCCAGTGCCAACTCGTTGGTAGGACTTCTGAGGAAAACATATACATACATGGATTCAGAGATGTTTCTCCCTTTGTACAAATCCCTAATCAGACCTCGACTGGAATACAGTATCCAGGCATGGTCTCCATATACCCGTCGAGACATCAACAAGTTGGAACAAGTACAGCGGAGAGCCACTAACCTGGTTCCTGAGTTGTCCGAAATGCCATATGAGTTGTGACTGGAGCGTCTTGGACTAACGACACTGGAGCAGAGAAGGAAACGAGGAGACATGATCCAGACCTACAAGATAATTCATGGCATAGATGCGGTCAAGGACGGGCACTTTTTGACACTTGCATCAAGAGAAAACCAACCAAACACCCGAGGACACAGACTGAAGCTGGCCAAGGTCAGGCACAGAACCACGAAGAGGAACAACTTTTTTAGTGCTAGGAATGTAAACAACTGGAATAGTCTCCCCCCAGAGGAAGTATAGTTACGAGTCGGAGTGTAAACGTTTTTAAAATTAATTATGACCGGTATGAGACTGAAAGATTGAGAAGAGGCAACCTTTATGAGCATTGACTCCTCTGCCTCTTAAACTATCACTAAGGTAAGCAATCATTAAGGTAAGCAAAAAAACAGTTGGGAAGAGTCAGTCAAGGAATAGATGTAGAAATTTACAGCCAATTTGCTCTAGCCCTTTTTGAGTTACAGAGGATAGAGGTTATGATTTCTTGCCTACTTACAGCGAATCCCCTGTTCGGGAATCGAACCCGGGCGCGTCTCCACCGAGCGTGCTTAACACTTCATTGTCAAAACTATGTCTACTACTAAATGCGACATAAGAGATAGACAAACCAAACTGAAATGATTACTGATTATGGATTACTAATATTTACTATAGGATGTAAGGTATCTTAAAATAACCCCCTAGAAATACTTTCTCTAAAGTATCTATTTCTTTATCCTCCCCATTTTCCCCAGCTAACCTAATCCCACAAGGACCCCAATGGAAATACGCCTAACAGCCTTATTGGGCTATCCTTAGTTGGAATTATGCAAGGCTGGTACATGTCATATTTGTAACATACTATGTGGTACCAACTCTGTAAATTGCTAACTGAATAAATATTATTATTATTATTATTATTATTATTATTTATGAACACAACTTTGAAATAACATAGTTAACCTTAGGAATATATGGTTAGTAGTTTTCTATTTTTGAGCCAAGGTAAAAGAAAATTACACACAAGTTTGATATTGCAGTAACTATGTTAAATATACTCGATGCCCGGTATTTCTAAGCATCATAGCGCTGACAATACACACACTTACAATAATTATAGGCATACATGCAACCACACATTATCACATACACACACTTTCAGCGACATCAGTTCTCAAAGTATTGGGGTTTGTACATATAACACACACACACACCAACAGTAGTGTGTGTATGTGTGAGAGTGTGTGTATGTACGGTACGTAGGCTTTGCTGCACATGTATATGTATGTATGTGAACGTGTATATGTATGCTTAAGAATGGGAAAGGGGTGGGACCTTCTATTTAAAAAACAA
This sequence comes from Paralithodes platypus, assembly GCA_032716605.1. Lineage (NCBI taxonomy): Eukaryota > Metazoa > Arthropoda > Malacostraca > Decapoda > Lithodidae > Paralithodes > Paralithodes platypus. The sequence continues at coordinate 37,021,874 of CM064578.1, read as the reverse complement.
AAAAAACAAACAAACGTGTCTATGTATGTGTGTGACCGTAACAGAGGAGTAAAACAGGGAGGCGAGTGTGACACGAGAAACTAAATGAGGGTAATTGTAAAACTTTTGTCCCTTCCCGCCGACAGTTCACCCCTTATTGACAGACAGCACGCCCCTCCCTGATAGACAGTTCGCCCCTCCTTAATGGGGGATGGGCGTATTTATTTGCTCCTGTAGGCTATATATTGTTTTATTATATTTTTTGTTTCCTCCCTAGACCTCCATCACGCTTATAAAGACACCCTCCCAAGACGCTCCAAGATAAATGTGTACATTTTTCGACAGAAAAAATTCCCGGCCGAAGGCCGGTTCCTCTTAATTGACAGGGTCGCTATCGCTCACCAGCAAAAAAATGACACGAAAAGTCAGTATATTGACAAAGAAATGGGACGAAAGTTCGTAAAATCGCCAAACTAATGGGCCAAACGTCATAAAATTTGAAAAATAATGAGGCTAAGCATGAGGAAGAAGGGGGACCAGAAAACCGTCCCATCCCCTCTTAATAGACAATTCGGCCCTCCCTGATAGACAGTTCCAGGCTCGGTTGCTCAGTAAAGGCTTTCATTATAGACTTTAGTGACATTCAGAGCGAGAAAACAATCTACGGAAACCAACATTATATTTCCCAACCTGTCCGTCTGTACGCTATCATTACGGCCCTCAACAGTTAGGCTCGAAAGTAGGAGCTACCTGAACATACTACTACTATTACTAATACTAATACTAATACTAATACTACTAATAATATTATTAATAATAATAATAGCAATACATACATCATAACTATATACAGTATACTGTATAAATACTGCATATACTGTATATATATATATATATATATATATATATATATATATATATATATATATATATATATATATACACAAACACGTGTTTCAACCCATTTATTTATTTATTTATTTATTATATTTTATGTTATTCTTATATCTTTAGACAGTTTACAGACAGTTGAATAGTTTTCAATCATTCTCAATTGGGCTATATCCACTATCAGTTTTTGTATCACTGCCCTCTCAGTATTCGAAGACGCATTTTTTTTCATTGTATTTTGGCTACTATAAGACGATTTTGGTCAGTTTAGGGAGAATTTGTGGGAGCTAGTGAGTTACAAGGGATAGTTCTCATCCTCTTAGTTCCTACAGATTCTTCGTAAGCTGCGCAAAATGGTCTAACAATAACCAAATCATAATGAAGACACGGGTCATCGTGCACTGGAGGGGTTGAATTTGTTCTGATAAATCTAAAAAATACCCAGTAGAGATTATTTGTGTTTCAATATCTGCTAGTATTAGTGACATATTGTACACTCGGATGCCATAGTCTCTAGCCCACTCATAACAATTCCTGGACCCCCTATGATTTTCTTTATGCAATTATAACTATATGGTTTGATTTTTGGATAGAACTTGCATGTCATTTAATTGTATATATCGTTTGTAGTTGATTTATATAATATCATAGTAATTAATTCTATTCCAGAGATATACTTCCATAATTAGAAATAGGTGAAGTCCAGGAATATTTATGAGTGGGCTAGAGACTATGGTATCCGAGTGTACAATACTGATAGTCCACAAATCATGTTGGACAAGGTCAGGTCAGGTCAGGTGAAGGTATTGAGGGATAAGCCTCGTAGCTACTTTCTATTTTCCTTTTTTTCTGAAGAGTGTAGAGAGGGGAGAAGGAGTGTTGGAGAGAGAGGAAGCTGTTGGAGTGGCTTTGTTGTGTGTGTCCTCGAGGTGTCCCCCGACTGGGTGTGAGTATGTGAAATATGCTAGGACGTACTACCACACCCACTAAATGTCCGCCTTGGCTGGGATCGAACCCAGGTCAAGCAGATTCACACGTGAGCGTGTTCTCCACTCGACCGCCGTGGCTCAAGCAAACCAAACAAAGTCTGAATAAAAAAAATGCCTATTGAACAATACTGGAAAAGATTTAAGAAGTGTTGATTTTGAAATAATTTATATAGCCCCACAATTTGCCATACATTAATGATAACAGAGATTTTGCATCATTTATGTGTTTAAATAGCCTAAAAAAAGTAGTAATATACTTAATGAATATATTATGAACTAGCTTTTTGTTTGCAGTGTAACGTAAAGTTGCGCGCAGATGAATTATATACAAGCACTAGGAAGGGATCGAAGTAATTGACCACCAACAAGGATGATTTAATAATAATATGGTGAATGAATTATAGCACTCACTGCTAACAATATTACTGCAAATAGCAAACTATTGTATTCACCTTTGAATCAAAAAGTAATTCATGAGGGCACTAAATGGGTAAGGGGTGGTCCTATCTTGAGTGAGGTTTGGAATCCTCTACCCAACCTTAGCCGTTTCTGTCCGTCTCTTTTACGGTCCTACTTTTCTTTTTGAGGGTAGTGGGCTAGGAATCCTCCTCCCCTTGCATAATTCACTTACTAGAAGATACAGAAAAAGGGGTGAGGGAACGCGAAAGTGGTCCCTGACCCTACGAATTGGGACTTTAATATTATTGTTGTTTCAGTTCTGGCTCTGTCTTGATTCGGCCACCCCCAGCTATGGGGTATGTGCCTGAGTATATACATACATACATACATACATACATACATGTACGGTCACAGTGGCAGAGCGCGCTTAGTACACTGTATTGGGAGCGCTAGCTCTGGTGTCGGGGGTTCGATCCCACGCGCCGGCAGGGAAAGTTCTCTCAAAAACTTTCCCTGGCCGCGAAGGCAAGGTCTGGACGGACCATCTCGGGGGACCCACAAAGTCTCCTGCCCACGTCCTACTCCCTCGGGGGTATGTAGGCGATCTCGTTAGCAGTCAGGATCAGTCTGTTGATCCCTTAGGATAAGATCTAGGTTAAGTCTGTGTATTTTCTGCCCCATTGGCTGCCAGCTTGAAATTAACCGATTATTATTATTACATACATACATACATACTAAATCTAGCCAAGCCACCACAGCACCCGTTTCTGCTCCATCTGATCTCAACTATACACAATAAACACATAGAGAGTAAACTTTTATGGTGACTGTCGCGATACTCCCCCTATTGTGTGAATCCTCATTTGGGCACAACAGTCAGCCAAAAGCTTACATTTTGTCCTTACAGTGGCTGACATTTTACAAAACCTTGAAGCTTAAGTGAGTATTAAGCGAGACATTTTCAATAGCCAACATTATTTCGAAAACATGTCTGGGATATTTGCACTGGTATCAGACACTGGAGCCTAGATAGTTTAGTTACGGGGAGACGAATATTGAAAAAGTTTACCTCACAAGCTGCCAGACTAGGTGTTGAAAATAATTACATAAAACAGGTGAGTAAAAAAGGCGCTCTGTGATACCAAATTAAGGAAACCCAGACGGTATTGTGCAGCATAATTTACTGGTTCGACTCAATGGTTTAAGGAGATGGTTAATGGTTAATGGTTAATGGTTAATGGTTAATGGTTAATGGTTAATGGATAATGGTTAATGGATAATGGTTAATGGATAATGGTTAATGGTTAATGGTTAATGGTTAATGGTTAATGGTTTATGGTTTATGGTTAATGGTTAATGGTTAATGGTTAATGGTTAATGGTTTAGTTTGCTCTCTAAACCTCTATCAAGCTTAAGAAAACACCCACATATATATTTGTAAATTTTTCAGTAGAAATATGTCCCACCGAAGGCCGATTCCTCTTCAAATAAAGGCTCGCTATCGCTCGCCAGTAAAAAAATCGACACCTAAAAGGCACGAAAGGTCTTAATATTGGCAAAGGAATTGGGCAAAAGGTCTGAAAATCGCCAAACGAATGAGGCGAATGTCTTGAAATTTCATAACTAATAGGGCTGAACATGAGAGAGGAGGAGGACTCGAAAAAGCAAATGCCTCCCCGTAACTCCTTACACCGTGTGACATTTTACACGACGTTGAGAATGATTGGGTACATTTTTCTCACTAGCGTAGCGGAGGGGAGCGATAAAGATGTGTATTATTGATACGTGTGCATGTGTGTGTGTGGGGGGGGGGGGGGGGTTGTCATCGGCGGATTATGCACACACTCACGTTGGATTGACATTAGTGGACTGCTGTGTTGTTCTACTAAATCCCAAATACGGCAGAATTATACTTCAGAAAGTGTCGATGCACACATACACACACACACACGATATATACTATATATATATATATATATATATATATATTAATTAATCTCTCTCTCTCTCTCTTTAAATGATAGGAACATATACTTGGCTTGAGTTAAAATTGATTAGGATGTGCATAGCATTTGTCAAGCCATTATCAATATGTACACTATAATATATAATATACTCTATAAATAGCGTACTTAGCATGGTCTGACGAAGAGATTTATCTCCTTGAGGATTACCAAGTATGTTGACAGTTTATTCTGGCTGTCATTATACTGTTTGAAACGACTATGGAAGGAGCTATGGACTTCAAAATGACAAAGACTATCTCATTTAAGGGGAGATTTCCACTTGAGGGACTTTTTTCTTGACCCCTTTCTCCCTCATGTCTAGCCCCATTGCTTTTGAGATTTTAAGACGTTTGCCCTATTAGTTTGGTGATTTTAAGAACTTTTGCCCCATTTCTGTAAATTTTAAGAACTTTCGTGCCATTTAGGTGTCGATTTTATCCTGGCGAGCGATAGCGAGCCTGTAATTTAAGAGGAAGCGGCCTTTGGCCGGGACATTTTTCTACCGAAAAATGTACAAATTTATCTTGAAAGGGGGTCTAGGGGGTGTAATTTTAAGCTTGATGGAATTCTAGGGAACGAACTAAAAACCTCCCCTTAACCCTCTGACTTCTATATGCCCTTCTCAATCTGAATACAATCGTCTAATAAAAGCCAGAAAATATAAATGAATGCATCCTCGCATCCTAAATGGGTTCAAGGGACTGGGGTTCTCGAAAAGGGGTTCCAGTCCTGACGCGATTCTTGACTTACAGTGTGCTGGCTTAATAATCCAGAAGGGTTGATAGCCTCTGAAGTCCTATTGTAACTAACTAACTAACTCTAGCTGACTCCTCTCTAATGATAGACAAATTAGCTTGTTTAATATAGTAGTTGTTCAGTTAAGGGGAGATCTCCACTTGAGGGATTTTTTTCTTAACCCCTTTCTCCCTCATGTTTAGCCCCATTGCTTTTGATATTCTAAAACGTTTGCCCCATTAGTTTAGCGATTTTAGGAACTTTCACCCCATATTAAGACCTTTCGTGCAATTCAGGTGTCGATTTTATCCTGGCGAGCGATAGCGAGCCTGTAATTTAAGAGGATCCGGCCTTCAGCCGGGACATTTTTCTACCGAAAAATGTACAAATTTATCTTGAAAGGGACTCAAGGGGGTGTAATTTTAAGCTTGATGGAGGTCTAGGAAACAAACTAAATACCTCCCCTTAAAGGGGTAATACTTGGTTTACATATGTTTATTAACTTTATTTGTGAGTTTCCTTACTAGACCTCCATTAAGATTTAAAAAACATCCTCTAGACCCCTTATCAAGATATATTTGTACATTTTTCGGTAGAAAAATGTCCGAGTCGAAGGCCGGTTCCTTCCAAAATTACACGCTCGCTATCGCTCGCCAGGAAAAAATCGATACCTAAATGACACAAAAGATCTAAATATTGACAACAGAACGGGGCGAAAGGTCTCAAAATCGCGGAACGAACGTCTTAAAACCTCAAAACTAATATGCAAAATATGAGGGAGAAGGGGGTCCAGAAAAGCGACCCATCTCCCCTTAAAGTGGTTAGCGGTCTAAATGTTTCGCCTATTTATGCAAACTAAACCCCCTCCTTAAGGATCGCACTACTTGGATATCTACACAATTTATATTAGTTTATCGTTCGTTCTTTAACGTTTTCTCTCTCGTCTCGACTTTGCCTATTTTCTATGTTCTAGCACGGTCTGTCCTCATAGACAGAGTTTACTTTTTCAGGAATAATTATCATGTATGAGTACAAATATATGTTTCACAGGTGTTAGAATGGTGAAGCTAACTAATTATATTATACTCTTAACCCCTTCTGTACCGGCGATGCATTTTAAACTTTACTGTGACTATTAGTGGCTCGCTGGTATAGTGACTAGCATCTTGGACTTCCACCCAGAAGGCCCAGGATCGCGCCCACGCTCGGCGCATTAAAGATTTTTCACAAGCACTGAGTCATTACTGTCCCTCATGAGCAAGGGGATGGGGTAGTACAGGACCCCAATGGAAATACGCCTAATCGGCCTTATTGGGCTATCCTTAGCTGGCTTAGCATGCGCTAGCTTTAAGAACTATTATTATTATTATTATTATTATTATAGACGATTATATTAAGTTTAAACAGGGTCTCCAGCAATTAAAAGGCTTCAAACTATCTTACTTGACCATTTTTACTACCACAGCTACTTCTTAAACTGCACAAAATCTTCTAGATATAGCTAGAAGAAAATGTAAACGACGTCGCCGGTAAAGAAGGGGTTAACGACGTCGGCACGGAAAACGTCCGGTAGGGGTACGTATAGTATATAATATAATTAGGCAAGGGTAGGGGATATGTTGTATTACCTGAAGGGTTTTTATAATAATGACAAACAAGAAGGGTTTATGGTTTTACACTGGTTTTGAATAGTTCCTCGTTTGACTCCGTAGAGCAGCAGGTGAGTTGTAGGTGGCTGTAGTAAACCTGGCGCCAGATACAGTATATAGGCAGAGGCAACCTGTCCAGTACTGAGCCTGGTGCCAGATATATGGACATGGCAACCAGTCCAGTACTGAGCCTGGTGCCAGATATATGGGCATGGCAACCAGTCCAGTACTGAGCCTGGTGCCAGATATATGGGCATGGCAACCAGTCCAGTACTGAGCCTGGTGCCAGATATATGGGCATGAACAACCAGTCAAGTACTGAGCCTGGTGCCAGATATATGGGCATGAACAACCAGTCCAGTACTGAGCCTGGTGCCAGATATATGGGCATGAACAACCAGTCCAGTACTGAGCCTGGTGCCAGATATATGGGCATGAACAACCAGTCCAGTACTGAGCCTGGTGCCAGATATATGGGCATGAACAACCAGTCCAGTACTGAGCCTGGTGCCAGATATATGGGCATGAACAACCAGTCCAGTACTGAGCCTGGTGCCAGATATATGGGCATGAACAACCAGTCCAGTACTGAGCCTGGTGCCAGATATATGGGCATGAACAACCAGTCCAGTACTGAGCCTGGTGCCAGATATATGGGCATGAACAACCAGTCCAGTACTGAGCCTGGTGCCAGATATATGGGCATGAACAACCAGTCCAGTACTGAGCCTGGTGCCAGATATATGGGCATGAACAACCAGTCCAGTACTGAGCCTGGTGCCAGATATATGGGCATGGCAACCAGTTCAGTACTGAGCCTGGTGTCAGATATATGGGCATGAACAACCAGTCCAGTACTGAGCCTGGTGCCAGATATATGGGCATGAACAACCAGTCCAGTACTGAGCCTGGTGCCAGATATATGGGCATGAACAACCAGTCCAGTACTGAGCCTGGTGCCAGATATATGGGCATGGCAACCAGTCCAGTACTGAGCCTGGTGCCAGATATATGGGCATGAACAACCAGTCAAGTACTGAGCCTGGTGCCAGATATATGGGCATGAACAACCAGTCCAGTACCGAGCCTGGTGCCAGATATATGGGCATGAACAACCAGTCATTGGGGACACTTGACACTTGCACCCAATGCTTTCACTAACCCCCGTATTATTAAACATACCGGTATTGTATGGGTTAAAAAAAACACCTGCCCGTTGCTCAATTGACCACTTGCGAGTTTCAGACTATAAGGAAGTTGGAGCCGTAAGCATCGATATTAGACAGTAATTTAATAGTAATGTAGGTTTCTGATGGATACAAAGTATGTTGAATTGGGTTTGTATGTATGTATATAAGTGCTGCAACCGTGTATTGCTGGTAGTTCTGCTAAATATCGATGTCTAAGTCTTGAGCTTCCTTAGAACCTCAAACTCGCAAGTGTTTAATTGGCTTTGATATATATGTTGCGACACTCATCACTATACTCTATTTTTTCCCAGCTGATCGTAAATTGAATCTCTTATTGGCTGACTTCTCGATACTTTATGGAAATATATGAAACTACTATGGCTGTGTGTCGTATAAATGCCAAGTTTTCATAATTAACCATCATCTTTCGCTACTAAATCTACCTTATAGCTGAGTAACCAAGATGGAAACATGACAATTTACCCTCAGCTGGAGAAAAATAGACTATAAACACATAGCATTCATGGCATCGTGGCCTACATGTACCACCGAAGAATCTTACCTCAAATTACATGGCCGACACCAATTAACCCTTTCTAGATACGATGACGTATTTCTGTCTTGGGATTCTGGTTATTACTAGACGAGTTTATTGAGATTATGAAGGGTGTATGGAAGTTATAGAGGCTTAAGGGGAGATCTCCACTTGAGGGATTTTTTTCTTGAACCCTTTCTCCCTCATGTTTAGCCCCATTGCTTTTGATATTATAAAACGTTTGCCCCATTAGTTTAGCGATTTTAAGAACTTTCACCCCATATTAAGACCTTTCGTGCAATTCAGGTGTCGATTTTATCCTGGCGAGCGATAGCGAGCCTGTAATTTAAGAGGAACCGGCCTTTGGCCGGGAAATTTTTCTACCGAAAAATGTACAAATTTATCTTGAAAGGGACTCAGGGGGTGTAATTTTAAGCTTGATGGAGGTCTAGGGAACAAACTAAATACCTCCCCTTAATTGAGATAGTCTATACCCTTTTAATTCCCACAGACCCTCACTACGCTACTTAAAATCATCTAATGCTAGCCAGAATAAACTCTCACTAATGCGGCATAATCTTCAAGGGGTTAATCGCTCACTTACTTAACCCCTTCTGTACCGGCGACGTCATATTAATTTTATTCAAGGTAATATTCAAGGTTATTTCAAGGTAATATTCAAGGTAATATTGGACGATTGTATTCAGTTTTAGGAAAGACGTCGGCCAATTTAAAGGCTAGAAACTATCTCAATGCATCCTTTTAGCTACCATATATATACAAAGCCACTCCAACAGCTTCCTCTCTCTCCAACACCCCTTCTCCCCTTTCTACACGTTTCAGAAAAATAGGAAAAGTAGAATGTAAATACGAGGTGCCGTTGTAAAGGCTTAAATTCTCGAGGGCAGACCGTGGTAAGTTAAGGGGAGGCAGACCGTTTTTCTGCACCCCCTTCTCCCTAATGTTTAGCCCCACTAGTTTTGAGATTTTAAGACGTTGGTTCCATTAGTTTGGGGATTTTATGACCTTTCACCCCATTTCTTTGTCAATATTAGGACCCTTCGTGCCAATTAGGTGCGGATTTTTTCCTGGCGAGCGATAGCTAGCCTGTATTTTTTGAAGGAATCGGACTTTGACCGGGACATTTTTCTACCGAAAAATGTACAAATCTATATTGAAGGGGGGGTCTAGGGGGTGTTTTTCTAAGCTTGATGGAGGTCTAGGGAGGAAACTAAAAGAAATATATGAATAAATGAATTAATAGACCAAACAAACAGCCACTGTCCCCTTAACCCCTTGAGGATATAAAACACAATTTGTTTCTATATTTCTGGCAATTATTACACAATATTATTCAGATTAGGAAGGGTATATGGCAGACAGAGGGTTAACCCCTTCAGACTCATATGACGCAGAGGTTGCCAGATTAGCAATAAGAAATAGAGTTCTCTCACTCTTATAATTACTTCTCCAAAATTAGTTTTCTGCTCACAGCTAACTCAAAGACAACTGCAGAGGTTGAAGTAACTAAACTAAAGGTTTCTAAATACCCCTGATGGTAACAAAGGCTTTAAAGTATCCCCAATAGGCTCAACACAGCTAACTCAAAGACAACTGCAGAGGTTGAAGTAACTAAACTAAAGGTTTCTAAATACCCCTGATGGTAACAAAGGCTTTAAAGTATCCCCAATAGGCTCAACACAGCTAACTCAAAGACAACTGCAGAGGTTGAAGTAACTAAACTAAAGGTTTCTAAATACCCCTGATGGTAACAAAGGCTTTAAAGTATCCCCAATAGGCTCAACACAGCTAACTCAAAGACAACTGCAGAGGTTGAAGTAACTAAACTAAAGGTTTCTAAATACCCCTGATGGTAACAAAGGCTTTAAAGTATCCCCAATAGGCTCAACACAGCTAACTCAAAGACAACTGCAGAGGTTGAAGTAACTAAACTAAAGGTTTCTAAATACCCCTGATGGTAACAAAGGCTTTAAAGTATCCCCAATAGGCTCAACACAGCTAACTCAAAGACAACTGCAGAGGTTGAAGTAACTAAACTAAAGGTTTCTAAATACCCCTGATGGTAACAAAGGTTTAAAGTATCCGCAATAGGCTCAACACAGCTAACTCAAAGACAACTGCAGAGGTTGAAGTAACTAAACTAAAGGTTTCTAAATACCCCTGATGGTAACAAAGGTTTTAAAGTATCCCCAATAGGCTCAACACAGCTAACTCAAAGACAACTGCAGAGGTTGAAGTAACTAAACTAAAGGTTTCTAAATACCCCTGATGGTAACAAAGGTTTTAAAGTATCCCTAATAGGCTCAAAATCGCGTCATATGTCGGAGAGGGTTAATCGAGACAGTCTTTACCCTTTTAACTCCCACAGATCCTACCTGAGCCGTATAGAATCTACTAATGATAGCCAGTATAAACTGTTAACACGCGTCCTAGTCCTCACAGGGTTAATAAGGAAATAGCCTCCTTCACCACAGATAGTTAGTTAAAATAGGACTTCAGAGGCTATCAACACTTCTGGATTATTAAGCCAGCACACTGTAAGTCAAGAATAGCGACGGGACTGGAACCCCTTTTCGAGAACTCCAGTCCCTTCTTACCACAGACCTATTATCAACTATCCACTTGACACTGACAAGGAAGACCGGTAGGAGACAGAAACCGCATTGAAGGAACCGTTCGTAGTCGTGTTTAGGAATTTCTGGAAAGTTTTTGGAGTCAGTTCTGATACACTGGCGAACACTTATCCTAAACTACTCTCTCCCTCTCTCTCGCTCTCTGAAAAATTTGTCTCGGCTCTTAGGGGATAGCAACAGATTTACCCTGAAACATGTTGGTAGGCCTTTTGAGGGATGAGCCTCTACAACGGCACCTCATATTCTACTTTTCGAAGAGTGTTGACAGGGGAAAAAGGGTGTTGGAGAGAGAGGAAGCAGTTGGAGTGGCTTTGTTGTGTGTGGTATTAGTCTGTGTACGTCGTCTAGGTGTACTACCCGGCCGGCGGCGTTCCCGTGTTATCGTCAAATTAATCGTACTTCCGGACAGTTCTCGACAGTGCCAACTTTACAAGAGGTGTATAAAGTGTTTGTGAAAATGTGAAATGAATGATCCTGAAAACAATGTTTGAGGATATACAGTTATTAGCTTAATTTATAACACGTTTATGATTCCAGTATCTGCCGCCAGGGTGATTCGCCACCAGACAATAATATCCAGTGTCAACATTTGTGATCGTAAGTGAAGCAGCGAACCACCTGTGAGTCATGCCTTTAAATATGTGAACTTGGTCTTGGAGGTACAGTCACGAACATAAATACTGCGACACCAACTAGATAACATTCGCCCCTTCGTTTCCAGAGGTATTGCTAAAAAAATGTTCAAACCCATTATTATTAATTAACTTGGTATAAACGTTTCGTGATGAAGGAGTTGACGTCATCTAGTTGATGTCGCAGAATTTATGCTCGTGACTAGAGTCGCAGCCATTAATTCGCTTACATTATGAAGCCTCGAACTGATTAAATGAGAAATGTTAATATCTGGCAAATAATTAATAAAGAGATTAAATTCATCCAGAGACAGCTTTGTAAATTTATGCATAATAATTATTAACCACGACTGTACGTACAACAATAAAACAAATAAAAATACTAACTATCAAAAGATGAGGGAAATGGTTGCGCAGTTGACTCTCATGGCGCAAGTGAACAGTTGGAAGAGACAAATACGAACTTTCCATCTCACTCCAATTTAACCAAAAGAAGATGGACGATATAAAAAGAAACTGTGGTAAGCAAAAGGAAGATATGGAGGTGATGATGGAGGAAATAGACGGTAACAAGAAACAAACAATCGTAATTCTTTACCTATACGGCTGCCGTATTTCTCCTTTAAAAACCTTACTAGATTGTCTGATATGAGATTAGGAACCCATACAATACTTAATTTTAGCTCGGTGAAGCATAGTTTAGGAGATAGAAGGGTAGCATTCAAGGAGACTAGTGCAGGACTCTTCTTCTTCTTACCTCTGACCGGGTATAGGCTATCCTGGTGTTACTACCCTATACCCATTTGAAAGGACATTAGCCTAACCTATCAACCTTACCTAACCTAACCTAGTATTATAGGTGGGGGCTGCTGCCCCCACACCCCCGCTTTGACTTAGATTTTTGGTGTATTTGTCTGTGAAGTGGGTATTTTTCAATTTGTTGATAACGAAAATCCTCCATGCGGACTATATGGAGAAAAATATGGCGAATCTATTGGTGCCTATTTTCCCTAATAAATTGTTTCTCATAACGTCGCACTAGTGTCCTTGAATATTATCGATAGAAGATCCTGATCACTAATGACTGGATTTTGATTTTCGGACACTGTTATTTTTTACCTGGGCTTCCACACGAGTCCTTAATAATATTGTTTATTTTGGGGGGCTGACTGGCCCCTTGAGTGCGCTACCACTTACGCTACCAGGCTGTGTGTGTGTGATTTTTAATTTATTTAAAATATATTGAGAGTATGGCATGTGTATGTAGCCAACAATAGCATAGATAGGACATAAATTAAGAAGAGGGAATGATAAAATAATAAATTAAGCAGTTTATTTAAGTCCATTAATGCATACTATATGCAATTCTTTAGAGCGACACATAATGACGATCTGCCATCTACCCATCGTTCCCTCAACTATCGATGAGGTCACTGTACAGCTTACGTCCTTTATCAACCAAACTCTCTATCAGGAGGACCACCAGGCTCACCAGGAACCCGCACCCGAGGACGGCAAACATACCCTGCAAATAGTGTTTACCAAAGTTAAACATTAAACACGCCTTATTGATATACAGTATATATATATATATATATATATATATATATATATATATATATATATATATATATACAGTATAATATACTGTATATATATTTATTTATTTATTTTATTTTTATATATAATTATTGTATTTATTAAAAGTATATAGAGTATTGTGCGTCATTACCCATAGATTAGTGAGTGTCAGTACAGAGTTGACGGTGATGGTTCTTGGTAGATTGTTGCACCGGGTGGCGTTGGCTCGTTCATACTTCATCCATCTGTCATATAGGCCGGACTGCACAAGCGCCGCGGCCCTGGACAAGCGGAATATATAGTCAAGTGAATACATTTACATTATTTAACTCCACATGCACTCACATACATACTCACACGCGCACACACATACATACGCGCACACACAATTACGTGAATCACTAACCTCTGCAATCGGAGTACAAATTGCGAGCTTATGGACACCCAGCTGTTTAATTAAGTGAAAATGGTACCTGGGTTCGTGGTCGATAATATGGTCCCATATTTGTCTTGTGTTGTGGCAAAAGGCAAGGCCATAAAAAAAAAAAAAAAAAAAAAAAATCCAAATGACTTCCTTCCCTTGTCATTTTACTTCAGAACCATATATGTTAAATTTTATTATATTTTCAATTTTTGTAAAAATGTGTGTTTGTACATACGTAGCTGATACATTAATAATTACATAATATATACAAAATACGTCCGATATGCACCCCGTGAGAAAGGGATATATTATCGGGTAACTTACACTTTGTTCAGTCCCGGGATCAGTAAGCCTTTCTTCTGGGTCACGAAGCCAATGTGAGAGGTCGCGTAAACACTCCGGGCAACATAGAAGTCACATCTGCCTAGTAAGATAAGTTTACATTATATTCAACAATGGCTCTGTCTCGAGTCGGCAACCCCCAGAAAAAAAAAAAAAAATGGAAAATAGTAAAAGTGGGGAATGGGCCTGAGTAAATAGATAGATAGATGGATAGATAGATAGATAGCTAGATATTCAGGAAGGTCTTCAGGACACCGTAAACTTGTAATTCAAATTACTTGTATGCAAATTATACAGAACATATTGCCCTATTGTCCTATTGTGGTTACCACTAGACGATTTTCTTTCGCTTATATTCTACCTCCAGGGCTCAAAGGGGTAATTGATACGATCTGTATAAACCTTTTCAATGTCACAGGTCCTTCTTAGAACTCCGCAAAATCGTCTAGTTTTAGCCAGAATCAAAGGTAAAATGGCGTCATCCTGTTGATGGAGTTAAGGGGAGACTGACCGTTTGTTTGGTCTATTAATTAATTTATTCATATATTTTTAAAGTTTCCTCGCTAGACCTCCATCAAGCTTAGAAAAACACCCCCTAGACCCCCCTTCAAGATAAATTTGTACATTTTTCGGTAGAAAAATGTCCCGGCCGAAGGCCAGTTCCTCTTAAAATTGCAGGCTCGCTATCGCTCGCCATGAAATAGACACCTAAATGGCACAAAAGGTCTTAAAATTGACAACGAAATGGGGCGAAGGGTGTTAATATCGCCAAACTAATGGGCCGAACGTCTTATAATCTCAAAACTAGTGGGGCTAAGCATTAAGGAGAAGGGGGTCCAGAAAAAGGTCTGCCTCCCCTTAGATAACAACCTATGAAAGAGAAGTCGTTGATGACCAGATTTCTGAAGGTGAGTTCGGAGCCCAGCAGTACGTGACTCCCGCTGCGAACAATGGTCTGGAGGCTCTTGGTCATGTCGCCGAAGGTTACCGAGGTGGTGCGGTCAGTCTCCAATAGGTCGCCAACTTCTCGGAAAATACCCGATGTCGCCCTCTGGAAAAGAATACGTAAATAAAACGCTCTTAACCCCTTCAGTACCGGTGACGTCCTTTTCATTATATCCTGGCTGCTGTTAGACGTTTATATTCAGCTTAAAAAGGGCCTCCAGCAATTAATCCTCTCCGACATATGACGCGATTTTGAGCCTATTAGGGATACTTTAAAGCCTTGGTTACCATCAGGGGTATTTAGAACCCTTTAATTTAGTTACTTCAACCTCTGCAGTTGTCTTTGAGTTAGCTGTGTTGAGCCTATTAGGGATACTTTAAAGCCTTGGTTACCATCAGGGGTATTTAGAAACCTTTAGTTTAGTTACTTTAACCTCTGCAGTTGTCTTTGAGTTAGCTGTGTTGAGCCTATTAGGGATACTTTAAAGCCTTGGTTACCATCAGGGGTATTTAGAACCCTTTAGTTTAGTTACTTCAACCTCTGCAGTTGTCTTTGAGTTAGCTGTGGGCAGAAAACTAATTTTGGAGAGGTAATTATAAGAGTTAGAGAACTATTTCTTATTGCTAATCCTGCAACCTCTGCGTCATATGAGTCTGAAGGGGTTAATAGGGTTCGAACTATCTCACTTAACCGATTTTACTACTACAGATTCTTCTTGAACTGCACTAAGTCGTCTAAATATAGCTAAATTATAAATATGTACAGTAAATGAAGGATTCAATTACCTTATATTACAAGCAATAATTATTTAAGCAATCATTGCGAGACATAGCGATATTAGAATAAAGCTTTCTGAAGTTATGCTATATACAAACATAACTCGAATCAGATAGTTTGTTTTACTTACCCGAAAATACTGCGTTAGGACATTCTTGCCAACAAGTAGAATTTTGACGTCATCATCTACGACATGTCTTAAGCTTTGGTAGGGATTATTAATAAATCTGACCGCCAGCATGGACATGAGGTTACCAACATAACTCTGTGCCATCACCACCATCATCAACATCCACACACCCAGCACCACACGCTCCCACCACCTCCAGCCATCTTTAGGTTTCAGCAAGTCTGCATTGAAAAGAATATTTGTTTTACATCCGCGCTACGAAAAATTACGCTGCAGTGTCTTGATAGCGTAATGCATAAGTGCGCGGAATTCCGATGTGAGTATCCTAGGTTCGAGTCCTTGGAGTGCCACATGTATTTGTTGATTTCATTAATTGAGTTAAGAAGTAAAGTCGGTTGGTGGACAATATAAAATAATTCATTATACTATATAGGTGACATTGTAAAGGCTTATCCCTCAAAACCTAGAATATTTGCTTTACCTCTGTGTTACGAAATATTACGTTGACTGATAATAATTTTAATATATAGATGCCGTTGTAAAGGCTAAAGCTTAATACCTTCATTTGACCTGATATATAATTGAAAGCAAGATATATCGTGCCTTACCTTCGAGTAAGAAGATTCGCACAATGTTGTAGGCATTCCTGTTTGTTCTGTAAGTGTTTTGAGCGTTGATAGGAAGGCAGGAAGGCAGAATGAGCATCACAGAGACAACAGCCACCAACACTACAAGTAAGGCCACCCATACCAGTGGTGTCAGGGGGTGAGCGAACCCCCAGGGGTCCACCTCAGGGTTACCCCGGGCTGCCAGAACACCAAACCCACTGGTGAAGAAGTACGTGCTGAAGTCCACGAACTTATTGCGACTGTAGCTCATGAAGAAGGGCCCGGGAGATAAGTCAGCTTCCTGAAATGTTCATTACTATACCCTGTTCCAAAAAGGGAGGCCAGAAATCGTTAACCCCTACCTTTGTAACTCAAAAGAGGCTAGAGCAAATGGGCTGTACATTTCTACACCTTTTCCCTGGCTGACCCTTCCCAAAATGGTAGAACTATTAGCTTCATTAGTCTAGTTGTTTGCGAATTATAGAGGTTATTGTTCAAAAGTGTTTGCATACTTATTTGGAACAGGGTATAGTTTACTGAAGGTTTTTATATTGGTAGTCACTAACGGCCAATTACATTCATGTTTTATATTGGTAGTCCCTAACGACCAATTACATTCATGTTTTATATTGGTAGTCACTAACGACCAATTACATTCATGTTTTATATTGGTAGTCACTAACGGCCAATTACATTCATGTTTTGTATTGGTAGTCACTAACGGCCAATTACATTCATGTTTTATATTGGTAGTCACTAACGGCCAATTACATTCATGTTTTGTATTGGTAGTCACTAACGACCAATTACATTCATGTTTTATATTGGTAGTCACTAACGGCCAATTACATTCATGTTTTATATTGGTAGTCACTAACGACCAATTACATTCATGTTTTATATTGGTAGTCACTAACGACCAATTACATTCATGTTTTATATTGGTAGTCACTAACGACCAATTACATTCATGTTTTGTAAAGTCTGATATTTTTAAGAAGTAAAATAAGGAATGTTCATGAGTGCAAATATCCACTTGAGGGACTTGTTTCTTGACCCCTTTCTCCCTCATGTCTAGCCCTATTGCTTTTGAGATTTTAAGACGCTTGCCCCATTAGTTTGGTGATTTTAGGAATTTCCACCCCATTCTGTCAATTTTAAGACCTTTCATTCCATTTAGGTGTCGATTTTATCCTGGCGAGCGATAGCGAGCCTGTAATTTAAGAGTAACCGGCCTTCGGCCGGGAATTTTTTCTACCGAAAAATGTACAAATTTATCTTGAAAGGGGGTCAAGGGGGTGAAATTTTAAGATTGCTGGAGGAGTAGGAAACAAACTAGAAACCTCCCCTTAAGTAAACAAATAGTTTTTCAATCATGTTTTTAAGAACAATGTTTATAATAATGATACAAATAATCTACGTCATTGGCGTACATTCGAAATTCAACAGCATCAATTCATCAAGGGGTTAACCCCGTCTGTACCGGCGCCGTTTTTTACATTTGATTTTGGCTACACGATTTTACTAAGCTTAGGAAGGACATATGGTTGCTAAAAGGACTAATTGAGATAGTCTGTAGCCTTTGAATGGGTAGAGGTCCTTCCTAAGCTAAATATAATCGTCTAATAGTTGCCAGAAGAAGGACGCCACCGGTAATGGAGGAGTTAAACAAGTTGGTACCAATATTGTTAACAATGCATTTCACTGAAGCCGGTATCACACGAGAGCTTTTATAGTCAACATTCGATGATCAACATTTTTCTGGCAACATTTCTGGAATATTTTGTACTGGTATCGGAAACTAGACTGATGGTATATGAATTTAAGTGACCGAAATAGTATAAATGTTGACCTCATAAGCTGCCAGACCAGTGTTAAGGATAAATGTTGAGTGAAAAAGCGTTCGGGAGATTTCCACTTGAGGGATTTTTTTCTTGACTCCTTTCTCCCTCATGTTTAGCCCCATTGCTTTTCTAATTTTAAGACGTTCGCCCCATTATTTTGACGATTTTAAGAACTTTCGACCCATTTCTGTCAATTTTAAGAACTTTCGTGCCATTTAGGTGTCGATTTTATCCTGGCGAGCGATAGCGAGCCTGTAATTTAAGAGGAACCGGCTTTCAGCCGGGAAATTTTTCTACCGAAAAATGTATAAATTTATCTTGAAAGGGGCTCAAGGGGGTGAAATTTTAAGCTTGATGAAAACGTAGGGAACAAACTAAATACCTCCCCTTAAGGGAACGCTTCGTGTTGCATGTATGAGAAGTTGGCTTGTTTTATGCTACAGTCCCTTGTGAAAATTCGTGAACTCCCTATGTATTTATTGATGTGATTATAACTAAATGTACCTAACATCAAATATAAAAGACGTCACCGGTAAATTTGTCTATCGAAAAATGTACAAATTTAGCTTCCTGCCACCGGTACAGAAGGGTTAATGCATATTCCAACGTTACTTTTTTTTTTTTTCTATATTCCAACTATAAAGCCGGTATCACACGAGCGTTTTTTCCCTCAACATTTATTTCTCAACACTGGTCTGGCAGCTTATGAGGTGAACATTTATAATATATCTGGGTCACCTACGTTCACCTATCATCACTCTAGTTTCCGATACCAGTGCAAAATATACCATAAATGTTACCAGAAAAATGTTGATCATCGAATGTTGAGTATAAAAGCTCTCGTGTGATACCGGCTTAAGGGGAGATTTCCACTTGAGGGATTTTTTTCTTGACCCCTTTCTCCCTCATGTTTAGCCCCATTGCTTTTGAGATTTTAAGACCTTCACCCCATTAGTTTGGCGATTTTATGAACTTTCACCCCATTTATGTCACTTTTAAGACCTTTCGTGCCATTTAGGTGTCGATTTTTTCCTGGCGAGCGATAGCAAGCCTGTAATTTAAGAGGAACCGGCCTTCGGCCTGGACATTTTTCTACCGAAAAATGTACAAATTTATCTTGAAAGGGGGTCAAGGGGGTGTAATTTCAAGCTTGATGGAAGTCTAGGAAACACACTAAAAATCTCCCCTTAAAAGGGTACTGCTTGGTTTTTGGTCTATGTATTTATTAATTTATTATTTTTGAGTTTCCTCGCTAGTCCTCCATCAAGCTTAAAATAGCACTCCTTAGACCCCCTTTCAAGATAAATTTGTACATTTTTCGGTTGTTGTTGTTGTTGTTTTTCCCCAAGCTGCCTGGCAGAACAGCCCCAAGGCCCCGAGCAAGGCCAAGGCGATAACCGAGCGCCCCCACAGAACCCTCCCTGCCTACCACAATAAAGCCTGGGGACCGAAGCCACTCCATGGCGGGGAGCTGAGGAGGGTGCGGAAACGCCCGGAAAACCAAAGCCCCACCCACGGCCCTGTGCCCCTCAGCAATTATGAAGAGAAAGTTGAGGGGCTAAGGAAAGATGTGACGCTTTGGCTTCCAATCTTGGTAGATTAGGAGGTCAATCCACGCGAGAGACGCCGTCACTTGAGATCTAGAAAATATATAAGTAAAAGGAACAGCCAGAGTAAGCTATGGGTATGGCAGAGATCGCTCAGTTCTCACTCTGATAGACCAGCCCATCACCACATGACTAGAACCCAATCCTCTCAGCATCAGCTAGGAAAGGCCCTAGAAAGCCGCCTTTGGCGGGGGGATAGCTCCCCTATTTCAACCCTTTTCGGGGTTGGGCACCCGCCACATTTTTCGGTAGAAAAATGTCCCGGCCGAAGGCCGGTTCCTTCTAAAATTATAGGCTCGCTATCGCTCACCAGGAAATAATCGACAGCTAAATGGTACGAAAGGTCTTAACATTGACGAAGAAATGGGGCGAAAGGTCTTAAAATCAACAAACTTACGGCACGAAAATCTTAAAACCTCAAAACTAATATGCTAAACATGAGGAAGAAGAAGGGGGTGTCCCGAAAAATGCGATTAATAAAACCCACCTCGCGAATTATGAGACCCATCATGCCGCTCCAGGTCCCGTCCCTTTGAAGAGAACCTATGCTGCTGTCTGGGGGCATCACAAAGGTGTACCTGGGGAACACAAAGGAGGAGACATGGACGGGGTGAATACATTATACCCTGGTTGACTCTTCCCGATTGGTAGAAATATTAACTCGATTAGAAGAATACCTACATAATATCCTGGTTGACTCTTCCCGATTGGTAGAAATATTAACTCGATTAGAAGAATACCTACATAATATCCTGGTTGACTCTTCCCGATTGGTAGAAATATTAACTCGATTAGAAGAATACCTACATAATATCCTGGTTGACTCTTCCCGATTGGTAGAAATATTAGCTCGATTAGAAGAATACCTACATAATATCCTGGTTGACTCTTCCCGATTGGTAGAAATATTAGCTCGATTAGAAGAATACCTACATAATATCCTGGTTGACTCTTCCCGATTGGTAGATATATTAGCTCGGTTACTGTAGTTGAAAAGTTGACAGGATGAATAATTATACCCTGGTTGACTCTTCCCGATTGGTAGAAATATTAGCTCGATTACTGTAGTTGAAAAGTTGACAGGGTGAATAATAATACCCTGGGTGACTCTTCCCAAATGGTAGATATATTAGCTCGATTACTCTAGTCGAACAGTTGACAGGATGAATGAAAAAGCACCATCCCCTGGGTGACTCTTCCCAAATGGTTGAAATTTATTATTGGGATTTCTTAGTGGTAAAGCTGGCAGGGTTCTGTGGGGGCACTCGGTTATGGCCTTGGCCTTGCTTGGGACCTTGGGGCTGCTCAGCCAGACAGCCTGGGGAACAACAACAACAACAACAGCAGCTTGTAGGTGATTCAAGTCTCCCATACATGTAGCTGATAAACTTGCTCGTTTGATGCCAGATTAAGGGGACTTTGCTCCCTAGATCTCGATTAAGGCTTAAAAGACCCCCACAAGACCCCCACCACCACCTCATCGAGACCCCCACAAGACCCCCACCACCATCTCATCGAGACCCCCACAAGACCCCCACCACCACCTCATCGAGACCCCCACAAGACCCCCACCACCATCTCATCGAGACCCCCACAAGACCCCCACCACCACCTCATCGAGACCCCACCACCACCTCATCGAGACCCCCACCACCATCTCATCGAGACCCCCACAAGACCCCCACCACCACCTCATCGAGACCCCCACAAGACCCCCACCACCACCTCATCGAGACCCCCACAAGACCCCCACCACCACCTCATCGAGATAAATTTGGTCATTTATTGGTAGAAAAATGTCCCGGTCAACCAAAGGCCAGTTCCTCATAAATTGAAGCTTTGCTGTCGCTCGCCAGGACAAAATTTACACCTATATGATATTGACGTTAAATTGGAGCAAAAAGGTTTAAAATCGCCTAACTACTGGAGCGAACGTTTAAAAATTGCAAAACTAATCGGGCTAAACATGAGGGAGAAGGAATACAAAAATGTCAGGAACGCATATAAATGTCTTACGTAAAGTTCATATATTGCGCCACAAACGGTATGATGTTCCCCGCCGGGCCGGTGAAGGTGAGCCTCTTGCCCCCCGGTGTCTGAGGGTCATCCACCATCACTGCTCGCTGGTTGGGCATCTGGGTCACCGTCACCACTATGTTGGGACGATGGCTGAACCTGATAACAGAATATAAATAATCATCAAAAATTATGTATAAATATTGTGTCAGTATACAAATATCGGGAGGTCGGGGGCCGGAGGAGTGCTGGGGTGCCCTTAGTGATCCCTGGTCTCTGGGTTTTCTCCTGGGCGACCTAGATGTGTATTTTTTTATTTTTGTGATGTGTTGGGTTTTCCCTGTTCGGGCTCTGTCTCGAGTCGGCCACCCATAGAGCTATGGGGTTTGTGCCTGAGTATATACATACATACATACATTAAACAATATTGCAGTCAAAGGTCGGGTTCTGCTAAATTGCAAGCTCCCGATAGTTCACCCAGAAATGATTCGACCCATGCAAGGGTAAACCTGGGCTGAGTTGATTTAATTTAATTTTCACCCAACCAAACACGAGAATCATTAATCTATATTTTATTAATTTCACCACAACACCAAACACCCCCAATGAAATTAATTAAAGTATATATGATCCGCCGGGATTCGAACCCGGGTTATCACACACATATTTTTGCCACCTTAACCATTACACCACCAGGACGGTTAAAGGTTTATGCACACGCCTACGACTTATTATCCATTAAGTAATGGTATAAGCGTGTAAGTTCTCTATGTGGTGTCCTGGGTTCGAAGCTCTGGGGGATCATACGCTTTCATTAACTTCATTGGGAGTTATTGGTGTTAAGAACAATATAGGTATTGTTAATATCTGACAAATACACGTGAGCTACTAAAATGGTTTTACTCTAACCCCGAGTTGCGTGGGAATACTTGTACAAATCCCTGTATGGTATCCTGGAATATGGGTCCTACGACTTGGTCCTAAATATATTCTATCAACTTACTTTAGAAATTTTTCTGGGTATAAAGATGGCGCAGATACAACCAGTCCCTTCTCAGCAGTCCAGGTCGCTACTCTCTGCGGCGGCGACTCTGGATCGGTATAGGGCACCAGAAAGTACAAGCTCACCCTGTAGAAAACGGAATTGCTATAGTGACCCCTTGAGGATTATGACGTATTTTAGCAGTTAATTTGGCTATCATTAACGGGAGATCTCCACTTGAGGGATTGTTTTCTTGACCCCTTTCTCCCTCATGTTTAGCCCCATTGCTTTTGATATTATAAAACGTTTGCCTCGTTAGTTTAGCTATTTTAAGAACTTTCACCCCATATTAAGACCTTTCGTGCCATTCAGGTGTCAATTTTATCCTGGCGAGCGATAGCGAGCCTGTAATTTAAGAGGTACCGGCCTTCGGCCGGGACATTTTTCTACCGAAAAATGTACAAATTTATCTTGAAAGGGACTCCAGGGGGTGTAATTTTAAGCTTGATGGAGGTCTAGGGAACCAACTAAAAACCTCCCCTTAATGGAGTTTGCTCTGTTTAGAAAGGATCTGTGGGAGTCAGAGGCCTAATTGAGTTGCTTTTGTCCTCTTAGATTCCTAGAGATCCTTCCTAAACTGCATTAAATCGACCGCTGATAGCAGAATAATCCTGAAGGGTTTAATGCTGCCGTGTAAATATATACAATAGAGTCTGATGGGGGCTTTTGGGATCCCCCCTTTTTCAATCCATTAGTTTTGATGTTTTCAAGCGTTTCACCCCATTAGTTTGGCGATAATGAAACGCTTCATCCCATTCATGTGTCGATATATTTCAAGGCAAGCGATAGCGAGCCTGTAACTTACAAGAAATTGGTCTTCGGTCAGGACATTGTTCTATCGAAGAATGTACACATTTAACTTGAAAGGGTCTGAGTGGATATTTTCTAGATCGAATGAAGGCTGGGAAGGTGGTTTTGTTAGTTAAGAGGACAAACTAAATGCGTATTGCTCGAAAATGGCAAAGGCAAGCAAAGTCCTCAATACTAAATAAATATAATATCATGACAACCCACAAGACGTCGGACCCGATAGTTTTAAGTGAACATACGTACTGAAAGCAGTGACAAGAAATAGGATGGTCAAAATGGAAGTAAAGAAGTCCTTGCATGACAGTGTGGTAATTCCGACACCGACTTACGGAAGCGAAGCATGGACGTTGTTGGAGAAACTCAGACCAAGAGTGAGAGGGGTGGTAATAAGTAACTTGGGAAGTGCGTGCGAAGTTACATGGAGGGATAGATAGACGAATGAGGAAGTAAGAAGGAGGTGTGGTGTGGAGGTAGATGTGCTGGAAAGTGTGAAAAGGAACACCTTGAGATGGTTCGGCCATATGGAACGTATGGGAAGCGAGATAATGACTAAGAGTGTGTACGAGAGCGAGGTGGAAGGACAGAGAGGGAGAGGTAAACCGAAAGAGAGGTGGAAGGATGGAGTGAACTTCAGTGAAGAAGTATATGGATGAAGGTGGTGCTGGTTGGGAGGAGGGGCGTCGACTGACTGGTGACAGAGGTGCATGGGGGCGTTTCGTTCGTAGCCACTCCTTCGGGGATCACGGCTTCAAGCAATAGATAGATAGATAGACGTACTTGAAGATGGTTGAGTCTTCATCAATAACAGCCAGTAGGGAGTTAGTTCTGGAGAAGGTCTTGTGAATGTGGTGGAGGGTCTGGAGGCGGTAGAGAGGGAGGCGGGTGAAGGTCAGCAGCCTCGTTGTCTGGACTGTCAGGAGGTGACTCTTGAAGGAGGACTCAGCGAAGGTGGAGAGAAACACAGGGTCGTCGCTCAACACCACCACCGTCACACACCACAGATCCTCACGAAGCTGATGGTAAAGCGGCAAAACACAAAGAGTCATTAATTAAGGGGAGATTTCCACTTGAGGGATTTTTTTCTGGACCCGTTTCTCCCGCATGTTTAGCCCCATTGCTTTTGAGATTTTAAGACGTTCGCCCTAGTAGTATTGACATTTTAAGACATTTTGCCCCATTTATGTCAATTTTAAGACCTTTCGTGCCATTAAGGTGTCAATTTTTTCCTGGTGAGCGACAGCGAGCCTGTAATTTAAGAGCAACCGGCCTCCGGCCGGGAAATTTTTCTACCGAAAAATGTACAAATCTATCTTGAAAGGGGGTCCAGGGGGTGTAATTTTAATCTTGATGAATACGTAGGGAACAAACTAAATACCTCCCCTTAACCGCTACTATACCGGCAAACTCTTTTATTGGCTTATTCTGGCCACAATTAGGCGATTACAGTCAGCTTAGGAAGGACCTTTAGCAATAATAAGGCTTCAAACTATCTCAACCAACCCTTTTAACTACCGCAGATCCCTCCTAAGCTGCATCATATCGTCTACATATAGTTAGCTTAAATTACAACAGACGTCGCTGGTCTTCTAAGGGTTAACCCGTTCGGTACCGGTGACAATAGCTACAAGGGTTGATTAAGATCATGGCTAGCCCTTTAATGGTTAGAGGTCCTTCCTTAACTTAAGGGGAGATTTCCACTTGAGGGATTTTTTACTTGACCCCTTTCTCCCTCATGTTTAGCCCCATTGCTTTTTAGATTTTAAGACGCTCGCCCCCTTTAGTTTGGCGATTTTAAGAACTTTCTCCCAATTTCTGTCAATTTTAAGACCTTTCGTGCCATTTAGGTGTCGATTTTATCCTGGCGAGCGATAGCGAGCCTGTAATTAAGAGGCACCGGCCTTCGGCCGGGACATTTTCTACCGAAAAATGTACACATTTATCTTGAAAGGGGGTCTAGGAGGTGTAATTTTAAGCTTGATGGAAGTTTTAGGAAGCAAACTAAAAACCTCCCCTTAATAATATCATCTAGTAATGCCAGAATATTATGGGAAGGACGTAATTGTCGGTAGAGAAGGGGTTAACCGCCAGAGGGTCATGACGCGTTTTGATAGTTTACTCTGGCTAATATTAGACTAATTCATACAGCTTGGCAAGGATCTGTGGAACTCATGAGGGTAAAGACCATCTCAATTCACCCTCCGTAACAAATGGGCTGTACATTTCCTCACCTATTCCCCATCTTACTCATGCAAATTGGACTCTTATCTATAATAATACCATAGGAATCCAGAGCACGTTACTATTTCTCCTGAAGTCAATGCTTACCTGCCTCACTGTAGCTGTTACTTGAGTGAACTGCTGAACTGTGTAATTGCTGTTCTGTTGCTGCATCACCTCGAACACTCCAAGTCCCCAGGGAGGCTGAATGTCAAGCATATCCTGAAATGAAGGCACACAAGTATAAGTACAAAGAAAACTATAAACAAAAATAACAATATAACTCTCTCTCTCTTGCTCTCGCTCTCTCTCTCTCTCTCTCTCTCTCTCTCTCTCTCTCTCTCTCTCTCTCTCTCTATCGCTCTCTCTCTCTCTCTCTCTCGCTCTCTCTCTCTCTCTCTCTGTCTCTCTCTCTCTCTCTCTATCTCGCTCTCTCTCTCAAAGCAGAAAGAGTATATTAGTGAAAATAAAGGAGTAACTAAAAAAAAAAATTCAGCAACAGAGCAAGGCATCTCAATAGTGTTATCAACCCTTCCAGTACCGGTGCCGCCCTGTTAACTGTATCCTGGCTACTGTTAGACGGTTTTATTCAGTTTAAAAAGGGCCTCCAGGAATCAACAGTCTTCGAACCATCTCACTGAACTCGTTTTACTACCACAGATCCTTCTAAAACTGCAGAAAATCATCTTAATATATCTAGAATAAAATATAAAATACGTTGCTGGCACAGAAGGGGTTAACTCATCTGACTATTCTCTGTTTTTTTTTTGCAGCTGGCGATAAGTTTAATCTGTTCGCAGCTAAATTTTCTATACTTAACTTTCTCACGTTCTTGACGCAATTTTGAGCCTATTAGGGATACTTTAAAGCCTTTGTTACCATCAGGGATATTTAGAAACCTTTAGTGTAGTTACTTTAACCTCTGCAGTTGTCGTTGAGTTAGCTGTGGGCAGAAAACTAATTTTGGAGAGGTAATTATAAGAGTGAGAGATCTCTATTTCTTATTGCTAATCTGGCAACCTCTGTGTCATATGGTCGTGAGAGGGTTAATAGAGAAACATGAAACTACAATGTTTCTGCATCATATTAAGGCCATTTATATAAAATTACCACCATATTTCACTACGAGATCTTCAAAATAACTGAGGAATATTGATGCGAACTTTGCAATTGACCGTCAGTTGGAAAAAGAAAACTTAGTCGACTGATAATTAAAAGAAACCACACTCGCAATTCATTCATACACATTTTACTGCCATACAAAATATCACGACAAGGAACTAGAACTTATGTGGGCAACTGTACATAATCCTTTGAGTATCAGTGACGAGTGTTATAACTATATATAGACGCTATTATGTTGCTTAGGAAGGCTCTATTGAAGCTAAATGGGTTGGCTATGATAGTTTGAAGCCTTATTATTGCCAGAGGTCCTTCCTAAGATGAATACAATCGTATGATAGTAGCCACAATATGATGAAAAGAACGTCACCG
This sequence comes from Paralithodes platypus, assembly GCA_032716605.1. NCBI lineage: Eukaryota > Metazoa > Arthropoda > Malacostraca > Decapoda > Lithodidae > Paralithodes > Paralithodes platypus. The sequence goes on along the minus strand of CM064578.1, from coordinate 36,994,377 downwards.
GTACTGTATGGGTTAATTAACTCATCTAATAAGTCAACTGATGACTAAAAGAAACCACACTCGTGATTCCCTCACACTAATTTTACTGTCCCACATAAGATCACGACGAGGAACAGAACTTAAGCCGGTATCACACGAGATATTTTTAGTCAACAGTGTATACCACATCCTTTACGTAGGGCACGTGGTACCCGTCTTGCAACTCAATCCCACCCCTACTCTGTGCAACTCTCCAACCCAAGAGTGAAACGTTACTCTCAAACTTTCTTCTACTCAACAGCTGAGCTCTGGAACTCTCTCCCAGAATCAGTCTTTCCCTCTTCCTATGACTTAAATTGCTTCAAACTCCGTGCGTCCAGGCATTTTGGCTCGAACGTCCCTTGATTTTGGCCCTGTCACTCTTTCAACTATGGGGGAGGCACTCGCTATAGGCAGTTCTGCCTTTTGTCTCCCTCAATCACATAGATTTTTTTTTTTTTTTTTGCACAGGTATCGGAAACTAGACTGATGGGGGATGAATGGTAACCGAAATACCTAAAATGTTGACCTCATAAGCTGCCAGATCAGTGTTGAGCATAAATGTCGAGGGAAAAAGCGCTCGTCTGTACCGGCAAACCGACCTTCAGTAGTGTGGCGTCCTTGGTACCGTCAGTCACCAGTAGCACAGTAGATCGGAGACACTGGTCGACACTCAGTAGGCTCGATACTGCCTCGCCTAGTAGAGCCTTGACTTCGCTTCTGGCATCTGGTAAATGGAGATAATTTATTTAGTAGTTAATTCCTTTATATATTTAGTTATTCATTCATTTATTTATTTTCTTAGTCTCCTTCCTAGATCTCCATTAAACTTGAAAACATACGCCCAAGCTCAATGTTTACATTTTTGGGTATGAAATGTCCCGGCCAAAGACCTGCTGCTTCTAAATTACAGGCTCGCTATCGCTCCCAAGGAAAATAATTACAACTATTATTGGTTTTCTTTTTCTTTTTTTGTTCTATGTGGATGAGGGAGACAAAAGAAAAAACTGCCTGTGACGAGTGCCTCCCCCAGAGTTGAAAGAGTGACAGGGCCAATATTAAGGAATTTTCGAGCCAAAATGTCTGAACACACGGCGTTTGAAGCAATTTAATTCATAGGATGAGGGCAAGATGGATTCAGGGAGAGAGTTCCAGAGCTTAGCTGTTGAATAGAAGAAAGATTGGGAGAATCGTTTTACTCTTGAGTTGGAGAGTTGCACAGTGTAGGGGTGGGATTGTGTTGCAAGACGGGTGCCACGTACCCTACGTAGAGGAGGTGGTATAGTTTACACTGAGAGAGCTCTGAGGAACACTGATTATTGTAGTAGCGATGGAATAGCGAGAGAGATGTAACATTGCGGCGAAGAGAGAGAAATTTAAGAGAATTTGTGAGTGGACGGGAGTTAATAATACGAAAGGCTTTCGTATGCCCTTTGGATCAATGGATAGCGCGCTTGACTCAATATCGAAAGGACTGTGGTTCGAATCCCGAGCAGGCGAGACAGATAAGGAGTTTCTTCACACCCGGTTCACTATTTCAGGACGACTTTTTTTTATTATCTCTTGTCTATCATTAAGGGGGGGTCACCGTTTTTTTTTCTTTCTCTCCTTTTCTCTCGTTCCCTGGCTTATATCCATTCGGCCCCATTCAGCCAACCGTTTTAAGACGTTTATCCCCATCCAGGTGTCTATTTTTTCGTGGCGAGCGATAGCGAGCCAGTATTGTATGGAGAAATCTGGCTTCGCCGGAGAAATTTTTCTATCGAAAAATGTGCAAATTTAGCTTGCTGTCAAAACAAAAATATATATATGATGGCTCGCTACCGCTCGCCAGGAAAATATTGACACCTGGATTGGGGTAAACGTCTTAAAACAGTAGGCTGAATGGGGCCGAATGGATACAAGCCAAAGAGAAAGGGAGAAAAAGAGAAAAAAAGCAAGGTGGGCTCCCTTAAACGATTTCAGTTAGTTTAGGAAGGACTTGAGACAGAGCCTGAGTATAAACTGAGATACTAAGAAGAATTTGAGAAAGACACTGAGGATAAATCAAGGTACTATTCGAGAACTGACCACCACAGCAGGGCGGGATTCGAGCCTGTACCAGTAGACCAGCAGCACCCAGGACCACCCACAGTCTCCCAGCACCACCACCAACACCACCACCACCACCACCACCACCAACCACCATCATCTTCTCGCTCGCTCCCAACACCTGGTACGGAGGATAGATTTATAACATCGAAAATATATAATTATGTAAAATATATAATTATGTAAAATATATAATTATGTAAAATATATAATTATGTAAAATATATAATTATGTAAAATATATAATTATGTAAAATATATAATTATGTAAAATATATAATTATGCAAAATATATAATTATGTAAAATATATAATTATGTAAAATATATAATTATGTAAAATATATAATTATGTAAAATATATAATTATGTAAAATATATAATTATGTAAAATATATAATTATGTAAAATATATAATTATGTATTAGTGTCCATGTTTATCCTGTTGATGGTTAAGGGGGGTGACCTGCTTTTTTTCTGTCCTTTTCTCTCTCTTTCTCTCTGGGTTGTATCCATTCGGCCCCATTTAGCCTTACTGTTTTAAAACGTTTATGCCCATCCAGGTGTCGATTTGTTTCCCCAGCATATTTTTAAAAATATGTTTGGCAGCAGGCTAAATTTGTAAATTTTTTGATAGAAAAATATCTCCGGCGTAGTCGGATTTATCCATAAACATTTCTCCATACAATGCTGGCTCGCTATCGCTCGCCAGGAAGAAATCTACACCTGAATGGAGATTAACGTCTTAAAACAGTAGGCTGATGGGGCCGAATAGATATAAGCCAGAGAAAGAGAGAAAAGGAGATACCCAAGCAGGTCACCCCCCCCTTAATGGAGTCCTTTAGCATCTGATATCTATATTCTTAACAACCCCTTCTAGACCGACGACATCTTTTTAACATTAATCTAGCTGTATTTAGACGATTTTGTACAGCTTAAGAAGGATCTGTGGTAGTAAAAATGGTTAGGTGAGAGAGTACGAAGCCTGTTAATCACTGGAGGTATTTTTTAAGCTGGATAAAATCATCTAATAGTGGCCAACATAAAGCTAAAAAGACCTCGCCGGTACAGAAGGGGTTAAGGGAAAAATATGATGTGCTATGTCTCCGTGTCATATTATTGTCAAATGTTTTTTTTTCTATGTGAATGAGGGAGACAAAAGGCATAACTGCCTGCAGCGAGTGCCTCCCCCAGATTTCAAAGAGTGACAGGACCGAAATCAAGGGACGTTCGAGCTAAAATGCCTGGACACACGAAGTTTGAAGCAATTTAAGTCATAGGAAGAGGGAAAGACTGATTCTGGGAGAGAATTCCAGAGCTCAGCAGTTGAATAGAAGAAAGTCTGAGAATGGCGTTTCACTCTTGGGTAGGACAGTTGCACAGAGTAGGGGTGGGATTGTGTTGCAAGGCGAGTACTACGTACCCTACGTAGAGGAGGTGGTATACACTGGGAAAGCTCCGAGGAACACCGAGTAATGTAGTAGCGATAGAATAGCGAGAGAGATGCAACATTACGGCGAAGAGAGAGAGAGAGAGATTGCAGAGAGTTGGTGAGTGGACAGGAGTTAATGATACGGAAGGCTTTCCTTTCTACTTTGTCTAGGAATGCAGTGTGAGAGGATCCTCCCCACACATGTGAACAATACTCAATACAAGGACGCACTGTGCCTCTGTACAGAGCAAGAAGCTGCGCAGGGGTAAAGAACCCCTTGAGGCGGTTGAGCACACCTAGCTTCTGGGAGGCTGCCTTAGCGAGACTGGTAATATGGTCTTTCCAAGTGAGAGCAGAAGAAAAAGAGACCGAGAACATTGAGAGAAGATGAAAGGTTGATAATTAGCAACATATGTCGCTACATAATCATGGTCATAGCGTAGTAATCAGGATGGAGAGATAGCCATTTACCATCAGCTTAAAAAAAACAAAAAAAAAAAAAACAAAAAAAAAAATCACCCAAGCAGGCACGGTGCGGTGACGTCCTTTTCATCATATTCTGGACACTATTAAGACGGTTTTATTCAGCTTAGGAATAATGTGTAGCCGTTAAAAGATTACATATTATTTCAATTAATCAAGAATCCATTAATACCGGCCGAAGGCCGGTAATTTACAGGCTCGCTATCGCTTTCCCAGAATAAATCGACATCTGAAAGGTATAAAGCGTTATATTTTCACCAAACTGATGGGGAGGAAACGTCTTAGGATTTCCAAAGTAATGGAGCGAACCAAGGCTATGAAAACGTTTGTAAAAGCAGAGTGATTAAGATGGAGACAATAGTTTAGCATACCGACCAATAGTAGATAGGGACGATTGCCTTCGACTTCATGACGACTTGACAGCCCTTGAAGACTAGGAAGCCAAGTGGCAGCTGACCTTCAGACCAGACAAATGCCACCACATATGTTTTACCCGCTCCAAGAAACCTGTCCCCTTTGCCTATAAACTCCATAATACCAACCTTGATACCGTCCATTCACATAAGTATTTGGGAGTCCACCTCTCAGCAGACATGAGGTGGAACACACATGTGAGTAGCGTCAGGGAAAAAGCCAACAAAGCCCTGGGGTTCCTGCGCAGACATCAAAATATTAGCTTTTAAAACACTAGCTCGACCACACATTGAATACTGCGACACGGTGACGGTAGTGACCCAGTGGCGGATCCAGCTCAGGCTTAAGGGGGGGGGGGGGGCTGATATACATGAGGGGCGCCATAATTCACACAATATTCTTTATATGTATTGTATTTCAGATAAAATGCAGTATATATCAGATGTAAGGGCGCAATTTTGGTCACTAAGGGGGGGGGGCCCCCCCCCCCCGTCTGGGATCCACACACTCACACCAACATTAATAAATTAGAAGCCATACAAAATACAGCGGCAAGATGGATCAGACGTGATGACAGACACACTACATCGTTCACTTTGCTTAAACAAGACATTAAATTAGAAACACTTCCATCAAGAAGACAAATACACGGACAACACAATGCAAGACACAATCACAAACACCCAAGTAGATATAGACAAACACACATATTTACACCCTACAAACATACGATCCACAAGAGGCAGCCACAACCGAAAATACCACACATACCAGGCAAGCACCCACATATTTGGGTACTAATTTTTTCCCCGTAGCATCGAAGAGTGGAATCACCTTTCATCTCATATAGTTAACAGTCCCAATCTTGATAGTTTTAAAGCCAGGATCACAAAAAAAAAAAAAAAAAAAAAAAAAGAGATATATATATATATATACCGTATATATATAATAATACAAAACAAAAAAAACATCTCCGTGATGTACACCCTATGTGGTGGATTACGATATTTTATTTCAAAACATATTATTTTATTAAGCGTTGTTTCCACATAGCGATTTTGATCAGTTATTTAGCCTTTATATTGTCTTTGTCCCAGTTTTGGTTTGTTTAGTTTGCAAGTTTTACATTATAATAATCATCAGCATCATCATCCTTCCCATTAGTCCCACAACTCCCGGTACAACCTACGCATATCATTCTGCCCGTGCCCAGCCCTCCGCGGGTCACTGGTGGCTTTTAAGAGCATGTAAGCATCTACAACTTTAATTCATAGGCTGCCCAACCACAATTGCCGTAAATATGCAGGAAATAACGCGTGTGTGATCTTGTTAAGGGGAGATCTTCACTTGAGGCATTTTTTTCTTTAACCCTTTCTCCCTCAGGTTTAGCCCCATTGATTTTGAGATTTTAAGACGTTCACCCCATCAGTTTGGCGATTTTAAGAACTTTCGCCTCATTTATGTCACTTTTAAGACCTTTCGTGCCATTTAGGTGTCGATTTTTCCCTGGCGAGCGATAGCGAGCCTGTAATTTAAGAGGAACCGGCCTTCGGCCGGGACATTTTTCTACCGAAAAATGTACAAATTTATCTTGAAAGGGGGTCAAGGGGGTGTAATTTCAAGCTTGATGGAAGTCTAGGGAACGCACTAAAAAGCCTCCCCTTAATCTAGTTATTTGCCTTGTGTTCTGCAATTATGAAATGCTAGGTTCGTTTGTCTCGGCGCAATTCAACCCAAACATTATAAATGATATAATGACAATGATAGGATTATAAATGATATAATGACAATGATAGGATTATAAATGATATAATGACAATGATAGGATTATAAATGATATAATGACAATGATAGGATTATAGGATTATCAATGAAACGACTTAAATTATTATTGTTTTAACATTTATTCAATCATTTTCTTTATAAGGGGAGATGTCCACTTGAGGGATTTTTTTGTCTTGACGCCTTTCGCTCCCTCATGTTTAGCCCCATTGTTGTTCTAATTTTAAGACGTTTGCCCCATTATTTTGACTATTTTAAGAACTTTCAACCCATTTCTGTCAATTTTAAAACCTTTCGTGCCTTTTAGGTGTCGATTTTATCCTGGCGAGCGATAGCGAGCCTGTAATTTAAGAGGAACCGGCTTTCAGCCGGGACATTATTTTTTCTACTGAAAAATTTACAAATTTATCTTGAAAGGGGCTCAAGGGGGTGTAATCTTAAGATTGAAGGGTATCTAGGGACCAAACTAAAAACCTCCCCTTAACCCCTTCATTACAGGTGACTTTCTTTTCATTATATTCTGGCAACTATTAAACGATTTTATTCAGCTTAAGAAGGACGCCTACTCGTTAAGAGATGGCAGACTATCTCAATTAATCATTTGAACTATCATAGCTCCTTCCCAAGCTTCATAAAAGCGTCGAAATGTAGCTGAAATGCAAATCAAATGACGTCACCCCTTCTGGGCCAGTGACGTTCTTTTAAGGGGGGTGACCTGCTTTTTGTTATTTCTGTCCTTTTCTCTCTTTCTCTGGCTTGTATCCGTTCGGCCCCATTCAGCCAACTATTTTAAGACGTGTATCCCCATCTAGGTGTCGATTTCTTCCTGGCGAGCGATAGCGAGCCAGCATTATATGAAGAAATCCGGCTTCGTCGGAGACATTTTTCTATCGAAAAATGTACAAATTTAGCCTGCTGTCAAAAACAAAACAAAAAATATGCTGGCTCGCTACCGCTCACCAGTAAAAAATTGACACCTGGATGGGGATAAACGTCTTAAAACAGTAGGCTGAATGGGGCCAAATGGATACAAGCCAGAGAAAGATAGAAAAGGACAGAACAAAAACAGGTCACCCCCCTTAAACATGTATTTCGCACAGAGCCTTCCAAAATTAGTAAATAGACTAATGATAGCCAAAATAGACTGAAAAAACAAAAACACGTAATAATCGTCAAAAGAGTGAATTAACCACTTGCGAGTTTCAGGCTATAAGGAAGTTGGAGCCGTGACCCTCGATATTAAACAGAAATACAATAATAATTGGGTTTTATGTATTTATATATTATGTACTACGACCGTATTTTATCTGTAAATTATGTTAAATATCGATGTCTACAGCTCCAACTTCCTTATAGAACGAAACTCGCAAGTCGGCAATTAGTTAAATATATCCAAAAATACCATATGCTGTACATAAGTCACCAAGGCCTAAATCTCGTCATGTTCATTCTATCCATTGACTGAAGCCTCATCAACTGAAGCCTACTATACTGAGCGTGACGTAGGTGACTGTCGAGGAAATACGTGATATAAGGCTGTCGATTTTGGAACTTGTTGTCGACGTGTCCCTCCTGGCGCCACCTCTTGATCCATCTACAGACGGTGGAGACGCTGGTGCCCATGTCCTGAGCTATGGCCCGGGCTGACATACCCCCCACCCACAGCCACACGAACGTCGACCGCTCCATCAGGTTGGTCTTCCGATGTATGCGTTGTTCTCCCATCCTGAAAACTTGATGGTTGGTATATTTTGAGTGAATTTCAGTCTAGTGTTGGTGTATTCTGAGCTTCATTCAATCTATTGTTGGTAAATTATGAGTCTATTTCAGTTTATTGTTGGCATATTTTGAGGCTATTTCAGTCTAATGCTGGTTAATTCTGAAGCCTATTCTTGGTACATTTTGAGTCTAATTCAGCCTATTTGGGTAGATTCTGAGTCTATTTCAGTCTATTTTGGTACGGTAGATGTTGAGTAATTTTCAGTCTTTTGTTGGTAAATTCTGAGTAATTTTCAGTCTATTATTGGTATATTTTGAGTTTATTTCAGTCTATTGTTGGTAAATTCTGAGTTTATTTCAGTCTATTGTTGGTAAATTCTGAGTTTATTTCAGTCTATTGTTGGTAAATTCTGAGTATTTCAGTCTATTGTTGGTAAATTCTGAGTAATTTTCAGTCTATTATTGGTATATTTTAAGTTTATTCCAGTCTATTGTTGGTATATTTTGAGTTTATTTCAGTCTATGAATAATTTACCAACTCATGTTATCATATGTTTGGCCCTCTTCTAGTTTTATATATATATATATATATATATATATATATATATATATATATATATATATATATATATATATATATATATCTTCATTATAGTTCTTGTATATACTATAAGTCGCACATGCTATAGTCTATTCGCTGTAAGTAGGAGAACAATCATGACCTCTATCCTCTGTAACTCAAAAAGGGCTGGAGCAAATTAACTATACCTTTCCACATCTATTCCTTGACTGACTCTTCCCAAATGGTAGACATATCAGCTCGATTACTCTAGTAGTTTTTGAGTTACAGAGGATAGAGGTCATGATTTATCGCCTACTTACAGCGAATACACTATAGTCACATAGGAACTCAGACATCTTGAAACTGCCAGCTCACCCACGACCCTCACCGCCCACGCTGGCTGGTCCTTCACTATTAAGGCCAGATTTCCACTTGAGGGATTTTTTTCTTTATCCCTTTCTCTCTCATGTTTAGCCCCATTGCTATTGAGATTTTAAGATGTTCGCCCCATTAGTTTGGCGATTTTAAGAACTTTCACCCAATTTATGTCACTTTTAAGACCTTTCGTGCCATTTAGGTGTCGATTTTTTCCTGGCGAGCGATAGCGAGCCTGTAATTTAAGAGGAACCGGCCTTCGGCCTGGACATTTTTCTACCGAAAAATGTACAAATTTATCTTGATCGGGGGTCAAGGGGGAGTAATTTTAACCTTGATGGAAGTCTAGGAAATCAACTAAAAACCTCCCCTTAATATCATAGGCTAACATTTCTTCTGGATCTGGGTTCCAGGATATGATCCGGATCGCTTCCTAAATTGAATCAGTTCTTCCTCGGTGCATATTCTATCTGCCTACCAAATTTCGTGAAAGTCTCGGATCGCCTCCTCAATTGAATCTCTTCTTCCTTTGAGCATATGCTATCTGTCCACCAAAGGTCGTGGAAATCGGTTCATAACTTATTTTATCTGACCACCAAATTTCGTAAAAATCTCCAGATCACCTACTAATTTGAATACCTTCTTTCTTTGCACATACCCTATCTGCCCATCAAATTTCGTGAAAATCGGTTCAGAGCGAATATTCTATCTGCCCATCAAAATTCGTTAGAATCTCCGGATCGTCTCATAAATTGAATCACCTTTCCCTTGGCGCATATTCTATCTGTTCATCAAAGTTCGTGATAATCGGTTAATTACTTTGTGAGATATCTTGTTTAAGGGAGACCACCTCGCTTTTTTTTTCTCTCTCTTCCTCTCTCTTTAGCTTGTATCCATTTGGCCCCATTCAGCCTACTGTTTTAAGACGTTTACCCCCATCCAGGTGTCAATATTTTCCTGGCGAGCGGTAGCGAGCCAGCATATATTTTGTTTTCTGGCGAGCGATAGCAAGCCTGGAATTTAAGAGGAACCGGCCTCTGGCCAGGACATTTTTGTATCGAAAAATGTACAAATTTAGCTTGAAGGAGGGTCTTGGGGGTGTTTCTTTTAAGCTTGATGGAGGTCTTGGGAGGAAACTAATAACAAAGAATATAAAGATACATAAATGAGCCAATATATCCCCTCATCCCTCCTTAAATTATAATTATTATGCCCTGTTAATTATAGGTAGGCCAGACATCTTGACCTCGAGCCTCTATAACTCATCAACGACTGGAGTAATCTAGCTACTATTGCTATCCTTTGGGAACAGTCGGCCAGGGAATAGGCAAGGACATTTACAGCCCGTTTGTTCTAGCCCTTTTTGAGTTACAGGGGATATAGATCACGATTTCTGGCCTATTTATAATGAATGGACTATAGTTAAATTCGATCACCATATTGAAGATATCAATTATGTAACTCACACATAATTATGTAACTCACACATAATTATGTAACTCACACATAATTATGTAACTCACACATAATTATGTAACTCACACATAATTATGTAACTCACACATAATTATAACATGTGTGTTACTGGTACAGGAGACTGTGGACAATTACAATTCATTTTGAGTAAGCTGTCTTAAGTTGTGACCAAAACAAATGTACGAAAGAGTCCAATAATACTGCAGCTATGAATGCAGCCAATTGCAAGCTATGAATGCAGCCAATTGCAAGCTATGAATGCAGCCAATTGCAAGCAACATACTAAACGAAAACTACTTCCTATTAAGGATTTGGGTGTCATAATTGTTGTAGGATCGTGAAGCATTAATTCCCCCCCCTCCCCTCCCATCCACCCACCCTCATCCCACGCCAAAACAAAATGGACATAGGACTCGTGAAGAGGAGTTATCTAAACTTACTTACATAATACTTTTAGTAATACTATCTGACATTAGTCACAATATTTGTTATTAAGTAATAAAATCTCACACGACTCACTAAAAAGGTGTACAGTAACAATGTGTCACATGACACACAACAAAGTATTGTAGTAACAAGGTGTCACCTGACTCACGGTGAAGGTGCGGTGGCAGGTGAGGCCGGAGCGGGACTCTCACAGCCTGGAGCAACAGCTGACTACTGAGTGCTGACTGACCTCCCATCCTCCTTATAAACAATCACACATCCTCCTCCTCTTCACTGAGGAGCATCCACTTCCCCCCAGTTACCCTTTACACACACACACACTCACACCTCTTCCTCCTCAAACACTGACCAATTTTCACTTACAAGCATAAGGTAAATTATCATTGCAGATGACATATTGCTTTCGAAAAGATACTCATTATAAAACTAATTGTTACAGCACTATGATGGTTTCCTGAATTCTGCTTGTGCACCATTTGTCCACTAAATGTGCAGGTTGTTTTACAATGAATATAAACACTTCATCACCTCCTCTATCACCACAAAACAGCTTGACCAGATGGTTCAGAGTGTGTGTGTCTCATACTTGGCATATTTTAACCCTGTGAAGATTATGACAGATTATTCTTGCTATTATTCGACGATGTTATGCAGTTTAGGAAGGATCTATGGGAATTATAAGGGTAAAGACAATCTCAATTAAGCCTCTGACTTTCATATACCCTTCCTAATCATGATATAATCGTCTCATACGAGCCAGAAAACAGAAACGTAATGCATAATCGGTTCATGAAAGGGTAAAATGTGTCTACTCATTTTTACGTAGTCTAAATACAAGATACATTTGTGCGTATTAAGATGTGAACCAAACATGTTTTACAAGTCTGTAAAATAGCGAGTGTAATTAAGATATCTATTTCCATGTGAACCCTGTTTATCAGATACATAAAGTTACAAGAAAAGAAAATAGACTCACAAGTTCATAATTATATATTTGATATTTAGGTGCTTATGTTCTGGGTGTGGTGTCCCGAGTTCGAATCCCGGGAGGACCATATGCTTTCATTAGTTTATTCGAGTACATTGGGGTTTGTAATTGATGATTAATTTCAAGAACGAGGTGTTACTTATTATAATTCATGTTCATCAGATACATAACGTTACAAGAAAATGAAGTAGAATCATATTATTTATTTGATATGATAATCGTCTACATCAGTACATGGACAATCATTAACTTACACAAATAATTTACTGACAAAATAGTTAAGCATGTATCTAATTTTCGTCTCGTTGGGTAGTAGCAGCAGTAGATTTTAGTGCATAATTATATACCTCTCTCTCACACACTCAAACACACACACACTCACACACACACACACACACACACACACACACACATACATGCGTACAATGTTGTTTTACTCACACACTCATGGAAATATGTTTACGCTCTCTCTCTCTCTCTTACTTTTCTTTTCTTTCTTTTTTCTTTTTGTAGTTATGCAATTTGCTGGTGCCCTGATCCTCCCTTGGCCAGTCCAACCCAAACCTCCAGCAGGAAGATCAAGAGACTGAAGCCGAAGCCACACCCGAGCAACGCGAACATCCCCTGTAGTGATAATAATTCATTCAGTACCGGCGACGTATTCTTAAATTTATCCAAGCTGTAATTATATGATTTTGTGCAGCTTAGGAAGGACGTCTACCCATAAAAAAGGCTACAGACCATCTAATATAATCCTTCTAGCTACCAAATAACCTTCCTAAGCTTCATAACATCGTCTAACTATAGGTGAAATCAAATTAAAAAGACGTCGCCGTTACTGTAGTGATAATAATAAACTTGGAAAATAGTTGACAGAATTAATATATATTATTATGTGTTTTTCTTTCCACCAGCCAACTTCACCTCTAAACTCAATTAATCTATCTATCTATCTATTGCCTGACGCCGCGATCCCCGAAGGGGTGGCCACGAACGAACCGCCCCCATGCACCTCTGTCCCCAGTCAGTCGACGCCCCTCCCCCCAACCAGCACCGCCTTCGTTCATGTAGTTCCTCACTCCATCCTTCCACCTCATATTCGGTCTACCTCTCCCCCTCTGTCCCTCCACCTCGCTCTCGTACACCCTCTTAGTCATTCTCTCGCTTTCCATACGTTCCATATGGCCGAACCATCTCAATTAATGAAATCAACAAATACATGTGGCACTCCAAGGACTCGAACCTAGGACACTCACATCGAAATTCCTCGCACTTATGCATTACGCCATCATGTGAGAAGGAACACTTTATTGCCAACGTTTTGCATAATAGCTTCATCAGGTCAGTGGCGCTCTCCTCCTCGTCTGGGGTTTATATTCTTTCACTCTAGTGGAGAAACATAGGGGTGTATTAAGGGGAGGTATTAAGTTTGTTCCTTAGACCTCCATCAAGCTTAAAATTACACCCCCTTGAGTCCCTTTCAAGATAAATTTGTACATTTTTCGGTAGAAAAATGTCCCGGCCGAAGGCCGGTTCCTCTTAAATTACAGGCTCGCTATCGCTCGCCAGGATAAAATCGACACCTGAATTGCACGAAAGGTCTTAATATGGGGTGAAAGTTCTTAACATCGCTAAACTAATGGGGCAAACGTTTTATAATATCAAAAGCAATGGGGCTAAACATGAGGGAGAAAGAGGTCAAGAAAAAAATCCCTCAAGTGGAGATCTCCCCTTAACCCCTTGAAGCTCTGACGCGTTTTAGCAGTTTATGTTGGCTATCATTAGACGATTTTATGCAGCTTAGGAAGGATCTGTGGGTATTAAAAGGGTAAAGACTATTTCAATCAACCCTTTGACTATGGTGATGGGCTGGTCTATCAGAGTGAGAACTGAGCGATCTCTGCCATACCCATAGCTTACTCTGACTGTTCCTTTTACTTATATATTCTCTAGATCTCAAGTGACGGCGTCTCTTCCGTGGATTGACCTCCCAATCTACCAAGATTGGAAGCTAAAGCGTCACATTATTCCTTTGCCCCTCAACTTTCTCTTCATAATTGCTGAGGGGCACAGGGCCCTGGGTGGGGCTTTGGTTTCCCGGGCGTTTACGCACCCTCTCAGCTCCCCGCCATGGAGTGGCTTCGGTCACCCAGGCTTTATTGTGGTCGGCAGAGAGGGTTCTGTGGGGGCGCTCGTTTATGGCCTTGGCCTTACTCGGGGCCTTGGGGCTGTTCGGCCAGGCAGCTTGGGGAACAACAACAACAACAACCCTTTGACTTCCGTGTACCGTTACCAATCTGAATAAAATCGTCTAATGATAGCCAGAAAACAGAACAGAAACGAGTATTAGAGCTTGAAAGGGTTAGTTTAAGATACCTCAATGACACGAAAGGTCTTAAAATAGTCAAACTAATGGGGTTAATGTCTTAAAATAGTCAAACTAATGGGGTTAATGTCTTAAAATAGTCAAACTAATGGGGTTAATGTCTTCAAATATAAAAACTAATGTGAGTCAGCATGTGGTAGAAGGGGGACCTGAAAAATACTGTCGTGCATTAAGGGGGGTCACCGTTTTTGTTGTTGTATCTTTCTCTCCTTTTCTCTCTTTCCCTGGCTTGTATCCATTCGGCCCCATTCAGCCAACTGTTTTAAGACGTTTATCCCCATCCAGGTGTCGATTTCTTCCTGGCGAGTGATAGCGAGCCAGCATTGTATGGAGAAATCCGGCTTCGCCGGAGAAATTTTTCTATCGAAAAATGTACAAATTTAGCTTGCTGTAATATTGACACCTGGATGAGGGTAAACATCTTAAAACAGTAGGCTGAATGGGGCCGAATGGATACAAGCCAAAGAGAGAGTGAGTGAAAGAGAAAAAAGGCGAGGTGGGCTCCCTTAACCCTCTCCGACATATGACGCGATTTTGAGCCTATTGGGGATACTTTAAAGCCTTTGTTACCATCAGGGGTATTTAGAAACCTTTAGTTTAGTTACTTCAACCTCTGCAGTTGTCTTTGAGTTAGCTGTGGGCAGAAAACTAATTTTGGAGAGGTAAATTATAAGAGTGAGAGAACTCTATTTCTTATTGCTAATCTGGCGTCATAAATGCGTGAAAGGGTTATGAGTTGGTGGAATATTACTTTAGTATTTTCTAGTTATGCTGTATTTGCCTTCTCAAATGCCTTATAGTCTATTTAGTTTCATCGGACGGTCAATTGCAAAGTTCCCATCAAGATTGTTCAGTTTTTTGAAGATTTGATAGTGAAATATGGTGCTAAATATTATTATAAGCTTAACATGATGCAGAGACATAGCAGTTTCACATCTTTCTACTAAGTATCGAAACATTAGCTGCCAAGGGATTCAATTTATCGTCGGCTGAAAATAAACAAAGTATAGTTATCTTATATGTCTACAAAATATCAACAGTGCGTTCATCTTAAGGGGAGGTATTTAGTTTCTTCCCTAGAACTCCATCAAGCTTAAAATTACACCCCCTAGACCCCCTTTCAAGATTAATTTGTAAATTTTTCAGTAGAAAAATGTCCCGGCCGAAGGCCGATTCCTCTCAAATTACAAGCTCGCTATCGCTCGCCAGGAAAAAATCGACACCTAAATGGCACGAAAGTTCTTAAAATTGACAGAAATGGGGCGAAAGTTCTTAAAATCGACAAACTAAAGGGGCCGAGCGTCTTAAAATCTAAAAAGCAATGTGGCTAAACATGAGAGAGAAAGGGGTCCAGAAAAAAAATCCCTCAAGTGGAAATCTCCCCTTAAGTAGGCATCAGAAACATTTCCGGAGTATCCTCTAGCTATTTCTCTTTCCCTTCTCATATTTCTTCACGTAGCTATAAAATCCAATAGTGTGAAATCGGGGTGAAAGTAAATTGTTCACTTGCAAGCTTCAGAGTATAAGGAAGCTCGAGGCATGTATGTATAATATATATTTTTTGCTATGTGAGTGAGGGAGGCAAAAGGCAGAACTTCCTGTAGCGAGTGCCTCCCCCAGAGTTGAAAGAGTGACAGGGCCATAATCAAGGGACGTTCGAGCCCAATATGTATGTATGTATGTATATATGTATGTATGTATGTATATATGTATGTATGTATGTATGTATATATGTATGTATGTATGTATGTATGTATATATATGTATGTATGTATGTATATATGTATGTATGTATGTATGTATATATGTATGTACTCAGGCACATACCCCACTGCTGGGGGTGGCCGACACGAGACAGAGGCCGAACAAAAACAACATTTAAAGTTCCTATTCTCAGGGTCCGGGATCACTTTTGCGTTCCCTCGCCTCTTTCTCTGTCTCGTCGGGTAGGGGAATTATACAAGGAGAGGAGGATTCCTAGCCACCTGCCCCCTCTCGAGCAATAGGCATCGATAATTAGCAGAATATGGATCGTAGTACGGTCGCGCTAATAAGTCATGTCCCAGCTGTCATCACGTTTGGCTTGCTCTGTGCTGTAATAATGTCTGTCAGATGGTGAATAGAGTGGGTAAATGTAGGAACATGTTGGTATATTTCATTCGATATGAAGAAATGAAGCTTAGATATTGCTGATACCAATTATTGATCAAAACATACTTAGTGTCGAGACATGACTTATTAGCGCGACTGTACATATATAAATACATAATTATCAAATTCCTTATACTGAATTTTGATGACCATCAAAAACCTAAATGATTATTGCATTTATGTTAAATGTCGATGTTTACGGGTCCAACTTCCTTATAGCTTGAAGCTCGCACATGGTCAATTGGCGTACAAAGGAAAGCAAGCAACAAGAGATCTATTGATCCTTACTTGGCTGCTTGTATCTAAACTACCTATAGCCTATTGTTAAGGGGAGGTTTTTAGTTGATTCCCTAGACTTCCATCAAGCTTAAAATTACTCCCCCTTGACCCCCTTTCAAGATAAATTTGTACATTTTTCGGTAGAAAAATGTCCCGGCTGAAAGCCGGTTCCTCTTATATTACAGGCTCGCTATCGCTCGCCAGGATAAAATCGACACCTACATGGCACGAAAGGTCTTAAAATTGACATAAATGGGTCGAAAGTTCTTAAAATCGTCAAAATAATGGGGCGAACGTCTTAAAATTAGAAAAGCAATGGGGCTAAACATGAGGGAGAAAGGAGTCAAGAAAAAAATCTCTCAAGTGGACATCTCCCCTTAAGATGGCTTAGAAGAGACATGATTCATCTTTCTCCACGCAGAATGGATAAACGGAGGTTGGTGAGAGAGAGAACAGTATTGACGGTGATGATCCTGGGTGGGTTGTTGGATAAACGGACATTGATAAACAGATAAACGGACATAAACGGACATCAACAGATACAACCGGACATAAACAGATACACGGACATAAATGGATAAACGGACATCAACAGATAAAACCGGACATAAACAGATAAACGGACATCAACAGATAAAACCGGACATAAACAGATAAACGGACATACAGATAAAAACAGACATAAACGGACATAAACGGACATGAACGGATATACAGACATAAACGGATAAACGGACATAAACGGACATACCCAGAGGTTGGTGAGAGAGAGAACAGTAGTGACGGTGATGATCCTGGGTGGGTTGTTGCACATGGTGGAGTTGGCTTTGGAGTACTTGATCCACTTGTTATAGAGGCCAGACTCCACCAACGCAGAGGCACTAGTTTGTAAGAGAGAGAGAGAGAGAGAGAGAGAGAGAGGGAGTGAAAGAGAGAGTATGAGAGTGAGAGAGACAGTGTGAGAGTGAAAGTGTGTGAGAAAGAGTGAGAGACCGGGGAAGTATGTGTCAGAGATAGAAGGGGGGGGGGGGTAGTGTGCATGTGTGTGTGTGAGAGAGTGAGAGAAAGAGACAGAGAGAGAGAGAGAACAAAACAAAAACATACAATTACGTTTGCATCACTTTTAATATCTCTACATGTATTTCTAGCATTTCCTTATTACTGCAGTGTTATCATTCATCACTATAAGTCTATTATATTTCCTTATTACTGCAGTGTTATCATTCATCACTATAAGTCTATTATATTCCTTATTACTGCAGGTTATCATTCATCACTATAAGTCTATTATATTTCCTTATTACTGCAGTGTTATCATTCATCACTATAAGTCTATTATATTTCCTTATTACTGCAGTGTTATCATTCATCACTATAAGTCTATTATATTTCCTTATTACTGCAGTGTTATCATTCATCACTATAAGTCTATTATATTTCCTTATTACTGCAGTGTTATCATTCATCACTATAAGTCTATTATATTTCCTTATTACTGCAGTGTTATCATTCATCACTATAAGTCTATTATATTTCCTTATTACTGCAGTATTATCATTCATCACTATAAGTATTATATTTCCTTATTACTGCAGTATTATCATTCATCACTATAAGTCTATTATATTTCCTTATTACTGCAGTGTTATCATTCATCACTATAAGTCTATTATATTTCCAGCAGACGGTAAATTACCATGTTCCCATCATCATAGCTCAACAATTAAGAAGATTTTGCTCTGAAATATTTGGTTAATTACAAATCTTAGCCTTAATGTGAAGCAGAGACGCAATAATTTCATATACCTCCATTAACCCCTTAAGCACCAGTGACGTACACTCGCTCCAAGAAGTATCTGCACCCCTCCGCCGATCATCTGGTGAGTACAGTTCTGACACATGGATATAGCTGCAGGCAGAGGTGCCAACCCTACCGAGCTGTACATACCAGATGATCGGCGGAGGGGTGCAGATACTTCTTGGAGCGAGTGTACGTTATGTGTCGCCTATGTATGTAACGCACAGTCCCAGCGATGCAGATGCAACGGATGTGTCCCCCTTAATTACTCTTGTCTTATGGCATCTAGAGGGTTCAGATTTGTATGGGAACTACTTTAGGATCCCACGGAACAATACCAATGGTTAGCAGCCCCCCAAGTCCAGCCGCGTGCGTGTGGGCGCGCGCGGGAGTGATTTTCCAGTATATTGTCTACCCATCACCCCATGTTAATTGTTATGATCTATCCAACAACCAACTCTACTCCTAAAATCGATTAATGAAATATTACAAACACATGTGGCAGTCCGTGGATTCCAACCTAGGATGCTCACACCGAAAATCAACACCTTATGCATTGCCCCACGAAGACAGTTGTGACTTTCCCCCGCCCCCCAGGACCCCCAAATGACCTAGGTGAGCGGTCTTATGTTGTTTTTCCTTCATTACTAACCCATCCCATGTGTTTTCAGGACAAACAAAAATTGACAAGTGGCTGGTCCTGGAGTGTATATTTGTATTAAATCGCTTGGGGTCCAGGGGGTTAAGTATAGATAAGGGATTCAGTTTACCATCAGGTGAAAATATACTGACTATAATGTGATATATCAGATTAATTATATAGTTACATATCAAGTAAGAGGAATTGAGTCCGTACACTTTATTTAACCCGGGAACCAACAGGCTGTTCTTCGGAGCCAACATGCCGAGAGCATTAGTGAGGTAGGAGCTTCGAGAAACATAGAAGTCGCAGTTGCCTGTCAGAAAAATAAAGAATTAGTATCGCAGGTCAAATGTTAACCACTTGAGGATTATGACGCAATTGAACAGTGTATTCTGGTTATCATCAGCCGATCGTATACAGCTTAGGAAAGGTCTGTGGGAGTTAAAATGGAAAGACTGGCTTAAGGGGAGGTTTTTAGTTGATTCCCTAGACTTCCATCAAGCTTAAAATTACTCCCCCTTGACCCTTTCAAGATAAATTTGTACATTTTTCGGTAGAAAAATTTCCCGGCCGAAGGCCGGTTCCCCTTAAATTACAGGCTCGCTATCGCTCGCTTGGAAAAATTCGACACCTAAATGGCACGAATGGTCTTAAAATTGACAGAAATGGGGCGAGGGTTCTTAAAATCGCCAAACTAATGGGGAAAGCGTCTTTAAATCTCACAAGCAATGGGGCTAAACATGAGGGAGAAAGAGGTTCAGAAAAAAATCCTCCAGGTGGAAATCTCCCCTTAAATCAACCCTCTGACTTCCATGTACGCTTCCTACTCTAAATAAAATCGTCGACTTATAGCCAGAATAAACTGTTCAATGTATTCCAAAGCATTGTTATCTACATTTATTTAGCATTTGGCATTTAACCCCTTCAGTACTGGTGACGTTTGTTTTCATTATATTCTGGCAACTATTAGACGATTATATTCAGCTTAGGAAAGGCGTCTATCCATGAAAAGGCTATCTAAAGGCCAAATAAAGACTATCTCAATTAATCCTTCTAGCTACCATATATACCCTTCCGGAGCTTCACATAATCGTTTAAGGGGAGGTTTTTAGTGTGTTCCCTAAACTTCCATCAAGCTTAACATTACAGCCCCTAGACCCCCTTTCAAGATAAATTTGTACATTTTTCGGTAGAAAAATGTCCCGGCCGAAGGCCGCTTCCTCTTAAATTACAGGCTCGCTATCGCTCGCCAGGAAAAAATCGACACCTAAATGGCACGAAAAGTCTTATAATTGACGGAAATGGGGCGAAAGTTCTTAAAATCGCCAGACTAATGGGGCGAACGTCTTATAATATCAAAAGCAATGGGGCTAACCATGAGGGAGAAAGAGGTCAAGAAAAAAGTCCCTCAAGTGGAAATCTCCCCTTAAGCCGGTCTACATATTTTTGTTCTTTCGTACCTGTGAGAGAGAAGCTTTTGGACAAGATGTTACTAAAGTTGATGTCGACGTCGAAGATAACGTGAGTCCCCGCCCTCACTACCGTCTCTACGCTGCGACTGATGTCAGTGAACGTAGTGAAGGTGACTCTCTCCGTGCCCACCAGTTCCTTTAGGGCTTGAAATGGGCCAGATTTAACCCGCTGAAAGAATAAATAGGCTTGATGATTATAAGCACCGTATGAGGAGGAGCACTTTATTGACAACGTTTCGCAGATATGCTATTACATTTTTAGGAGTATATATAGGCAATCAATATACAATATTGTTACGTATCTTGATCCTCAAGTGGTTAACTTGATGAATCTAGATAGCACAGAGATATATATTAAGGTATCAGTCAGCTGAAGGCAAAACAAAAGTAAAATCTAATAAAATAATTTCCTGTTGTTGCTTCCTTTCCTTTATGATCTTAGGACTTAATATCCTTTATTGACTGATACTCTTTAATTATGAAAAATACTGAAACTAATTAAAGTCATGTAGTATTTATAAAGAATTATTATTTAACCGAAGCTTAGTAGGCTATGGTTATGAACCGAATAAGTTATAGCTAAAGAAGGACTATTAATTTTATAAAAAGTCTTGAAAGATAAATATTAAAGTAAGAATATTTCTGTCTCTTACCCTTTTTGAAATGAATAGATAGTTTTCTTCTATGTCCTTTTATTTATATTTAATGTAATTATTCTTGGTTCTTGTCTTACGTTAATAGTATTTTATTATTATTATCATCAGGAGTAATATCAAAGTCACATAAAAAGTTAGATATATATTTAATAATTAGTTAAATGTATTTCTTAACCACGTAACATTGAGGTTTGATTATGAGTAAATAAAGTTACAGGATCGTTTCATAGATTCGATTCAGGTCTCACTCAAATAATATGAAAAGCAAAATATAATATTTTGAAGCAAAAGAATTTTCTTCAGCTTAGGAAATCACTAGAAGTAATATCACAGCCATGTTATTCTAAGGCGATATTACTAATACGAGACAATAGCATCACCGTACTAAGCACCATTAAGCAATGTAAGCTTAATTCAAAGAAAATGAAAGAACTCGTAAGTATTAATATAAAACAATAGTATTACTTTCATCATAACCCAATTACTTAAAGAGTTGCTTTAGTCCACAAGTTAGTCAACTAAAATAGTTAAGTACATAATAATAGCGTTAACGTTAATTCCCAATCAAATAGTTAAGTACATAAATAGTAGCGTTAACGTTAATTCGCAATCAAATAGTTAAACACATAATAGTAGCGTTCACGTTAATTCCCCATTAAATCGTTAAACACATAATAGTAGTGTTCACGTTAATTCCCAATTAAATAGTTAAACACATTACACACATTAAACACATCACGTTAATTCCCAATCAAATAGTTAAACACATAATAGTAGTGTTCACGTTAATTCCCAATCACATATCTCACTAACCAACATAACATAAGTGTTTACACCGAACACACTTAACACACATTTATATAATCTGACTGACAGTCACAATCCCATTATAATACTTCACCCCGTCTTCCTCCAGCTGCAAGTTCACCTTCCCCAACTCCAAATGAGACTGATTTGAATGCCCACAACTCGGGTCTTATATACCAAACAATGATGGTGTAGGAACGAATCAGGAGGCGGCGGGTGGTGCCGGCGCCAATCATAGCTCCTCGAATCACATAACAGGTGCGAGGTCCATTCACAGCTCCTGGCGTCGATCATACGTCATAGCATCGGTCATCGAAGTGTGAAGGCTAGCATGCTGGTATGGGGGGAGATGGTTTGCCCACTCGCTCGTTCGCTAGTCTGCTTCACCGTTTTGGGTAGTGGGCTCCTTCAACTCTAATTCTAACTCTTAAATTAACATACAGGGCTCCGTATGTCAGACCTCCCCCCTAGAAAAGAGTTTAAGGAGTATAGATTCACCACCAGATTGGCAACAGCAAGATTATAATGAGGATATAATAAGGATATCACCCAAAGTAGGCAACGTCTCCAGGTACCACATCAGAACATAGCCGGAACGTAGCTGGAGCGTTATTCGAACTGCAAGGCATCTCACAGCTGAAGGCTTAAAAGCGCACTACAAAAGCATGATATTTACCTCGCTACAAGGGAGAGCTAATTGCCAAAATCCTCTCATTAAATTATACTTACTGCTGCATGAGGCCAACCTGGGAAATGCAATCTTTGATCCGTGGCAGTGGGTAGGTATCGTTCTTTGTGACAGCATTGACTTGCCTATAGACCCTACAAAACCTATGGCTCCCGTCTGGCTTTGGCACAAGTATGACCGGACTACTCCACTGGCTTAAGGCCCTTGTGATCAGCTGGTTTGAAAAAATTAAGTCAAGCTCGACCTGCAGTATACTCCTGCGTTGTGGCGAGACACGGTAGGGGGATAGTTTAATGGGAGTTGCATCCCCTACGTCGATGTCGTGCACGGCCAAAGAAGTGAGCCCTGGAGTATCACGGAACACATTGGGAGACGGAGATAAAACAGAGATTAGTTGGTTCGCTTGATCAGAGGGAAGATGACATAGTTTAGATGGTAATTCCCTCAAAGCCACTGAATTATACTGAAAGTTGGATAGGCTACATGACAAGTCAAAGTCTGCATGGATACCTTCAGGCTCTGGAACAGTCTGTTGCGGGTCAGTAAGAGAACTGAAGACTTTGTCCGCACCAGGCTGCTCACAGGTCCTGACATTCACTGCCACAGTGGGAGAATCTGGAGGAGAGGAATCAGGGGACCTATGGTAGGGCTTCAACATATTTATATGGAATACTTGCGTGGGCTTTCTCCTGTCTGGGGTAGTTACTAGATAATCGGTAATGCTCACCCTCCGAATGATCTTATATGGGCCCCTGAACTTGGCAGATAATGGTTGGCCAAAAAGGGGGAGCAGGACCAAAACCTCATCACCGGGCTTAAACTCCCTCTCACGGGCTTTTCTGTCATACCATTTCTTCATGGAGCTTTTAGCCACGGTCAAGTTTTGAGCGGCAAACTCACATGAGGATCTCAGCCGGGTTTTGAAATCTGAAACATACTTGAGGAGGTTTTGGTTCCCCTCCTGGCCAACTAGGCTATCTTGCAATAGTTGCAAAGGACCTCTTACCTGGTGACCGAAAACTAGCTCATTAGGGGAAAAACCCAGGGATTCAGTTGGAACCTCACGAGTAGCAAATAAAAGAAAAGGTACCCCCTTATCCCACTCAACTCCGGTCTCTGTACAATACTTACGTAACATTCCCTTTAATGTCTGATGATATCGTTCGAGAACCCCTTGACTCTCTGGGTGGTAGGTGCTAGACTTTACATGCTCAATACCCAACTCCTTCAGGGACTGCTGGAAAATGTTAGAGGTAAAATTAGTTCCTTGATCACTTTGCACCTCATGGGGGAAACCCATTCTGGTGAAGAATTTGAGCAGTTCCTTGATAACAGTTGGAGCAGAGGTAGTCCTTAAGGGTATAGCCTCTGGGTAGCGAGTTGCCATGTCCATGATAGTTAATAAATAAATGTTACCTTGGGAAGTCTTAGGCAATGGGCCTACAATGTCCACTACCACCCGAGTAAAAGGATTCTCGAAAACGGGCAAGGGCACCAGAGGATGTACAGGCACCTTCTGATTGGGTTTTCCTGTCATCTGGCAAGTGTGACACACTCTACAACACTCCCCTACATCTGCACGCATTCCTGGCCAGTAAAAGTGGGATCTGATTCTGTCTAGAGTTTTTCTCACACCTAGGTGTCCTGCCAATGGTATACAATGTGCCATTTCCATGATATCTTTACGACAAGGTTTGGGGACTACTACTTGATGGACGTCCCAAGCCCCGTCATCGATTGGTCTGTGTGGCGGTCTCCATCTTCGCCACAATACTCCTCCTTTGAGGTAGAAACATTCACCACCCTCCTTCTCACATTCATCTTCACTCACAGACCTGGCAGCTAACTCCTTGCATTCACTATCATCTCTCTGTAGCTCTACCAGGCCGCTAGGACAATTTGGAGGGGTTTCATAGTCATCGTTAGGGTCAAGAGGAGCCATAAAGGTGTCAGATAAATCCACCTCAGTCACATCATCAGGCACAGTTGGAGCATCATTCACACTCTCATCATCCCTTTCATCAACTCTTACATTCGGTACATTTCGGTCTGAGGGAACTGCTACTTGAGACATTGAACGTGTGACAGCACACAGGGAAAACAGTTGGCATCTCCTTTTCGAGCTCACCGGTTAGTGGCTCGTTAACAGGGGAAAGTGACAAAATGGGGTCTGGTCGGACCTTCTCACCTGCTACATCATTCCCCAAAAGGAGAGTTACCCCAGGCACAGGGATATCTTGGGACCTACACAAAGCTATGGTGGCCTCACCCTGTAGTAACTCACATTCAATTTCGCCTTTTACCAAGTATGCATAAAACTGGCCTCCAGCACCTCTCATTACAACTGGTTCGCCAGGTGGGCACTCAGTGTAAGGATTCACCATGAGGGTGCTAGTAGAACCTGTGTCTCTCAGAATTTTTACCTCATGCATGCAACCATTTAATCTCACGTTGCCAGATGAAATAAAGGGACGGTAACTGTCCTGCACTGATGGTGAAATTATTATTGGCTTAACCCTAGTGGGTTGCACCACACATGCTACTACACCCCTGTCTAGATGATTTACGTTAGCTGCTAGGTACTCCTTCTGTCGAGAGTCCTGCATTAAAGGAACTTTTGGTGCTAGGTACTCCTTCTGTCGGGAGTCCTGCATTAAAGGAACATTTGGTGCTAGGTACTCCTGTCGGGAGCCCTGCATTAAAGGCACACATGGAATTTGAGATACGGCGGCAACTGTCTGCCCCGATCTCTCCGTTTTTTCCTTGGCCCAGCACTGATAAGCTAGGTGGCCTCTCATGCCACAAAAAGTACATACTTTAGGGGATACGGGAAAGTTCCCTCTTTGAGCATTACTATTAGTTTGGGGCCCACCTCTGTTACCATTGCCCTGAGTCGCATTTTTAGTTGGGGGAACATTTCTATTTTGGCTAGCTGGGGAAGACGTTATAGGCTTGTGACTGGGTCGGTCAGATTTGTGATTGGGATACTTAAAATTAGAACTAGAATTATCGTAGGGCTTCTTTCCACGAAATTTGTTGTTGAGCACGTATGTGTCAGCCATGTCAGCGGCGTCAGCAAGACAATCTACCTTTTTCCCCTTTAAATGATAGGATACAGAAGAATCAATTTTCCATAGGAAATTTTCTAACAGGACCAACTCCTTCAGATCGTTGTAGCTTGTGACTTTCTTACTCTTGACCCAATGATTGAAAGTTTTAGTCATGGTCCTGGCAAATACCTTATGGGTTTCTTCTACTTTCTTCTGGTTTTTACGGAAAGATTGCCTGTAAGCCTCAGGCTGCAATTGATAGGTTTTTAGGATAGCTTCTTTGAGATTGTCATAATCCTGCCTAACTTCTGCTACTTCTGACAAATACGTGGCTCGAGCCTGCCCTGTCAAAACGGTTTGTAACATAAAAGGCCATTGATCTCTTGTCCACTTCATACCTCCAGCAACTTCCTCAAACAAAACAAAGAAATCCTGCACATTATCCTCAGTGAAAGGTGGAATGACACTAGTCATAGTCAATCCCAGAGGGGGAGCAATTACAGGAGCATTTGTATTGACATTTAGTTGAGCCGTACGATATTGATATTCATATTGTTCGGTAGTTGCACTGGCATTTATTCTGGCTAGTTCTATACTTGCGTTGGCTTGTTCGGTATTTATTCTGGCTAGTTCTATTTTTAGTTTGGCTTGTTCTAGTTCGAATATTTGATCACCGGTCAAACCAGGTGGCAATTGTACATCAAGTTGGCTAGGTTTACTCGGGATCCCACCAACTGCTCCGTCACCCTCCCCGCCTTCTATAGGGAATAGGTGGGTTTTTATGGTCTGAGCCACCTCTACTTTAGACATGTTTGAGACAGTTAATTGGAGATGTGAGGCAAGCACTTTCAGTTCGGATTTTGACAGACAGTCAATATCAGGGGATGTGGGTTCGGATTCTATGAAAACTCGAGCATCTTCGTTATTAATTAGTTGAGGCATGATTAATATTTGATTGTTAAGTAGTGAAACGTTAATGAAACTGAGTGAAACTGTATGAAACGAATCCTGGCGAGGTCGCCACTCTTCTGTTACGTATCTTGATCCTCAAGTGGTTAACTTGATGAATCTAGATAGCACAGAGATATATATTAAGGTATCAGTCAGCTGAAGGCAAAACAAAAGTAAAATCTAATAAAATAATTTCCTGTTGTTGCTTCCTTTCCTTTATGATCTTAGGACTTAATATCCTTTATTGACTGATACTCTTTAATTATGAAAAATACTGAAACTAATTAAAGTCATGTAGTATTTATAAAAAATTATTATTTAACCGAAGCTTAGTAGGCTATGGTTATGAACCGAATAAGTTATAGCTAAAGAAGGACTATTAATTTTATAAAAAGTCTTGAAAGATAAATATTAAAGTAAGAATATTTCTGTCTCTTACCCTTTTTGAAATGAATAGATAGTTTTCTTCTATGTCCTTTTATTTATATTTAATGTAATTATTCTTGGTTCTTGTCTTACGTTAATAGTATTTTATTATTATCATCAGGAGTAATATCAAAGTCACATAAAAAGTTAGATATATATTTAATAATTAGTTAAATGTATTTCTTAACCACGTAACATTGAGGTTTGATTATGAGTAAATAAAGTTACAGGATCGTTTCATAGATTCGATTCAGGTCTCACTCAAATAATATGAAAAGCAAAATATAATATTTTGAAGCAAAGAATTTTCTTCAGCTTAGGAAATCACTAGAAGTAATATTATCACAGCCATGTTATTCTAAGGCGATATTACTAATACGAGACAATAGCATCACCGTACTAAGCACCATTAAGCAATGTAAGCTTAATTCAAAGAAAATGAAAGAACTCGTAAGTATTAATATAAAACAATAGTATTACTTTCATCATAACCCAATTACTTAAAGAGTTGCTTTAGTCCACAAGTTAGTCAACTAAAATAGTTAAGTACATAATAATAGCGTTAACGTTAATTCCCAATCAAATAGTTAAGTACATAAATAGTAGCGTTAACGTTAATTCGCAATCAAATAGTTAAACACATAATAGTAGCGTTCACGTTAATTCCCCATTAAATCGTTAAACACATAATAGTAGTGTTCACGTTAATTCCCAATTAAATAGTTAAACACATTACACACATTAAACACATCACGTTAATTCCCAATCAAATAGTTAAACACATAATAGTAGTGTTCACGTTAATTCCCAATCACATATCTCACTAACCAACATAACATAAGTGTTTTACACCGAACACACTTAACACACATTTATATAATCTGACTGACAGTCACAATCCCATTATAATACTTCACCCCGTCTTCCTCCAGCTGCAAGTTCACCTTCCCCAACTCCAAATGAGACTGATTTGAATGCCCACAACTCGGGTCTTATATACCAAACAATGATGGTGTAGGAACGAATCAGGAGGCGGCGGGTGGTGCCGGCGCCAATCATAGCTCCTCGAATCACATAACAGGTGCGAGGTCCATTCACAGCTCCTGGCGTCGATCATACGTCATAGCATCGGTCATCGAAGTGTGAAGGCTAGCATGCTGGTATGGGGGGAGATGGTTTGCCCACTCGCTCGTTCGCTAGTCTGCTTCACCGTTTTGGGTAGTGGGCTCCTTCAACTCTAATTCTAACTCTTAAATTAACATACAGGGCTCCGTATGTCAGAATATATATATATATATTCTCCGAAACGTTTGGTAACCAATAAAGATAAGATGTTCGCTACTACGCTGGTTCTCCTTTTCCTTGTGAGACTTCGATTCCCAAGAGGAAGCTCCATTGCAGAAATTATATATATATATATATATATATATATATATATATATATATATATATATATATATATATATATATATATATATATATATATATATATATATATATATATATATATATTATATATATATATACTGTACATATTATGCTTAAACTATTATTTCTATAATTAATCCTGCCATGTGACTCATAACATTCTGTATATCTAAAGTAGCATTGTTTACCATTTCAAGATACCATGACGCATATTTCTGTTCTGTTTTCTGGCTATTATTAGACGATTTAAACCAGATTAGAAAGGTCATATGAAGGTCAGAGGATCAATTAAGATAGTCATTACCATTTTGACCCCCCCAGATGTTTCCAAAGCTGTAGAAATCATCTCACTATAGCTACAATAACCTGTCATAATATGTCATGACCCTCAAAGGAGTTAAGGGGAGGTATTTAGTTTGTTCCCTAGACCTCCAGCAAGCTTAAAATTACACCCCCTTGAGTCCCTTTCAAGATTAATTTGTACATTTTTCGGTAGAAAAATGTCCCGGCCGAAGGCCGTTTCCTCTTAAATTACAGGCTCGCTATCGCTCGCCAGGATAAAATCGACACCTGAATAGCACGAAAGGTTTTAATATGGGGTAAAAGTTCTTAAAATAGCCAAACTAATGGGGCGAACATCTTAAAATCTCAATAGCAATGGGGCTAAACATGAGAGAGAAAGGAGTCCAGAAAAAAATCCCCCAAGTGGAGATCTCCCCTTAAAGTAGCTCTATCATAGTTAGCTCTTGTGCAGTTTCTACAGGTACTCATAGAATAGCATGAGGTTTATGGCCATCTTCAGCAAAATTGTACGAGAAAAAAAAACTTGCTATTAAGGGGAGGTTTCCACTTGAGGGATTTTTTTCTTGACTCCTTTCTCCCTCATGTTTAGCCCCATTGCTTTTCTATTTTGAAAACGTTCGCCCCATTATTTTGACGATTTTAAGAATTTTCGACCCATTTCTGTCAATTTTAAGACCTTTCGTGCCATTTAGGTGTCGATTTTATCCTGGCGAGCGATAGCGAGCCTGTAATTTAAGAGGAACCGGCCTTCAGCCGGGACATTTTTCTACCGAAAAATTTAAAAATTTATCTTGAAAGGGGCTCAAGGGGGTGTAATCTTAACCTTAATGGATACCTAGAGACCAAACTAAAAACCTCCCCTTAACCCTTTCAAGCTCCAATACGCGTTTCTGGTCTGTTTTCTGGCTACTATTAGATGATTTTATTCAGATTAGTAACGGTATATGGAAGTTAAAGGGTTGATTGAGATAGTATTTACCCATTTAATACCCACATATCCTTCCTAAGCTGCATAAAATCGTCTAATGATAGCCAAAATAAACTTCTAAAACGCGTCAGAGCTTCAAGGGGTTAAACTATTGCTGGAAATGCGTTCGTTCGTGTGACACCACCTTATTATTGTACATCACCATCTCAGTAGACAGAATATATAATAAAATAGTACTGTAAAAACAAAGAAAAAAACCCGTTTACATTTATGGCCCTTCAGAGTTTATTACATTTATGGCCCTTCAGAGTTTATTACATTTATGGCCCTTCAGAGTTTATTACATTTATAGCCTTTCAGAGTTTATTACATTTATGGCCCTTCAGAGTTTATTATATTTATGGCCCTTCAGAGTTTATTACATTTATGGCCCTTCAAAGTTTATTACATTTATGGCCCTTCAGAGTTTATTACATTTATGGCCCTTCAGAGTTTATTACATTTATGGCCCTTCAGAGTTTATTACATTTATGGCCCTTCAGAGTTTATTACATTTATGGCCCTTCAGAGTTTTTTACATTTATGGCCCTTCAGAGTTTATTACATTTATGGCCCTTCAGAGTTTATTACATTTATGGCCCTTCAGAGTTTATTACATTTATGGCCATTCAGAGTTTTTTACATTTATGGCCCTTCAGAGTTTATTACAATTATGGCCCTTCAGAGTTTATTACATTTATGGCCCTTCAGAGTTTATTACATTTATGGCCCTTCAGAGTTTATTACATTTATGGCCCTTCAGAGTTTTTTACATTTATGGCCCTTCAGAGTTTATTACATTTATGGCCCTTCAGAGTTTATTACATTTATGGCCCTTCAGAGTTTATTACATTTATGGCCCTTCAGAGTTTATTACATTTATGGCCATTCAGAGTTTTTTACATTTATGGCCCTTCAGAGTTTATTACAATTATGGCCCTTCAGAGTTTATTACATTTATGGCCCTTCAGAGTTTATTACATTTATGGCCCTTCAGAGTTTATTACATTTATGGCCCTTCAGAGTTTTTTACATTTATGGCCCTTCAGAGTTTATTACATTTATGGCCCTTCAGAGTTTTTTACATTTATGGCCCTTCAGAGTTTATTACATTTATGGCCCTTCAGAGTTTATTACATTTATGGCCCGTCAGAGTTTATTACATTTATGGCCCTTCAGAGTTTATTACATTTATGGCCCTTCAGAGTTTATTACATTTATGGCCCTTCAGAGTTTATTACATTTATGGCCCTTCAGAGTTTATTACATTTATGGCCCTTCAGAGTTTTTTACATTTATGGCCCTTCAGAGTTTATTACATTTATGGCCCTTCAGAGTTTTTTACATCTATGGCCCTTCAGAGTTTTTTACATTTATGGCCCTTCAGAGTTTATTACATTTATGGCCCTTCAGAGTTTTTTACATTTATGGCCCTTCAGAGTTTATTACATTTATGGCCCTTCAGAGTTCATTACATTTATGGCCCTTCAGAGTTTATTATATTTATGGCCCTTCAGAGTTTTTTACATTTATGGCCCTTCAGAGTTTATTACATTTATGGCCCTTCAGAGTTTTTTTTACATTTATGGCCCTTCAGAGTTTTTTACATTTATGGCCCTTCAGAGTTTATTACATTTATGGCCCTTCAGAGTTTATTACATTTATGGCCCTTCAAAGTTTACTACATTTATGGCCCTTCAGTTTTTTTTTACATTTATGGCCCTTCAGAGTTTTTTACATTTATGGCCCTTCAGAGTTTTTTACATTTATGGCCCTTCAGAGTTGTTTACATTTATGGCCCTTCAGAGTTTATTACATTTATGGCCCTTCAGAGTTTATTACATTTATGGCCCTTCAGAGTTTATTACATTTATGGCCCTTCAGAGTTTATTACATTTATGGCCCTTCAGAGTTTTTTTTACATTTATGGCCCTTCAGAGTTTTTTACATTTATGGCCCTTCAGAGTTTATTACATTTATGGCCCTTCAGAGTTTATTACATTGATGGCCCTTCAAAATTTATTACATTTATGGCCCTTCAGAGTTTATTACATTTATGGCCCTTCAGAGTTTATTACATTTATGGCCCTTCAGAGTTTATTACATTTATGGCCCTTCAGAGTTTTTTTTACATTTATGGCACTTCAGAGTTTATTACATTTATGGCCCTTCAGAGTTTATTACATTTATGGCCCTTCAGAGTTTTTTACATTTATGGCTCTTCAGAGTTTATTACATTTATGGCCCTTCAGAGTTTTTTACATTTATGGCCCTTCAGAGTTTATTACATTTATGGCCCTTCAGAGTTTATTACATTTATGGCCCTTCAGAGTTTTTTTTACATTGATGGCCCTTCAGAGTTTTTTACATTTATGGCCTTTCAGAGTTTATTACATTTATGGCCCTTCAGAGTTTATTACATTTATGGCCCTTCAGAGTTTATTACATTTATGGCCCTTCAGAGTTTATTACATTTATGGCCCTTCAGAGTTTATTACATTTATGGCCCTTCAGAGTTTATTACATATATGGCCCTTCAGAGTATTTTACATTTATGGCCCTTCAGAGTTTATTACATTTATGGCCCTTCATAGTTTATTACATTTATGGCCCTTCAGAGTTTATTACATTTATGGCCCTTCAGAGTTTTTTTACATTTATGGCCCTTCAGAGTTTTTTACATTTATGGCCTTTCAGAGTTTATTACATTTATGGCCCTTCAGAGTTTATTACATTTATGGCCCTTCAGAGTTTATTACATTTATGGCCCTTCAGAGTTTATTACATTTATGGCCCTTCAGAGTTTATTACATTTATGGCCCTTCAGAGTTTATTACATTTATGGCCCTTCAGAGTTTATTACATATATGGCCCTTCAGAGTATTTTACATTTATGGCCCTTCAGAGTTTATTACATTTATGGCCCTTCAGAGTTTATTACATTTATGGCCCTTCAGAGTTTATTACATTTATGGCCCTTCAGAGTTGTTTACATTTATGGCCCTTCAGAGTTTATTACATTTATGGCCCTTCAGAGTTTATTACATTTATGGCCCTTCAGAGTTTATTACATTTATGGCCCTTCAGAGTTTATTACATTTATGGCCCTTCAGAGTTTATTACATTTATGGCCCTTCAGAGTTTTTTACATTTATGGCCCTTCAGAGTTTATTACATTTATGGCCCTTCAGAGTATATTACATTTATGGCCCTTCAGAGTTTATTACATTTATGGCCCTTCAGAGTTTATTACATTTATGGCCCTTCAGAGTTTATTCTATAACTCGATAACTCACTTGAAAATACTGGAAAATAAGTGAGTTTCTTGTCAGAACAATTCCAACATACGAGTCATCAAGAACATCCCCGAGGCTCTGGTAGGGTTGGTCGATGTTTCTGACAGCCAACATGGACATGAGGTTGCCAACATAGCTCTGTGACATCACCACCATCATCATCATCCACACACCCAGCACCACACGCTCCCACCACCACCAGCCTGTGGTCTTCATCACGTCTGTAGAGTAGTCAATACGTTTTATTCAGCCATTTTTTGAGATATTTTATGAACAACTAGTCGCCTTAAGGGGTCAATGCCGAATTTCTTCTTCAAGCTTTGAACTTTTATAATTATTATAATTTATATTTTTCAAGCAATAGCTCGTTACCAATTTTGGAAAGTAGTACAGCTAGTAATAAGCCGAAATATATAACTTCATACCTTACACCTCATACAGTATATATATATATATATATATAATGTATGAGGTGTAAGGTATGAAGTCATATGTTTGAGCTCATTACTAGCTGAACTAATTTCCAATAGTAGGAACGAGCTATTGCTTGGAAAATACAATAGATAAATAAATACAAAAAGTTCAAAGCTTGAAGAAATTCGGCATTGACCATTTAAGGGGAGGTTTTTAGTTTGGTCTCTAGATATCCATCAAGCTTAAGATTACACCCCCTTGAGCCCCTTTCAAGATAAATTTGTACATTTTTCGGTAGAAAAATGTCCCGGCTGAAAGCCGGTTCCTCTTAAATTACAGGCTCGCTATCGCTCGCCAGGATAAAATCGACACCTGAAGTGTACGAAAGGTCTTAATATGGGGTGAAAGTTTTTAAAATCGTTAAACTAATGGGGCAAACGTTTTATAATATCAAAAGCAATGGGGCTAAACATGAGGGAGAAAGGGGTCAAGAAAAAACTCCCTCAAGTGGAAATCTCCCCTTAAGGCAACTTGCCGTTAATGCAATGTCTCAAAAATGGCTGAGCTTGTTGAAGGTTTGAATTACCTTCTTGTAACAGAACTCTAACACAGTTGAACATATTGGTGTCCCTCCTAGTGCTACTTTGGACCTGTTGTGGGCAGAATGAAGGCAGGATCATCATGGCAGTGAGCACCCCCCCTAGAGCCGACCATAAGACCACCCAGACCAGTGGTGACAGAGGCAGCAGGAAGCCCCACGGGTCAACCTTAGGACGACCTCGAGCAGCAAGAATATTATAACCACCGATGCTGACATATGTCGAGTAGTCCATCCAAGTATTTCGAGTTAAATCCAAGAAGAATGGTCCCGTAGAAAACTCCACTTCCTGTATGGTGAGAGGTATTTGTGAGATAGAGGTTAATATATTAAGGGGAGGTTTTTAGTGTGTTTCCTAGACTTCCATCAAGCTTGAAATTACACCCTCTTGACCCCCTTTCAAGATAAATTTGTACATTTTTCGGTAGAAAAATGGCCCGGCCGAAAGTCGGTTCCTCTTAAATTACAGGCTTACTATCGCTCGCCAGGATAAAATCGACACCTGAATGGCACGAAAGGTCTTAATATGGGGTGAAAGTTCTTAAAATCGCTAAACTAATGGGGCAAACGTTTTATAATATCAAAAGCAATGGGGCTAAACATGAGGGAGAAAGGGGTCAAGAAAAAAATCCCTCAAGTGGAGATCTCCCCTTAACTTACATGCTAGACAATATTTATTTTAAGGACAATTACACTAAGGCTTCATTTAAGGGGAGATTTCCACTTGAGGGATTTTTTTCTTGACTCCTTTCTCCCTCATGCTTAGCCCCATTGTTTTTCTAATTTTAAGACGTTTGCCCCATTATTTTGACGATTTTAAGAACTTTCAACCATTTCTGTCAATTTTAAGACCTTTCGTGCCATTCAGGTGTCGATTTTATCCTGGCGAGCGATAGCGAGCCTGTAATTTAAGGGGAACCGGCTTTCAGCTGGGAAATTTTTCTACCGAAAAATTTACAAATTTATCTTGAAAGGGGCTCAAGGGGGTGTAATCTTAAGCTTGAAGGATATCTAGGGACCAAACTAAAAACCTCCCCTTAAGCTAAGATCTAATTTGGAAAGAGTTAGAAACTATTACAAAAATAAGAAAAAAACGCTCCTTAGCTTGTCTTTCCATGTCCTTGTCCTGTACTTTGGTTGAGAAAGTTTGCAACACCATAATAACGCTAGGAAGTGTCAACGTCGCCCGATTTTTTTTTTTTCTATATTCCAACTACTCCCTCTCCTCTCCTCTAACTTCCTAATCCTGCCACGGACATTAGTTTCAGGGCAGTAATTCCCTTTCCAATGTTCCCTTACCCACTCTAAACCACTGTTTGGACACTTGATCCTCAGTGTTTTGGAGGACAAGCAACCTAGAAGGGTCACTAGAACTGTTGTTGCTTGATTTCCTTTGTACTCCTTTGTACTATGATAATGGATCTCTGTCCATCATTGAGGATCATGCCACGTTTTGACAGTCTATTTAGGCTTTCAGTAGACATTTCCATACAAGTTAGGAAGTATCTGTGGGCATTCTAAAGGTAAGGACTACTCAATCAACCCTCAAACTTCCATATACCCTTCCTAATCTGGATAAAACCGTCTAATAACAGCCAGAAAGCAGAGAAGAAGGTATACTATCTGCGGACATTAAGGGGAGGTTTTATTAAGGGGAGGTTTTATTAAGGGGAGGTTTTATTAAGGGGAGGTTTTATTAAGGGGAGGTTTTATTAAGGGGAGGTTTTATTAAGGGGAGGTTTTTAGTTTGGTCTCTAGATATCCATCAAGCTTAAGATTACACCCCCTTGAGCCCCTTTCAAGATAAATTTGTACATTTTTCGGTAGAAAAATGTCCCGGCTGAAAGCTGGTTCCTCTTAAATTACAGGCTCGCTATCGCTCGCCAGGATAAAATCGACACCTAAATTGCACGAAAGGTCTTAAAATTGACATGGGTTGAAAGTTCTTAAAATCATCAAAATAATGGGGCGAACGTTTTAAAATTAGAAAAACAATGGGGCTAAACATGAGGGAGAAAGGAGTCCAGAAAAAACTCCCTCAAGTGGAAATGTCCCCTTAATAATAGGGTAACGACTATCTCAATCAACCCTCTGACTTTCCTCTACCCTTCAAAATCATATATAATAATCTTCTAATAATAACCAGAGAGCAGAACAGAAGTGCTTCATCGATCCTCAGAGGGTTACTAGTGTCACATGAGTGCATTTTTGGGCAATTTTCGATGAGCAAGTGTTTGTCTCGTGTTACTCTGAGGCTCTCTCGTATTGGAATCGGAAACTAGATCGAAGGTATGTAAGGTATGTAAGTTCGATTTTTATGAATCTTAAATGTTCGTGCTGCCAGGCTGCAGTTGACCACTTGCGAGTTTCAGGCTATAAGGAAGTTGGAGCTATAGCCATCGATAGTAAACACAAATGGAATAATAATGTAGGTTTCAGATGGCTAAAGAGTATGTTGAATTGGGTTTTATGTATTGATAAATGAACTACAACCGTATTTTAGCTGTTGATTCTGCTAAATATCGATGTCGACAACTCCAACTTCCTTATAGAACGAAACTCGCAAGTGGTCAACTGCTCGTAAGAAATGAGGGAATAAATCTCGAATGACACCACCTTTATACTTAGTAAACCAGCAGGAGCTTCATTTTCTTGACCATAAATGTTAACCCCTTCTGAGCCGGCGACGTCTTTTTTTTTTTTTACTTTCTTCTAGCTATACTTAGAGGATTTTGTGCAGTTTAAGAAGGATCTGTGGTAGTGAAAAGGCTTAAGGGGAGATAGCCACTTGAGGGACTTTTTTCTTGACCCCTTTCTCCCTCATGTTTAGCCCCATTGGTTTTTTAGAGTTTTAGACATTCGCCCTATTCGTTAGGCAATTTTAAGAACTTTCGCCCCATTTCTGTCAATTTTAAGATCTTTCGTGCCATTTAGGTGTCGTGGATTTTTTTCCTGGCGAGCGATAGCGAGCCTGTAATTTAAGAGGGTCCGGCCTTCGGCCGAGACATTTTTCTACCGACAAATGTACAAATTTATCTTGAAAGGGGGTCTTGGGGGTGGTGTAATTTTAAGCTTGATGGAGGTCT
This sequence comes from Paralithodes platypus, assembly GCA_032716605.1. NCBI lineage: Eukaryota > Metazoa > Arthropoda > Malacostraca > Decapoda > Lithodidae > Paralithodes > Paralithodes platypus. The sequence goes on along the minus strand of CM064578.1, from coordinate 36,957,192 downwards.
AGGGAACAAACAAAAAACCTCCCCTTAAGTGAGATACTTCGAAGCCGTCAATTTTCGATGGGTATTATTTTTTTGGGGGGGTCTGGCAATATTTCTCTTTCATGGGTATCCGAAACTAGACTGAGGGTAGGTTGCGTTACGTTAGTTGCTTGAATTCTGGTCAAACTTAAATTTTAAAGTTGCCAGACCGTAAAAATCGCCTTAAGGGGAGATTTCCACTTGAGGGATCTTTTTCTTGACCCCTTTCTCCCTCGTGTTTAGCCCCATTGCTTTTGAAATTTTAAGACGTTCGCCCCATTAGTTTGGCGATTTTAAGAACTTTCACCCCATTTATGTCAATTTTAAGATCTTCCGTCCCCTTTAGGTGTCGATTTTTTCCTGGCGAGCGATAGCGAGCCTGTATTTTAAAAGGAACCGGCCTTCGGCCGGGAAATTTTTCTACCGAAAAATGTACAAATTTATCTTGAAAGGGGGTCAAGGGGGAGTAATTTCAAGCTTGATGGAAGTCTAGGAAACACTAAAAACCTCCCCTAACAAAGTGTTCCAAAATACGCTTACGCTGAGTTATGCCACTTTCCTGTCAGAAGGCAATTTTTTGTTTGTTTTTTTTTTTTTTTTAGGATTGCTACTGAAATGTATAATTTTTGTTATTGTTTGATATTTTGTGTTTGTTACCAAAACATACACTACATTAATGCCAAAAACTGATATGTATATGTTCTTGGATGAGTCAATATAGTATTATATGAGAGTTTAGTCTGGAAAGGCTTAGCTATTATCACTCATCAAATTATAGCTAATGTATACACATTTATTTCACTTGGCTAAAGAAAACAAGACTTCAAGACTCTAAATATAATAATAATAATTGATTGATTGTTTATTTGTACCCACCAGTGAGCGAAGACATTAATTGGTCGATACAATAATAATAATAATAATAATAATAATAATAATAATAATAATAATAATAATAATAACACACTTGACAATACCTGACGCATGATGAGACCGAGCATACCTGTCCAGCTCCCGTCACTCTTCCTGATGCCCCAGCTGCGATCAGGGGGACGCTGGTACGAGTATCTGTAATATAAAGAACAATACAATCATCACACGGCAATATAACACACACTACAGTCAGATAACAAAACAATACAATCATCCCACAGCATCACCACACAGCAATATAACAAACAACAATATAACAAACAATACAATCAGATAACAAACAATACAATCATCACACCCAATATAACGAACAATACAATCACCAAACAACAATATAGCAAACAATACAGTCGGTTAACAAACAATACAATCACCAACCAGCACTATACCAAACAATACAATCACCAAACAGCAATATAACACACAATACAATCATCACACAGCAATATATCTAACAATACAATCATCACACAACAATATATCTAACAATACAATCATCACACAGCAATATATCTAACAATACAATCATCACACAGCAATATATCTAACAATACAATCATCACACAGCAATATATCTAACAATACAATCATCACACAGCAATATATCTAACAATACAATCATCACACAGCAATATATCTAACATTACAATCATCACACAGCAATATATCTAACAATACAATCATCACACAGCAATATATCTAACAATACAATCATCACACAGCAATATATCTAACAATACAATCATCACACAGCAATATATCTAACAATACAATCATCACACAGCAATATATCTAACAATACAATCATCACACAGCAATATATCTAACAATACAATCATCACACAGCAATATATCTAACAATACAATCATCACACAGCAATATATCTAACAATACAATCATCACACAGCAATATATCTAACAATACAATCATCACACAGCAATATATCTAACAATACAATCATCACACAGCAATATATCTAACAATACAATCATCACACAGCAATATATCTAACAATACAATCATCACACAGCAATATATCTAACATTACAATCATCACACAGCAATATATCTAACAATACAATCATCACACAGCAATATATCTAACAATACAATCATCACACAGCAATATATCTAACAATACAATCATCACACAGCAATATATCTAACAATACAATCATCACACAGCAATATATCTAACAATACAATCATCACACAGCAATATATCTAACAATACAATCATCACACAGCAATATATCTAACAATTCAATCATAACACCTTTTTCTCTCACTGTCATTAGATAATTATCGAAAACAGTAAAAAAATACTGGACTAAGAACTGATCGTAAGAACGTACGTGAAGTTCATTGCTTTTGACATCATGTTCATTACATTATCTCCCGTTCCAATAAATGTGAGACGTTTGCCCCCCGGTGCCTTCGGGTCATCTACCATCTTGGGGACCTGCGAGGGGAACTGTTCGGCTCCCACCTTGATGTGTGGACGGTGAGGAAACCTGGAATTTGGGGATTCAGCGGTGAAAATCATGTATGAGGGTGCAAAGGCGGCAGTGCGTGTGGAGAATGAACAGAGCAAGTTCTTTTATCTGAATGTTGGGTTAAAGCATGGGTGTGTGATGTCACCATGGTTGTTCAATATGTATATGGATGGAGTCATGAAAGAAATACAAGGAAGAGCAGTGGATGTTGGTGTACTGTGTGGATATGGATGTGCTTGATAGTGAGAAAAGAAACACCTTGAGATAGTTCTGCCGTGTGGAACGTATGGGAAGCGAAAGAATGACTAAGCGAGTGTACGAGAGTGAGGTGGAAAGACAGAGAGAGAGAAACAGACCGAGAGTGAGGTGGAAGGGTGGAGTTGAGAGGCATATGCGTGAAAGCGATGTTGGATGACGGGGGACCGAGGTGCGTGGGGGCAATTCATTCGTGGCCACCCCTTCGGGAAAAATGGCATCTGGCAATAGATAGATATAAAAATCTACAACGTCTGAACCATGATTGGAGATTATGGTGAAGTTTGGTGGCATCATAGTGTGTAATGTACAGCGTAACGTTGGTGGAGCCAAAATAATCAGAATAAAAATAATTCTGTATGTAATGTAGAATTTGGTTAACATGTAAGTGTGTGTAAGGTGAAGATACATATAGGGTTTCATATTATTTTTTTTAGTTCACACAAAGGTGTGATTACATTGATTAATTTATGTATAATTCCAACAAATGCAATGCTAAGCAAATAACTACATACCGGTACATAATTCAAAACTGATTTTTTTATAAAATTCTTACAAATGAAAGGCTAAGCAAATATTGCCATACATAACTGAAAACTTACTTTAAAAACTTTTGTGGGTATAGTTTTGGCGGCGATGTGAGAGCTAAGGATCTTTTGGTACTCCAAGATGCCACTTGGAGAGGTTGTGTGTCTAACTCAGTGAATGGCGTTACCGAGTACACAGTCATTCTGAAAAAAGTAAGTGAGTTATTATTACGATTTGTACTGGTAGTTTAATTACACTGTATATATCAACACTATCTTAAGGGGAGGTTTTTAGTTTGGTCCGTAGATATCCATCAAGCTTAAGATTACACCCCCTTGAGCCCCTTTCAAGATAAATGTGTACATTTTTCGGTAGAAAAATGTCCCGGCTGAAAGCCGGTTCCTCTTAAATTACAGGCTCGCTATCGCTCGCCAGGATAAAATCGACACCTAAATGGCACGAAAGGTCTTAAAATTGACAGAAATGGGTTGAAAGTTCTTAAAATCGTCAAAATAATGGGACGAACGTCTTAACATTAGGAAAACAATGGGGCTAAACATGAGGGAGAAAGGAGTCAAGAAAAAAATCCCTCAAGTGGAAATCTCCCCTTAATGCTGACAATGCTTTATCCATAAAGTACGTATACAGTATAATTATATCAACACTACCTTAATGCTGACAATGCTTTATCGGTAACGGCCAGTAGGGAGTTAGTTCTGGAGAAGGTCTTGTGAATGTGGTGGAGGGTCTGGAGGCGGTAGAGAGGGAGGCGGGTGAAGGTGAGCAGCCTCGTTGTCTGGACTGACAGGAGGTGACTCTTGAAGGAGGACTCGGCGAAGGTGGAGAGAAACACAGGGTCGTCGCTCAACACCACCACCGTCACACAATGCAATGTTTCCCTTAACTGCAGAGAAAAGAAAAGCATGCAATATACTTTCAACAAAATATATATATGTGGAGAGTGTAGAAGAAGTGTTGGTAACATGTTCTTCAAAGAAAGACGTATACACAAGTATACATGACAGACTTGTGAGGGGAAAGATTGTAGAGAGGGCATTAACCCTTTCACGCATTTATGACGCAGAGGTTGCCAGATTAGCAATAAGAAATAGAGTTCTCTCACTCTTATAATTACCTCTCCAAAATTAGTTTTCTGCCCACAGCTAACTCAAAGACAACTGCAGAGGTTGAAGTAACTAAACTAAAGGTTTCTAAATACCCCTGATGGTAACAAAGGCTTTAAAGTATCCCCAATAGGCTCAACACAGCTAACTCAAAGACAACTGCAGAGGTTGAAGTAACTAAACTAAAGGTTACTAAATACCCCTGATGGTAATAAAGGCTTTAAAGTATCCACAATAGGCTCAAAATCGCGTCATATGTCGGAGAGGGCATTAATGGATTATGTGTTGGTGACAAGGGAGAGAATGTGTGCACTGCTGGATAGAATGTGCTGAGAGGTGAGTCTGAACGTATGTATGATCATTAGCTTAAGGGGAGATTTCAACTTGAGGGATTTTTTTCTTAACTCCTTTCTCCCTCATGTTTAGCCCCATTGCTTTTCTAATTTTAAGACGTTCGTCCCATTATTTTGACGATTTTAAGAACCTTCGACCCATTTCTGTCAATTTTAAGACCTTTCGTGCCATTTAGGTGTCGATTTTATCCTGGCGAGCGATAGCGAGCCTGTAATTTAAGAGGAACCGGCTTTCAGCCGGGACATTTTTCTACCGAAAAATGTACGAATTCATCTTGAAAGGGACTCAAAGGAGTGTAATCTTAAGCTTGATGGATATCTAGGGACCAAACTAAAAACCTCCCCTTAAGCCGAGAGTGAGGAGTTACAAGAGAATGCGAGACAAGCGAGAAATAAGAGAGGTAATAAAAGTTAGTGATTTAGAGAAAAGTACAACAGAGAGGGAGTAGCCTACCAAGAGAGTTGTACCACCAGCGATAAATGGGGTTGAGTCTTGGGGTCTGAATATACAAGTGAAAGGGAGGTTGGATGCGATGGAGATGAGCTGCTTGAGGAGTATGTGTGGAGTGACGCATAGAGACAGATTGAGAAATGAAGAGGTACTTACGAGAGTGGGACAACAGGAACCCATATCGGCAAGAGTGAACAGAAGGGTGCTATGCTGGTATGGACATGTTGAACGAATGGGAGATGAAAAGTTTACACAGAGTATATATGAGTCAGAAACAAGGGGAAATAGATTGAGAGGAAGACCGTACAAAGGAGTACAAAGGAAATCAAGCAACAACAGATCTAGTGACCCTTCTAGGTTGCCGTGGAGGAGATGGAGAGATGGTCCAACACCAGCGTTGGAAGATAGAGAGATGACTGAAGAACAGGCAAGAGAAGTGGTGATGAATAGGAATGAATGGTGAATGATTGTGAATAGATGAGTGATAACGAGGTCGTACGGAGTGGGGTAGGGCGCCAGTTTTACTAGATAATAGTCCGTCAGGCGCCAGGCACGGGGAGCCGGTGTATATATGAAGGGCCATGCCTGGAAGTGATGTGGGCGGGCATTGTGGTGCGCTTCGCTGCATGTCTGCCTGCTGAGACCGGAACCTCTCCGGGAGGTCTGGAACGTGGGAGTCTTTTGCTGGGGACCCCAAATGGGCCTTGGTCTTTTGAGCCTTTTGTTGCTCTTTTCGAGCTCTGTCTCGAGTCGGCCACCCCCAGCTGTGGAGTACATGCCTGAGTTTATACATACATATATACATACTGTATGTATATAATATTCTTGGTACATCTTTTTCATCCAACCTTTCTTGGAAAGATCATATTACAACTCTTGCTAAAACATCTTCCCTGAAATTAGGTGTGTTCAACCGTCCCCATAGGTTCTTCATGCCCGCACAGTTTCTTGCTCTGCATTAGGACACAGTATGCCCATGTATCGAGCATTGTTTGCATGTATGGGGAGGTTCCACCAATACCACACTTCCCGAAAGAGTAGCGTCAAAAGCTTTTCCCTTCATCAACTCACTTCCTCTTACTAGTTCCCTACAATCTCTTTCTATGTGCCGCAATGTTGCATCTCTTTCATTCTTCTATCACTCTTACAATGGTCAGTGTTCTTCAGAGCTCTCTCAGTGCGGCGAGTGTGAGGCACCCGCCTTCCAACACAGTACCACTTCTATTCTCTCCAGCTCTCCAACCTAAGAATTAGCACATTTTCTCAGTCTTTAATCTACTCAACAAGTGAACTCTGGAACTCTCTCCCTCAATCTATCTTTCCTTCATCATATAACTTAAACTTATTAAACTGAATGTGTCCAGGCATTTTGACCCGAATGTCCCTTGAATTTGGCTCTCTGTCACTCTTTTGGCTCTGGGTGCGACACTTATTACAGGCAGTGTGCTTTTTGAAGGGAGTCCATAAAACCCTCCCTTAAGGGGGGATTGGCCGTTTGTTTGGTCTATTAATTAATTTATTCATATATTTTTTCAGTTTCCTCGCTAGACCTCCATCAAGCTTAGAAAAACACCGCCTAGACCCCCTTCAAGATAAATTTGTACATTTTTCGGTAGGAAAATGTCCCGGCCGAAGGCCGGTTCCTCTTAAAATTGCAGGCTCGCTATCGCTCGCCTGGAAAAAATCGACACCTAAATGGCACGAAAGGTCTTAAAATTGACAACGAAATGGGGTGAAAGGTCTTAAAATCCCCAAACTAATGGGCCGAACATCTTATAATCTCAAAACTAGTGGGGCTAAACATAAGGGAGAAGGCGGTCCAGAAGAACGGTCTGCCTCCCCTTAAACTAGAGTATTCACCTGCTTGGCTGTGGCCAGTGTTTGACAGACCAGGGCATACGTCTCGTTGGCGGACTCTTGGCTTACCCTCACCTCAAATAGCCCGAGTTCCAAATGGGGCGTCGTGTTCCGTAGAGTCTGGAAGAAAATAACCAGTATTATTTATAATTAACCCTCTGATGATACGATGACGTATCTGCGTTCTAGCTATTATTAGGCATTTTTATTTAGAATAGGAATGATATAATTTTGGAAGTCGACAAACTAACGAGGCGAATGTCTTAAAATGTCAAAACTAACGAGGCTAAACATAAAGGTAAAGGGGGTCCAGAAAACATAAAGGTAAAGGGGGTCCAGAAAACATAAAGGTAAAGGGGGTCCAGAAAACATAAAGGTAAAGGGGGTCCAGAAAACATAAAGGTAAAGGGGGTCCAGAAAACATAAAGGTAAAGGGGGTCCAGAAAACATAAAGGTAAAGGAGGTCCAGAAAACATAAAGGTAAAGGGGGTCCAGAAAACATAAAGGTAAAGGGGGTCCAGAAAACATAAAGGTAAAGGGGGTCCAGAAAACATAAAGGTAAAGGGGGTCCAGAAAACATAAAGGTAAAGGGGGTCCAGAAAAAGGAACTACCTCCCCCGACATGACCCGCACTAGAAGGGTTAAGTTTGGACCGACCTGTATGAGAAGCGAAGTCCCGTGTGATCCGTCGGTGATGAGGAAGACAGTGGGTTGGGGACACTGGTCGACAGCTACTAGACTGGACACGGCCCAGCTGTAGTCCACGTTCTCTGGGGCTGGGAATATATTGTCAGTCATTATTAGTCTATTTATCTTAACCCTTTGAAGATTATGACGCCTTTTGACAATCTATTCGACATCTTAATGGGTTGAAGTGTCTTATTGTGTCGAAATTAATGGGGTAAAGCATCTTAACCCTTTCAAGATCCAAGACGCAAACTAAAAACCTCCCCTTAAAGGGACCGACCTGCCTTTTATCTCTGGGTTTATCCATTCAGCCCGATTCTGCCTACTGTTTTAATACGTTTCTCTCCATTCAGGAATCGATTTTTTCCTGGCGAGGTACAGCGAACCATCATTGTATGGAGAGAATCCGGCTTCGCCGGAGGCATTTTTCTACCGAAAAATGTACAAATTTAGTTAGCTGTGTAAAACATAATAAAAAAAATGCTGGCTCGCCATCGCTCGCCAGGTGTAAATCGACACCTTGATGAGGATAAACGCCTTAAAACAGTAGGCTCAATGGGGTCCAATGGCTACTACCCAGAAAGCAAACAAAAGCGGGTTGGTCCCCTTAAGAACTGTAAAATCCAAACGGTAAGGTACCACAGCAACTAGGTGGAGGGGCCTGGACCACTACCCAGCTGACTGCCATCAACACCAACACCACCAGCAGCACCCCCCTGGCACCACCACCACCACCACCACCACACGGCACCATCATCGACACTGAAAGGGTTATTAGACAAGATTAACCCCTTTTATTCCGATGATGCCTTTATAACTTTCTTCTGACTACTATTGGACAACTCAACACAACTAAAAAACACAAATTCACACACATCTAGGTCGCCCAGGAGAAGTCGACCCAGAGACCTAGGGATCACTAAGAGTATGTGACAGTGAAGGTAAGGCATAGAAAACACCTGTGGTAATTCAATCACTGACTTACATTGGGCACCCATGCAGTAACCGCGACGTCGTTTTCATCACATTCTGGCTGCTGTTAGACGATTATATTCAGCTTAGAAAGGACCTCCAGCAATGAACAGGCTTCGAACTATCTCACTTTCCATCTCACTTCCCCATTTTAGCCCTTTTACTCACTCAGATCCTTCTTAAGCCGGTATCACACGAGCGCTTTTTCACTCAACATTTATCCTTAACACTGGTCTGGCAGCTTAGGATGTCAACATTTAGAATATTTCGGTCACCAAAATTCATCTACCAACAGTCTAGTTTCCAATACCAGTGCAAAATGTTCCAGAAATGTTGCCAGGAAAATGTTGATCATCGAATGTTGACTATAAAAGCTCTCGTGTGATACCGGCTTTAACCCGTGGAGCCCCGGCTAGTTTTGTAATGTTTGCGCACCAGAACCCGGCCGGTTTTCAAAAAATGGTTTTATTCCAGAAACAATAGCGAATGGGTTAGGAATGAAGGAAAAACCACGAAAAACCGCTCAAAAAGCTTAAAAAATGGTCCTACAGAGCCCCCGAAAACGGATTTTATAAGAGTAAAAAATTGAAGGCAATTATCCCCAAAAAACAGGTTTTTGCGCGCTCGCGCGCACGCACGTGGACTTTGAGAGTTTTCAACCATCGGCACGGTTGCGTGGGATACGTACACAGTTCCCATACAAATCTGAGCCCTCTTGAGTGGCTACACCTGAGGTTACGGTCGGCGCAATTAGGGTGACGCGCCAGGCGCGTCTCTGGGGCTGTGCGTTACATACATCGCCGACGCGTCAGGCGCGTCGCTGGGGCTGTACGGGTTAAGCTGCTCAAAATTGTCTGCAAATAGCAAGAATATAATTAAAAAGACGCGGCCGGTACAGAAGGGTTAATTTTACCGGTCAATATACAGGAGGCGCTACAATATAGGTAGCAAAATTCTAATGGTAGTTTTGGGTTCCTATCATCATATGCTTCATTTCTATATACTTTTTATCCCCGGGAAAAAAAAAAAAAAAATCTTGGGATTTTTCATTTATTTTCTTGGTATTTTTTGTTTTGGTCATTAACCTAACCAAAAAACCTAACCTAACCTAACCTAATAGCCCCCAAATACATTTAGGTTAGGTTAGGTTAGGTTTTTTGGTTAGGTTAATAAAAACAAAATGAATAAAATCCAATAACAAAATAAAAAACCCAAGATTTTTTGTTTTTTTCCCGGGGATAAAAAGTATATAGAAATGAAGCATATGATGATAGGAACCCAAAACTACCATTAGAATTTTGCTACCTATATTGTAGCGCCTCCTGTATATTGACCATTTTACCTAATGGAAAGCTTAATTCCCTAACAGTTAATTTATCAATGCTTAGTGGGTAATATGAACTACCATGTCTTTGCATCGTAGTATAATAGAACCATTCTATTAAACCATGGTAAGAACTTTCCCTACGAGATTGACCCTTATCGCTTATCTGTATAAGGGTCAATCTGGGTCGGGAAAGCTCTTATCATGGTTTAACCCCTTCTGTACCGGTGACGTCTTTTGATATTCTTTCTGGCTACTGTTAGACGACATTATATAGTTTCAATAGGGCTTCCAGCATTTAACAGGCTCTAAACTATCTCACTTAACCCTTTTCACTACCACAGATCCTTCGTAATTGCACAAAATCGTCAAAATATACCATGAATAAATTTGAAAAAGCTTCGCCGGTACAGAAGGGGTTAATAAAATGGCCATATAGACAGCTTTTCACAATTTACACCCTGTTTGGCACTGTTGGAACTGTGTAATAACTTCGATGGGGATAATTCAGCTTCTTGCTACCTTAATACAAACACGGAGTATAGGTCATTATAAGGTTCACGTGTGTTGTGTGATAATACCTCTCTCTCTCTCTCTCTCTCCTATGCTATTCTTTTCTTCCACTTATTTATCTGGGGTTCTATTATCTATATTATAATTAAGTCCTGACCACTTCGCTTGGATCGCAATATCTGTGTGGTCAGTATATCTGTTTAAATGTATGTAAACACAATCTGTCTCTCTCTCTCTCTCTCTCTCAATAGTTCGTATTATTTTTTTACTAGCAGGGGTACCCGGCGTTGCCCGGGTAATCACCATAACTACTACCACCACTACTACTACCATAATCAATCACTACTACCACAATCATCACAATACTACTACTACCATAATCACCGGCCTCAACCTCCCTGTGCCTCATTAAACGGCGACCTCGATTTCGGCCGCTAAATGACCTCCGATTTTGGATCTGACCTCATCCGTACCCCTATTTTGGGGGGCTGCGAACAACTTTCGTTCCATACACCTTTTCGATCGGAGGCCTCCTTCTGCCCCAAACGGCCATTTTTGTTCGCTCCCGTATACTACATAAGTTCTGCCGAAAATTTTATTGAACAAAAGTGTCTCTGATTTCCACTAAACTCGCCTAAAACCATCTCCAAAGCCTGGGCTTTCCAACGGTGCCCCACACTCCCACCTGGCACCAAAACTGTGGGAGGAGTTTAGCAACAAAGGTTAACAAAGGTCGGGTAACTGACAAACATTGACCTTTATTTATTAAGATGATACCAAGAATCCTATTATGAAAACTATTCCTATTTAAAACAATATGTTATTCGCAATACATATCGCTTAATGATGCGCAGATAATATTCGCACTAAAGTGTACAGTAAATAGGCCTATTATAATAGTTGTCCATATGAATCTAATTTTCTCTTATTCACTACCAATCATCCTGAAGTAGAAAACGGTCCGAACATCAAAATTACCAACTGCTCCAACATGACCATCTGGCGGCAACACCGACCACGTAAACAACTCGAGTGCAGCTCCTACATACTTCAGTGAATTACAGTGAATTTAGGTGCTCCTTTCCATTCTAGCTTCGCATGTGGATATAGCAGGATACAGAGAAGGTCATTCTGTCAAAAAGTGAAATTTAAACATATTAACTTGGGCACAATTTGTACATAAAAAGTGAGGATTCAGTACTCCATGCCCTCACGCCAAATTTTCCTGGATCTGCGCATGCGCACTGGCCACGTGACGTCACGTATGCAGTCTTGCCTCTACTAACGTTTATCATTATTCATCGTTCATTCACTGTCATTATGAAACGTAAAGAGATCCGTATCCTTCTTGATAAACAACAAATAAAATACTTCAATGATTCCTCGATCGAGCACAGCGACAATACTATCTATCTAACTATTGCCGGACGCCGTGATCCCCGAAGGGGTGGACACGAACGAATCGCCCCCATGAACCTCTATCCCCAGTCAGTTGACAATACACTGACTCGAAATTGCAAAAGACTCTAATTTTTCTAACCGTGATTCTATTCTCCGTAATCGTCGTAAGTTAACCCCTTCTGTACCGGCGACGTCTTTTTAATTCCACTCTTGCTATATTTAGACGATTTTTTGCAGTTTATGAAGGATCTCTGGTAGTTAAAAGGGTTAATTGAGGTAGTGTGTAACCTCATAATTGCTAAATGTCCGTCCTAAGCTGAGTAAATCGTCTAAAAACTGCCAGAATATGATGAAAAAGACGTGACCGATACAAAAGGGTTTAACCCTTAAAGAGCGGCGCTCGACTTAAGTCGTGCACCAATTTGCAGCAAGTTAGGAGCATTATTAAGGCTTTTAAAGGGTTAAAATAGAGTGCAAATGGCCGGGAGAGCAGCGGGCCAGACAGCCGACTCCCAGGGCTTACCGGCGCCCATTAACTCATGTTCCCTGTGTTCTCGAGAGGCCGGCAGTGTAGCCAGTCGTGAGCATAGATGGGAAAAATATACCGATATATGCTAAACTTCCATGTTCGTGGCACCACTGCAAGAGAACCACGAGTGCTACGTGCTACGTAGCTCGTTCTGGTCTCATTTTAAGCTTTTAGTGCCTAGTTTTTGGTAAATTTTTGTTTTTTTTCATGCAGATGCTTGATTTATCATGCAGGAAGGCCTGAATATGCCCAAATGAGCACAAAACACCACGCTAGACAAGGGTTAAAGGGAACCGATATTTTAATCAATGAGGCCCTATGCTATGTTATTATAAAGATCCGCCGTAGATTAAAATATTCCCCGGATCTCCACCACCCCTTTTCCCACCCTCCGTACCCCCACCACCCCTCCACCCACCCTCCGTACCTTCACCACCCCTCCACCCACCCTATTGTAACAGACTAAAATCGTCTAGTAGTAGCCAAAATTAAGTTATACGTCGGCCCGTCGGCTTTCTCTCTCTCTCTCTCTCTCTCTCTCTCTTTTTTTTGTTGTGGGTAATTTTAATCCAAATACTGTATCACGTTAGACTAAACTAGTTATGTTATGTAATTTAGTCATCTTCTCAGCTTTACCATACAATATAATATGTCCCAGCTCTGCTTTGTTCATAGTTTGTTTAGGTAGAACTAACTGTGTGTGTGTGTGTGTGGTTTTTTTTTTTTTTTTTTTTTTTTTTTTTTATAATGCCTATTTCGTAGTCAGCATGATTACTGGTCGTGGAACTAGCCTTCTTCTTTAGTATTCATATATTTTATTGAAACAGGCCAACCAATTTAGTAATATTATTTTTATTAATCTCACCACCACACCCCCAATGAAACTAATTAAAGTATATATGATCCACCGGGATTCGAACCCGGGTTATCACACACATATTTTTGCCACCTTAACCATTACACCACCAGGACGGTTAAAGGTTTATGCACACGCCTACGACTTATTATCCATGCATAGTAAGGGTACTATGCATCTGCTCAATTAATTTGTATATATAAATTGATGGAACTATCCCTCTTGTTCATATAAAGTATATATATATATGTGTGTGTGTGTGTGTGTGTGTGTGTGTGTGTGTTTGTGTGATGCAATATTATATGCATTTGGACGTGAATAAATACGAGGCTCCGCAGTCCTTGAAAACAAAACTTGCATGCATCCATTTGTTCAATCGATCAGCATATGTTAATATGCATTGTTAACCCCCTCCGACATCTATGACGCAATCGCGTCATATGGCGGTGTTCCCAAGAGTATCATATGACGCAATCGAGTCATATGAACTTAGTGAAGTAGCTCAATAAGTAAGTTATATGACGCATTTGCGTCATATTGAGCTCAGTTAGTTAGGTAAGTTAGATCAGAATCTGTCGGTGGTGGCAACCCCAAATACCTCCGACTTCTACCAGTACCTCAGTGTCAGAGAGAGTGTTGTGAGGGAAATACCGGGCGCTCCGCCACCCTGTCAGTAAGTTAGCAACTTATGTCGGACAGGGTTAAGATTATACAGTATATGTGAAGTTTCCGACAAAAAATAATTCATCCATTCTCCATATATGTTCCAGCCGTCCGTTTTTACGATTGAAGTAATACTCTTGGACGTAAATCACGACCCAATTTTTTAAGCTATCCCGAACTGAAGCGAATCGTCTCATTAATTTCTTACCTATTATTTAATTTTCGTAGGTTCGTTTTGCTGTTCGAAGGTTCATTTTGAGATTGAAAACGTCTTAGAGCGTACTTATATTAATCATCATTTACTCATCACCACTCCAGAATTGAATTGAATATATTTGTGTATTTTTTCACGCTTTTTGTTCTCTATAGTTAATAATCTTTCGTTTGTATCTATAGTTCGTTGTCAGGCAATGTCTGATCAAAATGTTTACGCCATTATATTACCTAATTTAATATAATAGGAAGCTCTACATTTAGATAAACACATGTATCAAATTCGTTCTTTATGCCTGGTACAATTCCTTGGTAATTAACGCACTGGACCCCAAGTGATTTCATAAAAATTTACACTCCAGGACCAGCCACTTGTAATTTTTTTTTTTTTTTTTTTTCCTGAAAGCAAATGGGATAGGTTAGTAATAAAGGAAAAACAACATAAAACCGCTCACCTAGGTCATTTGGGGGTCCTGGGGGGGGGCGGGGAAAAGTCACAATTAACATGGGGTGATGGGTAGGCAATATATTAGAAGATCACTCCTGTGCGCGCCCACACGCACGCGGCTTGACGTGGAGGGTTGTCAACCATCGGTATTGTTCCATGGGATCCTAAAATAGTTCCCATACAAATCTGAACCCTCTAGGTGCCATAGGACATGAGTAATCAAGGCAGACGCAATCGTTGCGTCGCTGGGATTGTACGTTTTTTTATATTGTTCTATGTAAATGAGGGAGACAAAAGGCATAACTGCCTGCAGCAAGTGCCTCCCCCAGATTTCAAAGAGTGACAGGGCCGAAATCAAGGGATGTTCGAGCTAAAATGCCTGGACATACGGAGTTTGAAGCAATTTAAGTCATAGGAAGAGGGAAAGACTGATTCTGGGAGAGAGTTCCAGAGCTCAGCAGTTGAATAGAAGAAAGTCTGAGAATAGCGTTTCACTCTTGGGTAGGACAGTTGCACAGAGTAGGGGTGGGATTGTGTTGCAAGGCAGGTACTAAGTACCCTACGTAGAGGAGGTGGTATACACTGGGAAAGCTCTGAGGAACACTGATTATTGTAGTAGCGATAGAATAGCGAGAGAGATGCAACATTACGGCGAAGAGAGAGAGATTGCAGAGACTTGGTGAGTGGACGGGAGTTAATGATACGGAAGGCTTTCCTTTCTACTTTGTCTAGGAGTGCGGTGAGACGATCCTCCCCACACATGTGAACAATACTCATTACAAGGACGCACTGTGCCCCTGTACAGAGCAAGAAGCTGCGCAGGGGTACAGAACCCCCTGAGGCAGTTGAGAACACCCAGCTTCTCGGAGGCTGCCTTAGCAAGACTGGTAATATGGTCTTTCCAAGTGAGAGCAGAAGAATAAGAGACACCGAGAACATTGAGAGAAGATGAGGGGTTGATTTTTGTATTGTTGAAGAATAAGGGATAGTCCTCTGGAGGTTCCTGATGGGTAGTAAGATGGATAAATTGAGTTTTGGAAGCATTAAATACAACAAGGTTTTCTCTACCCCAATTGGAAATAGTAGCTAGATCCGAAGATAAGCGTTTTATGGCTTCATTACGTTTGTTTTTGAGGGACTGCTGGCTGGGGCGTTCTGGAAAACTAATTGAGTGGTGTAAGGTAGAGTTGTCTGCATATGAATGGATAAGACTGGATGTACAGTTGAGAAGATCATTTCTGAAAATTAGAAAGAGAATAGGAGATAGGACAGAACCCTGAAGAACACCAGAGTTGATAGGATGAGGAAATGAGCGATGGCCGTCCACAACCGCAGCTATGGAACGGCCGGAAAGGAAATTAGAGACAAAGGCACAGATGGAGGGACAGAAACCGAAGGAGGGCAGTTTGGAAATTAAAGATTTGTGCCAGACTCTATCGAAGGCCTTCGATATGTCTAGTGCAACAGAAAAAGTCTCACCGAAGTCCCGAAAGGAGGATGACCAAGAGTTAGTAAGATATGAAAGAAGATCACCAGTAGAGCGACCCTTAAGATAGCCATACTGGCGATCTGAGAGCAGATTATGAGAAGAGAAATGCTTAAGAAATTTGGAAGAAATAATAGTTTCAAAAACTTTAGAGATACAAGAGATGAGATCAATTGGTCGATAGTTGGAGGGTTGAGAGCGGTCACCCTTCTTTGGGACAGGTTGAATGAGAGCAAACTTCCAGCAAGAAGGAAAGACGTTAGAGGAGAGACAGATACGAAAGAGTTTGCCTAGGCTGGGGGTCAGCACGGAAGCACAGTTTTTAAGTACAACAGGAGGAACACCGTCCGGACCGTACGTCTTCTTAGTATTAAGCCCAGAGAGGGTAGAAAGTACATCTTTAGAAGAGATTAGGATATTAGGCAAGTAGGCGAGAAGGGGGTGGAGAGGGAGGAATAGCACCAGAATCATCCAAGGTAAAGTTTCTGGCAAAAGTTTGAGCGAAGAGTTCAGCTTTGTCAGAGGAAAAAGTGATGGTTGTGCCATCAGAGTGGAAAAGGGGAGGGAAAGACTAGGAAGAAAAGTTGTTGGAGAGGTTTTTGGCTAGATGCCAGAAAGCTTGGGAAGAGCTAGAGTTGGATAGTTCAGTGCATTTATTATTGATGAAAGAGTGCTTGGCAAGTCGAAGAATAGATTTGGCTTGATTCCGGGCAGAAACATAAGAAGAATGAGATTCTTGAGTTTTAAGGCGTCAGTACCGTTTGAATGCTTCCTCCTTGTTGTGGACAGCAGTAGAACAAGCGTGAGTAAACCAAGATTTTTGTGCATTAGACTGAGAGAAAGAAAATGGAATGTACGCTTCCATGCCCGAGAGGATTACCTCGGTAATGCGTTCAACACTCTCCGAGGGTCCTCGGCCATGGAAGCAGAAGTCATTCCATGGGAAATCAAAGAAGTACTGCCGGAGAGCCTCCCAGTCTGCAGCGCCAAAGTGCCACAAGCGCCGCCGGCTGGGAGGATCGGATGGCCGTACTGAAGAGATAGGACAGGTGACGGAGATAAGCTTATGGTCGGAGGAGCCCAAAGGAGAGAAAATATTGAAAGTATAAGAGGAAGGGTTAGAAGTCAGAAATAAGTCAAGAATGTTGGGCCGATCTTTGAAGCGATCCGGGATACGGGTGGGGTGCTGGACCAGTTGCTCTAGGTCATTTATGATAGAAAAGACATAGGCTTGTTCACCAGGTTGGTCAGTAGAGTGAGAGGAGAGCCATTGACGGTGGTGAACGTTGAAATCTCCCAAGATGGAGATTTCAGAGAAGGGAGAGATAGATAGAATGTGTTCCACTTTAGAGTTTAGATAGTCGAAGAATTTGGGAAAGTCGGTAGAGTTAGGGGAAAGATAGACAGCACAGAAATATTTAGTATGAGAATGACAGGATAGTTTGAGCCATACAGTTGAGAATTCAGAGGAGTCGAAATCGGGAACACGAGAGCAAGTGAGTTTGTTGTGCACATATGCACAACATCCGCCTTTGGCTTTGAAACTAGGATAGAGAAAGTAGGAGGATACATAGAAGGGGCTGCTGGAAGTTGTCTCAGATACCTGGGTTTCGGTGAGGAAAAGAAGATCAGGTTTGGAGGAGGAGAGATAGTGTTCGACAGAGTGAAAATTAGAGGAAAGGCCGTGAATATTGCAAAAATTGATAGTAAGAGTGACAGGCCGTGGTCCAGGGTATTTAGAGGGGTCGTCAGGGGAAGGTCGGGCATGTGTGGAGGTATTTATGGTCCCCTCCCCTGGGGACTCCGAGGCTGGGCCTGTGTTCATAGTTTTTTTCTTAAATTTGAAGGAGGAAGTGTGGTGTGCATGTTAAGTGTAGTGAAGTAGATAGGAGGAGGAGGTGTTTGTGAGAGCATGCTGGACTACTCTCAGTGTAAGTGAGACACAAAGGGAATCAGTAAGAGAAGCCAAGCAAATGAGACAGGAGTTCCAGCGATTTCTTATCAAATGCTTACAGCCTCTCCTGGGTATAGCCCTGTTCGTTTGGTGCCTACAATCTACCCCCCTTCCCCCTATTAGTCGCCTTGTACGACACGACACGCAGTAGGACGCGTGGGGCATATTCTTGTTTTCCTCCACCATAAGATGGAGGCCCCCTTACCCCCAAGGGTACGCATAACGCGCATGACGCGCGTCGCTG
This sequence comes from Paralithodes platypus, assembly GCA_032716605.1. NCBI lineage: Eukaryota > Metazoa > Arthropoda > Malacostraca > Decapoda > Lithodidae > Paralithodes > Paralithodes platypus. Next base: position 36,938,885 of record CM064578.1, on the reverse strand, counting down.
GGGTCCAGTGGGTTAAAAGTAATAATACAAGAGAATAATTAAGATATAAGTAAGGTTATAGAAAAATACAATTAATAACTTCATAATCATTATTATTATATTTTAGCTCAATGCTGACAATAACAAAAACACAAAGCCAGGTATAACCAGTATTTTCTCATTCTTATACAGTATAATATATCATAAGCTGCAATGGAGTCTAGTGAGCAATATTATGCAAACTATAATGCCATAAATTATATAAGGTACCATACAAATATAAGCAGTTATAATGCAGACAAACACACGACCTCCATGCAAGTTTAAAACATTTGTCTCTAGGCTATGCTTATCAGCAAACTTCATTTAGCGCAATGGATAAATGCACTGCATTTCGGTGTGAGCATCCTACGTTCGAATCCCTGGACTGCCACATTGCCACATGTATTTGTTGATTTAATTAATTTAGTTTAGGAGTAAAGTCGGTTGGTGGAGGTAACATAATAATGATTAATTTCTAGTTTTGCTTTGACCGTGTCATATAATGCTTCTGTAATTTGGACGTCAGTGAAGAGATTCGTTTCAAACCTTTGCATTACTATGATTATATGGTACACTCGGTTGCTATGGTCTCTTACCCACTCATAGAAATTCCTCTAATTATGGAAGTATATCTCTGATAACGAATACATGAATATCAACTGCAAAACTACAGTATATGCAGTATACAATCCAGATAGTTATAATTGTATAAACTACAGTATATGCAGTATACAATCCAGATAGTTATAATTGTATAACCTACAGTATATGCAGTATACAATCCAGATAGTTATAATTGTATAAAGAAATAAGGTCCACGAATTGTTATGAGAGGGCTAGAGACTGGCATTCATGAGTGCTTAAAAAACTCACGTTTTTGACGCAATTTTGAGCCTATTAGGGATACTTTAAAGCCTGTGTTACCATCAGGGGTATTTAGAAACCTTTAGTTTAGTTACTTCAACCTCTGCAGTTGTCTTTGAGTTAGCTGTGTTGAGCCTATTGGGGATACTTTAAAGCCTTTGCTACCATCAGGGGTATTTAGCAACCTTTAGTTTAGTTACTTCAACCTCTGCAGTTGTCTTTGAGTTAGCTGTGTTGAACCTATTGGGGATACTTTAAAGCCTTTGTTACCATCAGGGGTATTAAGAAACCTTTAGTTTAGTTACTTCAACCTCTGCAGTTGTCTTTGAGTTAGCTGTGGGCAGAAAACTAATTTTGGAGAGGTAATTATAAGAGTGAGAGAACTCTATTTCTTATTGCTAATCTGGCAACCTCTGCGTCATATGTGCGTGAAAGGGTTAAGTGAATGTTGTGTATAATGAATAGAAACAGTACAGTACCGTACATACAAGTCTATATGTATAATTATATATATTATGTTGCTATGGTCGACAGTTTAGCTGGTTTGTGGAAGCGTTAAAGTACAGTCAATATTTATTACGGTATAATAAAAATTATATTTTAATATAAATATTTATCATTCCACAATTTCCTGCGTTAAGGGAGGGATGGTTTACTTTTTGGTCTATGTGTTCAATTACCTGTATATATAATTTGTTCTAGTTTCATCCCTAGAGCTCCCTCAAACTTAGAAAAACACCCCTTAGACCCCCCCCTCAAGATAAATTTGTACATTTGTCCGTAGAAAAATGTCCCGGCCGATTGTCCGTTTCTTCCTACAATTACAGTCTCGCTATCGCTCGCAAGGAAAATAATCGACACCTAAAAGGCATGATCGGTCTTAAAATTGACAACGAAATGGAGCTAAAAGTGTTAAAATCACCAAACTAAGCGGCCGAACGTCTTAAAATGTCAAAAATATTGGGGCTAAACGCGAGGGAGAAAGGGGTCCAGAAAAAGACCCCTCTCCGCTTAAATTAGAGTTAGTAACATCACTATAAACTGTGTTACCTAATGTGATAAAAGAATAGTTGGTTTTGTATCTGATATTTTCTCTACAACCGAGTACAAACATTGATTATAACTCCAAAAGATAGAGAAAGCCTTACCAGTGTACGTTTAATATTATATTCTATCTCTATCTATTGCCTGACGCCGTGATCCCCGAAGGGGTGGCCACGAACGAACCGCCCCCATGCACCTCTGTCCCCAGTCAGTCGACGCCCCTCCCCCTAACCAGCACCGCCTTCGTTCATGTACTTCCTCACTCCTTCCTCCTTCCACCTCTCATTCGGTCTACCTTTCCCTCTCTGTCCCTCCACCTCGCTCTTGTTCACCCTCTTAGTCATTCTCTCGCTTTCCATACGTTCCATATGGCCGAACCATCTCAAGTTATTCCTTTTCACACTTTCCAGCACATCTACCTCCACACCACACCTCCTTCTTACTTCCTCATTAGTCTGTCTATCCCTCCATGTAACTCCGCACGCACTCCTTAGGTAATTCATTTTCACTGCTCTCACTCTTGGTCTGAGTCTCTCAACCAACGTCCATGCTTCGCTTCCGTAAGTCAGTGTCGGGATTACCACACTGTCATGCAAGGACATATTATATTCTGACCATATTTATATAATTATATACATATTTGCTTCAACATTTTATTATGCATAATATTTGGGTAATATTATACATCTAATGATAATGTTGGACAGGTTGGGATTCGAACCCACTCACTCAGGGTATATTTGGGAGAGTTGGGCACTGCTCATGGCCGAGTGGTTACAGTGCCCATTTCTCCCAAATATACCTGGAGTGAATGGGTTCGAATCCTAGTCAGGATACCTCTCTCCTAATATTTTATAATTATAGCCTATAGTGACCTGCTCGAAGGGTTATTTGATTTATTTGTATTGTAATATAATAGTCACATATACAGTATAACTAAAACTATGGAATGAAGCCAAAGCAGAGAGTACATTTGCTTATGCTCAGAGTATAGGTGCAGAGTGCGTTCAGTCTACCCTATCACGTTCAGTAGAGCTATCCCGTTTGAGAGTTTGGGTATACTGAACGCACTCCTGGTCTCTAAGATATTTCGATTGGTTCTGAGTTGCAAGTCATGGAAATACATATTTCCGGGATGTATCACATGAGGTTGAAAGGCTTGCAATAAAGTGGAGGCGTAGTGGAGATTAAAGAGCGTCCACTTGCGATGTCTGTTTTCCACATGTCCCTCTTGCCTCCACCTCTTGATCCACCTACATACGGTGGTGACGCTGGCCCCGGTGGCCCTGGCTATGGCCCGGGCTGACATACCGCCCATCGACAGCCAAACAAACTTTCTACGTTCCTTGTGAGAGGTCGGCCGAGAGGAACGTTGTGCTTCCATGGTATCCTCTGAAACGGTCAATAGATGCTTATGTTCTGGGTGTGGTGTCCCGAGTTCGAATCCCGGGAGGACCATATACCTCTGAAACGGTCAATATATGCTTATGTTCTGGGTGTGGTGTCCCGAGTTCGAATCCCGGGAGGACCATATGCTTTCATTAGTTTATTCAAGTGCATTGGGTATCCTCTGAAACGGTCAATAAATGCTTATGTTCTGGGTGTGGTGTCCCGAGTTCGAATCTCGGGAGGACCATATGCTTTCATTAGTTTATTCAAGTGCATTATGTTCTGGGTGTGGTGTCCCGAGTTCGAATCCCGGGAGGACCATATGCTCTCATTAGTTTATTCAAGTGCATTGGGGTTTGTAATTGATGATTAATGTTGAGAACGGGGTGTTACTTAACCCATGGAATCCGGGAGGCTTCATATGAGGCAAAACGTATTTTGGTTAGGAGTCCGGTAGGTCTCATATGAGGCAAAATCAAAATCAAAGGGTTTAAATCGCGCGGGCGGATTTTTGTTTATGCGTGGGCTACCGCAGCGCCACCAAGCACAAACTAACATGCAGCATCAGTTCTCGTCACACATCCAACATGGATGGAGCTAATCCAAAATAAATCGCTGTGTCCGAATCGACGCCCGCCGCCGAGTCCCGTACGCCTAACAAAAGCAAGGCTAAAACGACCAAGAAAACAGTGCTTAGTCCCGGTGATGTTGCACATACTCTGGAAGAGCTAAGGAATATAGCGAACTGAGTGAACTTGGGAGTGACTTTGGCGATGAACAAGTGGGTAGCGTAGTGGTGGATGGATTAGCGTTTCTGGGCTTTATTAGTACCGATGAGGACGATCATTACGAGGATAATGACGATGGTGAATGCGGTGCTCGTGAATATAGTGAACTGAGTGAACTTGGGAGTGACTTTGACGAAGAACAAGTGGTTAGTGAAGATGCGGGTACGGTACCGTACGCTTGCCTAGCCTATCCTAGCCTAGCCTAGCCTAAGCCTAGCCTAGTGTAGCCTAGCCAAGTAAGTGAAAGTGACACACATATGTATAACAAGTAATAATAACTCAATAATAACAGTGAGTGGCAATAATTCATAACAAGAAGAGTAATAAGACTGAAAGTGACACAATAATATCCAATAACAGTCAAAGTGCCGAAAATATGTTATATAAAGTTTCATATACCTCAAATAATGGTTGAACTAGTAATAAATGACACAATAATATCACATCATCTCCATAAAAACATAATATCGTGTACCGGTACCAAAGCCAACGAAGCAACGAGTGACTTAGTGCGTGCTAGCCAGGGTCGCGGCGAAGCGTTCGGACGCAGACGAAAATATGCGGGAAATTACCTCCATTCCCATCATCATATCTCGGCAACCACTTGTCGTAGCGATGTCAACTTAACGCCATTCTACAGAAGAAGGTTGGTTCTACACTATGCAATTTAGTTGACTGCTCTAGGTGGTCTCAATCAGTAGATATCGAATTATGAAGATAGCCATTTTTCAGGAATACCCCCGGACACGACCCGGACACGACCCGGACACGACCCGGACACGACGATCGCCTCATATGAAGGCCCCTGGATCCGGAGGGTTAACCCCATTATTTTTCAGATTTTAAGATGTTTGCCCCATCAGTTTGTCGATTTTAAGACCTTTCAGCCCATTTCCTTGTCAATATTAAGACCTTTCGTGCTATTTAGGTGTCGATTTTTTCCTGGCGAACGATAGTGAGCCTGTAATTTTGGAAGACCCGGCTTTCGGCCGAGACATTTTTCTACCGAATAATGTACACATTAATCTAGAAGGGGTATCCAATGGATGGTTTGTATTTAAGTTTGATAGAGATCTAGGGAGGAAACTAAAATAAATAATACATTCAATTCTATCTATTCTACATACTCAGGCCCAATACACCCTTTTTCTGTTTTCAAATAATACATACAGGAACAAATAAATTCAGTGCCATATTGCCTTCGTTGCCTGGCGTTTGGTGTCCATTAAGGGGAGGTTTTTAGTTGATTCCCTAGACTTCCATCAAGCTTAAAATTACTCCCCCTTGACCCCCTTTCAAGATAAATTTGTACATTTTTCGGTAGAAAAATGTCCCGGCCGAAGGCCGATTCCTCTTAAATTACAGGCTCGCTATCGCTCGCCAGGAAAAAATCGACACCTAAATGGCACGAAAGGGTTTAAAAGTGACATAAATGGGGCGAAAGGTCTTAAAATCGCCAAAGTAATGGGGCGAACGTCTTCAAATCTCAAAAGCAACGGGGCTAAACATGAGGAAGAAAGCGGTTCAGAAAAAAATCCCTAAGGTGGAAATCTCCCCTTAATGTTCAGTGTATATCAGTAACCAATGGCGTCTCTTCTTATTACGTGTTTTTATGTATGTGTTCCGAACTCATCACATGGTTGTGTCTTTGTGTTTATATGTATATACGTACAACATAGTGAGATGTACACTCGGTCGAAGAAGTATCTGCACCCCTACCCTGATCATCTGGTGTGTACAGTTCGGTAGGGTTGGCTCCTCTGCCTGCAACTATATCCATGTGTCAAAATTACGATCGCCTCTGACACATGGATATAGTTGCAGACAGAGGTGCCAACCCTACCGAGCTGTACGTACCAGATGATCAGCGTAGGGGTGCAGATACTTCTTTGACCGAGTGTACAGTACAACACTCGGATGTCATAGTCTACAGCCCACTCATACAAATTCGTGGACTTCATCTCTGAACACGAATGTATGAATAATGGTGTCCATAAATCAATTACAAAACTGTATATATTATTTATTGAAAAGCAAGTTCTATACACAAATCAATCTATATAGTTATAATTGCATAAAGAAAACGTAAGGGGTCCACAAATTCTTATGAGTGGGTTAGAGGCTAAGGCACCCGAGTGTACATAGAAGTTAACCCTCTCCGACATATGACGCGATTTTGAGCCTATTAGGGATACTTTAAAGCCTTTGTTACCATCAGGGGTATTTAGAAACCTTTAGTTTAGTTACTTCAACCTCTGCAGTTGTCTTTGAGTTAGCTGTGTTGAGCCTATTAGGGATACTTTAAAGCCTTTGTTACCATCAGGGGTATTTAGAAACCTTTAGTTTAGTTACTTCAACCTCTGCAGTTGTCTTTGAGTTAGCTGTGTTGAGCCTATTAGGGATACTTTAAAGCCTTTGTTACCATCAGGGGTATTTAGAACCTTTAGTTTAGTTACTTCAACCTCTGCAGTTGTCTTTGAGTTAGCTGTGGGCAGAAAACTATTTTTGGAGAGGTAATTATAAGAGTGAGAGAACTCTATTTCTTATTGCTAATCTGGCAACCTCTGCGTCATATGAGCATGAAAGGGTTAAAATACTTGGACTAAGGACAAGTATGGCATAGACTATTGGTTGAATGAAAACCAATTCACTCTAGGGTTAGAGACTTAGACAGAGTAGGGGTGAGAACAAGTTGAAAAGGGGAGGTGTCTTTCTCTCCTTTACACCATCTGGTTCGACCTCTTATGGGTTATTATGATATTCTTCTTAATTTTTATTGAGGATTTTACTTATGTTTGCCATTTTCGAGCAATGTATTTTAATTTGTCCTCTAGTATAACAAACGTGCCTTCCAAAACATTCGTTAAGGGGAGATCTCCACTTGAGGGATTTTTTTTCTTGACCCCTTTCTCCCTCAGGTTTAGCCCCATTGCTTTTGATATTATAAAACGTTTGCCCCATTAGTTTAGCGATTTTAAGAACTTTCACCCCATATTAAGACCTTTCGTGCCATTCAGGTGTCTATTTTATCCTGGCGAGCGATAGCGAGCCTGTAATTTAAGAGGAACCGGCCTTCGGCCGGGACATTTTTCTACCGAAAAATGTACAAATTTATCTTGAAAGGGACTCAAGGGGGTGTAATTTTAAGCTTGATGGAGGTCTAGGAAACAAAATAAATACCTCTCCTTAACGAGATGTGCAGTATATCTTAACCCTCTGAAGCTCTGAGGCGTTTTAGCAATTTATTTTGGCTATCATTAGACGATTTTATGCAGCTTAGGAAGTATCTGTGGGTATTAAAAGGGTAAATACTATCTCCATCAACCCTTTGACTTCCATATACCGTTGCTAATCTGAATAAAATCGTCTAATAGTAGCCAGAAAACAGAACAGAAACGCGTATTGGAGCTTGATAGGGTTAAGGGGAGGTTTCCACTTGAAGGACTTTTTTTCTTGACCCCTTTCTCCCTCATGTCTAGCCCCATCGTTTTTGAGATTTTAAGACGTTTGCCCCATTAGTTTGGTGATTTTAAGAATTTCCGCCCCATTCTGTCAATTTTAAGACCTTTCGTGCCATTTAGGCGTCGATTTTATCCTGGCGAGCGATAGCGAGCCTGTAATTTAAGAGTAACCGGCCTTCGGCCGGGACATTTTTCTACCGAAAAATGTACAAATTTATCTTAAAAGGGGGTCAAGGGGGTGACATTTTAAGATTGCTGGAGGAGTAGGAAACAATCTAAAAACCTCCCCTTAAGTTCTTATAATAACCTATTGTATTGCATTATATTGCATTGTATTGTATTGTACTGTATTGCATTATATTGCATTGTATTGTATTGTACTGTATTGCATTATATTGCATTGTATTGTACTGTATTGTATTGTATTGTATTGTACTGTATTGTATTGTATTGTATTGTACTGTATTGTATTGTATTGTATTGTATTGTACTGTATTGTACTGTATTGTATTGTATTGTATTGTATTGTACTGTATTGTATTGTATTGTACTGTATTGTATTGTATTGTATTGTATTGTACTGTATTGTACTGTATTGTATTGTATTGTATTGTACTGTATTGTATTGTATTGTATTGTACTGTATTGTATTGTATTGTATTGTATTGTACTGTATTGTACTGTATTGTATTGTATTGTACTGTATTGTATTGTATTGTATTGTATTGTACTGTATTGTACTGTATTGTATTGTATTGTATTGTATTATGAGTTTCTTTGTATATTATCTATAATTATAAATTCCTATAAAAACGTTGTCAATACAGTGCTCTTCCTCGTTGTCAATACAGTGCTCCTCCTCGTTGTCAATACAGTGCTCCTCCTCGAGCGGTGTATATATTAATTCTGGCAACTTTTCCGAGAGCTTATTTTTGTCAAGTTATATAGAGTTGTATATAGGTAAAAGGACTCCAGAAATGTTACAGACCCTACGTAAGTCTTTTAAGGGGAGGTTTTTAGTTTGGTCTCTAGATATCCATCAAGCTTAAGATTACACCCCCTTGAGCCCCTTTCAAGATAAATTTTTCCTCTTAAATTACAGGCTCGCTATCGCTCGCCAGGATAAAATCGACACCTAAATGGCACGAAAGGTCTTAAAATTGACGGAAATGGGGCGAAAGTTCTTAAAATCGCCAAACTAATGGGGCGACTGTCTTAAAATCTCAAAAGCAATGGGGCTAAACATGAGGGAGAAAGGGGTCAAGAAAAAAAAATCCCTCAAGTCGATATCTCCCCTTAACCGAGCTTGTGACATAATGAAAATATATAGTTGAAAAAGGCCCCCACAGGTATAGTCTATCCAATGTAAGTAGGCGAGAAATCATGACCTCTAACATCTGTAACTCAAAAATGACAAAAGTAATCGAGCTAATATGTCTACCCGTCGGGGAATAGATGTGGAAATATACAGCCAATTTGCTCTAGTCCTTTTTGAGTTACAGAGGATAGAGGTCATGATTTCTCGCCTACTTACAGCGAATACACTATACCACATGATATAATAATACCTGTCATAAGGTGCGGGGTCAGGTGAGGCCGGAGCGGGACTCTGACAACCTGGAGCAGCAGCTGACTACTGAGTGCTGATTGGCCTCCCACCCTCCTTATATAAACATACATACTGTAACAATTAAGGACCGCCCACTACCTTTAGGTGTATTGTAATAAGAAGATATAGTCCAGATGCCCCGCCCACTTCCCTAGCCTTTACCCTGATTGGCTTGACTAGCTAAGCCTATTTTGTGAGAATCTAGGAAAAAGTATGTTTATTTTCGATTTGTTTACTGATAGTTCACATGTTGAGTCACTATGACCTTTGTGTTAGGCTCAAAAAGAAATGTTACAATTCACGAAATGTTGAACGGGATACCTCTCCTGTCCATGGATAAGATTACTCTCCTTCTCTCTCTTACTAGTTTAATCTAGAGTTACCAAAATTATTCCTAGTCTAAAAAACAAACCATACAAGGAGCAACTTAGAGAATTAAATATTTTTCCTTTAACTCAGTGCAGATTAAGAAGCGACCTAATTCAATTGTTCAAAATCATCAAAGACATCGGCAACATGAACTGTTAATAAGTACCTTACAATCGACCAATCAATTAACATTCGGGGAATTACTTGCAAAAATCATTGGTAAATCTAATAAATCATATTATGAGTAAGAATTTCTTCGTCAATCGAATTATGAACTTGAGGTATGGGCTTCCTCGAGATGTTATAGATCGCAGCACCGTTGATTATTTTAAGCATCGCCTAGACAAACACCTTACCTTAAACCCGCGACTGACTGCATTTGTAAATAAAAAAAACTTAATTTGTTCTCCTTTTTCCTCAGTAACATCGAGGATCACTATATGTATAAATAATTAACTAAATATGTAACTCACATTTCTGCAGATACACTAAGGATCCCTACTAACATCTCCAAACCCTGCCAGGGACATTATTCTTAGGGCAGTACTTCTCACACCAAATGTCCCTGAACCACTCTAAGCCATATATATATACCTGTATATATATATATATATATATATATATATATATATTAAGGGTATATATGGGCAGGAGGTTTTCTCTAATACATACTTCGTTAACAATGATAGCAAGTTCTGCATTATTTATTTTCTTTAGTAGATTTTCTATTGATCTCAGGTGTGCCTTAGTCTTGTTTAGCCCCGTTACCTTTGTGAGATTTTAAGATGGTAGGCCTATTAGTTTGGTGATTTTAAGACCTTTCGCCCTATTTATTTGTTAATGTTAAGACCTTTCGTTCCAGCTAGGTGTCGATTATTTTTTCCAGTGAACAATAGTGCGCCTGTAATTTACGAAGAATCGGAAATTTTTCTACCAACAAATGAACAAATTGATCTCGAAGAAGGGGGGGAGGGGGGGGGGGGATACTCTTGGGGGGGGGGGGGGGGTAATTTTTTAAAAGCTTCATGGAGGTTTAGGAAGAAACCAAATCCCCTTGATAATTCTTCGACGGGGAAACATTAAGGGGAGGTTTTTAGTTGATTCCCTAGACTTCCATCAAGCTTAAAATTACTCCCTCTAGGCTCCCCTTCAAGATAAATTTGTAAATTTTTCGGTAGAAAAATGTCCCGACCGAAGGCCGGTTCCCCTTAAATTACAGGCTCGCTATCGCTCGCCAGGAAAAAATAGACACCTAAATGGCACGAATGGTCTTAAGATTGACAGAAATGGGGCGAGGGTTCTTAAAATCGCCAAACTAATTGGGCGAACGTCTTAAAATCTCAAAAGCAATGGGGCTAAACATGAGGGAGAAAGGGGTCCAGACAAAAATCCTCCAGGTGGAAATCTCCCCTATACGACATTCGACTTATTGTTTATTTTATTTATTTATTTATTTGTGTATACCTGGCACAACGCTTCCTTAATTAATAGTTGATTTATCGATAATTACGGAAAATTCAGGGGAGATGGGTCGTTTTTTTTGGCCCCCATTCTCCCTTGTGTTTTGCCCCATTATTTGTTCAGATTTTAAGACGTTCGGCCCATTAGTTTGGCGATTCTAAGACCTTCCGCCTCATTTCCTTGTCATTATTTAGACCTTTCGTGCTATTTAGGTGTCGATTTTTTTTCCCTGGCGAACGATAGTGAGCCTGTAATTTTTGAAAGAACCGGCCGGGGCAGTTTTCTACCGAACAATGTACACATCTTAATAATCTAGAAGGCGGATCTAATGGGTGTTTTTCTTCGTAAGTTTGATGGAGGTCTAGTGAGGAAACTAGAAAAATAATTGATACATGAACAAACAAAAATCGACCAAAAAGAGAACCATCTAAGAAACTACTATATCACCGCAGCATATGTTAAACACATTTTCATAATTAACCCTTTTCACGCTCATATGACGCAGAGGTTGCCAGATTAGCAATAAGAAATAGAGTTCTCTCACTCTTATAATTACCTCTCCATAATTAGTTTTCTGCCCACAGCTAACTCAAAGACAACTGCAGAGGTTGAAGTAACTAAACTAAAGGTTTCTAAATACCCCTGATGGTAACAAAGGCTTTAAAGTATCCCCAATAGGCTCAACACAGCTAACTCAAAGACAACTGCAGAGGTTGAAGTAACTAAACTAAAGGTTTCTAAATACCCCTGATGGTAACAAAGGCTTTAAAGTATCCCCAATAGGCTCAACACAGCTAACTCAAAGACAACTGCAGAGGTTGAAGTAACTAAACTAAATGTTTCTAAATACCCCTGATGGTAACAAAGGCTTTAAAGTATCCCCAATAGGCTCAAAATCGCGTCATATGTCGGAGAGGGTTAACAACATATTTGGTTATAAAAACTGTATATAATCTGAACAATGAAAATAAGGACCAATAAAGCTTTTATAGTCAACATTCGATAATTAAAAAAATTTCTGGCAACAATTCTGGTTTATTTTGCTCTGGTATTGGAAACAAGGTTGATGGTAGATGGATTTAGGCGACAGCAATATTATAAATGTTGACCTCAAAAAGCCGCCAGACCAGTGTTGAGGATAAGGTTTTGAGGGAAAAATCGCTCGTGTGATACCGGCTGTAGTCTACAGTCACGGATTAATTAACCCCTTCAGTACCAGCGACGTCTCTTTAATTAACCCCTTCTGTACCAGGGACGTCTCTTTAATTAACCCCTTCTGTACCAGGGACGTCTCTTTAATTAACCCCTTCTGTACCAGGGACGTCTCTTTAATTAACCCCTTCTGTACCAGGGACGTCTCTTTTATTAACCCCTTCTGCACCAGCGACGTCTCTTTAATTAACCCCTTCTGTACCAGCGACGTCTCTTTTAATTAACCCCTTCTGTACCAGCGACGTCTCTTTAATTAACCCCTTCTGTACCAGCGACGTCTCTTTAATTAACCCCTTCTGTACCAGGGACGTCTCTTTAATTAACCCCTTCAGTACCAGCGACGTCTCTTTAATTAACCGCTTCTGTACCAGCGACGTCTCTTTAATGAACCCCTTCAGTACCAGCGACGTCTCTTTAATTAACCCCTTCTGTACCAGCGACGTCTCTTTAATTAACCCCTTCTGTACCAGCGACGTCTCTTTAATTATATTCTTGTTTTAATTAGACAATTTTGGTCAGCTTAAGGGGAGGTTTTTAGTTTGTTCCCTAGACCGCCATCAAGCTTAAAATTACAACCCTTAGACCCCCTTTCAAGATAAATTTGTAAATTTTTCGGTAGAAAAATGTCCCGGCCGAAGGCCGGTTCCTCTTAAATTACAGGCTCGCTATCGCTCGCCAGGAAAAAATTGACACCTAAATGGGACGAAAGGTCTTAAAAGTGACAACTGAGGTGAAAGTTCTTAAAATCGCCAAACTAATGGGGCGAGCGTCTTAAAATCTAAAAAGCAACGGGGATAAACATGAGAGAGGAAGGGGTCCAGAAAAAAATCCCTCAAGTTGGAAATCTCCCCTTTAGAAGGATCTGTGGTAACTATAAGGAGGTCACTGGTACTGGAAGGGTTACAGGGGAGATTTCCACTTGAGGGATTTTTTTCTGGTCCCCTTTCTCCCTCATTTTTAGCCCCATTGCTTCTGAGATTTTAAGACGTTTGCCCTCTAGTTTGGCGATTTTAAGAACTTTCGCCCCATTTCTATCAATTTTATGACCTTTCGTGCCAATTAGGTGTCGATTTTTTCCTGGCGAGCGATAGCGAGCCTGTAATTTAAGAGGAACCGGCCTTCGGCCGAGACATTTTTCTACCAAAAAATGTACACATTTATCTTGAAAGGGGGTCTAGGGGGTGTAATTTTAAGCTTGATGGAGATATAAGGAACACACTAGAAACCTCCCCTCAAACACATGTGAACTCTAACCCTTTCAGTACCAGTGCTGTCCTTTTAACTTTCCTCTGGCTACTACTAGACTATTTTATTCATTTATAACGGGCCACCAGCAATTAACACTCCACGAGCGGCTAGGTTAATAACTTCTACTACCTGCCCAGCGGGCATATTTACCCTAAAGGAGCTTCATTCCATGCTCTTTTTCATGCATAAAGAAGAGCCAAAGCGTATTACAATTATGTATCCGTGAAAGGGCGTTAATTGAGCTTTCCAATGACACCAGAACCATCCTTCTACGACCACGGGTTCTCTTGCAACGATCGTGCAACACGAAGGAAAAATCCCTAAAATACGGTAATTTCCTTACATAATTCCCTGTCTAGCGAGGTAGTGGGTGTGGATGTTTGTGGAGGTGGGGCCAGTTACGGCGCGGGAGCCGTGCCGAACGGTCGGAGCCAACCTACGCTCCTCCCACCACTCGGACTCTCTCTCAGAGAAAATGATGTGCTCAACATCGCAACCGACTTAAGGCGGGCCCCGCTCTTTTGTCCATGGTTCTCTAGACCGCCTTAAGTCGGGCCCCGCCAAAGAGGGGTTAAGGGAACAGTGGTTATTTTTTGGGGTATATTTATGTATATATTCATTGATTATTAAGTTTCCTCCCTAGACCTCCATCAAACTTAAAGAAGCATCGATTAGATCCCCCTTCAAGATTAATTTGTACATTTTTTGGTAGAAAAATGTCCCGGCCGAAAACCGGTTCCTCCACAATTACAGGCAACACCTAAAGGGCATGAAAGGTCTTATAATTGACAAAGAAATGAGGCGAAAGGTCTTAAAATCGACAAACTAATGGGGCAAGCGTCTTAAATATCAAAACTAATGGGGATAAGCATGAGGAAGAAAGGGGACCAGAAAAATTGCCCATCTCCCCTTAACCCCTTACGGACGGGGATGTTTGTAATTTCTAGTACCTGTGTGGCGGGCATATTTACCCTTAACGAGCTTCATTCCGTGCTCTTTGTCATGCATAAACAAGAGCCAGAGCGTAATACAATTATGTATCCGTGAAAGGGCGATAACAGAGCTTTCCAATGACACCTGAATCATCCTTGTACGACCACGGGTTCTCTTGCAACACTTGCGCAACACGAGGGCAAAAACCCTAAAATACAGTAATATCTTGGGTTTTTTCTTGTTCTCGCCAGACCAGGGTTGTGGTGGGGAGCTCAGTTACCTCGCTCGATCCATGGCGTGCAGTCAGAGCCTGTCTGTCATTCTCCCAACGCGTGGGCTCTCTCTCAGAGCCGATAATGTGCTCAACATCCCTTTCGACTATTGTCGGGCCCCGCGGGATAGGCCACTTTTCTCTCACTCGACATATGTCGGACCCGCGGCTTGAGTGTTAACGGTATCTGTTTCACATATTATCACCTTAGCTTATTTATATTTCATTCCGTGGTCAGTATCTAACCATTATATATTACCATGGCTTATGCATATCACTTTCATTTTATTGTATTCTCTTTTCTAGATATTGTTCGCCAGTTATTAGTTAAGGAGGGTAACCTGCTTTCCTTTTCTCTCTTTCTCTGGCTTGTATACATGCGGCCACATTCAGCCTACTGTTTTAAGACGTTTATCCCCATCTAGGTGTCGATTTCTTCCTGGCGAGCATTAGCGAGCCAGCATTGTATGGAGAAATTCGGCTAGACATTTTTCTATTGAAAAATGTACAAATTTAGCCTGCTGTCAAAAACAGTTTTAAAAATATGCTGGCTCGCTGCCGCTCGCCAGGAAAAATTCGACACCTGGATGGAGATAAACGTCTTAAAACAGTAGGCTGAATGGGGCCGAATGGATACAACCCAGAGAGAGAAAACAAAAACGAGGTGGTCCCCCTTAAAATAGGACTTTAGAGGCCATTTCAACCCTTCTGGATTATAAGCCAGCACACTGTAAGTCAAGAACAACGTCAGGACTGGAACCCCTTCTTTTATCTTTCTCTCCTTTTCTCTCTTTCCCTTGCTTGTGTTCTGCCCACAACTCGCAGAGGTTGAAGTAATTCAACTAAAGATTTCTAAGCACCAATAACTACCTATACTTATTGCTGAAAACAGTGCTAATTGTTACCAATATCTAATGACCATGAGGAATGCTAGTCTCTCTGTGACGTCCATATTTAACTACCACCAGATGGTTGGAGGTTAATTCCAACACCCACACACACACACACACACACACACACACACACACACACACACACACACACACACACACAATGGTACCATACAGATCCACCCTAAGCCTTCGTTTCCGATGTCGCCAATTGGCTAAAAATACAGACTACACACACATCCACAGCCATATATATATATATATATATATATATATATATATATATATATATATATATATATATATATATATATATATATATATATATATATAATAAGTAAATAATTAAACAACCCTATAACTTCTGAAGATAGTTTATAATTGAGTCAGGTCAGCAATAATAATATACTGGTAACGCAGTATATACATCATCCTTGTATGTTCTCTCTTACTTATTATTAATGTGAGCATGTTATTGATGTCATTTAATACCTACCTTTCTCTTTATTACAGGTAAGAGCTCCGTGGCCTGTTGCAAGAGACGCTTTGTATGTATAACAGCAACATTGATTATCATTGTAATCTTGATATTTGTATAGTTGAAATTATTATGTTTTTTTACACCAACCAACTTCACATCTAAACTCAATTAATGAAATCAACAAATACATGTGGCACTCGAAGGACTCGAACCTAGGATACTCACATCGAAATTCCGCGCACTATGCATTACGCTATCAAGTATATTTTGATTATTAATTGGTGATCCGTAATATCTAAACTTGATGTATTCCTTTCGAATGAGATATGTAAACATGCTCCTACACTTACCCGCCCTATTCAACATCTGACAGACATTAATACAGCACAGAGCGAGCCAAACGTAATGACAGCCGAGACATGATTTATTACCGCTACCGTACCAGCAAAACAAAAATAAATTATTTTGGCCATTAAGGGGAGGCAGACCGTTTTTCTTAACCCCCTTCTCCCTTAATGTTTAGCCCCACTAGTTTTGAGACTATAAGACGTTCGGCTCATTAGTTTGGCGATTTTAACACCTTTCGCCCCATTTCGTTGTCAATTTTAAGACCTTTCGTGCCATTTAGGTGCCGATTATTTCCTGGCGAGCAAAAGCGAGCCTGCTTTTTTAAGAGGAACCGGCCTTCGGCCGGGAAATTTTTCTACCGAAAAATGTACAAATTTATCTTGAAGGGGGGTCTAGGGGGTGTTTTTCTAAGCTTGATGGAGGTCTAGGGAGGAAACTAAAAATATATATGAATACATGAATTAATAGACCAAACAAAACTACTACTAAAATGCATATATCAATTATTCGAGTATTATGCAGGGTTATGTGATTATCAAGCTCTACCTAATTTATTGGAGTACATACAGGATATATAGTATAATTATGCATTTATACATATGTGTTGCTAGTCTATAGGGCGGGACTGTTGATAGTTATGCATGGTATTATCATATTTGTTGATGTTGGATGAGGGGAATATACAGAGAGAGACAGAGAGTGAGAGTGAGCCCTGAATAGCCCACCCCCTTATGTAGCCATGAATAGCCCACCCACCCACGTAGCCCTGAATAGCCCATCCACCCACATACCCCTAAATAGCATAATATCACAACCGGGACGAACGGGTGCCACCCACCAATGCTGGGGGGGGGACAAACTGGTGCCACCCGCCACTGCTGGGGAGGACGAACGGGTGCCACCCACCACTGCTGCAGGGGGGCAAACGGGTGCCACCCACCACTGCTGGGGGGGGACGAACGGGTGCCACCCACCACTGCTGGAGGGGGGCGAACGGGTGCCACCCACCACTGCTGGGGGGGGGGACGAACGGGTGCCACCCACCACTGCTGGGGGGGGGGGGGGGGGACGAACGGGTGCCACCCACCACTGCTGGGGGGGGGGGGGACGAACGGGTGCCACCCACCACTGCTGGGGGGGGGGGGGGGATGAATGGGTGCCACCCACCACTGCTGGGGGGGGGGACAAACGGGTGCCACCCACCACTGCTGAGGGGGGGGGGGGATGAACGGGTGCCACCCACCACTGCTGGGGAGACAAACGAGTGCCACCCACCACTGCTGGGGGGGGCCGAATGGGTGCCACCCACCACTGCTGGGGGGGGGGGGGGGGGGACGAATGGGTGCCACCCACCACTGCTGGGGGGGACGAACGGGTGCCACCCACCACTGCTGGGGGGGACGAATGGGTGCCACCCACCACTGCTGTGGGGGGGGGGGGGGGGGACGAATGGGTGCCCAACCACCAATGCTGGGGGGGGACAAATGGGTGCCCCCCACCACTGCTGGGGGGGGGGGGGACGAATGGGTGCCACCCACCACTGCTGGGGGGGGGGGGGGGGGACGAATGGGTGCACCCACGTAGCCCTGAATTGCCTACCCACCACCTAGCCGAATAGCCCACCCAGCCACTTAGCCCTGAATAGCCACCCACCACGTAGCCCTGAATCCCACCCACCCGCGTAGCCCTGAATGGCCCACCCACGTAGCCCTGAATAGCCCATCCACACGTAGCCCTGACCCACACCCACGTAGCCCTGAATAGCCCACCACCTACGTAGCCCTGAATAGCCACCCACCACGTAGCCCCGGAAAGCCCCTCCACCCACGTCGCCCTGAATAGCCCACCCACCACGTAGCCCTGAATAGGCCGCCCGCCCCCGTAGCCCTGAATGGCCCATCCACCCACGTGGCCCTGATTAGCCCCTCCACCCACGTAGCCCGAATAACCCACCCACCCGCGTAGCCCTGAATATCCCACCCACCCGCGTAGCCCTGAATAGCCCATCCACCCACGTAGCCCTGAATAGCCTATCCACCCACGTAGCCCTGAATAGCCCACCCACACCGTAGCCCTGAATAGCCCACCCACCCACCTAGCCCTGAATAGCCCACCCACCCACGTATCCCTGGATAGCCCACCCACCCACGTAGCCCTGAATAGCCCACCCACCCATGTAGCCCTGAATAGCCCACCCACCCACGTAGCCCTGAATAGCCCACCCACCTATGTAGCCATGAATAGCCCACCCACCCACGTAGCCCTGAATAGCCCATCCACCCACGTAGCCCTGAATAGCCCACCCACCCACGTAGCCCTGAATAGCCCACCAACCTATGTAGCCATGAATAGCCCACCCACCTACGTAGCCCTGAATAGCCCACCCACGTAGCCCTGAATAGCCCACCCACCCACGTAGCCCTGAATAGCCCATCCATCCACGTAGCCCTGAATAGCCCACCCACCTATGTAGCCATGAATAGCCCATCCACCCACGTAGCCCTGAATAGCCCATCCACCCACGTAGCCCTGAATATCCCACCCACCCACGTAGCCCTGAATAGCCCACCCACCTATGTAGCCATGAATAGCCCATCCACCCACGTAGCCCTGAATAGCCCATCCACCTACATAGCCCTGAATAGCCCATCCACCCACGTAGCCCTGAATAGCCCATCCACCTACGTAGCCCTGAATAGCCCATCCACCCACGTAGCCCTGAATAGCCCATCCACCCACGTAGCCCTATATAGCATAAGATCACAACCGGGACGAACGGGTACCTCCCACCACTGCTGGGGGGGGGGGGACGAACGGGTGCCACCCACCACTGCTGGGGGGACGAACGGGTGCCACCCACCACTGCTGGGGGGGGGGGACGAACGGGTGCCACCCACCACTGCTGGGGGGGGACGAACGGGTGCCACCCACCACTGCTGGGGGGGGGGGGGGGGACGAACGGGTGCCACCCACCACTGCTGGGGGGGGGGGACGAACGGGTGCCACCCACCACTGCTGGGGGGGGGGGGGGGGGGGGGGACGAACGGGTGCCACCCACCACTGCTGGGGGGGGACGAACGGGTGCCACCCACCACTGCTGGGGGGGGGGGGGGGACGAATGGGTGCCACCCACCACTGCTGGGGGGAGACGAACGGGTGCCACCCACCACTGCTGGGGGGGGACGAATGGGTGCCACCCACCACTGCTGGGGGGGGGGGACGAATGGGTGCCACCCACCACTGCTGGGGGGGGGACGAACGGGTGCCACCCACCACTGCTGGGGGGGGGGGGGACGAATGGGTGCCACCCACCACTGCTGGGGGGGGGACGAACGGGTGCCTACCACCACTGCTGAAGGAGGACAAATGGGTGCCACCCACCACTGCTGGGGGGGGACGAACGGGTGCCACCCACGTAGTCCTGAATAGCCACCCACCTAGCTAGCCCACCCAGCCACTTAGCCCTGAATAGCCCACCCACGTAGCCCTGAATAGCCCACCCACCCACGTAGCCCTGAATAGCCCATCCACCCACGTAGCCCTGAATAACCCACCCTCCCACGTAGCCCTGAATAGCCCATCCACCCACGTAGCCCTGAATAGCCCACCCACCTAAGTAGCCATGAATAGCCCACCCACCCCCGTAGCCCTGAATAGCCCACCCACCCACGTAGCCCTGAATAGCCCACCCACCCATGTAGCCCTGAATAGCCCACCCACCCACGTAGCCCTGAATAGCCCACCCACCTATGTAGCCATGAATAGCCCACCCACCCACGTAGCCCTGAATAGCCCACCCACCCACGTAGCCCTGAATAGCCCACCCACCTATGTAGCCATGAATAACCAACCCCCCCACGTAGCCCTGAATAGCCCATCCACCCACGTAGCCCTGAATATCCCACCCACCCACGTAGCCCTGAATAGCCCACCCACCTATGTAGCCATGAATAGCCCACCCACCTATGTAGCCCTGAATAGCCCACCCACCTATGTAGCCCTGAATAGCCCACCCACCCACGTAGCCCTGAATAGCCCATCCATCCACGTAGCCCTGAATAGCCCACCCACCTATGTAGCCATGAATAGCCCATCCACCCACGTAGCCCTGAATAGCCCATCCACCCACGTAGCCCTGAATATCCCACCCACCCACGTAGCCCTGAATAGCCCACCCACCTATGTAGCCATGAATAGCCCATCCACCCACGTAGCCCTGAATAGCCCATCCACCTACGTAGCCCTGAATAGCCCATCCACCCACGTAGCCCTGAATAGCCCATCCACCTACGTAGCCTGAATAGCCACCCACGTAGCCCTGAATAGCCCATCCACCTACGTAGCCCTATATAGCATAAGATCACAACCGGGACGAACGGGTCCCTCCCACCACTGGGGGGGGGGGGGGGGGGGGAGACGAACGGGTGCCACCAGTCACTACTGTGGGGGGACGAACGGGTGCCACCCACCACTGCTGGGGGGGGGGGGGGGGGGGCCGAACGGGTGCCACCCACCACTGCTGGCGGGGGACGAACGGGTGCCACCCACCACTGATGGGGGGGGGCTACTGGGGGGGGACGAACGGTTGCCACCCACCACTGCTGGGGGGGGGGGGGGGGGGGGGGGACGAACGGGTGCCAACCAATACTTCTGGGGAGGGGGGGGGGGGAGACGAACAGGTGCCACCCACCACTGCTGGGGGGGTGGGGGGTGACGAACGGGTGCCACCCACCACTGCTGGGGGGGGACGAACGGGTGCCACCCAGCACTGCTGCGGGGGACGAACGGGTGCCACCCACAACTCCTGGGGGGGGGGACGAATGGGTGCCACCCACCACTGCTGGGGGTGGGACGAATGGGTGCACCCACGTAGCCCTAAATAGCCCACCCACCCACCTAGCCCTGAATAGCCCACCCACCCACGTAGCCCTGAATAGCCCACCCACCCCCGTAGCCCTGAATAGCCCACCCACCCACGTAGCCCTGAATAGCCCACCCACCCACGTAGCCCTGAATAGCCCATCCCCCCACGTAGCCCTGAATACCCCTCCCACCTATGTAGCCATGAATAGCCCACCCACCCACGTAGCCCTGAATAGCCCACCCACCCACGTAGCCCTGAATAGCCCACCCGCCCACGTAGCCCTGAATAGCCCACCCACCCACGTAGCCCTAAATAGCCCATCCACCCACGTAGCCCTGAATAGCCCATCCACCCACGTAGCCCTGAATAGCCCATCCACCCACGTAGCCCTGAATAGCCCATCCACCCACGTAGCCCTAAAAAGCATAGGATCACAACCGGGACGAAGGGGTACCTCCTACCACTGTTGGGGGGGGGACGAACGGGTGCCACCCACCACTGCTGGGGAAGGACGAACGGGTGCCACCCACCACTGCTGGAGGGGGACGAACGGGTGCCACCCACCACTGCTGGGGGGGGGGGGACGAACGGGTGCCACCCACCACTGCTGGGGGGGGGGGGACGAACGGGTGCCACCCACCACTGCTGGAGGGGGACGAACGGGTGCCACCCACCACTGCTGGGGGGGGGGGGGGGACGAACGGGTGCCACCCACCATTGCTGGGGAGGGGGTGGGGGGGGACGAACGAGTGCCACCCACCACTGCTGGGGGGGGGGGGGGGGACGAACGGGTGCCACCCACCACTGCTGGGGGGGGGGGGGGGGACGAACGGTTGCCACCCACCACTGCTAGGGGGGGGGGTGGGACGAACTGGTGCCAACCAACACTTCTTGCGGGGGGGGGACGAACGGGTGCTACCCACCACTGCTGGGGGGGGGGGACGAACGGGTGCCACCCACCACTGCTGGGGGGGGGGCGAATGGGTGCCAACCAACACTTCTGGGGGGGGGGGGGGGGGGGGACGAACGGGTGCCACCCACCACTGCTGGGGGGGGGGGGGGACGAACGGGTGCCACCCACCACTGCTGGGGGGGGGGGACGAACGGGTGCCACCAACCACTGCTGGGGGGGGGGGGGGGACGAATGGGTGCACGAACGTAGTCCTCAATAGCCCACCCACCCACCTAGCCCTGAATAGCCCACCCATCCACTTAGGCCTGAATAGCCCACCCACCCACGTAGCCCTGAATAGCCCACCCACCCACGTAGCCCTGAATAGCCCACCCACCCACGTAGCCCTGAATAGCCCATCCACCCACGTAGCCCTGAATACCCCACCCACCTATGTAGCCATGAATAGCCCATCCACCCACGTAGCCCTGAATAGCCCACCCACCCACGTAGCCCTGAATAGCCCACCCACCTATGTAGCCCTGAATAGCCCACCCACCCACGTAGCCCTGAATAGCCCATCCACCCACGTAGCCATGAATAGCCCATCCACCCACGTAGCCCTGAATAGCCCATCCACCCACGTAGCCCTGAATAGCCCATCCACCCACGTAGCCCTAAAAAGCATAAGATCACAACCGGGACGAAGGGGTACCTCCTACCACTGTTGGGGGGGGGACAAACGGGTGCCACCCACCACTGCTGGGGAAGGACGAACGGGTGCCACCCACCACTGCTGGAGGGGGACGAACGGGTGCCACCCACCACTGCTGGGGGGGGGGGACGAACGGGTGCCACCCACCACTGCTGGGGGGGGGACGAACGGGTGCCACCCACCACTGCTGGAGAGGGACGAACGGGTGCCACCCACCACTGCTGGGGGGGGGCGAACGGGAGCCAACCACCACTGCTGGGGGGGGGGACGAACGGGTGCCACCCACCACTGCTGGGGGGGCGGGGGACGAACGGGTGCTAACCACCACTGCTGGGGGGGGGACGAACGGGTGCCACCCACCACTGCTGGGGGGGGGGGGGGGGACGAACGGGTGCCACCACCACTGCTGGGGGGGGGGGACGAACGGGTGCCACCCACCACTGCTGGGGGGGGGGGGACGAACGGGTGCCACCCACCACTGCTGGGGGGGGGGGGGGAACGAACGGGTGCCACCCACCACTG
This sequence comes from Paralithodes platypus, assembly GCA_032716605.1. NCBI lineage: Eukaryota > Metazoa > Arthropoda > Malacostraca > Decapoda > Lithodidae > Paralithodes > Paralithodes platypus. The sequence goes on along the minus strand of CM064578.1, from coordinate 36,915,503 downwards.
CTGGGGGGGACGAACGGGTGCTACCCACCACTGCTGGGGGGGGGACGAACGGGTGCCACCCACCACTGCTGGGGGGGGACGAACGAGTGCCACCCACCACTGCTGGGGGGGGGGGGGACGAACGGGTGCCACCACTGGGGGGGGGGACGAATGGGTGCCACCCACCACTGCTGGGGGGGGACGAACGGGTGCCACCCACCACTGCTGGGGGGGGACGAACGGGTGCCACCCACCACTGCTGGGACGAACGGGTGCCACCCACCACTGCTGGGGGGGGACGAACGGGTGCCACCCACCACTGCTGGGGGGGGGGACGAACGGTTGCCACCCACCACTGCTGGGGGGGGGGACGAACGGGTGCCACCCACTGCTGGGGGGGGGGGGACGAACGGGTGCCACCCACCACTGCTGGGGGGGGGACGAACGGGTGCCACCCACCACTGCTGGGGGGGGGACGAACGGGTGCCACCCACCACTGCTGGGGGGGGGGGGGGACGAACGGGTGCCACCCACCACTGCTGGGGGGGACGAACGGGTGCCACCCACCACTGCTGGGGGGGACGAACGGGTGCCACCCACCACTGCTGGGGGGGGGGGGACGAACGGGTGCCACCCACCACTGCTGGGGGGGGACGAACAGGTGCCACCCACCACTGCTGGGGGGGGGGACGAACGGGTGCCACCCACCACTGCTGGGGGGGGACGAACGGGTGCCACCCACCACTGCTGGGGGGGGGACGAACGGGTGCCACCCACCACTGCTGGGGGGGGGACGAACGGGTGCCACCCACCACTGCTGGGGGGGACGAACGGGTGCCACCCACCACTGCTGGGGGGACGAACGGGTGCCACCCACCACTGCTGGGGGGGGGACGAATGGTGCCACCCACGTAGCTGAATAGCCACCACCACTGCTGCACCCACCACCGGGGGGACGAATAGCCACCACCACCCACGAAACCCACCACGAACCACCCACCAGCCCTGATGGCACCACCACCCCGTAGCCCTGAATAGCCACCCACCCACGTAGCCCTGAATAGCCCACCTACACGTAGCCTGAATAGCCCACCCACCACGTAGCCTGAATACCCCCCCCACCGACATAGCCCTGAATAGCCCACCCCCACGTAGCCTGAATAGCCAACCAACCCACATAGCCCTGAATAGCCCATCCACCCACATAGCCCTGAATAGCCCACCCACCCACGTAGCCCTGAATAGCCCACCCACCTACGTATCCCTGAATATCCCAGCCACCCACGTAGCCATGAATTGCCCACCCACCCACGTAGCCCTGAATAGCCCACCCCCCCACGTAGCCCTGAATAGCCCACCCACCTACGTATCCCTGAATATCCCAGCCACCCACGTAGCCATGAATTGCCACCACCCACGTAGCCCTGAATTGCCCACCCACCCACGTAGCCCTGAATAGCCCACCAACCCACGTAGCCCTGAATAGCCCATCCACCCACGTAGCCCTGAATAGCCCACCCACCTATGTAGCCATGAATAGCCCACCCACCCACGTAGCCTTGAATATCCCACCCACCCACGTAGCCCTGAATAGCCCACCCACCTACGTAGCCCTGAGTAGCCCATCCACCCACGTAGTCCTGAATAGCCCACCCACCCCCGTAGCCCTGAATAGCCCACGCACCTATGTAGCCCTGAATAGCCCATCCACCCACGTAGCCCTAAATAGCATAAGATCACAACCGGGACGACGAACGGGTGCCACCTACCACTGCTGGGGGGGGGGGGGGGGGGGATGAACGGGTGCCACCCACCACTGCTGGGGGGGGGGGACGAACAGGTGCCACCCACCACTGCTGGGGGGTGGTGGGGGGGGGGCAGGACGAACGGGTGCCAGCCACCACTGTTGGGGGGGGGGGGGGGGGGGGGGAACGAACGGTGCCTCCCACCACTGCTGTGGGGGGGGGGGGGGGGGGGGGGGAGAGACGAAACGGGTGCCACCACCACCACTGCTTGTGGGGAAGACGAACGGGTGTCACCCACCACTGCTGGGGGAGGACGAACGGGTGCCACCCACCACTGCTGGGGGGGGGGGACGAACGGGTGCCACCCACCACTGTGGGGGGGGGGACGAACAGGGTCCACCCACCACTGCTGGGGGGGGACTAATGGGTGCCACCCACCATTGCTGTGGGGGGACGAACGAGTGCCACTCACCACTGCCGGGTGGGGACGAATGGGTGCCACCTACCACTGCTGGGGGGGGGGGGAGACGAATGGGTGCCACCCACCACTGCTGGGGGGGGGACGAATGGGTGCCACCCACCACTGCTGGGGGGGGGACGAATGGGTGCCACCCACCACTGCTGGGGGGGGGGACGAATGGGTGCCACCCACCACTGCTGGGGGTGGACGAATGGGTGTCACGAATGGGTGCCACCCACCACTGCTGGGATGGGGGGACGAATGGATGCCACCCACCACTGCTGGGAGGGGGGGACGAATGGGTGCCACCCACCACTGCTGGGAGGGGGGGACGAATGGATGCCACCCACCACTGCTGGGGGGATAGAAGGGGTGCCACCCACCACTGCTGGGGGGGGGGGGGGGGACGAATGGGTGCCACCCACCACTGCTGGGAATGGGGGATGACGAATGGGTGCACCCACCACGTAGCCCTGAATGATAGCCTACCCCCCCACTTAGCCCTGAATAGCCCACCCACCCACGTAGCCCTGAATAGCCCACCCACTCACGTAGCCCTGAATAGCCCACCCACCCACGTAGCCCTGAATAGCCCATCCACCCACGTAGCCCTGAATAGCCCATCCACCCACGTAGCCCTGAATAGCCCACCCACCACGTAGCCCACCCACCCCCGTAGCCCTGAATAGCCCACCCACCCACGTAGCCCTGAATAGCCCACCCACCCACGTAGCCCTGAATAGCCCACCCACCCACGTAGCCCTGAATAGCCCACCCACCCACGTAGCCCTGAATAGCCCACCCACCCACGTAGCCTGAATAGCCCACCCACCCACGTAGCCCAGAATACCCCACCCACCTAAGTAGCCCTGAATAGCCCACCCGCCCACGTAGACCTGAATAGCCCACCCACCCACGTAGCCCTGAGGAGCCACCCACCCACGTAGCCCTGAAGAGCCCACTCACCCACGTAGCCCTGAATAGCCCACCACCCACGTAGCCCTGAATAGCCCACCCACCCACGTAGCCCTGAATAGCCCACCCACCCACGTAGCCCTGAATAGCCCACCCACCCACGTAGCCCTGAATAGCCCACCATCCCACGTAGCCCTGAATAGCCCACCATCCCACGTAGCCCTGAATAGCCCACCCACCCCCGTAGCCCTGAATACCCCTCCCACCACGTAGCCGAATAGCCCACCACCCACGTAGCCCTGAATAGCCACCACCACGTAGCCCTAAATAGCATATGGTCACAACGACGAACGGGTGCCACCCACCACTGCTGGGGGGGGGGGGGGGGGGGGACGAACGGGTGCCACCCACCACTGCTGGGGGGAGACGAACGGGTGCCACCCACCACTGGTGGGGGGGGACGAACGGGTGCCACCCACCACTGCGGGTGCCACCCACCACTGCTGGGGGGGGACGAACGGGTGCCACCCACCACTGCTGGGGGGGGACGAACGGGTGCCACCCACCACTGCTGGGGGGGGACGAACGGGTGCCACCCACCACTGCTGGGGGGGGGGACGAACGGGTGCCACCCACCACTGCTGGGGGGGGGACAAACGGGTGCCACCCACCACTGCTGGGGTGGGACGGGGTGCCGGGGGGGGGGACGAACGGGTGCCACCCACCACTGCTGATGGGCGACAAACGGGTGCCACCCACCACTGCTGGGGGGGGGGGGGGACGAACGGGTGCCACCCACCACTGCTGGGGGGGGACGAACGGGTGCCACCCACCACTGCTGGGGGTGGGGGGGGGGGGGGACGAACGGGTGCCACTCACCACTGCTGGGGGGGGGGGGGACGAACGGTTGCCACCCACCACTGCTGGGGGGGGGGGGGGGGACGAATGGGTGCCACCCACCACTGCTGGGAGGGGGACGAATGGGTGCACCCACGTAGCCCTGAATAGCCGACCCACCCACGTAGCCCTAAATAGCCCACCCACCTATGTAGTCCTGAATAGCCCACCCAACCACGTAGCCCTGAATAGCCCACCCACCTATGTAGCCCTGAACAGCCCACCCACCCACATAACCCTGAATAGCCCACCCACCCATGTAGCCCTGAATAGCCCACCCACTCACGTAGCACGTAGGGGGGGGGGGGGGGGGACGAACGGGGCCATTCGGCCCTTATTCAGCCAACTGTCTTAAGACGTTTAGGAGAAATCCGGCTTCGCCGGGTACATTTTTCTATCGAAAAATTTAGAAATTTAGCTTGCTGTCAAAACAAAAATATATATATGCTGGCTCGCTACCGCTCGCCAGGAAAATATTGACTGCAGTTATCTTTGAGTTAGCTGTGGGCAGAAAACTAATTTTGGAGAGGTAATTATAAGAGTGAGAGAACTCTATTTCTTATTGATAATCTGGCAACCTCTGCGTCATATGAGTCTGAAGGGGTTAAGAAGACTGTCGGAGATTTGGATTACATTTGGTTTGACTGATATGTACAGGTCAGCCTAACCGTATCTAATCTAGGGGGGGTCCTTCTGAATAACAGTTTCGCCCAATTAGTCTAGCGAGTTTAAGACGATTCGCTGCATTTTTTTTTTTTTTTTGAGATGCTGCATTACATTCAGTTGTCTTGTAATTATTATATATTTGTTTTCTTTTAATTATTAGCATTATATATTGAAATACTGGGTGCGAAGGGAATTTAACCCTCCCGAAAACTCCCCAGGTTTTGAGATGCCTGGTGCGGGGTTCGAACCCTGGAGGGATTTTAACCCTCCCGAAAACTCCCCGGGTATTGAGATGCCTGGTGTGGGGTTCGAACCCTGGTTAGTGACCTCAGTAGGTCAACCAGGCCCGCGCGCTAACCCACCGTACTACCGCGGACGTTCAATAGGATAGTAACCGTATAGTTCTCCTTGAAACAACCAGGTGATAGTCTCGTGGTGATTCACGTGATGGGTTTATTAGACTTCGCCATCAACGACTATTATACAATTGCCGACTTGCGAGTTTCGTTCTATAAGGAAGTTGGAGCCGTAGACATCGATATTTAGCAGAATTACCAGCTAAAATACGGTCGTAGTACATTCATAAATACATAAATACGGTCGTAGTACATTCATAAATACATAAATACGGTCGTAGTACATTCATAAATACATAAATACGGTCGTAGTACATTCATAAATACATAAAATACGGTCGTAGTACATTCATAAATACATAAAATACGGTCGTAGTACATTCATAAATACATAAATACGGTCGTAGTATTCATAAATACATAAATACGGTCGTAGTACATTCATAAATACATAAATACGGTCGTAGTACATTCATAAATACATAAAACCCAATTCAACATACTTGTTATCCATTAGACACCTACATTATTATTGCAGTATTATTTGATATCGATGTTTACAGCTCCAACTTCCTTATAGACTGAAACTCGCAAGTAGTCAATATCCCAGACGTCAACTCGGGTAGTACAGTATTGGGGTTGCAGAATTTTTGCGAGGACATTACATATATATTTTTGCGAGGACATTACATATATATTTTTGCGAGGACATTACATATATATTTTTGCGAGGACATTACATATATATTTTTGCGAGGACATTACATAAGGACATTACATATATATTTTTGCGAGGTCATTACATATATATTTTTGAGAGGGCATTACATATATATTTTCCTGGATGACATAGAGCGAACTTAGGGTTAACTGGCCTCCTGCCAGGACATTTATCTACCAAGAATATGTATAAATATAGCTCGAAGAGGATCTGAGAGACATTTTATTAGCTTAGTCTGGGGAAGTCATCTATTTAGTTGAAGAGGCCAACGAATAATGAATTAGTTGAGAATTGCAAAAAACATCAAACCATCAATAAACATTAAACAAAAAACACAAAATATCACCCCCGGCCCCCACCCCCCCCCCCCCCCCCCCCCCCAAAAAAAAAAAAAAAAAAAAAAAAATAAATAATAATAATAATAATAATAATAATAATAATAATAATAATAATACAAAATAAGATAAAACAAAGAAAAAAAAATACCCGACACTAAGCCATAAACATCGTAGGAGTGAGTTTATTTAGCCTTGATCCCAGCAGTCACCACTTCTATCAGTAGGAGCACCACCCCGAGGAGATACCCAAAGCCAAGGACGACAAACATTCCCTGTAATGTAGAAGATTTTAGTATTATAATTAATGTTATGTATTTTAATTTTAACTGTATTAACATTTGTGTTATTACTTTTATTACTATTATTATTATTATTATTATTATTATTATTAGTAGTACTAGTAGTAGCAGTAGTAGTAATAGTAGTAGTAATATATTATTATTTATTATTATGATTATTATTTTTATTATTATTATTATTATTATTATTATTATTATTATTATTATCATTATTAGTATTTTCATTATTATGTTTATTAGTATTATTATAATCATCGTTAATATTATTTTTCCTCTACGACGACAAGAATGATTATAAGAAAATCAGATAAATATAGGATATTACCCATAGATTTGTTAGCGAGAGAACAGCATTGACGGTGATGGTCCTGGGGGGGTTGACGCAGGAGGTGGTGTTGGGCTGGGAAAACCTCAACCACTTGTCAAGCAACCCACACTCTACCAACCACGCCACGCTGGGAGGCAGAGATAATAGGGGGTTTCGTTATATTATATATTAGATAGTATTGATGTTTCCTTGCATTCTATACCGTTTAAGATACTATTGTTTTAATGTTTTAGGCAGAGATATATTTCACTTAACCCTTTCAAGATCGATATGCATTTGTTTACTGTTTTTGGATATTATTACACGTTTATGTTCAAATTAGGAACATAATCCTTCAACTCCGAACCAAAATGATGGTATTCGACACAGCTGTGGTGTCCACCTTTCTGTTTGGGTCGTGAGACCTGGACGCTGTATCAACGGGACCTGAAGAAGCTTAAGAAGGACAACCTGAAGAAGCTCAGAATTATCATGACAATTAAATGGGACAACTAACCACCAATATCTCTGCTCTCGAAAAAGCAGAAACTAAAAGCCTAGAAACCACCATCACCAACCATCGTCTCCGCTGGGCAGGTCATGTCACCCGAATGAACAAATTAAGGATTCCTCACGCCATCATCTTTGGTGCCCTCAGCTATGGGGAGAGGCCTCGTGGTTGCCTGCTTCTCTTCTTCAAAGACCAGCTGAAGGAATTGCTGAAAAAGACTGGTTTCGACATCAACTCCTGGATGCAGTAGGCGGGAGTATCATCACAGAAGGCACGACCCTCTTTGAAGGTAAACGGAGGACCGCAGAAGAGGAAAAGCGTTGTGCCCAAAAATTACAAGCCAACCAACCACAACCCACTCCAACGATCCATTGTCCCAACTGCAACAACCTCTTCAGGGAGACGATCGGGTTCATCAGCCACCAGAGGCAACACCATCCAAACCAATAAGAATTTCGGACACGAGAGAAAGCTGAAGACGATGATATGTAATTTACACACTACTAAATAAGCCAATAGACTAAATATAAACAATAAACAATATAACACCCTCTATAATGTTTACTTACCCTCTGTTCATCCCTTGGCCCATAAGACTGTTCTTTTGAGACAATATACCCATGGAGTACGAGAGGTAGGTGCTCCTGGCAATGTAAAAGTCACATCTACCTGGTTAAACAGTAAATTTAATATTTATATTATTCGTAGTAGTAGTAGTAGTAGTAGTATCAGTAATAGTAGTAGTAGTAATAGTAGTAATGATATTATTATCATTATTACTATTATTATTATCATCATTATTATTATTATTATTATTATTATTAGTATTATTAGTATTATTAGTATTAATATTAGTATTATTATTACTATATAATGCATATATTCAGTTAGCACTTCTTCATAGGCAATATCATATAAATTACCACCAATTATTATACCTGTGCGAGAAAAGTCCTGAGCCATCATGGTCCTAAAGATGGTGTCCACTTCAAAGATGATATGAGTCCCTGCCCTGACGATAGTGTCCATACTCTGGGCGAACTGACTCTTCCTGTTGTAGGTGACTCTGGGGGTGTCCAGCAGGTCCCCCACTTCCTTGTAGATACCGGAAGTGGCGGTCTGAGAGGGTACAGTCAAAAACATCAATTACTATTCTATTCTATATACTCAGGCCCAATCCCCACTTTTCCAATTTTTTCCCCCTCTTTTCCTTTTTTTTTGGGGGGGGGACTCAAGACAGAGCCAGTACAGGGACAACACAACAGAAAACAATGAACACACAAAACAAAATACAAATTCACACACATCAATTAAAACGTACCCATTTGCATCAGTCAGGTCAGGTTTTTATATATATATATTTTTTTTAAATGTGTTCGAAGGAGACAAAAGGCATTGCTACCTGAAACAAGTGTCTTCGCCAAAGTTGAGAAGGTGATGAGATCCCAATTTAAACTTTGTATTTTTATTTGTTGTTATATTTTTTGGTTTACAATATTGGTAGGAAGAGTGCTGTGTGTGTTTAGTGTAGTGAAATGGATTGAAGGAGGTCTTTGTGATAGCTAGCTGGATTACTTTGTGTAGATGAGACACAAACAAAAATAGTAAGGGAAGCCAGACAAATAAAACAGGAGTTCCAGCAACTCCTTATTACATGCCTGGTGGTCAGGTGAAGGTATTGAGGGATAAGCCTTTACAACGGCACCTCGCATCTACTTTTCAAAGAGTGTTGAGAGGGGAGAAGGGGTGTTGGAGAGAGAGGAAGCTGTTGGAGTGGCATTATCGAACGCATATCAGACAATATAATGTTATATTATAGCCCAGATTATTCCGAACCTGCTTTTAAATATTCAAAGGATTTAAATTGTTGTAACCTTATATTATATACTCACGACTGTACTGTACAGTTGGCCAAATAAGTCATGTAATTACGTTTGCTCGCTGTGTTCTGTATTAATGTCTGCCAGATGTTAAATAGGGTGTGTAGAGAAAAGAACATGTTTGCATATCTAACTCGAAACGATGAATTAATGCTTAGATAGTTGCCGTAGTCTCTCTCCAGTGCCTCCGGGTGTTTTGTGTGGATTCATCCTGTTGGTGTTTCTGCACCCTGGTTGGAAGTTTCGGTATCTCATATAATAATAATAATAACTGTACACCTTACATTTTTTAGTCTATGAATATCGGGGGCAAAAGGTGTTAAAATCGCCAAACTAATGGGGCGAACGTTAACAAATCTCAAAACGAATGGGGCTAAACACGAGGGAGAGGAGGCAGGAGAGACGACAGGACTTTTGCCTACGACTCTATTTACAACAGGACTTTAGCCGACGACTCTACTTACGACAGGACTTTAGCCACCGACTCTACTTACGACAGGACTTTAGCTGCCAGATTATTACGACAGGGCTTTAGCTGCCCGACTCTACTTTATGGACAGAACTTTAGCCCGCCGGAATCTTACTTAAGACAAGGACTTCAATTGCCGACTTACTTACGACAAGGACTTTAGCCCCTGCCGACTCTAATGATGACAGGACTTTAGCTGCCGACATATACGGACAGAACTTTAGCTGCCGACTCTACTTACGACAGGACTTTAGCTGCCGACTCTACTTACGACAGGACTTTAGCCGCCGACTCTACTTACGACAGGACTTTAGCTGCCGACTCTACTTACGACAGGACTTTAGCTGCCGACTCTACTTACGACAGGACTTTAGCTGCCGACTCTACTTACGCGATAATATTGATAAGTGGCTTGATCCGGGACAACGATCATGGCCACGTTAGGGTCATCCAAGACGTCCCTCAGAGTCTCGTACGGCAGGTCGATGTGTCGGACGGCCAGCAGGGACATGAGGTTACCGGCGTAGCTCTTGGTCACCACCAGCATCATCAACATCCACATGCCCACCACCACTCGCTCCCACATCCACCATTTGTCTCCTTCCATTATGTCTGTTGGAGTGTGGGTAGCCATTAAATTGCAGACTTGCGCTCGCTCGACAAGAAATAATCGTCACCTAAATAGCACGAAAGGTTTTAAAATTGACAAAGAAATGGGGATGAAAGTTCTTAAAATCGCCAAACTAATGGGGCAAACGTCTAATAATCTCAAAACTAATGATGCTAAACATGAGGGAGAAGGTGGTAACAAACAATAATAATAATAACATCCACATGCCCTCCACCACTCGCTCCCACATCCACCATTGGTCTCCTTCCATAATATCTATAAGAGTGGAGGTAGCCTATATAATACTCCTGATGACTTCCAACATTTTTAAGGGGAGGTTTTTAGTTTCCTCCTCAGACCTCCATCATGCCTAAAAAAGTATCCTCATGAGTATATGCATCTTTCGTTCTATCCATTAGAATAACAAAATATATATTTTTATGTGACCAGAGACGCCTTGATTAACTCCTTTCATTACATCTGTAATGTGTAGATAGGCATTTTAACTCGATGATTGAATTCCAGATCGATTAACCCTTAACTGGCGGCGCGCAACGTATGTCGAGTGAAATAAATTTGGACTATGTGGCGGTGCACGACAGCTGTCGAGTGCCATTTTCAGCACGTAATGTTGCTGAGAGAGAGAGCTGAGCGGTGGGACGAGCGTAGTAACCTTATGACCGCTCCCCACGACCACTGTGGACATACTGAACTGTATTGCACCCTTCTCCCCCCTTTCTCACTTGCTACACAGGGAATTATGTACGGAAATTACCTTATTTTTGGGTTTTTGTACTCGTGTTGCACGATCGTTGCAAGAGAACCAGTGGTCGTACAAGGATGGTTAGGGTGTCATTGGAAAGCTCTGTTTACGCCCTTTCAGGGATAGATACTTGTTTTACGCTCTGCGTCTTGTTTATGCATGAAAATGAGCACGGAAACAACCCTATTTAGGGTAAAAAAAAAAACGCTGGGCGGCACGGTGTAAAATACCCTACCACCCGCTCTTAAGGTGTTAAGAAAGGCGGGGCACATTTTTCTTATATATAAATAATTTGGAATGGATATATATATGGCTATTCAAAATGTCATGAACACCAGATATGCTTTGTAAATCCCATCGTCTGAAAGAAGGTGGAGGCGTACATTAATATTCCAAAATATATATAGCCCACCTTGTTGCAATAAGACCCGAACACAGTTGAAGGCCTTCTGTATACGTGTGTGAATATGTTGGTTGTGTTGTGGAAGGAAAGAAGGCAGGATCATCATAACAGTGACCACCCCCAGGAGCGCCGTCAGTACCGCCACCCAGACCAGTGGTGACAGAGGCAGCAGGAAGCCCCACGGGTCAATTTCAGGACGACCTCGGGCAGCAAAGATCTTGAACTCGAAGTGGGTAATTGAGTCGGTGAACTTCATCCATGTATTCCGTTGTACCGTCATAATGAAAGGAACGGCAGCTACTTCAACTTCCTGTGACAGAGGCGGTAAATAAATTATTAGTATTCAACTCTCAGGTCATATTTGTTTACTGCTAGCATGTCCCCAGACATTCTTCCAGGACCCTCCGGGTAACTTCCTCAGACGTTTTGCATTCCCCCCCCTTTGGGATTTGGGAGACATGTGGTGCTATCTAGTGGTTGTCTAGGTTACTAGGACACGGCCGGATTAATGACCCGTTTGCACTCATTCACCCATGAACTATTAGAGTGAATGCAATCTGACCTCGTCCAATCACTCAGCCCCCATAGTGGAACAACCAATGGATTTGTTAAGCCCAGCCAAGCTCCCACCATGGCTTGCATGTGTTATTGGCATAATTTACAGTGGTCTGAACACGGATGACTTGACCCTGGACTCCCACTCAAAAACATATTAATTTCTTCTCGTCACTCGTTAACCACATGATGGTAGTCACGCCCTTTGTATGTAAAACAATACACCCTCTTTAAATCACATCCAAAATTGATAATTATATATCCTTCTCCAGGCCTCACCTCTCTCATCAGCAGACCCACCATACCCGTCCACGACCCGTTGCTCTGTCGGATGCCCCAGGTACGGTCGGCAGCTCGCACGTAGGAGTACCTGCCAAAATAAATCATTAGCACAATTTGTTCTCACTGAACCCTTTTTGCTACCATAGTTCTTTTTTAAACTGCACTAAATCTTCAAAATACAGCTAGAATATAACTAAAAAGACGTCGCCTGTACATAAGGGGTTAAAGATCATCACACATTAAACAAATTAACACGATAATTAGCGCAAGTACAATATACTCACGTAAAATTCATCTGCCTGGATATAAACTTCATGACGTTCTCCATGGGCCCTCTGAAGGTGAGCCTCTTGCCCCCCGGAGCGGTAGGGTCGTCAACCATCACAGCCACCATGGACGGAAACTGCTCGGAGGTTATCAGTAGGTGCGGACCGTGGGAGAACCTGTACATAATAAGGATATTCCTGTTGTATGTATGTATGTATATACTCAGGCACTTACCCCATAGCTGGGGGTGGCCGACCCTAGACAGAGCCCGAACTGAAGCAACATTTAAAGTTCATGTTATAGATTTTTTTTTTTTTTTTTTTTTTTTTTTTTTTCTGTATTCCAACTTACTTCCTCTCGGGCATAGGCTGAGAGCCTTAACATTCACCGCTTTACAATGAACAGTGAAGCCCGTGAGGTCTTGTTCCAGTCTAGGGAGTGAGAGATGTGAAGCACGCAGAGTACAACAAGCACCTGCCATCTTGCCTTCACATGAGGCACGGTGCTCACTCCTGGCGCGAAACGACCCCATCTCTGAAGCCACCTCGTTCCCGTGCTTCACAGTCTCACCCCCTACACTCGGACTCTCACACACACAACACCACCTGTTGAGCAGATAACTCACCAGGCATTGCACCCCTATAGCATATTTTGAATATGGGAATATTCGTACAGTGCTATTTAATCAGGGAACAATGAGGGTATTTTATTGACGTTTCGGTGGGCTTGTGGTAATGCACTGATACTAGGTACAGCACAAATTCCATCCCAATAATATCTTCCCATTGATACATCGGGATTTGAACCCGGGACCTTTGGATTACCAGGCCAGTGGCAAAACCACTCCACCACACCTCCCCTATGTCCTATCTAATTCGATTGGGGTGTTTTGGGGCCATCCCTGTTTCGCCTCATTAGTATGATGATTACAAACGCTTCACTACCTTCAGATGTCGATGATTAGAGAGAGAAAGAGAGGGCGGGGGGGGGGGGGGGGGGGGATCCTTCACATAGTAGGACCTAGGGTCATGACCTATAAGTAAAAAAAAAAATTGTGGTGATAATTCATTGGTTTGTTTCGAAGACATTATAGAAAGGTTGGATTTAACCTTTAATGTGTATTCTGACCAATGGGGTATTTAACTTATAATTTGTACTTGCAGTTTTATGTAATGACCCACCATTAATTATATCTACTTTAATACTAGATAATTAAACAGGCTACATAGGGTTCCATTCACGTTATTAAGGGGAGATTTCCACTTGAGGGATTTTTTTCTGGACCCCTTTCTCCCTCATGTTTAGCCCCATTGCTTTTGAGATTTTAAGACGTTCGCCCTAGTAGTTTAGAAATTTTAAGACATTTTGACCCATTTCTGTCAATTTTAAGACCTTTCGTGCCATTTAGGGGAGGTGTGGCAGAGTGGTCTTGTCACTGGACTGGTAATCCAATGGACCCGGGTTCGAATCCCAATATGTCAATGGGAAGATATTATTGGGATGGAATTTGTGCTGTACCTAGTTTCAGTGCATTACCACAGCACACCGAAATGCCAAAACAAAATACCCTCATTGTTTCCTGATTAAATAGCACTGTATGAATATTCCCATATTCAAAATATGCTACAGGGGGGTAATGCCTAGTGAGTTAATTGCTCAATAGGTGGCGTTCTGAGAGTGAGGGTCCGAGCCTGAGGAGTGAGATTGTGAAGCGCAGGGGCGAAGCAGCTTCAGAGATGGAGTTGGGTTCGAGCCGTGAGTAGGTGCTTCGCATGTCTCACTCCCTAGACTGGAACAAGACCTCACGGGCCTCGCCGTGTTCAGCGGTAGAGTGTAAAGGCTATCAGCCTATGCCCGAGAGGGAGTAGTTGGAATATAGAAAAAAAAAAAAAAAATACAAAAAAATAAGGTGTCAATTTTTTCCTGGCGAGCGATAGCGAGCCTGTATTTTAAGAGCAATCGGCCTCCGGCCGGGATATTTTTCAACCGAAAAATTTACAAATTTATCTTGAAAGGGGGTCTAGGGGGTGTAATTTTACGCTTGATGGAGGCCTAGGGAACAAACTAAATACCTCCCCTTAAAGCGCACCAGAACGGTCATAAAAAATCAAGTAACTTATTTAGTTTTGTGTAGTTGCAGATAACGATGATAGTTATTAGTTATTATATCAAAACCGGTAAGTTATAAAATGTGTTATTTATTTATTTTTATTTTTTTTGGTAAAAGCATCGTGCGATTATATATTTATTTACAATTTAAATCAATTTCAGTCATTTATCACCCCCAGCTTCGCCCTTCACTCCCGTTTTCTACAATACAATCAAATGCAAGCTTACGAAGAAAGTTTTAAATCTCAAATTAATCTACGAGATGACAGTGGTAAAAGCTAAGCAAATATATGTGACAGCAACAGTGAAAGGGTTCATTCGCTGTATCATTAATGGCAATTATTATTCAAAAGAAGTTGTCCTATATATCTTCGTTCATTGTTTATCATACCGACATCATAGTTAAGGGGGGTGACCTGTTTTTGTTCTGTCCTTTTCTATCTTTCTCTGGCTTGTATCCATTTGGCTCCATTCAGCCCCATTCGGCCTACTGTTTTAAGACGTTTATCTCCATCCAGGTGTCAATTTTTTACTGGTGAGCGGTAGCGAGCCAGCCTATTTTTTATTTTTGTTTGACAGCAGGCTAAATTTGTACATTTTTCGATAGAAACATTTCTCCGGCGAAGCCGGATTTCTTCATATAATGCTCGCTCGCCAGGAAGAATCGACACCTAGATGGGGATAAACGTCTTAAAATAGTTGGCTGAATGGGGCCGAATGGATACAAGCCAAAGAAAGAGAGAAAAGGACAGAAATAACAAAAAGCAGGTCAGCCCCCTTAAGCAATACAAACTTAATTTCAATTTCTGGAGACAATCAATATCAAACTAGCCTATGAAGGGGAAGTTTTCATAAATCACGCTATCGACATGAAAACTTTGCCGATTCGTCTCATAATTCGTCAAGAAACAGCGGATAAATGTGTGTGTGGGGGTGGGTGTGGCTGTGTGTGTGTGTGGGTGGGTGGGTGGGTGTGTGTGTGTGTGGGTGGGTGGGTGTGTGTGTGTGTGTGTGTGGGTGTGGGTGGGTGTGTGTGTGTGTGTGTGGGTGGGTGGGTAGGTGTGGGTAGGTGTGGGTGTGTGTGTGTCTGTCTGTGGATGGTTGGGTGTGAGCGTATTTAAGGGGGTTGATCTGCTTTTTGTTATTTCTGTCCTTTTCTCTCTTTCTCTGGCTTGTATCCATTCGGCCCCATTCAGCCAACTATTTTAAGACGTTTATCCCCATCTAGGTGTCGATTTCTTCCTGGCGAGCGATAGCGAGCCAGCATTATATGAAGAAATCCGGCTTCGCCGGAGACATTTTTCTATTGAAAAATGTAAAAATTTAGCCTGCTGTCTAACAAAAATAAAAAATATGCTGGCTCGCTACCGCTCACCAGTAAGAAATTGACACCTGGATGGGGATAAACATCTTAAAACAGTAGGCTGAATGGGGCCAAATGGATACAAGCCAGAGGAAGATAGAAAAGGACAGAACCAAAACAGGTCACCCCCCCCCCCTTAAGTCAGTGCATGTGTGGGGTAGCCAGTACATATAGATATACATAATGTTAACCGATATAATATTATTTTAGAAACATTATAACCACATTTCAATCATCTTACAATGAAGCAGACGACCAATATAATAGCTTTAAGGGGAGGTTTTTAGTTTGGTCGCTAGATATCCATCAGGCTTAAGATTACACCCCACTTGAGCCCCTTTCAAGATAAATTTGTACATTTTTCGGTAGAAAAATGGCCCGGCTGAAAGTCGGTTCCTCTTAAATTACAGGCTCGCTATCGCTCGCCAGGATAAAATCGACACCTAAATTGCACGAAAGGTCTTTATGGGGCGAAAGTTCTTAAATCGACAAACTAATGGGGCGACTGTCTTATAATATCAAAAGCAATGGGGCTAAACATGAGGGAGAAAGGGGTCAAGAAAAAAATCCCTCAAGTGGAGATCTCCCCTTAAGGGGGGTCACCTGCTCGTTTTCTCTTTCTCTCCTTTTTCTCTCTTTCTCTGGCTTGTATCCATTCGGCCCCATTCAGCCAACGGTTTTAAGACGTTTATCCCCATCCAGGTGTCGATTTCTGCCATGCCAGCGATAGCGAGCCATCATTGTATGGAGAAATCCGGCTTCACCGGAGACATTTTTCTATCGAAAAATGTACAAATTTAGCTTGCTGTCAAAACAAAACTATATATATGCTGGCTCGCTACCGCTCGCCAGGAAAATATTGACACCTACTAGATGGGGGTAAACGTCTTAAAACAGTAGGCTGAATGGGGCCGAATGGATACAAGCCAAGGAGAGAGGGACAGAGAGAGAAAAAGGCGAGGTGGGCTCCCTTAAAACCCCACCAAACTCACTGTATAAACTTTTCCGGGAAGCTTGTGGAGAGACCATTGAGGCCATTATCCTGACCACTAGACCATGAAGCCACCTGTACGGGACGGGTCTCAGGGGTCGTGAAGGGCTGCAGGGAGTAAGCGGTGATCCTGGCAACGATAAAGTGCAACGAAATTATAAGCCAATCATTATATATAGGCCAGAAATCGTAACTCTAAATGGGCTGGAGCAAACTGGATGCAAAACTGGAGCAAACTCGACCAAAAAACAATATTTTTCGAATCACTACCAGAATATTTAGTGTAAGGATTTTTTTTTTTTTTTTTAGTTGAGTGTATATTCCCACTACCCTTCCCTGGCTGACTCTTCCCAAATGGTAGAAATGCTAGGCACATAATGCTATATGTCATCAGATTGAAGGGGTGAGTATGCATTCATCTCAGGTCAAATATTTTGGGACTTGTCACTAAAAAGCAAATTTCTGTGTCCCATATGTTACTACTGTTGTTGCTTGCTTTCTTTGGTACTTCTTTATACTATTAGACCATTAAGGGGAGATATCCACTTGAGGGATTTTTTTCTGGACCCCTTTCTCCCTCATGTTTAGCCCCATTGCTTTTGAGATTTTAAGACCTTCGCCCTAGTAGTTTGGATATTTTAAGACATTTTGCCCCATTTCTGTCAATTTTAAGACCTTTCGTGCCGTTAAGGTGTCGATTTTTTCCTGGCGAGCGATAGCGAGCCTGTAATTTAAGAGCAACCGGCCTCTGGCCGGGAAATTTTCTACCGAAAAATTTACAAATTTATCTTGAAAGGGGGTCTAGGGGGTGTAATTTTAAGCTTGATGAAAAAGTAGGGAACAAACTAAATACCTCCCCTTAACCCCTTCCTTACCGGCGACGTATTTTAAATTTTATTCTAGCTACTGTATATATAGACGATTTTATCCAGCAATTACAGGCTTCGAACTATCTCACTTAACCCTTTTTAACTTCCACAGATCCTTCTCAAACGGCTTAAGGGGAGGTCTCCACTTGAGGGATTTTTGTTGTTGACTCCTTTCTCCCTCATGTTTAGCCCCATTGCTTTTCTAATTTCTAAGACTTTCGCCCCATTATTTTGACGATTTTAAGAACCTTCGACCCATTTGTCAATTTTTAGACCTTTCGTGCCATTTAGGTGTCGATTTTATCCTGGCGAGCGATAGCGAGCCTGCAATGTAAGAGGAACCGGCTTTCAGCCGGGACATTTTTCTACCGAAAATGTACAAATTTATCTTGAAAGGGGGTCAAGGGGTGAAATTTTAAGATTGCTGGAGGAGTAGGAAACAAACTAGAAACCTCCCCTTAAAATCGTCTAAATATAGCTAGAAATAAACTAAAAAGATGTCGCCGGTACAGAAGGGGTTAAGGTTCACAGATTAATTGCAATTATCTTTAGTTAATCTGTACCGAATTTTCAGATGAATTTCACGTGTTGATAAACTTTACAAATCTAGGAAATATTTGTTTTAATAATTGTCGTGCTTATTATTATGAAATCTGTGTGAGAATGGCTCCAACTCTCTGCAATCTCTCTCTCTCCGCCGCAATGTTGCATCTCTCTCGCTATTCTATCGCTACTATAATAATCAGTGTTCCTCAGAGCTATCCCAGTGCATACCACCTCCTTTACGTAGGGCACGTGGTACCCGTCTTGCAACTCAATCCCACCCCTACTCTGTGCAACTCTCCAACCCAAGAGTGAAACGTTACTCTCAAACTTTCTTCTACTCAGCAGCTGAGCTCTGGAACTCTCTCCCAGAATCAGTCTTTCCCTCTTCCTATGACTTAAATTGCTTCAAACTCCGTGTGTCCAGGCATTTTGGCTCGAACGTCCCTTGATTTTGGCCCTGTCACTCTTTCAACTATGGGGGAGGCACTCGCTATAGGCAGTAATGCCTTTTGCCTCCCTCAATCACATAGAAAAAAAAAAAAAAAAAAAAAAGTATTACACTCTGAAGTATTAATAGTTGCCTTAAGGGGAGGTTTTTAGTTTGGTCCCTAGATATCCATCAAGCTTAAGATTACACCCCCTTGACCCCCTTTCAAGATAAATTTGTACATTTTTCGGTAGAAAAATGTCCCGGCCGAAGGCCGGTTCCTCTTAAATTACAGGCTCGCTATCGCTCGCCAGGATAAAATCGACACCTAAATGGCACGAAAGGTCTTAAAATTGACAGAAATGGGTCGAAAGTTCTTAAAATCGTCAAAATAATGGGGCGAACGTCTTAAACTTAGAAAAATCAATGGGACTAGACATGAGGAAGAAAGGGGTCAAGAAAAAAGTCCCTCAAGTGGAGACCTCCCCTTAAATCTTCGAAGGTGATGTTTTCATAATTCTATATCTATCTACATCAATGTTCATTTGTGTTTAAATATTTTGTATAATAATGAATATTATTTATTTGTTTTAATTATGATACATATTATTATTATTATTATTATTATTATTATTATATTTATTACTATTATTATTATTATTATTATTATTATTATTATTATTATTATTATATTTATTACTATTATTATTATTATTATTATTATTATTATTATTATTATACATTTTATTTATTATTTTAGTTCCTCCGTTGACTTCCATCATGCATGAAGATCCCCCCCCCCCCCCCCCCCTCCTATATACATACTCACACTTCGAATGAATTAGTACATTATTTTTATCGGGTACAGAAATGCCCGGGCCGAAGGCTGATCAAAATTAATGGGTCGAACGTCTTACAATCTCAAAACTAATGGGGCTAAACATGAGCAAGCAGGGGGTCCAGAAAAAAACACCCCCTTAACCCTCTCCGACATATGACGCGATTTTGAGCCTATTAGGGATACTTTATAGCCTTTGTTACCATCAGGGGTATTTATAAACCTTTAGTTTAGTTACTTCAACCTCTGCAGTTATCTTTGAGTTAGCTGTGTTGAGCCTATTGGGGATACTTTAAAGCCTTTGTTACCATCAGGGGTATTTAGAAACCTTTAGTTTAGTTACTTCAACCTCTGCAGTTATCTTTGAGTTAGCTGTGTTGAGCCTATTGGGGATACTTTAAAGCCTTTGTTACCATCAGGGGTATTTAGAAACCTTTAGTTTAGTTACTTCAACCTCTGCAGTTGTCTTTGAGTTAGCTGTGTTGAGCCTATTGGGGATACTTTAAAGCCTTTGTTACCATCAGGGGTATTTAGAAACCTTTAGTTTAGTTACTTCAACCTCTGCAGTTGTCTTTGAGTTAGCTGTGTTGAGCCTATTGGGGATACTTTAAAGCCTTTGTTACCATCAGGGGTATTTAGAAACCTTTAGTTTAGTTACTTCAACCTCTGCAGTTGTCTTTGAGTTAGCTGTGTTGAGCCTATTGGGGATACTTTAAAGCCTTTGTTACCATCAGGGGTATTTAGAAACCTTTAGTTTAGTTACTTCAACCTCTGCAGTTGTCTTTGAGTTAGCTGTGGACAGAAAACTAATTTTGGAGAGGTAATTATAAGAGTGAGAGAACTCTATTTCTTATTGCTAATCTGGCAACCTCTGCGTCATATGAGTCTGAAGGGGTCAAGCAGTTCGAGGAGTCAGAAAGAGCCATGACTTGTGTCCTAAGGAGAGATGGTTGTTTTATCCCCTCTCCCCTTCTCCCCCCCCCCCCCCTTCACCCTCATGCTTAGCCCCATTCGTTTTCAGATTTTAAGACGTTCGGCCGATTAGTTGGGCGATTTTAAGACCATATGTCCCATTCATTTGTCATTATCAAGACTTTTCGTGCTAGGTAGGTAGGTGTCAGTGTTATCATGGCGAGGAGTACTAATAACGAGCCTGTAATTTAGGAGGAAACAATCTTCGGCCGAGACATATGCCTACCGAAAATAATAACAAGTTTATCTAGATCCCCATCTTCGTGATTTTTGTTGTTTTTGTTTGTTTTTTGTTTGATGTAAAAGTCTAGGGAAGAAACACAAAAAGAGAATACAGAATTAAGGGGAGATTTCCACTTGAGGGATTTTTTTTTTCTGGACCCCTTTCTCCCTCATGTTTAGCCCTATTGCTTTTGAGATTTTAAGACAGTCGCCCCATTAGGTTGGCGATTTTAAGAACTTTCGCCCCATTTCCGTCAATTTTAAGACCTTTCGTGCAATTTAGGTGTCGATTTTATCCTGGCGAGCGATAGCGAGCCTGTAATTTAAGAGGAACCGGCTTTCAGCCGGGAAATTTTTCTACCGAAAAATGTACAAATGTATCTTGAAAGGGGGTCAAGGGGGTGTTATCTTAAGCTTGATGGATATCTAGGGACCAAACTAAAAACCTCCCCTTAAGCAAACCGACCAATAAATGTCCCCTTCCCCCTTATGGAATACCTTAGTCTTAATGCATTATCGTTGATAATCGCCAGCAGGGAGTTAGTCCTGGAGAAAGTCTTGTGGATGTGGTGGAGGGACTGGAGGGTGTGGAGAGAGAGGCGAGTGAGGGCCACCAGTCTCGTCGTTTCCACCAGCAGCAGATAATTCCTGAAGGCTATTTGAGCGAAGGTGGAGAGAAACCGGGGGTCGTCGGTCACCACCACTACTGACACGCACTGTAGACCCTCGCGCAACTGGAAGGATATTAGTTTGGCGATTTTAAGACCTTACGCCCCATTTCTTGATCAATTTTAAGACCTTTCGTGCCATTTAGGTGTCGATCTTTTTCCTGGCGAGCGAAAGCGAGCCTGTAATTTTAGAAAGGATCTGCCTTCGGCTGGGACATTTTTCTACCGAAAAATGTACAAAATTATCTTAAAAGGGGCTCTAAGGGGTGTTATTTTAAGTTGGATGGAGGTCTAGGGAGGAAACTAAGGGGAGATGGGCTGTTTTTATCTCCCCCCTCCCCCCTTCTCCCTCATGTTTAGCATATTTGTTTTGATATTTTAAAACGTTCGCCCCATTAGTTTGGCGATTTTAAGACCTTACACGCCATATATTGATCAATTTTAAGACCTTTCGTGCCATTTAGGTGTCGTTTTTTTCCTGGCGAGCGATAGCGAGCCTGTAGTTTTAGAACGAAGGCCGGGACATTTTTCTACCGAAAAATGTACAAATTTATCTTGAAAGGGGGTCTAGAGGGTGGTATTTTAAGCTTGGTGGAGGTCTAGGAAGGACACTAAATAAATCGTAAAAATATACATAAATTAGCCAATAAATACGCCCATCCCGCCTTAAAAATGAGTTAAAATAGGAGTTTAAAGGCCATCAACCCTCCTGGATTATTAAGCCAGCACACTGTAAGTCAGGAACTCCAGTCCCTTTATAAGTTCATTAGTAATATTTACCGCTTTATTATACGATACTGAGATATATGTACCTTACCAAAATAATTCGCCAGTGGAAAAACCTATTCAGAAATTCGTGTTCACAATTGTACATGGCACTATGCAAGCGATTAATGACATGATTAGTGGCAATTACATGATTAGTGGCAATTAACCCTTTCAGTACCAACGACGTGTGTTATCTTTAATTCTAGCTATATGTAGACAATATCATGCAGCTTAGGAAGGATCTGTGGTAGTGCAAAAGGTTGGTTGAGTTAGTGTGAAGCCCTATTATTGCTAGAGGCCCTTCCTAAGCTGAATAAAATAGTCTAATAGTTGCCAGAATATGATGAAAGGGACGTCCCTGGTACTGTAGGGGTTAAGGGGGGATGGGGGCCGGTTTTCTGGACCATTTTCTCCCTCATGTTTAGCCCCATTAGTTTTCAGATGTTAAGATGTTTGCCCAATTAATTAGTCGATTTTAAGAACTTTCACCCCATTTCTTCGTCAATATTTAGACTGTTCGTGCTATTTAGGTGTCGATTTTTTCCCTGGCGAACGATAGTGAGCCTGTAATGTTGGAAGAACCGGCCTTCGGCCGGGAAAATTTTCTACCGAAAAATGTACAAATTAATCTAAAAGGGAGATCTAATGGATGTTTTTTTTTATGAATTTGATGGGGGAAACTAGAATAATAACGAATACATGCACAAATGGCCCAAAAAGTGAACCATCCCCCCTTAAAGTGAACCATCCCCCCTTAAAGTGAACCATCCCCCCTTAAAGTGAACCATCCCCCTTAAAGTGAACCATCCCCCCTTAAAGTGAACCATCCCCCCCTTAAAGTGAACCATCCCCCTTAAAGTGAACCATCCCCCTTAAAGTGAACCATCCCCCCTTAAAGTGAACCATCCCCCCTTAAAGTGAACCATCCCCCCTTAAAGTGAACCATCCCCCCTTAAAGTGAACCATCCCCCCTTAATTACTGCATGTTTCACCTCTGTTCGCTACTTACATGTTGAGCCTTTGCGAGTACTTGGGATAGCTGAGTTCTCGTTAGGTTAGAAGGCTGAATGTGGTTCTTCACTGCATATACACCAAGGCCTAGAGGGGCTCGAAGATGGGTTAGATCCTGATAAAAAGTATATGGAACAATGAATATTATATTATAACTGTGTTGGTGGTGTCATGGTTTAGATTCTTATGTTCTGGGTGTGGGGGGTGTCCCGAGTTCCATTCCCGGGAGGACCATAATTATGCGTTCATTAGTTTATTCAAGTGCATTGGGGGTTTGTAATTGATGATTGATGTTAAGAACGGGGTGTTACCTTAATGATCTATTAAAGGTAGCATTAAGGGGAGGAAGACCGTTTTTCTGGACCCCCTTCTCCCTAATGTTTAGCCCCACTAGTTTTGAGATTATAAGACGTTCGGCCCATTAGTTTGGCAATTTTAACACCTTTCGCCCAATTTCGTTGTCAATTTTAAGTCCTTTCGTGCCATTTAGGTGTCGATTATTTCCTGGCGAGCGATAGCGAACCTGCAATTTTAAGAGGAATCGGCCTTCGGCCGGGACATTTTTCTACCGAAAAATGTACAAATTTATCTTGAAGGGGGGTCTAGGGGGTGTTTTTCTAAGCTTGATGGAGGTCTAGGGTAGAAAACTAAGACAAATTATGAATAAATGAATTAATAGACCAAACAAACGGCCAGTCTCATCTTAACTGCATATTTCTAGTGACGAAATAATACTTTATCTATGTGTTAAATACACTTAAAAGAAAATCAATGATTACTTGTGATTTATCATAAACATTACTCTTCAATTATACTTAATGCAAAAAATAATAATATTACTTTATTTAAGATGGTTAATAATGTTGAAAGAGTCTGTATCAGTATTACATAATTTTCAAACCAATGCTTATAAAGGAGAGGTTTTTAGTTTGGTCCCTAGATATCCTTCAAGTTTAAGATTACACCCCCTTGAGCCCCTTTCAAGATAAATTTGTAAATTTTTCGGTAGAAAAATGTCCCGGCTGAACGCCGGTTCCTCTTAAATTACAGGCTCGCTATCGCTCGCCAGGATAAAATCGACACCTAAATGGCCCGAAAGGTCTTAAAATTGACAGAAATGGGTTGAACATTCTTAAAATCGACAAAATAATTGGGCGAACGTCTTAAAATCTCAAAATCAATGGGGCTAAACCTGAATGAGAAAGGAGTTCAGTAAAAAAATCCCTCAAGTGGAAACCTCCCCTTAAGTAACTCGTATAACACCCTTAAAGGTGGGGGCTCATGGGTTGAGGTAAACATGGACAAATAATCGCCAACCTGCATATAATTATCTTGTAAAATGCAATGTCACTGAAATAATTATTAACAATGGTTTAAAGGATTTGGCGGATCGTCTATACCGGGCCTGTGACGTCATAGTGACGTCACACCAGTATCCTTAGCCTAGACTGGATGGTGGACTTACTCTTGTGACGTCACAGGCCCGGTATAGACGATCCACAAAAACCTTTATACCATTGTTAATAATTATTTCAGTGCCATTGCATTTTGCAAGATAATTATGTACAGCTTGGCGATTATCATTCCATGTTTATCTCAACCCATGAGCCCCCACCTTTAACACAATTGATAACAACCTATATTGAATACCCTTACTGTAGGTCTAACCATTACTACCTATCAACTATACTCTGTTTCTTTGAAGTTGACGATCAATTGAATCCTTTAGCAGCTATTTTCTCGATACGTAATGGGCAAATATGAAACTACTATGTCTTTGCATCCTATTAATAATCAAATTTATTAATATTAAAAGTGAGAGCAGTGGAAATGAATTACTTAAGAAGTGCGTGCGGAGTTACATGGAGGGATAGACAGACTAATGAGGAAGTAAGAAGGAGGTGTGGTGTGGAGGTAGATGTGCTGGAAAGTGTGAAAAGGAATAACTTGAGATGGTTCGGCCATATGGAACGTATGGAAAGCGAGAGAATGACTAAGAGGGTGTACGAGAGCGAGGTGGAGGGACAGAGAGGGAGAGGTAGACCGAATGAGAGGTGGAAGGATGGAGTGAGGAAGTATATGAACGAAGGCGGTGCTGGTTGGGGGGAGGGGCGTCGACTGACTGGGGACAGAGGTGCATGGGGGCGGTTCGTTCGTGGCCACCCCTTCGGGGATCACGGCGTCAGGCAATAGATAGATAGATAGATTAATCTCACTCCCAACACCAAACACTTCCCAATTAAATTAATGAGAGCATGTGATCCTACCGGAATTCGAACCTGCGTTACCACATACAGATCTTAAACACTCTAGTCATTACACCAACAAGACAAGTTTATGTAATTAGCACCATATTTCACTACAAAATCTTCAAAATAACTGAGAAATCTTGATGTGAACTTTGCAGTTGACCACTTGCGAGTTTCGTTCTATAAGGAAGTTGAAGTTGTAGACATCGATATTTAACAGAATTACCAGCGAAAATACGATTGAAGGTCATTTATTAATACATAAAATCCAATTCAACATGCTCTTTAGCCATCAGAAACCTACATTATTATTGCATATCTGTTTACTATCAAATGTCTACAGCTCCAACTTCCTTATAGCCTGAAACTCGCAAGTGGTCAATTTACTGTCAGTCGACAAGAAACATCCTATAAATATGTTACCCCTAAGAGTTCCGAGGTTCCTGGTGCCCCGTCTGACACCAGGATAACGGAGTCTAGGTTGCAGGGAGGGCGGGATAGCAAGGTGTTCAGCATAGATCTTGTACCTTCCACATCACGGCTCACGTCTGGGGAGGGATTTCGGAACACTGATTGCTATAAGTTAATAATAATAATAATAATAATAATAATAATAATAATAAAAATAATTATTATAATAAATATAATTATTACTTTTATTTTGTAATAATATTTTTATCATAATTAGTGTACCAGCTACTCATGCAGGTGATTGTAATATATATATATATATATATATATATATACCCGGTATATATAGATAGATAGATAGATAGATTTATTTACATTTATTTATTTATATATTGATTTATTTACATATATATCTATTTACGTATTTGTTTATTTTTGTTTTCTTTTCTATTAGTGTAAATATCCAATTACATAAAACATCAGTGGAGTTCAGTGTGGTCATGGGGTTTATAATATCCGGACTTGAAGCTACAGTTATACGTACCACAACAGGGAGGTAGGCGAGCTTGAACCAGGAGACAGGTGGCCCACAGCAAGACACACAGGAACTCAGGACAAACACCCATCATCACTCGTAGGCCTGTCAAATAATAGCGTTATGCCTGTCAAATAATAGCGTTATACCTGTCAAATAATAGCGTTATGCCTGTCAAGTAATAGCGTTATGCCTGTCAAATACTTGCATTATGCCTGTCAAATAAGAGCATTATGCCTGTCAAATAATAGCGTTATGCCTGTCAAATAATAGCGTTATGCCTGTCAAATAATAACGTTATACCTGTCAAATAATAGCATTATGCCTGTCAAATAATAGCGTTATGCCTGTCAAATAATAGCGTTATGCCTGTCAAATAATAGCGTTATGCCTGTCAAATAATAGCGTTATACCTGTCAAATAGTAGCGTTATATCTGTCAAATAATAACGTTATGCCTGTCAAATAATAGCGTTATGCCTGTCAAATAATAGCGTTATGCCTGTCAAATAATAACGTTATGCCTGTCAAATAATAGCGTTATGCCTGTCAAATAATAGCGTTATGCCTGTCAAATAATAGCGTTATACCTGTCAAATAATAGCGTTATGCCTGTCAAATAATAGCGTAAACCCTTTCAGCATTCAAGGATGCGTTATTTATTTATATTCAGGCTATCAGTAGACGACTTTACACCCATCATCACTCTTAGGCCTGTCAAGTAATAGTACTATGCCTGTCAAATAGTAGCGTTATCCCAGTCAAAAAAAAAAAATCTCTATATTCCAACTGCTCCCTCTTCGGCATAGGCTGAGAGCCTCGGCCATTTTGACTCTAACATATCTTGAGTTTGGCTCCCTGTCACTTTTAATTTGTAGATGGGATACTCGTTACAGAAAGCTTTGCCCTTTGTCCCCATCTTATATTTAGACTATATACAGTATATACTGTATATCAGATTATGCACTTTGTAGTTAAGTTGCCACACCATTAGACTCGTAATTCTACTTTGCGCATGTTCGATATCTATGTCGGGACCTTTCCTGTTCAACTTTATTTAGAAATGCTCTAATCATTTGTATTTCGTTTTTATTAAATCTCATGGAATTCAGTAGCCATGTTGTTGTTTTTCTTCAGAATATATTAATAAAATTATTATCTAAGATTCGGAACAAAATTACATAAAACATCATCTCATAATATCCTTTTAACTCAACAGGAGCATGATTGATTCTCACGTAAATGGTAAGCAAAACTCACATGCATTAGTCCATTTATTTAGTTCATACAGTCTATTTTTGTCCAGCTGAGGGTAATTTGTCATGTTACTATCTTAGTTACTCAGCTATAAGGTAGATTTTGTAGCGAAATATGATGTTAATTATGAAAACTTGGCATTAATACGACACACAGCCATAGTAGTTTCATATATTTCCATCAAGTATCGAGAAATCAGCTGCTAAGGGGTTCAATTCATCATCAGCTGGACAAAAATAGAGTATAGTGATGTTGTTATAATTGCTACATTTGCATAATAATCACAAAGCGGTTTAAAATAATGTATTTGTTTTTACAGAGTTCTGTTTTAGTATAGCATTAGTTATAGACCTGTATTGCACATTTATATAAACCTTTTAGTAACCTGGCGTATTTATTAGATTTCGTGTTGCTTCTATGAATCTCAAACATCCAAAACAAAACAAAATATATATATATATATCAATCTGTCCTTCGTCCTATGACTTAGACTGCTTTAAACTTCGTGTGTCCAGGCATTGTGACCCCGACGTCCTTTGAATTTGTCTCCTAGTCTCTCTTTTGGCTTTAGGGGAGACGCTCGCTACAGGCAACCTGCCTTTTGTCTCCTTCATAAATATAGAATGCATACAAATATTTTCCTTTCAATCTCAACGTTTGCTTACGTTAGATTAAAATAGATAACATAAGTTAGCTAAGCTAGACTAGATTAGAATGATAAGTTATGCATGACCAGATGTACAGTCATACTAATAAGTGATTTCTCAGCACCAATTATGTTTTGATCAATAATTGCTATCAAAAATATTTACACATTATTTCGTCTTTTGATGATATACTGTATACAAGCAGGTTCCTACATTTACCCACCCTAGTCAACATATGACAGTCATTAATGCAGCACAGAGCGAGCCAAACGTAATGACAGCTGAGAAATGACTTCTTAGCGCGACCGTGCATCAATGTCGAATGAATCACACACAAACCGTCTGCAAACATAGGCTTCAAACATAGGCTTCAAACATAGGCTTCAAACATAGGCTTCAAACATAGGCTTCAAACATAGGCTTCAAACATAGGCTTCAAATCCTAGTAGAGGAATTGGAACTAAAGTCAGTGCAACACGAGCATTTTTTCCGTCAATTGTCCTTGTGCAAGCTTTTTGTCGCAACATTTCGGGACTTGCTCTAAATGGAATGGGTAACTCGACTAAAGGTAGATTATGTTAGGCGGCTGAATTCTTATAAATCGTAAATATTGAAGCCGACAACCATAATTGTATGTACAGTATGTATATACACAGGCACATACCCCATTGCTGGGGGTGGCTGACACGAGGCAGAGCCCGAAAAGGAACAACATATATTGTTCCTATTCTCAGGGTCCGGGACCACTTTCGAGTTCTCTCGCCCGTTTCTCTGTCTCGTCGAGTAGGACAATATTATTATACAAGGGGAGGAGGATTCCTAGCCCCCTGCCAACCATAATTACCAAAAGGAATTGACGGAAAAAGCGCTTGTGTGACACCTCCTTCTAGCAAAGGTTCGACAAGCTGATACATATATATAAAAAAAAAAAAAAAAAAGTCTTGGCCTTCCTTTTTCATGTGCGTATGCAAGAAAATACCGTATTGTAGGTTGGAGATGTATGTTTGTATAATTCAAAATCGTGAACCATTTGCATGTAGTAGTAGCTCTGCATAGAAGGAGGTACGTAATCTGCTCTTTCATAGTTAGATAACATAGGTAAGTGTTCGTCATTGAGGTTTAAATCACGATAGAGGTCAGCATCACAGGGATTGAGAGGATGCTGACACATTGGAATAACCTTGTTCCTATTTCGCGCAGCTTGTTTATTGAGGTTTGCATCATTATGAAGATCAGCATCACGGGGATAGAGAGGAGACGGACGAAATGGGACGACCGAGTTCTTATTCCGCGCAGAAGGTTTATTCTTGCAGGGTCTTCCGCTGCGAGGCCTGGTGAAGACGTGTCCCTCCTGGCGCCACCGCTTGATCCACCTGCAGACTGTGGTGGCGTGGGTGCCGGTCTCCTGAGCTATGGCCCTCGCTGACATCCCGGCCACCCACAGCCATATGAAGTGCGTGCGCTTCGTCAGGTTGGTCAGCCGGGGAGATTGCTGGCACCTCCCTGTCATTGGGCCCTGAAGATGGCTTAGTTAGTTAGTTAAAATAGGACGTCAGAGGCTATCAACCCTTCTGGATTATTAAGCCAGCACACTGTAAGTCAGAATAGCGTCAGAACTGGAGCCCCTTTTTGAGAACTCCAGTCCCTTGAATAAGATGTCGTTAGGTATAAGTTTTAGAGATCCTCCTGAGCTATGGCCCTCGCTGACATCCCGCCCACCCACTGCCATATGAAGTGGGTCCGCTCCGTCATGTTGGTCAGCCGGGGAGATTGCTGGCACCTCCCTGTCTATGTGCCCTGAAGATGGCTTGGTTAGTTAGTTAAAATAGGACTTCAGAGGCTATCAACCCTTTGGATTATTAACTGCCTTGATGGCACAATGGTTAGTGTTTAAAATCTGTATATGGTAACCCAGGCTCGAATCCCAATGGATTACATACTTTCTTTCATAAATTAATGAAAATAGATTATTAAGCCGGCACAGTTTAAGTCATAATAAGCCGGCACAGTTTAAGTCATAATAAGCCGGCACAGTTTAAGTCATAATAAGCCGGCACAGTTTAAGTCATAATAATGTCAGGACTGGAGCCCCCTTTCGAGAACTCCAGTCCTTTGAATAAAATGTGGTTAGGTATAAGTTTTAAAGACCCTATAGTTACAGAGATCGCCAAATCTCCGTCATTGGTGATATTTTCCTCCCTTTACTCTCAAATATCTCCATACCCATAATAAACATTCACGATCACTTTTGTAGGATACTGTTTATAATTTGGTCTTTGGATATATATTATGCATTATCAAACATAGAATACATCTTTCTTGTTTGGTAATTGATGCACCAAAATGACGCTCAAAGAAAAACAATCGGCACTCTCTCTCTTGATAGAAACACTGATTTAATTTAAATTAGCCAGCCATAACTTTATATAATGTAGGCCTGTACGGTACCTATTAACATCACTGTATTGTATCGCAATTGCAGTACGTAATGATTTGTATTATTTATCTATCTATCTATCTATCTATCTATCTATCTATATATATAAATAACGATGATTGATTAATTGAT
This sequence comes from Paralithodes platypus, assembly GCA_032716605.1. Lineage (NCBI taxonomy): Eukaryota > Metazoa > Arthropoda > Malacostraca > Decapoda > Lithodidae > Paralithodes > Paralithodes platypus. The sequence goes on along the minus strand of CM064578.1, from coordinate 36,884,629 downwards.
TGATTACGAGATCTCTAGGTAAGGCAACAGGTCACCCACTATAGTCTGTTTCTTTTCAACTGACGTTAAATTGCAAGGTTCCCATAATTTTGTCTCAGATATTTTGAAGATTGTGCAGTGAAATATGGTGCCAATTATATGAACTTGGTCTTAATATGATGCAGAGACATTGTGGTTTCATATTTGTCCATTAAGTTGGTAGAAATTAGCTGATTATTTCGTCAACTGAAAAGAAACATAGTATCATTTATACCATGCTGACTACGCAAACTTGATACCTGCAACGAAATATAGAGGTTAACGCTCTCAGTAGTTTATGATATATTAAATTTCTTATGTCTGGCTATTATTAGACGATTTTATTCAGAATAGGAGTGTTGTATGGCAGCCAGAGCGTTGATTGAGGCCGTCTTTACCCTTGTATTTCCCACAGATTCTAGAGTGTTTTTTCTAGACCACCTTCTCCTTCATGTTTAGCCCCATTTGTTTTGAGATTTTAAGATGTTCGCCCCATTTTTGTTTAATCTGAAGACCTTTCGTGACATTCAGATGTCGATTTTTCTTTTTCTGGCGAGCAATACAGACCCTGCAGTATACAGTAGGTGGAACCGGCCTTCGGGTGGAGCCTTTTGCTATCGAAATATGCACAATTTTTTTTTTTTTTTTTTTTAGTTTTTTTTTTAATACGTCAACGTTTAAATTGTTCCGATACTAATTCATATTATCCTGAACAGTACTCGACTATTGATTGTTATCAAGGTAAACAATAATATGTATTCCTCAAGATTCTCATAATATATCCTTAACATTCTCGTACTCCGTTAATTAAGGGGGATCACCTGCTAATTTTCTCTTCTTTTCTCTCTCTCTGGCTTGTATCCATTCGGCCCCATTCAGCCTACTCTTTTAAGACGTTTATCCCCATCCAAGTGTCGATTTCTTCCTGGCGAGCGATAGCGAGCCAGCATTGAATGAAGAAATCCGGCTTCGCCGGAGAAATTTTTCTATCGAAAAATGTACAAATTTAGCTGTCTGTCAAAAACAATGTTAATAATATGCTGACTCGCTACCGCTCGCCATGAAAAAAATCGACACCTGGATGAGAATAAACGTTTTAAAACAGTAGGCTGAATGGGGCCGAATGGATACAAGCCAGAGCCAGAGGGAGAGAGGTAGAACAAAAAACAAGGTGGGCCCCCTTATGATAAACATGAAGTTAATCCCTTGTGGAATTTGACGGGGTTTGGCAGGTTACTCTGGATAATATTAGACGATTTTATTTAGATTAGGAAGGGTATATGAAAGGCAGAGGGTTAATGGAGACCGTCTTTACCCTTTTAATTCCCACAGATCCTTCCGAAGCTGTATTAAATCGTGTTATTATAGACCAAACTAACTCTCACAGACACTACACCACTTCTAAGCAATTAGTTCCATAAGGTGACAATTATAAAGACAAAACACTTGGACATCTTTCGGTATATGCAATTGACCACTGGCGAGTTTCGTTCTATAAGGAAGTTGGAGCCGTAGACATCGATATTAAAGAGAAAAACAATACTAATTTGGGTTTTTGATGCATAAAAAGTTGGTTCTATGTATTTATAAATGCACTATGACCGTATTTTACCTGATCATTCTGCTAAATATTGATGGCCACGGCTCCAACTTCCTTATAGCCTGAAACTCGCAAGTGGTCAATTGGCCTGATGAAGCTATATGCAGAAACGTTGTCAATAAAGTGCTCCTCCCTCATACGGTGTCAATAAAGTGCTCCTCCCTCATACGGTGTCAATAAAGTGCTCCTCCCTCATACGGTGTCAATAAAGTGCTCCTCCCTCATATGGTGTGTCAATAAAGTGCTCCTCCCTCATACGGTGTCAATAAAGTGCTCCTCCCTCATACGGTGTCAATAAAGTGCTCCTCCCTCATATGGTGTCAATAAAGTGCTCCTCCCTCATACGGTGTCAATAAAGTGCTCCTCCCTCATATGGTGTCAATAAAGTGCTCCTCCCTCATACGGTGTCAATAAAGTGCTCCTCCCTCATACGGTGTCAATAAAGTGCTCCTCCCTCATACGGTGTCAATAAAGTGCTCCTCCCTCATATAGTGTCAATAAAGTGCTCCTCCCTCATACGGTGTCAATAAAGTGCTCCTCCCTCATACGGTGTCAATAAAGTGCTCCTCCTCATACGGTGTCAATAAAGTGCTCCTCCTCATACGGTGTCAATAAAGTGCTCCTCCTCATACGGTGTCAATAAAGTGCTCCTCCCTCATACGGTGTCAATAAAGTGCTCCTCCCTCATACGGTGTCAATAAAGTGCTCTTCCCTCATACGGTGTCAATAAAGTGCTCCTCCCTCATACGGTGTCAATAAAGTGCTCCTCCCTCATACGGTGTCAATAAAGTGCTCCTCCCTCATCATACGGTGTCAATAAAGTGCTCCTCCCTCATACGGTGTCAATAAAGTGCTCCTCCCTCATACGGTGTCAATAAAGTGCTCCTCCCTCATACGGTGTCAATAAAGTGCTCCTCCTCATACGGTGTCAATAAAGTGCTCCTCATACGGTGTCAATAAAGTGCTCCTCCTCATACGGTGTCAATAAAGTGCTCCTCCTCATACGGTGTCAATAAAGTGCTCCTCCTCATACGGTGTCAATAAAGTGCTCCTCCTCATACGGTGTCAATAAAGTGCTCCTCCTCATACGGTGTCAATAAAGTGCTCCTCCTCATACGGTGTCAATAAAGTGCTCCTCCCTCATACGGTGTCAATAAAGTGCTCCTCCCTCATACGGTGTCAATAAAGTGCTCCTCCCTCATACGGTGTCAATAAAGTGCTCCTCCCTCATACGGTGTCAATAAAGTGCTCCTCCCTCATACGGTGTCAATAAAGTGCTCCTCCCTCATACGGTGTCAATAAAGTGCTCCTCCCTCATACGGTGTCAATAAAGTGCTCCTCCCTCATACGGTGTCAATAAAGTGCTCCTCCCTCATTCGGTGTTTATATAAATTCTGTCAACTTTTCATAGTATATTTTTATTATGGAGGGGGTCACCTGCTTTTTTTCTCTCCGTTTCTATCTTTCTCTGGCTTGTATCCATTTGGCCCCATTCAGCCTACAGATTTAAGACGTTTATCCCCATCCAGGTGTCAAGTTTTTTACTGGTGAGCGGTAGCGAGCCAGCATATTGTTTTAATGTTTACGACAGCAGGCTAAATTTGTACATTTTTCGATAGAAAAATGTCTCCGGCGAAGCCGGATTTAATCATATAATCCTGGCTCGCTATCGCTCGCCAGGAAAAAATAGACACCTAGATTGGGAAAAACGTCTTAAAATAGTTGGCCGAAGGGGGCCGAATGGATACAAGCCAGAGAAAGAGAGAAAAGGAGAGAAATACAAAAAAGCAGGTCAACCCCCCTAATAATACAGAGACTATGCTTTCGTTTGCCAACCTGTAAACAACACCTCTGACTCACGGTTAAGGTGAGGCTGAGGCTGAAGTCTGACCGTCTGGAGGAGCAGCAGGTGAGAACTGAGTGCTGACTGGCTTCCCACCCTTCTTATATACAATCCAGCTCAGTGAACCCCTATCCCTCCACACACACACACACACACACACATACACATACACACATACACACGTAAACACACGTACACACACACACACACACACACACACACACACACACACACACACACACATATAAATACACACACACACACACACAGCCACAAACACACACACACATCTCTCTCTCTCTCTCTCTAATTAAATATATATATATATATATATATATATATATATATATATATATATATATATATATATATATATATATAAATACTGTATATATATAATTATGTATATATATAATAAAGTCAAACACCAGGGCATCATGAAAACACGTCCATCTTGACTATTTTTATTGCTACGTTTCGGAGTAGATAACATCATCAGCCAAGTCGATAACAAAAAAAAATGAAAACAAAAACACTAGTAAAGTAATTGAGCTAATATTACTACCACTTAGGAAGAGTCGGGAAGGGAATAGAAGTGGACATTGACACCCCATTTGCTCTAGCCCTTTTTGAGTTAGAGAGGTTAATTAGGGGGTCACACTACCTGGCCTACCTGTAGTGGATCAACAATAGAGGTTCATTTGTCCTAATCTTGTATGCAATTCTAACTAAGCATTTTTCAAGAAACAAAACAAAAATAAATACAAAAAATACAAATAGGAAAAGTGAGGATTGGGCCTGAGCATATAGATAGATAGATAGATAGATAGATAGATAGATAATAAAAATCAACCCCTTAAGGGGGGTGACCTGCTTTTTGTTATTTCTGTCCTTTTCTCTCTTTCTCTGGCTTGTATCCATTCGGCCCCATTCAGCCAACTGTTTTAAGACGTTTATCCCCATCTAGGTGTCGATTTCTTCCTGGCGAGCGATAGCGAGCCAGCATTATATGAAGAAATCCGGCTTCGCCGGAGAAATTTTTCTATCGAAAAATGTACAAATTTAGCTGGCTGGCAAACAAATATAAAATATATGCTGGCTCGCTACCGCTCACCAGTAAAAAATTGACACCTGGATGGGGATAAACGTCTTAAAACAGTAGGCTGAATGGGGCCAAATGGATACAAGCCAGAGAAAGATAGTAAAGGACAGAACCAAACCAGGTCACCCCCCTTAACCCCTTCTATACCGACGCCGTATTACATATTTGATTTCAGCTACATTTAGACGATTTTATGAAGCTTAGGAAGGACATGTGGCAGCTAAAAGGATCGATTGAGATGGTCTATAGCCTTTTTTTATGGGTAGACGTCATTTCTAATCTGAACAAAGTTGTATAATATTGGTCAGACTATAATGAAAAGGACGTCACCGGTACTGAAGGGGTTTAGATCAGTTAAGAACATAAGAAAATGGGAGTCTGCAGAAAGCCAATTGGCCCAAACAAGGCAGATCCCTCTCACACCCAACCCTAATTATAAGGCTTAATTATAGGCCCAACTCACTAACACCATGAGGACCGACCTCACCAAAACGGTCAGAGGTCAACATAAGAAAACGATCTGATAATATTAATAATGTAATGTTAAGGGGAGGTATTTAGTTTGTTCCCTAGACCTCCATCAAGCTTAAAATTGCACCCCCTTGAGTCCCTTTCAAGATAAATTTGTGCATTTTTCGGTAGAAAAATGTCCCGGCCGAAGGCCGGTTCCTCTTAAATTACAGGCTCGCTATCGCTCGCCAGGATAAAATCGACACCTGAATTGCACGAAAGGTCTTAATATGGGGTGAAAGTTCTTAAAATCGCTAAACTAATGGGGCAAACGTTATATAATATCAAAAGCAATGGGGCTAAACATGAGGGAGAAAGGGGTCCAGAAAAAAATCCCTCAAGTGGAGATCTCCCCTTAACCATTATACTTACGTAACCAATACATTAAATGTTACGGTATCCTTTGAAAATCAATATAGAGTGTATATTGTATATTGAATATTTTTCTATTAATAGGGTAAAGGCTATTTCTATTCACTCTCTGGCTTCCATAGGCCCTTCCTAATCTGAAGGAAATCGTCTAATAATGGCCAGAAAATGGTACAGCAATGCATCATCGTTTCTCGAAATGGTTAAGGGGAGGTTTTTAGTTTGTTTCCTACTCCTCCAGCAACCTTACAATATCACCCCCTTGACCCCCTTTCAAGATAAATTTGTAAATTTTTCGGTAGAAAAATTTCCCGGCCGAAGGCCGGTTACTCTTAAATTACAGGCTCGCTGTCGCTCGCCAGGATAAAATCGACACCTAAATGGCACGAAAGGTCTTATAATTGGCAGAATGGGGTGGAAATTCTTAAAATCACCAAACTAATGGGGCAAACGTCTTAAAATCTCAAAAGCAATGGGGCTAAACATGAGGGAGAAAGGGGTAAAGGAAAAAATCCCTCAAGTGGAAATCTCCCCTTTTAATGCGAGCGGCCACCACCTCCAGGAGTAACACCACCAGCCCCACACCACAACCACCACCCAACAACACGAACATTCCCTGAAATAACAAAATACGATGACGGTAACGCATATATAACAAATATATATATAACGCATATATAACGCATATATAACAACATACGATGACGGTAACGCATATATAACGCATATATGACAAAATACGATGACGGTAACGCATATATAACAAATATATATATAACGCATATATAACAAAATACGATGACGGTAACGCATATATAACAAATATATATATATAACGCATATATAACGCATATATAACAAAATACGATGACGGTAACGCATATATAACAAATATATATATATAACGCATATATAACAAAATACGATGACGGTAACGCATATATAACAAATATATATATATAATGCATATATAACGCATATATAACAAAATACGATGACGGTAACGCATATATAACAAATATATATATAACGCATATATAACGCATATATAACAAAATACGATGACGGTAACGCATATACAACAAATATATATATATAATGCATATATAACAAATATATATATAACGCATATATAACGCATATATAACAAAACACGATGACGGTAACGCATATATAACAAATATATATATATAACGCATATATAACGCATATATAACGCATATATAACGCATATATAACAAAACACGATGACGGTAACGCATATTTAACACCTATGGTCATTCAATCCAGGACTAAAATTGGGCACCCCTTCAGTACCGGTGACGTCCTTTCCATCATCTCCTGGCTCCAGCAACTATAACAGGCTTCGAACTATCTCATTTAACCCATTTTTACTACCACAGATCCCTCTTAAGGAGAGGTTTCCACTTGAGGGATTTTTTTCTTGACTCCTTTCTCCCTCATGTTTAGCCCCATTGCTTTTCTAATTTTAAGACGTTCGCCCCATTATTTTGACGATTTTAAGAACTTTCGACCCATTTCTGTCAATTTTAAGACTTTTCGTGCCATTTAGGTGTCGATTTTATCCTGGCGAGCGATAGCGAGCCTGTAATTTAAGAGAAACCGGCTTTCAGCCGGGACATTTTTCTACCGAAAAATGTAAACATTCATCTTGAAAGCCTCAAGGGGGTGTAATCTTAAGCTTGATGGATATCTAGAGACCAAACTAAAAACCTCCCCTTAAACTGCACTCAAGCGTCTAACTAGGCCTATAGCTTGAATAAAAGAATAAAATTAAGAAGACGTCGCCGGTACAGAAAGGGTTAAAAGGAAGTTGAAGCCGTGAACATCGCAATAAACAGTATTGCAGAAATATTGAAAGTTACTGATGGATACAATGCATGTTGAATTGGGTTTTACATGTTTATAGATGGTCTACAACCGTAATTTAGCTGGTAATTATGTCTTGCTAGCGTAATGGTTAGTACGCTGGATTTCGGTGTGAGTATCCTAGGTTCGAATCCTGTATTCAATAAATTCATTTATTTCAGTAATTGGGTTTACAGTAAGTTGGTGGGATGGTGATATTACGAGAATATCAATGTCTACAGCCCCATTTACGAGAATATCAATGCCTACAGCCCCAATTACGAGAATATCAATGCCTACAGCCCCAATTACGAGAATATCAATGCCTACAGCCCCAATTACGAGAATATCAATGTCTACAGCCCCATTTACGAGAATATCAATGCCTACAGCCCCATTTACGAGAATATCAATGCCTACAGCCCCAATTACGAGAATATCAATGCCTACAGCCCCAATTACGAGAATATCAATGCCTACAGCCCCAATTACGAGAATATCAATGCCTACAGCCCCAATTACGAGAATATCAATGCCTACAGCCCCAATTACGAGAATATCAATGCCTACAGCCCCAATTACGAGAATATCAATGCCTACAGCCCCAATTACGAGAATATCAATGCCTACAGCCCCAATTACGAGAATATCAATGCCTACAGCCCCAATTACGAGAATATCAATGCCTACAGCCCCAATTACGAGAATATCAATGCCTACAGCCCCATTTACGAGAATATCAATGCCTACAGCCCCATTTACGAGAATATCAATGCCTACAGCCCCAATTACGAGAATATCAATGCCTACAGCCCCAATTACGAGAATATCAATGCCTACAGCCCTACTACGAGAATATCAATGCCTACAGCCCCAATTACGAGAATATCAATGCCTACAGCCCCAATTACGAGAATATCAATGCCTACAGCCCCAATTACGAGAATATCAATGCCTACAGCCCCAATTACGAGAATATCAATGCCTACAGCCCCAATTACGAGAATATCAATGCCTACAGCCCCAATTACGAGAATATCAATGCCTACAGCCCCAATTACGAGAATATCAATGCCTACAGCCCCAATTACGAGAATATCAATGCCTACAGCCCCAATTACGAGAATATCAATGCCTACAGCCCCAATTACGAGAATGTCAATGCCTACAGCCCCAATTACGAGAATGTCAATGCCTACAGCCCCAATTACGAGAATGTCAATGCCTACAGCCCCAATTACGAGAATATCAATGCCTACAGCCCCAATTACGAGAATGTCAATGCCTACAGCCCCAATTACGAGAATATCAATGTCTACAGCCCCAATTACGAGAATATCAATGCCTACAGCCCCAATTACGAGAATATCAATGTCTACAGCCCCAATTACGAGAATGTCAATGCCTACAGCCCCAATTTCCTTATAGAGCAAAATTTACATGTGATCAATAAGTGGATTTCACCTATTGTATCGCCATTATAATTTTTTTTTTTTTTTTTTTTGCTGGACATTGTTTCTCACTATCTGAAGGTATAATTCATTCATTCATTCATTCATTCATTCATTCATTAATTAATTCATTCATTCATTCATTCATTCATTCATTCATTAATTAATTAATTCATTCATTCATTCATTCATTCATTCATTCATTCATTCATTCATTCATTCATTAATTCATTCATTCATTCATTCATTCATTCATTCATTCATTCATTCATTCATTAATTCATTTATTCATTCATTCATTCATTCATTCATTAATTCATTCATTCATTCATTCATTCATTCATTCATATAATACACTCACTACGTTAACACTGGGTGTAGTTGAATATAATGTTCCTATCATATGTAGAATATTATTTAACTAACATTAAATGAATTTAATTGAAAACGACACATTATTTTTGCTTTATACTAGTTACCCATAAGTTATAACACTAGAAATCCGTCTAGACTGGGATGATTCTCGGAGGGTTGTTACACCGTAGAGTTAGGCTGGGAGAGTATCATCACCCGGTAGCCTTAAGGGGAGGTTTCTAGTTTGTTTCCTACTCCTCCAGCAATCTTAAAATGTCACCCCCTTGACCCCCTTTCAAGATAAATTTGTAAATTTTTCGGTAGAAAAATGTCCCGGCCGAAGGCCGATTACTCTTAAATTACAGGCTCGCTATCGCTCGCCAGGATAAAATCGACACCTAAATGGCACGAAAGGTCTTAGAATTGACAGAATGGGGCGGAAATTCTTAAAAATCACCAAACTAATGGGGCAAACGTCTTAACATCTCAAAAGCAATGGGGCTAGACATGAGGGAGAAAGGGGTCAAGAAAAAAGTCCCTCAAGTGGAAATCTCCCCTTAACCTTTAACTGTCTTGGTGGTGCAATGGTTAGAATGTTTAAAATATGCATGTGGTGTCCCAGGTTCGAATCCCGGGAGGATCACATGTTTTCATCAATTTCATCGGGAGGTGTTTGGTGTTGGGAGGGAAATGTATTAATTAGCTTATATGCCAGACGCTGTAGGTAGGCGAAAAATCATGACCTATATCCTCTGTAGCTCAAAAAGGGCTGGAGAAAATAAGCTGCAAATATCCACGTTTATTCCCTGGCTGGCTTTTCCCAAATGGTACAAATATTAGCTTGATTACTCTTTTTATTGGATGAATTAGGTGGAAGAGAGACCCAGGAAAGAGCTTGCATTTTATCTCTCACCCTCTCTTCGAAGATGGGTTCTGCATAGCCCGAAACGTATGAGAAATACAGAATCTAAGCTCCTTCCTTTTTAGTTTTGAGTTAGAGAGGTTAGTGGTCATGATTATTGGCCTAATTATAATGAAAGGACTATAGTATCATCACCCTGTTGTCAGACACCAAGAACCCTGACCACTAGCCTTTGCAACTCAAAAAGGGCTGGAGCAAATGAGCTACAAATTTCCACAGCTATTCCCTGGTTGACTCTTCCCAAATGGTACACATATTGTCTTTATTACTCTTTATATGTTTGAGTTAGAGAGGTTAGTGGTGAAGATTATTAGCCTAACTATAATGATTGATCTATAGTTACCCATAGGTTGTTAAGAGAGAGAACCGTCTGGACCGTGATGACTCTCGGTGGGTTGTTACACATCGTAGAGTTTGGCTGGGAGAGTACCATCACTCGGTTGTATATGCCAGATGCCGCCATTTGCCCTACCCTGGAAAACAAAGACCAAACTCTTAACTCTTCCACGCTCAGATGAAGCAGAGGTTGCCAGATTACCAATAAGAAATAGAGTTCTCTCACTCTTATAATTACCGCTCCAAAATTAGTTTTCTACCCACAGCTAACTCAAAGACAACTGCAGAGGTTGAAGTAACTAAGCTAAAGGTTTCTAAATACCCCTGATGGTAACAAAGGCTTTAAAGTATCCCCAATAGGCTCAACACAGCTAACTCAAAGACAACTGCAGAGGTTGAAGTAACTAAACTAAAGGTTTCTAAATACCCCTGATGGTAACAAAGGCTTTAAAGTATCCCTAATAGGCTCAACACAGCTAACTCAAAGACAACTGCAGAGGTTGAAGTAACTAAACTAAAGGTTTCTAAATACCCCTGATGGTAACAAAGGCTTTAAAGTATCCCTAATAGGGTCAAAATTGCGTCATATGTCGGAGAGGGTTAACTCGTTCTTGATACAATAGCGCATATATTTTCTATTTGCTGGCTATTATTAGATGATTTTATTGAGATTAGGAAGTCAGAGGAATATTTTAGATAGTCTTTACTCTCTTAATGCCCACAGATCCTTCCTAAGATACATAACAGCGCCTAATGACATCCAAAATAATATATGGGTGCAATGTCATTTTTACTATATATATCGAAATCATTATAGTTTTATAAAATGTACATTGGGTGGGATTATCGAGACTTACAGTTTATTTATACCTTGCTTAAGGATTCCATTTTTCTGAATGAGGAATGCTACTGGAATGGTTAGGTAGAAGCTGCGAGACAAGTAGAAATCACAACTACCTGGCCAAACAGAACAATACAAATAGCGATTATCATTTTAATATAGATACACCCACTTGACATCATTAAGGGGAGGTTTTTAGTTGATTCCCTTGACTTCCATCAAGCTTAAAATTACTCCCCCTTGACCCCCTTTCAAGAAAAATTTGTACATTTTTCGGTAGAAAAATGTCCCGGCCGAAGGCCGGTTCCCCTTAAATTACAGGCTCGCTATCGCTCGCCAGGAAAAAATCGACACCTAAATGGCACGAATGGTCTTAAAATTGACAGAAATGGGGCGAGGGTTCTTAAAATCGCCAAAATAATGGGGCAAGCGTCTTTTAATCTCACAAGCAATGGGGCTACACATGAGGGAGAAGGAGGTTCAGAAAAAAATCCTCCCGGTGGACATCTCCCCTTAACCAATGTTAGATATAATTGTTTTTTTTAAAGATTTTCTACACTCCTAACTATTACCGGTAACCCTACAGTACAGTCTTGAATATAATTATATGCCTAACCAACCTGTGAACCAAAATCGACACCTAAATGGCACGAAAGGTCTTAAGGGGAGATCTCCACTCGAGGGATTTTTTTTTTCTGGATCCCTTTCTCCCTCGTGTTTAGCCCCATTGCTGTTGATATTATAAAACGTTTGCCCCATTAGTTTAGCGATTTTAAGAACTTTCACCCCATATTAAGACCTTTCGTGCCATTCAGGTGTCAATGTTATCCTGGCGAGCGATAGCGAGCCTGTAATTTAAGAGGAACCGGTCTTTGGCCGGGACATTTTTCTATCGAAAAATGTACAAATTTATCTTGAAAGGGACTCAAGGGGGTGTAATTTGAAGCTTGATGGAGGTCTAGGGACCAAACTAAAAACCTCCCCTTAATATTGACAAAAAATTAGGTGAAAGGTCTCAAAATCGCCAAACTAATGGAACGAACATCTTAAAACGTCATTGTTTGCATTTTATTTATTTACTAATATGCTAAACATGAGGGAGAAGGGGGTCCAGAAAAAGCGAGTACTACCCCCTTAAAGCTTGCGTATTAACCCCTTCATCACCATGACGCCGTTTTACCTTGGATTCTGGCTAACATTAGACGATTGTATGCAGTTTAAGACGGATCTACGTCATTAAGGGGAGGTATTTAGTTGGTTCCCTAGGCCTCCATCAAGCTTAAAATTACACCCCCTTGAGTCCCTTTCAAGATATATTTGTAAATTTTTCGGTAGAAAAATGTCCCGGCCGAAGGCCGGTTCCTCTTAAATTACAGGCTCGCTATCGCTCGCCAGGATAAAATTGACACCTGAATGGCACGAAAGGTCTTAATATGAGGTGAAAGTTCTTAAAATCGCTAAACTAATGGGGCAAACGTTTTATAATATCAAAAGCAATGGGGCTAAACATGAGGGAGAAAGGGGTTAAGAAAAAAATCCCTTAAGTGAAGATCTCCCCTTAAGAGGGTTGATTGAGCTCGTTTTTACCCATTTGAGTCGTAGAGGTAGATTATAAACTAAAGAAAATCGTCTAAGGGTAACAAGAATATGATACAAATTACGTAATGGTGGTGAAGGGATGAAAACAAATCCATGTAATTATAATGACAGTGATACAACACAGATACTGCAAACATGGGGTCATTTTGTTTAAGTTAAAATAGGACTTCAGAGGCTATCAACCCTTCTGGATTATTAAGCCAGCACACTGCAAGTCAAATACATTTTCAGGACTGGAGCCCCTTTTTCGAGAACCCCAGTCCCTTGCCATTGTAGGTGATAGCAAGCCAACAATATACAAAACACTGCTTACCTGTGTGTCATTCTGTGCGATAGTTACCTGTGCGTGAAAAACTGGCAGGAATCATTAGCATATAGTTGAACTCCACATCGAACATCACGTGACTTCCCGACCTCACTACCGTCTCCATGCTACGAGGGAGCTCGAAGTATTTGTTTAAAGTTACCCTTCTTGTATTAAGCAACTTCCCGATTTCTTTCAATGGCCCTGACTTGGCAAACTGAAAGAAAGAAAAGTTAGATTAATAAGAAAGCACGATTTTATTTAAGGGGGGGAGGGGTGATTTTATTTAATGGGGGGGATTTTATTTAATGGGGGTGTTTTTATTTAATGGGGGGAGGGGGATTTTATTTAATGGGGGGGATTTTATTTAATGGGGGGGTGATTTTATTTAATGGAGGAGGGGGATTTTATTTAATGGGGGGCGACTTTATTTAATGGGGGGGGGGTGGTTGATTTTATTTAATGGGGGGAGGGGGATTTTATTTAATGGTGGGGCGATTTTATTTAGTGGGGGGGGGGGATTTTGTTATGTTATCTTACTTTAATTTTAATTTTAACCTCTATCGAGGTTTTAAAAAAGTCACCCCCAAGAGATAAATCTGCACATTTTTCAGTTGAAAAATTGCCCGGGCCGAAGGCTGGTTCCTACTAAATACAGGCTCGCTATATCTGGCCAGGTAAAAATCGACACCTAAATGGCACTAAACATCTTAATATTGACACAGATATTGGGGGAAAGGTCTTAAAATCGCCAAAATAATGGGGTGAACGTCTTAAAATTTCATAACTAATGGGGCTAAGCATGAGGGAGAAGGGGATCCAAAAATAAGAAAAACAAATACCTCCCCTTAAGTAACTGGATTATTGGCATTGAAATTTGATACAGTATATACCACAAGGTAGATATTCTGGGAGGTGAGAGATAGTGAAGTTCATTCATCATGCGTAGACCAGAAATGGTAACTCCTAAGCTCTATAACTCATACAGGGATAGAGCAAATGGGCTGTACATTTCCACACCTATTCCTTGACTCACCTTTCCTAAATGGTAGTAATATTAGTTTGATTACTATAGTCGTTTTGTAACTATAAAAGTTAGTGGTCAAGATGGTTTTTCTACCTATAATGAATGTACTTCAGCTATGCATTATGTGATGGTGGAAAGTGTTCTTGGGTTGGCATGGGATGGATGAAATGAAGTGGCAAAGTTTAATGTCAGAAGTATTATTCATATCATCATCAACCCACCAATTAATTTACAAATAAACCTAATTATTTAAATTAATGAAACCACTAATACATGTCGTACTCTATGGATTCGAACCTAGGATACTCACACCGAAATTCCGCGCACTAAGCATTACGCTATCAAGACATGTAAATATAATTATAATGAACTCGCCTTAACAATTGGAATAATTATAGTTCCTTCGGAAAGAATTATGCTGACACCCGGATCATCTAGGACGTCCCTGAGGCTCTGGTACGGGTGGGGGATATGTCTGACAGCCAGGAGGGACATGAGGTTGCCACTGTAGCTTAATGTCATCACCAACATCATCAACATCCACACACCCAGCACCACACGCTCCCACCACCACCAACTTATTTGTGCAGTCAAATCTGTTGAGAGAGGCCCAGATCTAATCAAGCAAATATACATGATACAAGTAATAATTTATTAGTTAACTTAGACAGACATCCGGATAGCTAAATGTTCGGTCAGTCATCCATTAGATCTGCCAAGCTAAATAATACCTTCTGGTGGGTAGCCAAACATTTACAAACATTACATTTTGGAATTCGTTACCCTAGATTTTAACTGCTAAATGTCGGGCACCATCCGGAGGTGTTCCTGTGGCGCACCCTTGGTAACATCCTTCGGTGTGACATTTAGTGGTATCTAACGGTTGCCTAGGTTACTAGGACACAGTTGCTTCCACTCAGTCACCCACAAACCATTGGAGTGACAGTATGTTTTTTTTTTTTTTTTTTTTTTAAAAAGACCTCCGTCTACGTATTGTGAAAAACCTGTTATCCTCCGGCAAATTGTGGGGTTGAGTGAGTGAAGGGGGGGGACAGTGAATGAAGGAGGATGCATGTTTTTCATAATACGTGTTGCTAGCCCCAAACGCGCGAGCAACTGTGGCTTTCAACCATCCGACACATCCCCTTTTATTAATGTGCATCACACATGTTACATACAAATAAGGTTTATGGTACAGTATGGTTGAGCAAGCAATGATGACTTTATCCGAGGATCTCGCGTAAAAAACACCTCCACTTCCTATCATCACTGTCAGAGCCACAAAACAGCTGGTGATGTTTTGGTTCTCCGTACAGGCCAACAATCACATGCTGCCACACATTTTGTCTTCTTCCTGAATCTTGTGCTTCACAGAGCTAGAATGAATTGACAAATTTGAACAATCGTGAATGTGCCCACTCAGGGGGCACTTAAAACTGCACATAAACACCTTCACATCCTCTCGGCACTGTCAAGGCCACAGACCAGATTGGAATGATACTGTAGTGTCTCTGTATAACATGTCCTTTATTCATCACATATTATCTTCTTCCTTGACCATTCGTTTCACAGAGCTAGAAAGATTTGAAAAAACGTGATAAATCGTGAAAGTGCCCGCTTAGAGGGCCTTGGAAATTCCAAACTGTCCATTGCTTGGGGGTTAAGTTGATTGAAATATTAATTAAAATTATTATTTGTTTAATTCTATTCCCTACACTTATGAACTGGAAATAGGTTATTCTTCACAAAATATTTCTGAACAATAATACAAATTTCAACCATTGAGGGAAATTTTATGCCAGGTGGCACAGTGTTCGACTGGGAGGCCAAAACTTTGACTGGATGCTCAAAATTATGATGACAGCACAAGTTTTAGCTGGGCAGCAGATATTTTGACCAGTCAGTTAAACATGTACAACAATGAAATGTTGTTATATTTATCCTGGACTAGAAGCTAAAGGAATGAAAAAATTGCACCCTAAGACTTTGCAAGCCCTTTCCCCCACTATTTAAGTGTTGATGGCCCTTACCAACATTAGTGAATCCATGCTCTGGGCCCAAGCTTGGGGAAGTACTCGGAGGAATAAGCCTTGCCAAACAAGGACCTCAAAGGGAGGTTGATCACAAACATTGGCCATGACAGTCGACGCCTTTACATCAACAGGCTAGTAAGGGTTAGCAGCCTACATCCTATTCGTACCTCTACTGACATGGGTAGATGTTTCCTGTTATCAGTAAAGTATAGTTAAGTATTAGATATTTCATATGTTTACCTTCTTTAAGTAAAACTCTTATGCAGTTGAAGACATTTGTTTCCCTCCTGTATTTACTGTGGTTGTGTTGTGGGCAGCATGAAGGCAGGATCATCATAACAGTGATCACCCCCAGCAGCGCAGTCAGTACCGACACCCAGACCAGTGGTGACAGAGGCAGCAGGAAGCCCCACGGGTCAACCTCAGGACGACCTCGGGCAGCAAGAATATAATAACCTCCGATGCTGACATATGTCGAATAGTCCATCCAAGCAGCTCTTGTCACATCAAGGAAGTATATTCCTAAACTAAATTCAACTTCCTGAAAAGGAAGTTGAGATGAGAGGGAGGAGAGAAAATATAATATTTGATTTCTTTGTTACAATTCGTTAGTTGTGGCTGCAGATCAAATTATTGAGATTTAATAGTAATGCTCTTCATTTTGACTTTATCATTAGGAGGTGTGTATGTACTCCTGACCACGACTTTATAGCTGTTGACAAATGTTTGTGAGCTCTTGCCATTATCGTTATACAAATATATCTATGTCGATTAATGCTAAGATCAAAACAATCAGCTATGTATTAGTAACTACATATTATGTATTTGATAATATATAACTGATTTTATCTAAACACCACTCTTAATGGATCTATTTGCAAGAAGAAAATTGCAAGAGCTCACAAGTTTGTATTACAGCTGTACATTAGTCATTGTATAAAGATGCCTCACCTCACGCATAACAAGACCCAGCATCCCCGTCCATGTTCCATTACTGTCCAATATGCCCCAGCTTTTATCAGGAGCCCTTTTGTAGGAGAATCTGCAAAGCAATATGAATCATTAATACTATAGAAAACAATGTCCAGAGGCTTGCCCTGTAGTAGCTCCCAGAGCGTCTCTCTGTGCACCAAGTCAAATACTTTCTTGAGATCAACATAGACTGCAAGTAGCCCTTTTTATAAACTTAAGTCGGTGTTCCACGAGCACCCGGAGCGCCAGAATCTGATCAATTGTTAACTTCTTATGTGTAAATCCAGATTGCTCAGGTCTCTGCTCCTTTAGCAGGTGGACTAGGATTCACATCAGTAAAATATGGGTGAAAACCTTGCCTGGCGCAACTACCACGGTAGTTATTGCAGTCCTGTTGGTCCCCTTCCCCTTTCCAGATAGGGGAGACCAGACCTATTCTCCAGCCAAGAAGAATGGTTTGTCTGCCATACAGCAGTAAGGACCGCATGTAACCCATGGACCATGGACTCACCCCCAACAATCAGCAGTTCTCCAGGAATGCCAAAAATACCAGGACCTTTCTCACCCTTCAGCTTAGGCAAAGCCTCCCTTACTTCGGCAATGGAGGGAAGGTCTTCATTAATTGGTGGTTGGACATCCACACATCCACTGGAAGAAGTTGTCTGTTGGAAGCACTGCCCATGTACAACTGCACAAAGTACTCGGCCCAACGGGTTCCACACTCATCATCTATTGATGCGAGTTGGCCAACTACCATCCAAACTGAACTAGCCTGGGGGAGAGCGGAACCTCTTCAGGCCACGGTAATCAGGGCGAAGTTCATTTTCAGAAAAATGTCCCTCGACCTCCTCAGCGATTACTCTGACATACCTCTCTTTGTCGCTCTTCAGGGAAGTTCTTGCTCTGAGGGACAGGGCTATGTGCTGACCCAGATCTGCATCCAATCAGGCAACACAACTCTCTTATATTATGCCCAGCAGTAAGTGGCATTAGTTAGATATTTCTAAGCAAAGTGAAAGCAATTCTCCCTACTAAGGTTTGCCCAGAGGGGCCTGAGGCAGTTGCTTAGGACTGTAAGCAACCTGGCCTTTTAAAAAACTATTTCGAGGAGCATTCCATCCTCCTTCTCCTTCAACAAATATTTAATTTAAACTGTCTGTCAATATTTCTATAGCTGACACATATTTTAGTCTTTGCATATTGTTGTTTATCATATTTTACAGTCACCAATAATTGTAATTAATGTATATTCATAATTTAAAATCAGAAGGCACTTTTGTGACTTCTTATTATGACAATTAATCAGCTTATTATTATGTTTGTAGTCAATATCAGCTGCATATGAACAAATCTCATGACTACTATTCTATATAAACACCTATTTGTATTTGCGTACTGTATAATAGAAACATGTAGAATCACAAGAAATTGTTATTAACTGTACATATCCTATGTGTTGAATATTGTTGATGTCGACAGTCGTAGCTCTGATGCTAGTTCAAAAGCAGCCACCAGGGATCTCGAAGGAATATTGGGTAGGGAGAATTGAGTGTCTATAGTCATGTCTGATCCCTCACTTATCGTATATAGCTTCATAATTATTTGTGAACGGTAATGTGAGTGCATAATGTTACAATTGTATTCTTACT
This sequence comes from Paralithodes platypus, assembly GCA_032716605.1. Taxonomy (NCBI): domain Eukaryota; kingdom Metazoa; phylum Arthropoda; class Malacostraca; order Decapoda; family Lithodidae; genus Paralithodes; species Paralithodes platypus. The sequence continues at coordinate 36,865,830 of CM064578.1, read as the reverse complement.
TGAAGTTCATCATCTGAGACAAAAGTTCCATGACAATCTGTGCTGGCCCGATGAAGGTGAGCCTCTTGCCCCCCGGTACCTCAGGGTCGTCCACCATAACAGCTCTCTGTGCAGGCATCTCTTCTGCTGTCACCACCACACCTGGTTGGTGTGGGAACCTGCCAATCAAACATAATAATAATAATAATAATAATAATGATAATAATAATAATATTATTTAGGTATTCTATTATTCTAATTATCTCTAACCCTTAATCCGAGAGTCAGTAATGCTCAATATACTGACATAAGTAGACTATATTACTGAAAGACTATTTCCCATTTCCTTGCTCAAGGGAAATGGTACCAGCTACCAGTGAATGTGGAAAACCTTCATGTCTCAAAAGGGGATTGAACTCGGGCCTCCCAGGTGGAAGACCAAGACGCTCTACACTACACTACGGAGTTGGGTGAAGGATGGTCCTATCCAGAGTGAACTTTGGAATCCTCTACCCTACCTTAGCCATCTCTGTCTGTCTCTTTTACTGTACTACTTTTCCTTCTAGGTGCTGGTAAGATCGCCCGATTGGGTGGCACTGCAAAGGGGACTGTGAAAGGTGAGGGCATTGGTCCGAGGGTGCTAGCCCGTGGGCTGACGTTCCTCTCCCCTGCTGCCCTCTCAGAGGCAGATCTCATATCTCCCTGGCCCCTTTGGGGGCCCGAGAATCTGGAGGGGCTTCGGTCTACCAGACTTCGGACTGATCGGCCAGACAGTCTCGGGAACAACAACAACAATAACAATACGGAGCCGGTATCACTTAGTATATCGGTAATAGAAACACCATGTGAGGATGGGCCTTTACTATGGCAAAAATGTGCTTTAGTTTCTTTAGGTGAGGTCAGGAAGGTGTAAATACAAACATTGTCATAACAATAGCCCATCCTCAAATGGTGTTTCTCTTAACACAGTTAAATACTCAGAAATTAAATATGGCTTTCTAGATTAAATGAGCGTACAGCACAATTTACAAACATTATTAGTGATCCTTATTTACGTCCTTGCTCAATGTAAACACTACTTAAATATACGAATAAAGGTGTAAGAAGAGAAACATACCTTACATACATCTTATGAATCTGCCGTGGAGGTATAATATAAATCAATCCTTGGTCTGTACTCCAGGAGGCCACTTGGAGAGCTTTTGAATCTGGTTTACTTAGTGGTAGAATGCAGTAAACAATCATTCTGAAATTATAATGACATGTTCAGTCTAATATATGTTAGTACCTCCCAAGTAAGCAAGACACATATTTGATTACTCTGAAAAAACCATAATAATCTTACCGAATACCCTCATAAACTACATTTATAAACTACATCAAACATTTATTACTACTTGTAAAGTATACAAGACATTTTAATTCACACACAATTTATGTACCCACAGAAATAATTTTACCGAGTACCCAGCGGGCTATCATCAATAACAACCACTTGAGATCTTGTCCTGGAGAAGGTCTTGTGAATGTGGTGAAGGGTCTGTAGGCGGTAGAGAGGGAGGCGGGTGAAGGCCAGCATCCTCGTTGTCTCAAGTGAAAGGAGATGACTCTTGAAGGAGGACTCAGCGAAGGTGGAGAGAAAAACAGGGTCGTCGCTCAATACCACCACCGTCACACAAGGTGATGCTCGTTGGACCTGTGGACAGCCAGTAAGATTATTATTGGCTTGTAATGGTAAGCTTAAAGCTTTAAAAGCATTATATTAACCCTCTGGCGAATGTGAGGACGCGATCGCGTCCTAAGGCACTTTTGCCCTGGCAAATCGCAAGGACACAATCGTGTCCTTAAGCCCTTTATGAAATTCGGTGGAACCACACTAAAAACGCGATCGCGTCCATTTAGGAAGCGATATATCTGGTATACTAGTCCATATGTGGAGGTATCTGGCAACAATTCATAGCTGGATGAGCTGGGTGAACGTGAATAAAGAGAAAGCGTTAGCTGCCCCAGACAGTGTGTCGCCTGTCCATGGAAACTTAAAAAACTTATTCAGACCTGAGAGGGTTAATTTAATATTAAGTGGATACAGACAGATAATTATAGTTATCTAATATCATTATATACACATTTTAACAGTAATAAGCAAACATAACTTACTTGCTGGACTTTGGAAAGTATATTAATAAATGTTTCCTTTGTTGAATTGTGACCTTGATGAGCCGTGGTGATGTCAAACACTCCCAGGCCTGTTACTGTCTCCAACTGAGTTATATTTTTCATCACTGGTTCCTAGTAAACATAATATTCGTCTTTAAAGTATATATATATATATATATATATATATATATATGTGTGTGTGTTTGTATTTATTTATGTATTTATTTATTTAAATAGTATTATTATTATTATTATTATTATTATTATTATTATTATTATTATTATTATTATAATTGTTATTTTATGTATTTGTATATCTATTCATAAAGTATACCACTAACTTTCAACCTTATATGCCTATTTCAACAGAACATTTACAGCACCAAGCAATTAATAATGTTATTTGGAATTTACCAAGGTGTTTTTTATTTTTTTATTTTTTTCAGTGCATGCCTCCAAACTCTTGGAATCTAGAGAATTATATATACGGTATATATCAAATCGAACTAATTAAGTCACTAACTAATAACAAATAACACTTACATTGTTTTGATACAACTGCATTTACTCATTACGTTATACAATCATTACCTTACTCATAACCAACATCGTGGCCTAATAATCGTTTCAAACTGACCTTTATGAGTGTGGTAGTCCAGGGAGAGCCGTCTGTCAAGATGATGATGAAGGCGAAGGAACAGTGATGTCCCGTGGTCACCAGTCTCACCACACCCTCACTACCACCACCACCACCACCCTCAGACACTATATGGAGAAAGAACAGTGATGTCCCGTGGTCACCAGTCTCACCACACCCTCACTACCACCACCACCCTCTGACACTATATAGAGAAGGAACAGTGATGTCCCGTGGTCACCAGTCTCACCACACCCTCACTACCACCACCACCACCACCACCCTCAGACACTACAGTATATAGAGAAGGAACAGTGATGTCCTGTGGTCACCAGTCTCACCACACCCTCACTGCCACCACCACCACCACCACCACCACCACCCTCAGACACTACAGTATATAGAGAAGGAACAGTGATGTCCCGTGGTCACCAGTCTCACCACACCCTCACTACCACCACCACCCTCAGACACTACAGTATATAGAGAAGGAACAGTGATGTCCCGTGGTCACCAGTCTCACCACACCCTCACTTCCATCCATTAGATCATCTTTGTTCATAGGTATCCATCATTCTTCTTATTTCATGTTTTTTAATATCATTAACATCATATTAAGAACAATTACCTGTGGCTCTGGAATTTGGTAACCGATATACAGAGCGAACCTTAACCCCTTCAGACTCATATGACGCAGAGGTTGCCAGATTAGCAATAAGAAATAGAGTTCTCTCAAAATCGCGTCATATGTCGGAGAGGGTTAAGTGTTGTTTTAACCCGTTCAGTACCGGTGGCGTCCTTTTCATTATATCAGGCATTTGTTAGACGACTTTATTCAGCTTAGGACGGATGTGTAGCAACGAAAAGGGTACAGTCTGTCTCACATAACCTTTTCAAGTACCACAGATCCTTCCTAAGCTGCACAATATCCTCTAAATATAGGTAGAATACCATTAAAAAGAAGTTGCCGGTACAGAAGGGGTTAAGGGGAGGATTTTAGTTCGTTCCCTAGACTTCCATCAAGCTTAAAATTACACCCCCTTCCCTAGACTTCCATCAAGCTTAAAATTACACCCCCTTGACCCCCTTTCAAGATAAATTTGTACATTTTTCGGTAGAAAAATGTCCCGGCCGAAGGCCGATTCCTCTTAAATTACAGGCTCGCTATCGCTCGCCAGGAAAAAATGGACACCTAAATGGCACGAAAAAAGGTCTTAAAATTGACAGAAATGGGGCGAAAGTTCTTAAAATCGCTAAACTAATGGGGGCGAACGTCTTAAGTTCTCAAAAGTAATGGGCTAAACATGAAGGAGAAAGGGGTCAAGAAAAAAAACCTCAAGTGGAAATCGCCCCTTAATAATGTCTTGCAATATATAAATCTCACCAAGAGTGTATGTTGCACGAGCTTGCAGTATAAAAAGACACAGGGACACCCACGGCCTCTCCACAGCAACAACCCCCATCGCTATCTGAAAGAATAAGACGTTTCGCTAAAGACGTATTGAGTATATTGATCAGTGAGGTAGGCTCGTGACCACATCATATACTCGTAATCTATCTATCTATCTATCTATCTATCTATCTATCTATCTATCTATCTATCTATATGCTCAGGCCCAAACCCCACTTTTCCTATTTTTTTTCCTCTATTTTATTAGTATTATTTTTTGTTTTCCTTGGGGGTGGCCGACTCAAGACAGAGCAAGAACAGGAACACACAAAACACAAGACAAAAACAGCGAACACACACAGACCAAAATGTACTGAAAACATTACTTCAAATATATTTTACAAGTATTCTAAAGCAATTGTAGACACGGGTATAAAAACAACGGAGTTCATATGAATATTTTATTATATACATTTGTTCTATATCTAGCTTCATCTATCTGTCTATCTATATATGTTTATCTCTTTAATTATCTAAACTGTAAACATGTTATCTATATATACCTTTACAAATGTGAAATGACACATTGACATACTGCGATATAATGGAGCCGATTAAGCTTCCACACTAATGAATGAATTATTCAGTGCTGCAGTTTTTTTTTTTTTTTTTTTTTTTTTTTTTCTATGTGATTGAGGGAGGCAAAAGGCATAACTGCCTATAGCGAGTGCCTCCCCCATAGTTGAAAGAGTGACAGGGCCAAAATCAAGGGACGTTCGAGCCAAAATGCCTGGACACACGGAGTTTGAAGCAATTTAAGTCATAGGAAGAGGGAAAGACTGATTCTGGGAGAGAGTTCCAGAGCTCAGCTGTTGAGTAGAAGAAAGTTTGAGAGTAACGTTTCACTCTTGGGTTGGAGAGTTGCACAGTGTCTTCATATGCTTCCTTTCATTTAATTTACACTATCTTTGGCTCAGTGAATTCATCTTATTAGGAATATCCCATTATATACACACATCGACTTAATTAAGGCGACCCACCTCGCTTTGTTTTCTCTTTCTCATTCTCTCTCTGGGTTGTATCCATTCGGCCCCATTCAGCCTACTGTTTTACGACGTTTACCCCCATCCAGGTGTCAATATTTTCCTGGTGAGCGGTAGCGAGCCAGCATATATATATATTTTTTTTGACACTAAGCTAAATTTGTAAATTTTTCGATAGAAAAATTTCTCCGGCGAAACCGGATTTCTCCATGCAATGCTGGCTCGCTATCGCTCGCCAGGAAGAAATCGACACCTGGATGGGGATCAACGTCTTAAAACAGTTGGCTGAATGGGGCCGAATGGATACAAGCCAGGGAAAGAGAGAAAAGGAGAGAAAGATAACAAAAAAAGCCGGTGACCCTCTTAAAAACATTAGTGTAAGTGTTCACCGTCTCTCCCTTTATTAGTGTTTAATCAAATAGTGTACTTAGCATACTAACCCTTTCAGTACCAGTGACGTTCTTTTCTTTACATGCTGGCAACTTGTAGATGATTGTATTCAGCTTAGGAAGGACGTCTCCCATTTAACAGGCTGCAGACTATCTCAATTAGTCCTTTTGGCTACCATATATCCTTCTTAAGGGGAGGTATTTAGTTTGTTCCCTACTTTTTCATCAAGCTTAAAATTACACCCCCTAGACCCCCTTTCAAGATAAATGTGTACATTTTTCGGTAGAAAAATGTCCCGGCCGGAGGCCGGTTGCTTTTAAATTACAGGCTCGCTATCGCTCGCCAGGAAAAAATCAACACCTAAATGGCACGAAAAGTCTTAAAATTGACAGAAATGGGGCGAAAGTTCTTAAAATCGCCAAACTAATGGGGCGAACGTCTTATAATATCAAAAGCAATGGGGCTAACCATGAGGGAGAAAGGGGTCCAGAAAAAAATCCCTCGAGTGGAGATCTCCCCTTAAGCTGCTCTAAGTCGGCTAAATATAGCTAGAATAAAATACAAATAAATACCTCTCTGGTACAGTAAAGGTTAACCCCTTCAGACTCATATGACGCACATGTTGCCAGATTAGCAATAAGAAATAGAGTTCTCTCACTCTTATAATTACCTCTCCAAAATTAGTTTTCTGCCCACAGCTAACTCAAAGACAACTGCAGAGGTTGAAGTAACTAAACTAAGGTTTCTAAATACCCCTGATGGTAACAAAGGCTTTAAAGTATCCCCAATAGGCTCAACACAGCTAACTCAAAGACAACTGCAGAGGTTGAAGTAACTAAACTAGGGTTTCTAAATACCCCTGATGGTAACAAAGGCTTTAAAGTATCCCCAATAGGCTCAACACAGCTAACTCAAAGACAACTGCAGAGGTTGAAGTAACTAAACTAAAGGTTTCTAAATACCCCTGATGGTAACAAAGGCTTTAAAGTATCCCCAATAGGCTCAACACAGCTAACTCAAAGACAACTGCAGAGGTTGAAGTAACTAAACTAAAGGTTTCTAAATACCCCTGATGGTAACAAAGGCTTTAAAGTATCCCCAATAGGCTCAACACAGCTAACTCAAAGACAACTGCAGAGGTTGAAGTAACTAAACTAGAGGTTTCTAAATACCCCTGATGGTAACAAAGGCTTTAAAGTATCCCCAATAGGCTCAACACAGCTAACTAAAAGACAATGCAGAGGTTGAAGTAACTAAACTAAAGGTTTCTAAATACCCCTGATGGTAACAAAGGTTTTAAAGTATCCCTAATAGGCTCAAAATCGCGTCATATGTCGGAGAGGGTAAATATTCTTATATTCTTGCATTAGATAAAAGGGCTTTGACAAAATATATATGGATTCTTATAAATAAATGGATATTTCAATCTAAACTGAGCTTCACATAGCCTTTGTGCTGACTGTAAATCCTTTTCATATATATCAAAATAATTGACATGAACTGCCACTGGACGAAATACGCGATACGGATTTGTATAAGAACTATGCCCATCTTCGCTAGGTCTGCGAAGAATCGAATCACAAAGTCTACCATCTTCGCTAGGTCTGCCAAGAATCGAATCACAAAGTCTACCATCTTCGCTAGGTCTGCCAAGAATCGAATCACAAAGTCTACCATCTTCGCTAGGTCTGCCAAGAATCGAATCACAAAGTCTACCATCTTCGCTAGGTCTGCCAAGAATCGAACCACAGAGAACACCATTTTCTTCCCTACATGCTCTGCCAAAAATCGAATCACAGAGTCTACCGTTGCGATGTCTACTTTCCACATGCCCCTCCTTCTTCCACCTTCTGAGCCACCTGCAGACAGTGTTGGCGCTGGAGCCGGTTTCTCGGGCAATGGCTCGGGCAGACATACCCAACTCCTCAGACAGCCACACAAACTTTCGGCGTTCCATTATTGACGTCGACCGAGCTCGACTTCGTAATGTCATGGTCTGGAATCTGGAAACGGGTTTTAACACATACATTTAAGGGAGCCCACCTCGCTTTTTTTTCTTTTTCTCTCCCTCTCTCTTTGGCTTGTATCCATTCGGCCCCATTCAGCCTACTGTTTTAATACGTTAATCCCCATCCAGGTGTCAATATATACCTGGCGAGCGGTAGCGAGCCAGTATATATATATATATTTTTGTTTTGACAACAAGCTAAATTTGTACATTTTTCGATAGAAAAATGTCTCCGGCAAAGCCGGATTTCTCCATACAATACTGGCTCGCTATCGCTCGCCAGGAAGAAATCGACACCTGGATGGGAATAAACATCTTAAAACAGTTGGCTGAATGGGGCCAAATGGATACAAGCCAGGGAAAGAGAGAAAAGGAGAGAAAGGTAAAGTAAGCCGGTGACCCCCCTTAACATGAGGGATTGGTTAACCCCTTCACCACCAGTACTGTGAGGGATTGGTTAACCCCTTCACCACCAGTACTGTGAGGGATTGGTTAACCCCTTCACCACCAGTACTGTGAGGGATTGGTTAACCCCTTCACCACCAGTACTGTGAGGGATTGGTTAACCCCTTCACCACCAGTACTGTGAGGGATTGGTTAACCCCTTCACCACCAGTACTGTGAGGGATTGGTTAACCCCTTCACCACCAGTACTGTGAGGGATTGGTTAACCCCTTCACCACCAGTACTGTGAGGGATTGGTTAACCCCTTCACCACCAGTACTGTGAGGGATTGGTTAACCCCTTCACCACCAGTACTGTGAGGGATTGGTTAACCCCTTCACCACCAGTACTGTGAGGGATTGGTTAACCCCTTCACCACCAGTACTGTGAGGGATTGGTTAACCCTTTCACCACCAGTACTGTGAGGGATTGGTTAACCCCTTCACCACCAGTACTGTGAGGGATTGGTTAACCCCTTCACCACCAGTACTGTGAGGGATTGGTTAACCCCTTCACCACCAGTACGTAATGTGCATCCTGTTCTGGTGACCAAGAGACGATTTTCTTTAGTTTATTATCCACCTATGCGACTCAATTGGGTAAATACAATCTCAATAAACCCTCTTAGTAACACAGGTCTTTTTTAAACTGCATAAAATCATCAAATTTTAGCCTGAATCAAAGGTAGAAAGGCGTCATGGTGTTGAAGGGGTTAAATGTACATTTCAGTGATTCAGCAATTGTTTCTTAAGGGGAGATATCCACTTGAGGGATTTTTTTTCTGGACTCCTTTCTCCCTCATGTTTAGCCCCATTGCTTTTCTAATTTTAAGACGTTCGCCCCATTATTTTGACGATTTTAAGAACTTTCGACCCATTTCTGTCAATTTTAAGACCTTTCGTGCCATTTAGGTGTCGATATTATCCTGGCGAGCGATAGCGAGCCTGTAATTTAAGAGGAACCGGCTTTCAGCCGGGACATTTTTCTACCGAAAAATGTAGAAATTTATCTTGAAAGGGGGTCAAGGGGGTGTAATCTTAAGCTTGATGGAAGTCTAGGGAACAAACTAAAAACCTCCCCTTAACTGCTACCATGGGCATCATAAGTATGTATTACCGGTATGGATTTTAGAGTTAACCCTTTCACGCTCCAATACGCGTTTCTGGTCTGTTTTCTGGCTACTATTAGATGATTTTATTCAGATTAGTAACGGTATATGGAAGTCAGAGGTTTGATGGAGATAGTATTTACCCTTTTAATACTCACAGATCCTTCCAAAGCTGCATAAAAATCGTCTAATGATAGCCAAAATAAACTGCTTAAGGGGAGGTTTTTAGTTTGTTCCCTAGACCTCCATCAAGCTTAAAATTACACCCCCTAGACCCCCTTTCAAGATCAATTTGTACATTTTTCGGTAGAAAAAAATTCCCGGCCGAAGGCCGGTTCCTCTTAAATTACAGGCTCGCTATCGCTCGCCAGGATAACATTGACACCTGAATTGCACGAAAGGTCTTAATATGGGGTGAAAGTTCTTAAAATCGCTAAACTAATGGGGCAAACGTTTTATAATATCAAAACCAATGGGGCTAAACATGAGGGAGAAAGGGGTCCAGAAAAAAATCCCTCAAGTGGAGATCTCCCCTTAAACGCACCAGAGCTTCAAGGGGTTAAGATAACATTTTTGCAAGTTGTCTTTATGGGTTAGGGATAGATACTGTAATTAGCATCCCTGAAGCGTTTTAAGGGGAGATATCCACTTGAGGGATTTTTTTCTGGACCCCTTTCTCCCTCATGTTTAGCCCCATTGCTTTTGAGATTTTAAGACCTTCGCCCTAGTAGTTTGGATATTTTAAGACATTTTGCCCCATTTCTGTCAATTTTAAGACCTTTCGTGCCGTTAAGGTGTCGATTTTTTCCTGGCGAGCGATAGCGAGCCTGTAATTTAAGAGCAACCGGCCTCCGGCCTGGACATTTTTCTACCGAAAAATGTACAAATTTATCTTGAAAGGGGGTCTAGGGGATGTAATTTTAAGCTTGATGAAAAAGTAGGGAACAAACTAAATACCTCCCCTTAAACAAGGTGCATTCTGATGTGTACCATAGGTAATAAAATAGCTACAAATTAATACTCCTCCATTCCTTATGGAGGTCATCCTAAGCTTAAACTTAATTATACTTTGACAGCCATTACAATATATTATTTATGTGTATAACCCTCATTTATGTGTATAACCCTCATTTATGTGTATAACCCTCATTTATGTGTATAACCCTCATTTATGTGCATAACCCTCATTTATGTGTATAACCCTCATTTATGTGCATAACCCTCATTTATGTGTATAACCCTCATTTATGTGCATAACCCTCATTTATGTGTATAACCCTCATTTATGTGCATAACCCTCATTTATGTGTATAACCCTCATTTATGTGCATAACCCTCATTTATGTGTATAACCCTCATTTATGTGTATAACCCTCATTTATGTGTATAACCCTCATTTATGTGCATAACCCTCATTTATCCCCTCATTAATCCTATTAGGTGCAGGGCGGGTCAATTTGGATCCTCCCAGTTTTACTCCATTAGCTTGGAGATTTTAAGACGTTTCACCTCATTAGTTTGGCGATTATATAATGCTTCAACCCAATAAGGTGTCGATTTTTCCTGGGCGAGCGATAGCGAGCCTGCAATTTATGAGAAACCAGCCTTTGGCCGGGACATTTTTCTATCGAAAAATGTACACATTTAGCTTGAAGGGGGTCTGGGGGACGTTTTTTTTAGTTTAAAGGAGGTTTGGGGAGGCGTTTTTGCAAGTCTAGGGGTAAACTAAAAAACACATGGTTCGAAAATGGCAAAATAAATTAAACCCTCAATAACAATACAACAAAATACCACAATAACCCCCAAGACGTCGCACCAGCTAGTGTTAAGAGGAGGTATTTAGTTGGTTTCCTAGACCTCCATCAAGCTTAAAATTACACCCCCTTGAGTCCTTTTCAAGATATATTTGTACATTTTTCGGTAGAAAAATGTCCCGGCCGAAGGCCGGTTCCTCTTAAATTACAGGCTCGCTATCGCTCGCCAGGATAAAATTGACACCTGAATGGCACGAAAGGTCTTAATATGGGGTGAAAGTTCTTAAAATCGCTAAACTAATGGGGCAAACGTTTTATAATATCAAAAGCAATGGGGCTAAACATGAGGGAGAAAGGGGTCAAGAAAAAAATCCCTTAAGTGGAGATCTCCCCTTAATCCAATACACATCCACCAGTAACTGCAGTATTTGTATGTGTGTGTGTAACCATACATAATATATTGTATTGGGTGAATACACATATGAGCCAACAGTATGTATTGGGTGAAAGGTACTAGTTCCTCTCCAACGGCCTTCCGGATGTTCGCACCTTCCGGGAGCTTTCCACGTAAGGGATTATTTCTCTAAACTCTTTCTTCTTCATGTTTTGAGATTTTAAGACGTTCGCCCCGTTAGTTTGGCAATTTTAAGACATTTCACCCAATTTCTGTCAATTTTAAGACCTTTCATGCCAATTAGGTGTGAATTCGTTCCTGGCAAGCGATAGCGAGCCTGTAATTTAGGAGGAATCGGCCTTCTGCCGGGAAATATTTCTACCGGAAAATGTACAAATTTATTTCGATGGGGGGTCTTGGGGGTATTTTTGTTAAACCTTGATAGGGGTCTAGGAAACAAACTAAAAATCTCCCCTTAATGCCAAATGTCCAGATCGTTGGTTCGGCAGAAGTGGACCTGTCGAGTGGGCTCCTTGGTCACCAAATTTGGCCCTCTGTGATTTTGTGGCCCTCTTTGATTTTGTGGCCCTCTGTGATTTTGTGATCCTCTGTGATTTTGTGGTCCTCTGTGATTTTGTGGCCCTCTGTGATTTTGTGGTCCTCTGTGATTTTGTGGCCCTCTGTGATTTTGTGGTCCTCTGTGATTTTGTGGCCCTCGGTAATTTTGTGGCCCTCTGTGATTTTGTGGTGCTCTGTGATTTTGTGGTCCTTTGTGATTGTGTGGTCCTCTGTGATTTTGTGGCCCTCTGTGATTGTGTGGCCCTCTGTGATTTTGTGGCCCTCTGTGATTTTGTGGCCCTCTGTGATTTGGTGGCCCTCTGTGATTTGGTGGCCTCTGTGATTGTGTGGGCCTGTGTCATGTTGTGGCCCTCTGTGATGTTGTGGCCCTCTGTGGTTTTGTGATTATGGAGTTACATCAAGAGCAAGGTGTATTCCAGCGAGCCACGGAAACTTGCAACGTTGGAAGGCAGAATTGAAGATGCCAGTGCCTCAGTCAGGTCATGTGAAGGTATTGAGGGATAAGCGTTTACAACGGCACCTCGTAGCTACTTTCTACTTTTCTTATATTCTGTAGAGTGTAGCGAGGGGAGAAGGGGTGTTGGAGAGAGAGAAAGCTGTTGGAGTGGCTTCGTTATGTGTGTTATTAGTCTGTATAGGTCGTCGAGGCAAACAACACTGCCTGGACTGTTACAAGAAAGAGGCACTCACATCGTTGTCTACCAGTGAGGCTGGAGTGAGTTGAACAAAATTATTCCAATGTGATACACTTTCTTATGGATCAGTTATGGGGCAAAAGTTTTGTCTGCTGTCCATTATAATATTATTTACTTGAAAACCATTTCAAGTGTTACGGGATTTTTGAGACACCCTGTATATATAAACTTAAAGAGTATTAGTGTATGTAAAAAGTATAAATTGTCGAAATTAACCTTATTCCACATGGCACACAACAAAGTGTTGTAGTAACAAGGTGTCACATGACACACAACAAAGTGTTGTAGTAACAAGGTGTGACATGACACACAACAAAGTGTTGTAGTAACAAGGTGTGACATGACACACGACAAAGTGTTGTAGTAACAAGGTGTCACATGACACACAACAAAGTGTTGTAGTAACAAGGTGTGACATGACACACAACAAAGTGTTGTAGTAACAAGGTGTGACATGACACACGACAAACTGTTGTAGTAACAAGGTGTGACATGACACACCACAAAGTGTGTAGTAACAAGGTGTGACATGACACACAACAAAGTGTGTAGTAACAAGGTGTGACATGACACACAACAAAGTGTGTAGTAACAAGGTGTCACATGACACACAACAAAGTGTGTAGTAACAAGGTGTGACATGACACACAACAAAGTGTGTAGTAACAAGGTGTGACATGACACACAACAAAGTGTGTAGTAACAAGGTGTGACATGACACACAACAAAGTGTGTAGTAACAAGGTGTGACATGACACACAACAAAGTGTGTAGTAACAAGGTGTCATATGACACACAACAAAGTGTGTAGTAACAAGGTGTGACATGACACACAACAAAGTGTGTAGTAACAAGGTGTGACATGACACACAACAAAGTGTGTAGTAACAAGGTGTCACATGACACACAACAAAGTGTGTAGTAACAAGGTGTCACATGACACACAACAAAGTGTGTAGTAACAAGGTGTGACATGACTCACGGTGAAGGTGCGGGGGCAGGTGAGGCCGGAGCGTGACTCTCACAGCCTGGAGCAGCAGCTGACCACTGAGTGCTGACTGGCCTCCCACCCTCCTTATATAACCCCTACAACACAGTCAACACTTCCCCTCCCACCACCCAGTTAACATCATCCCTCTCACCACCCAGTGAACACCTTCCCTCTCACCACCCAGTGAACACCTTCCCTCTCACCACCCAGTGAACACCTTCCCTCCCACCACCCAGTGAACTCCACCCCTCTCACCACCCAGTGAACACCTTCCCTCTCACCACCCAGTGAACACCTTCCCTCCCACCACCCAGTGAACACCTTCCCTCTCACCACCCAGTGAACACCTTCCCTCTCACCACCCAGTAAACACCACCCCTCTCACCACCCAGTAAACACCACCCCTCTCACCACCCAGTGAACACCTTCCCTCTCACCACTCAGTGAACACCTTCCCTCCCACCACTCAGTGAACACCTTCCCTCCCACCACCCAGTGAACTCCACCCCTCTCACCACCCAGTGAACACCTTCCCTCTCACCACCCAGTGAACACCTTCCCTCCCACCACCCAGTGAACACCTTCCCTCTCACCACCCAGTGAACACCTTCCCTCTCACCACCCAGTAAACACCACCCCTCTCACCACCCAGTAAACACCACCCCTCTCACCACCCAGTGAACACCTTCCCTCTCACCACCCAGTGAACACCACCCCTCTCACCACCCAGTAAACACCACCCCTCTCACCACCCAGTAAACACCACCCCTCTCACCACTCAGTGAACACCTTCCCTCTCACCACCCAGTAAACACCACCCCTCTCACCACTCAGTGAACACCTTCCCTCTCACCACCCAGTAAACACCTTCCCTCCCACCACCCAGTGAACACCTTCCCTCCCACCACCCAGTGAACACCTTCCCTCTCACCACCCAGTGAACACCACCCCTCTCACCACCCAGTGAACACCTTCCCTCTCACCACCCAGTAAACACCTTCCCTCTCACCACCCAGTAAACACCTTCCCTCTAACCACCCAGTAAACACCTTCCCTCTCACCACCCAGTAAACACCACCCCTCTCACCACCCAGTAAACACCTTCCCTCTCACCACCCAGTAAACACCTTCCCTCTAACCACCCAGTAAACACCTTCCCTCTCACCACCCAGTAAACACCTTCCCTCTCACCACCCAGTAAACACCACCCCTCTCACCACCCAGTGAACACCACCCCTCTCACCACCCAGTAAACACCTTCCCTCTCACCACCCAGTAAACACCTTCCCTCTCACCACCCAGTAAACACCACCCCTCTCTCCACCACCCCTCTCACCACCCAGTAAACACCACCCAGTAAACACCTTCCCTCTCACCACCCAGTAAACACCTTCCCTCTCACCACCCAGTAAACACCTTCCCTCTCACCACCCAGTAAACACCTTCCCTCTCACCACCCAGTAAACACCACCCAGTAAACACCTTCCCTCTCACCACCCAGTAAACACCACCCAGTAAACACCTTCCCTCTCACCACCTAGTAAACACCACCCCTCTCACCACCCAGTAAACACCTTCCCTCTCACCACTCAGTGAACACCTCACTCAGTGAACACCTTCCCTCTCACCACTCAGTGAACACCTCACTCAGTGAACACCTCACTCAGTGAACACCTTCCCTCTCACCACTCAGTGAACACCTCACTCAGTGAACACCTTCCCTCTCACCACTCAGTGAACACCTCACTCAGTGAACACCTTCCCTCTCACCACTCAGTGAACACCTCACTCAGTGAACACCTTCCCTCTACTCTACCCATTGTATTTATGTTATTATGGAGTAATAAAGTAGAGCAATGACAAACAAACTGTACAGACTTAACCTACCAGCTAGTTTCCATATTTGTTTTGTTTGCATTTGTCTTGTATATATATATATATATATATATATATATAAAATGTTTTAACCCTCTCCGACATATGACGCTATTTGAGCCTATTAGGGATACTTTAAAGCCTTTGTTACCATTAGGGGTATTTAGAAACCTTTAGTTCAGTTACTTCAACCTCTGCAGTTGTCTTTGAGTTAGCTGTGGGCAGAAAACTAATTTTGGAGAGGTAATTATAAGAGTGAGAGAACTCTATTTCTTATTGCTAATCTGGCAATCTCTGCGTCATATGAGCGTGAAAGGGTTAAGTACCATATATATAGGAAGACCTAGGCCAGCTGGAAGTCTTGCTGATTACACACATCTTATATATTGATTGTCTAAACTCTATTCCGATTCCGCTACACAATTAACAATATTCTTAGTTCCCTGAAAACAGCGCTCGCTGTGTCCCTCCCCCTACAGTAAGTTATTCTAGCTTCTTTATAATGATGTTACTATTATGGTGTGTTATATTGTGAAATAGATATAGAAAAAGTACAACATTTGATAAATAATAAACCAAAAGAAATGTCAACGCAAAATGTAAAATTCATAGAAGAAAGATCAGAATGGTAGGTAAGGATATTACTAAACAGATTATCCATATTATTATTATTATTATTATTATTATTATTATTATTATTATTATTATTAGTTCGTTCATTTTATTGCATAATATCTTACATAAATATAACTGAATTAAATGGTGACCGGTCAACTCAACCAGTAGACCATTTCAACCAGTAGCTCTCAACCAGTACCAAATCAACCAATACGGTTAGATTAGGTTAGGTTAGGTTAGTACTATATTTTGGCACTGGTTTGGTTGGTCTGGGTTAATTTGGCACTGGATGAGAGCTACTGGTTGAAATGGTCTACTGGTTGAGATGACATGGAACCGAATTAAATATAAACAATTTACATTATACAATATTAATTACAAGCATAAGTTCTTCAACAAAATAACATAATTGTTAATTAAGACAGAACAAACAGTAGGAACATTACTACGAGTTTTGAAGATATTTGAAAGGACATATAATAAATACAAAGAGTAAACTATAGTCTATTCGCTGTAAGTAGGCGAGAAATCATGACCTCTATCCTCTGTAACACAAAAAGGGCTAGAGCAAATGGGCTGCAATTTTTCACACCTATCCCCTGGCTGACTCTTCCCAAATGCTAGCAATATTAGCTCGAGAATAATCTAGTCGTTTTTTGAGTTTCAGAAGTTATAGGAGTCATGATTTCACGCCTACTTACAGTGAATAGACTATAGTAGTAGTAGTAGTAGTAGTAATAAATTAATTATGAATAGTAATCATAGTAGTAATACTAATAATTATAATAGTCGTAGCAGTAAAACAAGAGGTTGTATTCTAATATTTGTATTTATCATTACTTACATACCGGTAGTAGTTGTATTAAAAGCAGAACCATCCCGGTGCAAGAAATAGTATAAATGTTAATAGTACCAACAGTATTTTCGCTATTTATATTATATAATTATCAAGTAACCCCTTTCAGGATACGAGGACGGACTACCTCGTTATTTTCTAGTTATTAGTAGACGATTTCATTGAAATTAGGAAAGATATATATAAAGTCAGAGGGTTAATTGAGATAGTCATTAACCCTTTTAACCCTGTGTTTTAAGAGGAACTAGCCTTCAGCAGGGACATATCTTTCTACCGAAAAATATACTAATATATCTCGAAAGGGAGTCTTGGGGGAGTATCTTTAATCTTAATGAAGGGCCTTACTGCAAGCTGCTACATGCTCCATAAGGAACACCACCAGGCCTCCTACACAACCACACCCCACCAACACGAACTGTCCCTGAAATATGAGGAGGTGCGGAAGGTATATACACACGCATAAATTAACATCACACCTATTTAAATCAGTATCGAATGCAAGCGAGACAATATGATACATTATTTACATACATAATTATATACTGTATTTATATATATATATATATATATATATATATATATATATATATATATATATATATATATATAATTATATATATATATATATATATATATATATATATATATATATATATATATATATATATATATATATATATATATATATATATATATATATATATATATATATATAAAGAGAGATAACATGTATATTCCACTATCTCTTCTATTAGCACACATAAACGATTTAATCCTATATTAAGGTATTATATTTTGCTTAATTGAAAGAGAGAGAGAGAGAGAGAGAGAGAGAGAGAGAGAGAGAGAGAGAGAGAGAAGGCTGAACATTCCACACTAGTTACCCATAAGTTAGTGAGTGATAGCACAGTGGATACGGTGATGACTCTCGGTGGATTGTTACACGCCGTAGAGTTAGGCTGGGTCAGTAACATTATCCGGTTGTAAATCCCATTCTCAGCCAGTTTGGACGCCCTGAAAACAAATATATATTATTTCTAACATCGTTTTTAACACCATTAACACCAGTAAAGTTGAAATATTATTATGTACAAACAATGTATATTATGTATTATTATACTTTGTGTTTATATTGAAGTATGTACTCTTAATACCTCACTTGGGGGCGGGTGCCCAACCCCGAAAGGGGTTGAAATAGGGGAGCTATCCCCCTCGCCAAAGGCGGCTTTTTAGGGCCTTTCCTAGCTGATGCTGAGAGGATTGGGTTCTAGTCATGTGGTGATGGGCTGGTCTATCAGAGTGAGAGTTGAGCATCCTCTGCCATACCCATAGCTTCCTCTGACTGTTCCTTTTGCTTATATATATTTCTATATATCAAGTGGCGGCGTCTCTTCCGTGGATTGACCTCTCTACTGCCGACCTAGAGCCTGGCAGACTGGGAGCCAAAGCGTTTAATTTTTCCTTTGCCCCTCAAATTTTACTTCATAATGTTAAGGGGCACAGGGCCCTGGGTGGGGCTTTGGTGTACCTGATGTTTCCGCAACCTCCTCAGCCCCTCGCCTGGGACCGGCTTCGGTCACCTGGTAAAACTGGGAGGGTTCTGTGGGGGCGCTTGGTTATGGCCTTGGCCATGCTTGGGACCTTGGGGCTGCTCGGCCAGACAGCCTGGGGAACACCAACAACAACAACCAATGACACCCCAAATTAAATTAATGAAAGAATGTGATTCTCGCAGGATTCGAACCCTGGATATCACATAATGAACTTACACGCTCTAACCATAACACCATCAAAACAGTGGTATGCTTCCTAAAGCCTTTCAAGTAATCATCATAGTTGAGTACTATTCTATGTGTGTGTACTGTATGTAGTCCCTTAGAAAGTTCCTTGGCTGGGGTATTCCAATAAACACGAGATACAATATGTTTCAATGACGTTATCAATTGACCACTTGCGAGTTTCGTTCTATAAGGAAGTTGGAGTTGTAGACAGGGATATTTAGCAGAATTACCAGTTAAAATACAGGTGTAGTACATTTATGAAATACAGGTGTAGTACATTTATATACATATAAATACAGGTGTAGTACATTTATATACATATAAATACAGGTGTAGTACATTTATGGAATACAGGTGTAGTACATTTATGAAATACAGGTGTAGTACATTTATGAAATACAGGTGTAGTACATTTATGAAATACAGGTGTAGTACATTTATAAAATACAGGTGTAGTACATTTATGAAATACAGGTGTAGTACATTTATGAAATACAGGTGTAGTACATTTATAAAATACAGGTGTAGTACATTTATGAAATACAGGTGTAGTACATTTATGAAATACAGGTGTAGTACATTTATAAAATACAGGTGTAGTACATTTATGAAATACAGGTGTAGTACATTTATGAAATACAGGTGTAGTACATTTATGAAATACAGGTGTAGTACATTTATAAAATACAGGTGTAGTACATTTATGAAATACAGGTGTAGTACATTTATGAAATACAGGTGTAGTACATTTATGGAATACATAAAACTCAATTCAACATACTTTTTAACCATCATGAACCTACATTATAATTGCACTTATGTTTCATATCGATGTTTACAACTCCAACTTCCTTAAAACCTGAAACTTGCAAGTGGTCTATTATCAGAGTAATGTTCAATAGTTTAATACAGTTAAATACAGTTTATTGCCATCAAAATACAAAGGATACGTATAATATATACATTGTTTTTAAATTAGCATAGTCTGACGAGCCGTAGCTCCCTAGCAGACACTTGAATTCTTCTAAATATTTATAAGCAACACACGCTTAGCATTTTCTTGTTAGGTAAACATTTAATAATATAATACAATATAAACAATTTAATATACCTACACTTTGGGATGGGTTGTGGATACTCACATTTGACTTATCCCAGGTTTGAGGATGCTGTTTTTCTGGACCATGAATCCCGTTGGGTTGTTGAGGTAGCCCGAGCGGGACACATAGAAGTCACAACCACCTAACACAACAGAAATGGTTTATAGCCGTTTGTTTGTTCTATTAATTCATTTATTCATATATTTCTTTTAGTTTCCTCCCTAGACCTCCATCAAGCTTAGAGAAACAACCCCTAGATTCCCCCTTCAAGATAAATTTGTCAATTTTTTGGTAGAAAATTTCCCGGCCGAAGGCCGGTTCCTCTTAAAATTGCAAGTTCGCTATCGCTCGCCAGGAAATAATCGACACCTAAATGGCACGAAAGGTCTTAAAATTGACGAAGAAATGGGGCGAAAGGTCTTAAAATCGACTAACTAATGGGCCGAACGTCTTAACATCTGAAAATTAATGGGGCTAAACATTAGGGAGAAATTGGTCTAGAAAACCGGTCCATGTCCCCTTAAAATACATACACTTTGGGATGGGCTATGGATACCTACATTTTACTTATCCCAGGTTTGAGGATGCGGTTTTCCTCCACTTATCCCCTTCAAGATCCGATTATGCATTTATTTTATGTTTATATTTGTTTTTTTCCTCCATGTGTATGAAGGAAACAAAAAGCAAGTTGCCTGCAACGAGTGTCTCCCCCGAAGCCAAAAGAGTGACAGAGCCAAAATCACGGGACGTTGGGGTCAAACACGAGGTTTAAAGTAGTTTCATTCATAGCGTGGCTATTATTAAACGCTGTTATTAAGACTTGGAAAGGTATATGGAAGTGAGAGGGTTAATTATTGAGATAGTCATTAATAAATAAATACAATAAATAAAATAAAATAAATAAAAAAATTGAAAAAGTGGGGATTGGGCCTGAGCATGTAGATAGATAGATAGATTAACCTTTTAATTACAGATCCTTCCTGAATGCTATACAATCGTCTAATGTTAGCCAGATTATACTGTCAAAATGAGTCATAATCTTCGAAGGGTTAAAATCAACTTCAAATTTCGAAAAATAAAATGCATTATAGAACACACACCGTATAATTATAGACCTATTGTACAGTTACCCACATAAGTTCTGTTCATCTCCGTGATCTTATACATGGCATAATAATGCGCATGGTTGAATTACGAGTATAGAGTGTGCATCTGACGAGTCAACTGATAATTAACACTAGCTGGTGCGACGTCTTGGGGGTTATTGTGGTATTTTGTTGTATTGTTATTGAGGGTCTAATTTTTGTTTTGCCATTTTCGAACAATGTGTTTTTAGTTTACCCCGAGACTTGCAAAAACGCCTCTCCAAACCCCCTTTAAACTAAACAAAAAATCCCACAGATCCCCTTCAAGTTAAATGTGTACTTTTTTCGGTAGATAAATGTCCCGGCCAAAGGCCGGTTTCTCCCAAATTGCAGGCTCGCTATCGCTCGCCCAGGAAAAATCGACACCTTATTGGGTTGAAGCATCATATAATCGCCAAACTAATGAGATGAAAAGTCTTAAAATCTCCAAGCTAATGGAGTAAAACTGGGAGAATCCAAATTGACCCGCCCTGCACCTAATAGGGTTAAGACACCACACTTGCAATTCACGCAAACTAATTTTACTTTCATACAATCATAAACTCACAACGAGGAACGGAACTTATGTGGGAGGGTTCCAGAGTTCACTTGTTGAGTATTATCCTATTAATGTTTTCACCTTTCGCCCATAACAAGTGGCGCCACTAATATACAAAACACTTCTTACCTGTGTGTCATTCTGCACGATAGAATTGGTTGAAGGGGGATGAGTCACTTTGTGGTCGATTTTTTTTTATTTATTTATTATTGTTCTAGTTTCCTCCCTAAACCTCCATCAAACTAAAAAGAAACAACCCCAGGATACCCTTTCAAGATGTATTTGTAAATTTTTCGGTGGAAAAATGTCCTGGCCGAAGGCCGGTTCCTCCTAAATGTCAGGCTCGCTATCGCTCGCCAGGAACAAATCGACACCTAAAGGACACGAAAAGTCTTAATATTGACGAAAAACTGTCGGGAATCACGAACCGATAATTGAAGTCCACGTCGAACATCACGTGACTTCCCGACCTCACTACCGTCTCCATACTACGATTTTTCTCATATATTTAGTAATTTTCTAGTTTCCTCCCTAGACCTTCATCAAACTTTAAAAAAAAAAAAAAATCCTCTTCAAGATATATTTGTACATTTTTCGGTAAAAAAAAATCCCGGCCAAAGGCCGGTTCCTCCTAAATGTCAGGCTCGCTATCGCTCGCCAGGAAAAAATCGACACCAAAAGGACACGAAACGTCTTAATATTGACAAAGGCAAGGGACGAAAGGTCATAAAATCGTCGTAGTTACCTGTGCGCGAAAAACTGGCGGGAATCATGAACCGATAATTGAAGTCCACATCAAACATCACGTGACTTCCGGACCTCACTACCGTCTCCATGCTACGGGGGAGCTCGAAGAATTGGTTCAAGGTTATTCGGCTGGTGGGTAACAGGCTGCCCAGTTCTTGTAGTGGACCGGACTTCGAATACTGCAAGAAAGAAAATGAGAAGTGATAACCAAAGAAAATGAGAAGTGATAACCAAAGAAAATGAGAAGTGATAACCAAAGAAAATGAGAAGTGATAACCAAAGAAAATGAGAAGTGATAACCAAAGAAAATGAGAAGTGATAACCAAAGAAAATGAGAAGTGATAACCAAAGAAAATGAGAAGTGGTAACCA
This sequence comes from Paralithodes platypus, assembly GCA_032716605.1. NCBI lineage: Eukaryota > Metazoa > Arthropoda > Malacostraca > Decapoda > Lithodidae > Paralithodes > Paralithodes platypus. The sequence goes on along the minus strand of CM064578.1, from coordinate 36,843,230 downwards.
AAGAAAATGAGAAGTGGTAACCAAAGAAAATGAGAAGTGGTAACCAAAGAAAATGAGAAGTGATAACCAAAGAAAATGAGAAGTGATAACCAAAGAAAATGAGAAGTGATAACCAAAGAAAATGAGAAGTGATAACCAAAGAAAATGAGAAGTGATAACCAAAGCATATTAACCCTTTGAAGCTCTGGTGCGTTTTAGCAGTTTATGTTGGCTATCATTTTTATGAAGTTTAGGAAGGATCTGTGGGTATTAAAAAAAGAGTAAATATTATCTCAATCAACCCTCTGACTTCCATATACCTTTACTAATCTGAATAACAATCGTCTAATATTAGCTAGAAACAGACCAGAAACGCGTATTGGAGCTTGAAAGGGTTAAGAGGGGAGATCTCCACTTGAGGGATTTTTTTCTTGACCCCTTTCTCCCTCATGTTTAGCCCCATTGCTTTTGATATTATAAAACGTTTGCCCCATTAGTTTAGCGATTTTAAGAACTTTCACCCCATATTAAGACCTTCCGTGCAATGCAGGTGTCGATTTTTTCCTGGCGAGCGATAGCGAGCCTGTAATTTAAGAGGAACCGGCCTTCGGCCAGGAAATTTTTCTACCGAAAAATGTAAACATTTATCTTGAAAGGGACTCAAGGGGGTGTAGTTTTAAGCTTGATGGAGGTCTAGGGAACCAACTAAATACCTCCCCTTAACTCATTCAGCACCATGACGCCTTTTTAATCTTGATGGAGGTCTAGGGAACAAACTAAATACCTCCCCTTAACCCCTTCAGTACCGGTGACTTCCTTTTCATTATAGTCTGACCATTAATTATTAGACGAATTTGTTCAGCATAGAAAGGACGTCTACGCATAAAAAAGGATACACACCATCTCAATTGACCATTTGCGAGTTTCAGGCGATAAGGAAGTTGGAACCGTAAATATGGATATTAAACAGAAATACAATAATAATGTAGGTTTCTGATGGCTAAAGGGTTTGTTGAATTGGGTTTTATGTATTTATGAATGTACTACGACCGTAATTTAGCTCGCAATTCTGTTAAATAGCGATGTCTACCGCTCCAACTTCCTTATAGAACGAAACTCGCAAGTCGGCAATTGATCCTCTTAGTAATAGCTTCATAAAATCGTCTAATTTATATTAAATATATAATACATCGCCGGAACAGCAGGGGAACTAAATACATAACCAGACTTAAATAACTTCTAGGTAGGGTTTGGAGGAGGTGTTGTAGGTATGTGTAATAGGTGATATTAAGGGAGGGGGGGGGGGTGACCTGTTATTGTTCTGTCCTTTTCTATGTTTCTCTGGCTTGTATCCATTTGGCCCCATTCAGCCTACTATTTTAAGACGTTTATCTCCATCTAGGTGTCGATTTCTTCCTGGCGAGCGATAGCGAGCCAGCATTATATGAAGAAATCCGGCTTCGCCGGAGAAATTTTTCTATCGAAAAATGTACAAATTTAGCCTGCTGTCAAACAAAAATAAAAAAATGCTGGCTCGCTACCGCTCACCAGTAAAAAATTGACACCTGGATGGGGATAAACGTCTTAAAACAGTAGGCTGAATGGGGCTAAATGGATACAAGCCAGAGAAAGCAAGAAAAGGACAGAACAAAAACAGGTCACTTAAGCGGACAGTGGTTATTTTTGGGGGTCTATTTATTTATATATTCGTTTATGTTATAGTTTCCTCCCTAGACCTCCATCAAACTTATAAAAACACCCATTAGATCCCCCTTGTAGATTAATTGGTACATTTTTCGCCAGAAAAATGTCACGGCCGAAGGTCGGTTCCTCCACAATTACAGGCTCGCTATCGCTCGCCAGGAAAATATTTGACGTCTAAATAACACAATAGGTCTTAATATTGACAACGAAATGGGGAAGAATGGTCCTAAAATCGACAAACTAATGGGGCAAACATCTTAAAATCTGAAAACTAATGGGGCTAAATATGAGGGAGAAGGGGGCCTAGAAGAACAACCCATCTCCCCTTAAATGGCAATGGGGTACTAAGGTAGGTGTAGTCAAGCTCATTAAAGCTGATATATTTTGAAGCCTCGTAAAAATTAAAGGAATCTCCAAAATCAAATTATTAGATCAATTTTTAACACCCAAACTGCGGGGATAATTGCCGAACATTTCCTTCATTCCATGCTCCTTTTCATGTATAAAAAAATGTCAGAGCGTAATACAATTATATATCCCTGAAAGTACAATAATAGAGCTTTCCAATGACACCTGAATCATCCCTGTACGACATCTGGTTATCATGCAACGATCTTGCAAACAAAGGCCAAATTCAGTAAAAAAGAGGCAATTTAGGCTGTTTTTGCTCTGTGTGATACTGCACATGAGTGAGACATCCGTCTCTCGCCCTCAGTGTGTGCCTGCTAGCTATGGCGAGTGGTTGGAGCTCCCCTAGGCTCCCTCCAATGCCTGGCCTCTCTCTCAGGGCTCCTAATAGCCTCAAAATGGCGCCCATCATATTACGGGCACCGTACAGAAGAGATTAATAAGAAGTTTTAATTCAACCCGAGACAGCTTCGAAAATGTATGTATAGGCTTTAATGACCGCGACTGTACCTAAATATATATAATTCACCTTAATAATTGGAATAATCACGGATCCTTGGGTAAGAATTATGCTGACACTCGGATCATCGAGGACGTCCCTGAGGCTCTGGTACGGGTGGGGGATGTGTCTGACAGCCAGGAGGGACATGAGGTTGCCACTGTAGCTTAATGTCATCACCAACATCATCAACATCCATACACCCAGCACCACATGCTCCCACCACCAAGCGTTCCTCGTTACAATCAAGTCTGTTTAGGGGGCTCAGATTTATTAAATCCAATTTACATAATTCAAACAATATATTAGTAGCTAAATGACTTATTATTTTTTTCATACACAGGCTTAGTCGCATATCCATGTGCATATGGAACACATTTTATCCATCTCTTCTTTCTCCATTCCAATCATTGCTTAGAGGATAAAGACCTTCCCAGTTTGGTGCTTTTATAACCGAATTGGATGAATTGACAAGAAATAGTCACAACCGTCCACTATAAAGGTTCAGCACACACGACATGCAGGCGGGATCAGGTTTGGCAAAAATGGAGCAAAATTTGAGGATAATCATAAACGTCAATTGTCATAATAACTTAATAACTTTAATAATCTACTGCAGGTGTGTAGGCCAGGTGGTATGCGTTAATACAGATCGTTCATGCCTCTATTGACATAGGTAAATACTTCTCGATAGCAATAAAATATGCCTAGGCAATAAATGTTTCATATATTTTACCTTCACGTAGCAAGACCTTGATACAGTTCATGACATTTGCTTCCCTCCTGTCTTTACTGTGGTTGGGTTGTGGGCAGCATACAGGCAGGAGCAGCATGAAGGCGACCACTGCCAGAAAGGATGTCAACAAAGCCATCCAAACTAGTGGTGACAGGGGTAACAAGAAGCTCCACGGGTCAACTTCAGGTCGACCCTGGGCAGCGAGAATATAATAACCCCCTAAGGTGACGTATGATGAGTAGTCCATGAAGGTAGCTCTTGTTAACTCATAGAAATATAATACTGTAGCAGCCTCAACTTCCTGAAATTAAATAGATATTGATATCATATACAGTATATTTTACACATACTCACTTATAAACGCTGAAAGTAATTAATTAAGCTCTGAATTATTATGCATGAGAATTTGTTTACATCTATTAAAAAAGCTTATGCATGGACGCACGTATTTATCGCTTATGGGCACGATGGTCCATGAGTATTGACCTCATTTTGAGCTAATAAGCACAGGTATACAGGATTGCAAAGGTAGAATATACATGCTATTTGTGTATAGGGTTTTAACACCTTACGAGCGGCCTATGCGGTTTATTTATGTGTACCGCCCAGCGGGGTGTTTTTAGCCAAAATAGGGCTGTTTACGTGATCATTTTCATGCCTAAATAAGACCCAGAACGTAAAACAAGTATCTATCCCTGAAAGGGCATAAACAGAGCTTTCGAATGACACCATAACGATCCTTGTATGATGGATAGTTTTCTTGCAATAACCGTGCAACGCGAGTGCAAAAAGCAGGTAATTCGGTACTTTCGGTACATAATTGAGTATGTAGCGAGTGAGAGAGGGAGGAGGGAGCTGAGATTTGTGTCAGTAGGTTCGCCGCGGTGGTCTGGAGCAGTCATACGCTCGCTAGTCTCCTGCCACCACTTGTCTCTCTCTCTCAGCCACATTACGTGCTGAAATTGCCACTCGAGTTATGTCGAGCGCCGCCACATAGTCCAGCTTTATTAAATACGACTTAAGTGGTGAGCCGCTAATAAAGGGTTAAAGGCTGATCATCGCTTGAGGTCATTGCACGCTGACACGACAGCCCCTTCAAGACTGGCACGAGCACCCACGACACATACAAATCCTGTGTCTTGTCGAATTTACTAGAGATGAGCGGCGAAAATGGTTGGCATCGTTAGAATCGTATCGCTACTGTATCTCTTCCGCACGACTTGATAAGACTCTAGCGATGCCGATACGTTGGAGAAACGAATGCTATGAAGATAGGAAAAGTCATGCGAAGGGTACACGACTAGTCCACGGAAAAGATACGACCCAAAACCTGCGATACAACTCAGAAGAATCGTATCGACGCCGTGAGACATGCAACCGGATTGAGGCTAGATGCGCGGTTGCCAACTCGACCGTTGCCAATTTTCCGCACGGAAGAGATACGATCCGAATGGCAGGCTTACGCACCAGATGAAATCGATACGGGCCATCCGGCTTTGATACAGACCACAGGATTGTGATACGGCGAGTTCGTGATGGAGACCAGACTCAGACGATTTTTTACAGTTGCCGGGGGATTCCCACAAACTTTTGAACAGCTCAAAATCTCGTATCGACCCCCGATACGTCGCTTAGACCGTGAGAGTCACCCACGGCTAATTCCCAATATCCACGATTATGTTGCCGATTCGCCGTATCAGGCTGAAATTTCGAATCGGGAACTCGCCTGGAGGGGCTTTCGTGTCAGTGTGCAACGACCTTTAGTATGATAAGCTCAAGCCAGTATCTCCCAACACATTATGTGTATTACAACATTTGGAATTTGGTTATTAAATAGATATGTTTTTTTAAACTATCCAGTCTTTCAGGCATTGAAATATGTGAGGAGGAGCACTTTCCTGACAATGCTTCGCTTGAATCTAAATCAGTCAACCTCTGCCATGCAACTCACTTTTCTTACTCCCATCAACAAGTATAATTACTTTAGATGTGTGTCAGAGTGCCTGCAGTGATTTTGGAGAGTGTTGCAAGTGTACAGAGGGATTATATTATTATTTCTATTTTCATTACAGCAAAGGGATACCAATTTTATGGCAATTGTTCATAACATAAGCATAAATGAAGGCAAATGCTCACAAACTTATTTCTAACCTCAAATCCTTCTACTTACACTGTAACTCTTCTCCCTCCGTTGGGCTACTCCGATCATAATCATATCTCCGTCACCTGTCCTGTCTATCCAGTACGGCGGCGCTTCTTGCCAACGACTGGGAGGCTCTTCGGCAGTATTTCTTTGATTTCCCATGGAATGATTTTTGCTTCTGTGGCCGGGAACCCTCGGAGAGTGCCGAGTGCATTACTGAGGTAATCCTTTCAGGCATGGAAGCATACATCCCATTTTCTTTCTCTCAGACTAACTCACAAAAATCTTGGTTTATTCACACTTGTTCTACTACTATCCGCAATAAGGAGGAAGCATTCAAACAGTACCGAGACCTTCAAACTCAAGAGTCCCGTACTTTATATGTCTCTGCCTGGAATCAAGCCAAATCTGTCCTACGATTCCCCAAAAACTCTTTCATCAATAACAAATACTCTGAACTTTTCAACTTTAGCTCTTCCCAAGCTTTTTGGCATCTAGCCAAAAACCTTTCCAACAATTTCACTTCCTCGTCTTTCCCTACTCTTTTCCACTCTGATGGTACCACCGTCACCTCTTCCTCTGACAAAGCTGAACTCTATGCTCAAACTTTCGCTAAAAACTCCACCTTGGATGATTCCGGCGCTACTTCTCCCTCTCTACCCCCATCTCACTTACTTATGCCTAAGATCGTAATCCTCCTGTTGTATATATATATATATATATATTTTTTTTTTTTTTTTTTTTTTTTTTTTCTGGTATTTTCAGGAAGTTGGTAAAGGAGGTTTGCAAATGGTTCCGACGTTTCAATGGGCGCAGCCATCATTATCAAGGAGAAGTGAAGTTAGAAGGTGATAAGTCGAGTTTATATAGGCGATACAAGATCAAGAGAGGGATTATTGTGTGCTATCTGCACGCTGGTTGGCTAACCTAAGACTAGCTCTGGTAGGCTGGCCGGACGCAGGAGTGGGCGGGGCCTCTGCGTCGTTCATCTGCGTGTGTGGAGGGGGCATTCCTGGGGGCATTATATATGTACCTTTCTGACATGCTGCACACAGAAGTTCACCACTTCGTTCTATACTGTATTTAGCTACGTTGTTAAAATAGTTGACTAACCTCTCGCATGAGGAGGCCCAGCATGCCTGTCCAGGTTCCGTCACTCTTCATGATACCAAAACTTCTGTCAGGAGCCCTCTTGTAGGAGAATCTGCAAGTAACATCGCCCTTAGTAATAACATAATTTATTAATTTCACTCCCAACACCTAACTCCTCCCAATGAAGTTAATGAAAACATATGATCCACCCGGGATTTGAACCTGGGTTACCACTGACAGATCTTAAACACTCAAACCATTATACCATCAAGACAGTTAAAAAAAAACAATGCTCTGAGGTATGGATACAATGCCATAAATACTGTAAATACAAGGTAGTAATTAGTTTTCACAGCCATTAAATAATCAATTGATCAAACTCTAGTTCCACAAATCCATATCGAATGGTGAATGGAGCTATCATAGCTGCTGATTGTAGTCATGCAATATCTGTGGACACTTTGCATTGTAACAGATTACCTGCAGTCCTCATTGATCTGTGTTTAGTCTCTACTCAGAAAAGGGAATGTTGTAATTAACCCAGGAGCTGCAGGAAGACTCTTAAGATGATCTACTGGCCGGCTGCGGGAAGACTCTTAACACCTTAAGAGCGGCCTATGCGGTTTATTTATATGTACCGCCCAGCGGGGTGTTTTTAGCCAAAATAGGGCTGTTTACGTGATCATTTTCATGCCTAAATAAGACCCAGAACGTAAAACAAGTATCTATCCCTGAAAGGGCATAAACAGAGCTTTCGAATGACACCATAACGATCCTTTTATGATGGCTAGTTTTCTTGCAATAACCGTGCAACGCGAGTGCAAAAAGCATGTAATTAGCCACTTTCCCGATACAATTCCTATATAGCGAGTGAGAGAGGGAGGAGGGAGCTGGGATTCGTGTCAGTATGTTCGCCGCGGTGGTCTGGAGCAGTCATACGCTCGCTACTCTCCTGCCACCACTTGTCTCTCTCTCTCAGCAACATTACGTGCTGAAATTGCCACTCGACCTATGTCGAGCGCCGCCACATAGTCCAGCTTTATTTAACTCGACTTATGTTGCTCGCCGCTAATTAAGGGTTAAGGGGAGATCTCCACTCGAGGGATTTTTTTCTTGACCCCTTTCTCCCTCATGTTTAGCCCCATTGCTTTTGATATTATAAAATGTTTGCCCCATTAGTTTAGCGATTTTAAGAACTTTCACCCCATATTAAGACCTTTCGTGCCATTCAGGTGTCAATTCTATCCTGGCGAGCGATAGCGAGCCTGTAATTTAAGAGGAACCGACCTTCGGCCGGGAAATTTTTCTACCAAAAAATGTACAAATTTATCTTGAAAGGGACTCAAGGGGGTGTAATTTTAAGCTTGATGGAGGTCTAGGGAACAAACTAAATACCTACCCTTAAGATCCAAGGCCTAAAAAAAAAAAAATCTTTTAAAGCACCCCAGTGGCACTAGAAACAAAGCAATTTGTGTTTAGGTGAGATAATTTCCCTCCATTACTTACTACCACTCCTACACATGAGTGACAACACCCTCCTTTTTCCCCCCTCCTCAATTATCAGGTATTTTCTCTATTATTCCCGATATTTATCGAGTATTTTCATGCGAGGAAGAGTGGGAGAGAGGGAGGAGTATATTATCTCCGACCCTCCAAGCCAGTCTGAAAGCTCCCCTGATCTCTCAGTACCGTCCGAGACAAGAGAGTGGGAGGGTGTATGTCTCTCACCGCTCAAGGTCAGATTACTACCACGGGGCTAAAATATATTTAAATTTTCACCAGCCAATTGCTGTTACCACTTGTTTTATTGCTTTCCCATGTTCATATGTTCATATTAAAAGTAAAATAGGCGCATATGGATAAGTATTGTTGTTATTATCTTACTTGAAGTTCATTCCCTTTGACATAAATTCGGTGACAGTCTGTGAGGGCCCAATGAAGGCGAGTTTCTTGCCCCCCGGTGCCTGAGGGTCGTCCACCATGACAGCTCTCTGGAAAGGCATCTCCTCAGCAGTCACCAACACATCCGGCTGGTGAGGGAACCTGTCAACCGCCACACAGAAATAGCACTTATTTTAGTAGAGAGAGAGAGAGAGAGATACATATATTAATCATAATAATTTAATACACTCCAAGACATTAGTCATGGTCTTAAGTTTTCAAAGATGTCGCGAAAGGAATAAAATCTTCTCATGATTTGTTTACCAAGTATATGCATTTTGTGGGTTCATTTGAGCAATTTGCGGATTCAGAGATGGCCATGATAAATATCTTAGGGTGTACCTGCATGAAAGACTTACTAACCACCAGGTATAAGTCCATCACTCCTCACTCCAACACAACTTGGAATTATCTTCTTTCTAGCATTGTGTGCTCAGACAAAAACAAATAAGAACAGGTCCAAGCACTGATCCTTGGGGCACATTCATTCAATTCGTCCAATCCAAGGCTTTACCATATATTATAACTACTCATTGATTATGTTCAGTAAGCCAATTGTTGATTCACCAAAGTATGTGACCTTTAATATAGTCAAATCCTGTATTTTACTTTTATTGTATATATAGTTATAAAGCTACACTAGCATAAATTAAAAAAAAAAAAAAGCTCTGTAACAGTTATCTCTGCTGGCAGCTATACATGAAAAGAGCTGGAGGAGGTCCCACATAGTGTCTCTACCACATTGGACATTATCCATAAAACAAAACTCACAAGAAGCACCCATATAATCAGAACAGCAGTGTACCAATGGTATGACGCAGTACCTGAAAACATAATTTGCACAGCTAATTCACTGTAAACGTTTTGTACCTTTCTAGTTTTACTTGCTCGCAGTAAATATCATCATTCACTTAATTTAAAGTAATGCAAACCAATTGATTCTTAAAAAACAAAAGAATAAAAACTACATATGTAAACTTACTGTATATACATTTTATGAAGCAACCGAGGAGCTACAGTATACACCAAGCCTTGGTGAGTAGTCCACGTTGCCACTTGAAGGACTTTCAATTCTGGTTTGCTCAATGGTAGAATACAGTACACAGTAAACCTGAAATTAAAGTAATATTATTTAGTCAGACATTTCCAGTACGTTCAATCTAAACAAGACGTATCACTTTCATGCATGATTGGTTGTTCCAACAAACATATCAATAAGCTTACCGAATGCCTTGCGGGCTCTCACTAATAATGGCTATGAGAGATTTCGTCCTGGAGAAAGTCTTGTGAATGTGGTGGAGGGTCTGAAAGCGGTAGAGAGGGAAGCGGGTGAAGACGAGCAGCCTCGTTGTCTCGATTGTCAGGAGGTGACTCTTGAAGGACAACTCAGCGAAGGTGGAGAGAAACACAGGGTCGTCGCTCAACACCACCACCGTCACACAAGATGACGTTCTTTGTACCTGTGACCAGCAGAAGTGTTTTTATTATCCTTTTAGGGTTTGTTAGGAAATGCATGCCATTCGCACAATTCAACTTTTATCATTTAATTACACTAAATAATGATATATACTCAGGTATAAAGAAATGTGTTATGCCCACAATAAGAATTGTGGCTGTGCAAACCACCACCAGTACCACGCAACAAGGACCTAAAAAGCACACACAGAGAGTACCTGTGTGCCCTGTTTGCGGCAGATGACCCCACACGGACATACTTCAAACACCAATGCCTTGACAACAACAACACTAGATCGCCTTTTTCTTGCCCACACTGAGTGGAAACCAGAATACGCAGAACTAGGACAGACTATGTAACTCAACCTGGGAGAAGTAATTCAGCTAGGCTTGATACTTTCACCTCCACAACTGAAGACTGGCACACCTATGGGCACGAGACTAGGAAATCTAAGTTTGATATAGCAAATCGTCATAAGATTGATATTACCAAGTGCGTAAATTTGTTAAGTACGAAGCTAGCTCTTCAGGTCTAAAGACTGAATACACCAAGTGCTCTGGTCAACCAGCTAAGTTCAATACTAGCAAATCAGGTCCTAAGACTGATAAAGTGCAACCTAATGTAACTGTGAGGCTCGATGCTCACTCTCTAGGTCATTGACTAGAGCCATGTATGCAGAGAATCTTCTCTACCATATCAATTGCATGTGGTCCGACACCGTGCACAGCTAGTGGTTCGAGACCTAGCATCTGTGAAGGACAGAAGAGAGAATCTGCAAGTTGCAATTAAAAGAAGTCCAGGCCTAACCAAATGCCCAAGAAAGACGAGTGCTGTAATACCAGCCCAGCACGCCAAGTTCACGAACATTCATTTAGTCCCCCTCCGACACCAGATAAATCAATAAATTAAATAACAGTAGTGCATCTCTAACTGTTATTGTCCCTTCGTAATAAACAGTGTACTAACCCTTCAGGAAAACAAATCACATATTCTATCCTTGTGTTTCGCTATTCAAACATCCTAGTTTAATGATCGAGCATTCCTGCATCGACACAATCTCGGGTATTTAATAGTAGCGATTATATATTGTATAACTTGCCTTTGTATTTGATTGTAGTTATATATAAACTATGTATAATCTGGCTCTTAGTATGACTCACCAATAAACAGATTTGTCCCTAGCATAATAAGATATACAGTTAAACAGTATTTGATGTATTTACATGTTTTAGCAAGAACACACAATTTAATTTACCTGTTGGACTCTGGAAAGTATATTAGAAAACATTTCACTTGTTGCATTGGCTTCCTGCTGGTTGGTGGTAACCTCAAACACTCCCACGCCTGTCACTGTCTCCAGCTGAGTTATATTCTTCAACACAGGATCCTAGTGAACATTATAATTACTAATAAGATATATATCTTCGATATATTTTATAGAAGAAATCGGTCTTCGGCCGAAAACAAAAAAATATATCGACAAAATGTTCAAATTTAGTTTGAAAGGGGTTTGGGTGGGCATTATTTAGTTTGAAAGGGGTTTGGGTGGGCATTATTTAGTTTGAAAGGGGTTTGGGTGGGCATTATTTAGTTTGAAAGGGGTTTGGGGGGGGCATTATTTTAGTTTGAAAGGGGTTTGGGTGGGCATTATTTAGTTTGAAAGGGGTTTGGGTGGGCATTATTTAGTTTGAAAGGGGTTTGGGTGGGCATTAGTAGTTTGAAAGGGGTTTGGGTGAGCATTATTTGAAAGGGGTTTGGGTGGGCATTATTTAGTTTGAAAGGGGTTTGGGTGGGCATTATTTAGTTTGAAAGGGTTTGGGTGGGCATTATTTAGTTTGAAAGGGGTTTGGGTGGGCATTATTTAGTTTGAAAGGGGTTTGGGTGGGCATTATTTAGTTTGAAAGGGGTTTGGGTGGGCATTATTTAGTTTGAAAGGGGTTTGGGTGGGCATTATTTAGTTTGAAAGGGGTTTGGGTGGGCATTATTTAGTTTGAAAGGGGTTTGGGTGGGCATTATTTAGGTTGAAAGGGGTTTGGGTGGGCATTATTTAGTTTGAAAGGGGTTTGGGTGGGCATTATTTAGTTTGAAAGGGGTTTGGGTGGGCATCATTTAGTTTGAAAGGGGTTTGGGTGGGCATTATTTAGTTTGAAAGGGGTTTGGGTGGGCATTATTTAGTTTGAAAGGGGTTTGGGTGGGCATTATTTAGTTTGAAAGGGGTTTGGGTGGGCATTATTTAGTTTGAAAGGGGTTTGGGTGGGCATTATTTAGTTTGAAAGGGGTTTGGGTGGGCATTATTTAGTTTGAAAGGGGTTTGGGTGGGCATTATTTAGTTTGAAAGGGGTTTGGGTGGGCATTATTTAGTTTGAAAGGGGTTTGGGTGGGCATTATTTAGTTTGAAAGGGGTTTGGGTGGGCATTATTTAGTTTGAAAGGGGTTTGGGTGGGCATTATTTAGTTTGAAAGGGGTTTGGGTGGGCATTATTTAGTTTGAAAGGGGTTTGGGTGGGCATTATTTAGTTTGAAAGGGGTTTGGGTGGGCATTATTAGTTTGAAAGGGGTTTGGGTGGGCATTATTTAGTTTGAAAGGGGTTTGGGTGGGCATTATTTAGTTTGAAAGGGGTTTGGGTGGGCATTATTTAGTTTGAAAGGGGTTTGGGTGGGCATTATTAGTTTGAAAGGGGTTTGGGTGGGCATTATTTAGTTTGAAAGGGGTTTGGGTGGGCATTAGTAGTTTGAAAGGGGTTTGGGTGGGCATTATTTAGTTTGAAAGGGGTTTGGGTGGGCATTATTTAGTTTGAAAGTGGTTTGGGTGAGCATTATTTAGTTTGAAAGGGGTTTGGGTGGGCATTATTTAGTTTGAAAGGGGTTTGGGTGGGCATTATTTAGTTTGAAAGGGGTTTGGGTGGGCACTATTTAGTTTGAAAGGGGTTTGGGTGGGCATTATTTAGTTTGAAAGGGGTTTGGGTGGGCATTATTTAGTTTGAAAGGGGTTTGGGTGGGCATTATTTAGTTTGAAAGGGGTTTGGGTGGGCATTATTTAGTTTGAAAGGGGTTTGGGTGGGCATTATTTAGTTTGAAAGGGGTTTGGGTGGGCATTATTTAGTTTGAAAGGGGTTTGGGTGGGCATTATTTAGTTTGAAAGGGGTTTGGGTGGGCATTATTTAGTTTGAAAGGGGTTTGGGTGGGCATTATTTAGTTTGAAAGGGGTTTGGGTGGGCATTATTTAGTTTGAAAGGGGTTTGGGTGGGCATTATTTAGTTTGAAAGTGGTTTGGGTGGGCATTATTTAGTTTGAAAGGGGTTTGGGTGGGCATTATTTAGTTTGAAAGGGGTTTGGGTGGGCATTATTTAGTTTGAAAGGGGTTTGGGAGGGCATTATTTAGTTTGAAAGGGTTTGGGTGGGCATTATTTAGTTTGAAAGGGGTTTGGGTGGGCATTATTTAGTTTGAAAGGGGTTTGGGTGGGCATTATTTAGTTTGAAAGGAGTTTGGGTGGGCATTATTTAGTTTGAAAGGGGTTTGGGTGGGCATTATTTAGTTTGAAAGGGGTTTGGGTGGGCATTATTTAGTTTGAAAGGGGTTTGGGTGGGCATTATTTAGTTTGAAAGGGGTTTGGGTGGGCATTATTTAGTTTGAAAGGGGTTTGGGTGGGCATTATTTAGTTTGAAAGGGGTTTGGGTGGGCATTATTTAGTTTGAAAGGGGTTTGGGTGGGCATTATTTAGTTTGAAAGGGGTTTGGGTGGGCATTATTTAGTTTGAAAGGGGTTTGGGAGGGCATTATTTAGTTTGAAAGGGGTTTGGGTGGGCATTATTTAGTTTGAAAGGGGTTTGGGTGGGCATTATTTAGTTTGAAAGGGGTTTGGGTGGGCATTATTTAGTTTGAAAGGGGTTTGGGTGGGCATTATTTAGTTTGAAAGGGGTTTGGGTGGGCATTATTTAGTTTGAAAGGGGTTTGGGTGGGCATTATTTAGTTTGAAAGGGGTTTGGGTGGGCATTATTTAGTTTGAAAGGGGTTTGGGTGGGCATTATTTAGTTTGAAAGGGGTTTGGGTGGGCATTATTTAGTTTGAAATATATCTGGGAAGCGTTTTTATTAGCATAGGGAACAAACCATTTTAGCATCGCTCGAAAATGTTAATAGCAAGTACAAAAAAATCCTCAAAAAGAAATAAACAAAATATAATTTTTATCCCACAAGGCACCAGATCAGATCGTGTTAATGAACCGTAGCCACAGACCTTGAGCAGTGTGGTGGTCCAGGGTGAACCATCAGTCATGATGATAATGAATGAGAAGGAACAGTGATGCCCCGTGGTCACCAGTCTCACCACACCATCGCTACCACCAACTAGACTCACCATGCCTTCACTGCTAGCCACTAGAGCCATGGGTCATGTAGAATGAGATATATTAATTTAACCCGTTCTGAACCGGCTACGTCTTTTTAAGTTAATGTTAGCTATAGTTAGACGATTTTGTGCGGTCTAAGAAGGATCTGCGGTAGGAAAAAATGGTTAAGGGGAGGTTTTTAGTGTGTTTCCTAGATTTCCATCAAGCTTGAAATTACACTCCCTTGACCCCCTTTCAAGATAAATTTGTACATTTTTCGGTAGAAAAATGTCCCGGCCGAAGGCCGGTTCTTCTTAAATTACAGGCTCGTTTTCGCTCGCCAGGAAAAAATCGACACCTAAATGGCACGAAAGGTCTTAAAAGTGACATAAATGGGGTGAAAGTTCTTAAAATAGCCAAACTAATGGGGCGAACATCTTAGAATCTCAATAGCAATGGGGCTAAACATGAGAGAGAAAGGGGTAAAGAAAAAAAAAATCCCTCGAGTGGAAATCTGCCCTTAAGTGAGGAGCTGGTTCCAAGCCTGTTTATTGCTGGAGGCCCATTTTTTGGGAATGCATAAGGTCACGTAATAGTAGGCAGAATAAAGTTAAGGGGAGATTTCCACTTGAGGGATTTTTTTCTGGACCCCTTTCTCCCTCATGTTTAGCCCCATTGCTTTTGAGATTTTAAGACGTTCGCCCTAGTAGTTTGGACATTTTAAGACATTTTGCCCGATTTCTGTCAATTTGAAGACCTTTCGTGCCATTAAGGTGTCGATTTTTTCCTGGCGAGCGATAGCGAGCCTGTAATTTAAGAGCAACCGGCCTCCGGCCGGGACATTTTTCTACCGAAAAATGTACAAATTTATCTTGAAAGGGGGTCTAGGGGGTGTAATTTTAAGCTTGATGAAAACGTAGGGAACAAATTAAATACCTCCCCTTAAGAAGGATGTGGCCGGTACAGTAGATATATATATAGGGAACTACAACTTATGTGAGGAAGAGACCGGCCATATCTCCATGTCTTATACTCAATTACATAATTATACGCTAAACGCATTATTCTTGTTTGTGAATGAGTACTGAGATGACGCCAAGAACATCACTCTGCCTGTGTAAATAATTTGAACAGTCGATATCGGACTTTAAGGGGAGGTTTTTAGTTTGGTCTCTAGATATCCATCAAGCTTAAGATTACACCCCCTTGAGCCCCTTTCAATATAAATGTTTACATTTTTCGGTAGAAAAATGTCCCGGCTGAAAGCCGGTTCCTCTTAAATTACAGGCTCGCTATCGCTCGCCAGGATAAAATCGACACCTAAATGGCACGAAAAGTCTTAAAATTGACAGAAATAGGTCGAAAGTTCTTAAAATCGTCAAAATAATGGGGCGAACGTCTTAAAGTTAGAAAAGCAATGGGGCTAAACATGAGGGAGAAAGGAGTCAAGAAAAAAATCCCTCAAGTGGAAACCTCCCCTTAACTCCTCAAAAAGTACATGTGTGATATGGCGAATCTATTTTCGAATAACTAGGCCACTCCCTAATCAATCACAATTATGACTGGTTTGTTTTTGTTTTGATATAAATATACTTTCAAAACTTTCGATTAATCCATTTGTAGGAATTGAAAAGATATGTATAGTTAGGTTTAGCTCTAGTGTTTTTTTTTTTTTTTTTTTTTGGTACCAGATCTATGAATAAACATAGTTACTGTTAGATACTGTATATTACTGAATCAGGCTAAATATAATATAGCTTAAGGGGAGGTTTTTAGTGTATTTCCTAGACTTCCATCAAGCTTGAAATTACACTCCCTTGACCCCCTTTCAAGATAAATTTGTACATTTTTCGGTAGAAAAATTTCCCGCCCGAAGGCCGGTTGCTCTTAAATTACAGGCTCGCTATCGCTCGCCTGGAAAAAATCGACACCTAAATGACACTAAAGGTTTTAAAAGTGACATAAATGGGGTGAAAGTTCTTAAAATCGTCAAACTAATGGGGCGAACGTCTTAAAATCTCAAAAGCAATGGGGGTAAGCATGAGGGAGAAAGGGGTAAAGAAAAAAATCCCTTAAGTGGAAATCTCCCCTTAAATCGTGAGCCTTGTTCCTCTTGACAATTATTATCATAGAGTTTCTTAGAATTCTCACCCAGAGTACAAGTTAAACGGGTCTGTGCTAAAAGGTAAGTCAGGCATCGCATGAGCCACAGTCTGTTAACAGGAACAGCCATCACAACCTGGAAAAAATAAATAACTGTTTAGCTACAGAGATATGCTGTGAATTGTGAGCGCTCAAATTAAGCAATACATACTCTGTGCAACTCTCTAACCCAAGAGTGAAACGTTACTCTCAAACTTTCTTCTACTCAACAGCTGAGCTCTGGAACTCTCTCCCAGAATCAGTCTTTCCCTCTTCCTATGACTTCTATCTATCTATCTATTGCCTGACGCCGTGATCCCCGAAGGGGTGGCCACGAACGAACCGCCCCCATGCACCTCTGTCCCCAGTCAGTCGACGCCCCTCCCCCCAACCAGCACCGCCTTCGTTCATGTAGTTCCTCACTCCATCCTTCCACCTCATATTCGGTCTACCTCTCCCCCTCTGTCCCTCCACCTCGCTCTCGTACACCCTCTTAGTCATTCTCTCGCTTTCCATACGTTCCATATGGCCGAACCATCTCAAGTTGTTCCTTTTCACACATTCCAGCACATCTACCTCCACACCACACCTCCTTCTTACTTCCTCATTAGTCTGTCTATCCCTCCATGTAACTCCGCACGCACTCCTTAAGTAATTCATTTCCACTGCTCTCACTCTTGGTCTGAGTCTCTCAACCAACGTCCATGCTTCGCTTCCGTAAGTCAGTGTCGGGATTACCACACTGTCATGCAAGGACTTCTTCACTTCCATACTGACCACCCTATTTCTTGTTACTGCTTTTAGCGTTCCTACAACCCTCTTCCCCTGTTGTACCCTCTCCCGCACCTCTTCATCCATAGTCCCATCTTTACTCAACACACTGCCCAGATACTTAAAAGAGTTGACGATCTCCATAGCCTGACCGTTCAGCTTCACCTCACACTCTGTGACTTCACCCCTTTCGAAGACCATAACCTTGCTCTTCCCCATATTTACCTTCAAATTCCGTTTTTCGCACACTGTTCCAAACTCATTTACCAGACCCTGCAACTCCCATTCATTATCACTCACCAGAACTGTATCATCCGCAAACAGCAGTATAGGTAGCTTCCACTCAATTCCCTCCCTTTTCAGCGATACACCAACATCCACTGCTCTTGATAGTATTTCTTTCATAACTCCATCCATATATACAGTAAACAACCACGGGGACATCACACACCCCTGTTTCAAACCAACATTCAGGTCAAAGAACTCGCTCTGCTCACTCTCCACACGTACTGCCGCCTTTGCACCCTCATACATGCTCTTCACTGCTTTCAGCAACTTGCCCTCTACTCCGTATATTCTAAGTACTTTCCACAAACCTTCTCTATCCACTCTGTCATAGGCCTTCTCTAAGTCCATAAAGGCAACATACACCTTTTGTTTCTTCTCCAGATACTTCTCCACAACACAATTCAGGGTAAAAATCTGATCTACACATCCTCTTCCCTTCCTAAAACCTCCCTGCTCGTCGCCTATCCATTTCTCCGTTCTCACTCTCACTCTCTCAATCACTACCCTACTGTATACCTTCCCTACTACGCTTAGAAGACATATTCCTCGGTGGTTACCACACACTCCTCTTTCCCCTTTGCCCTTATATAGGGGACTATTATGCCAGTCTTCCAGTCATCGGGTGCACTCCCCTTCTCCCATGCTAGTTTGCACATTTTCCATACCCATTCTATCACTATCTCACCACCATACCTCAACATTTCCCCACACACTCCATCTGTTCCTGGTGCTTTCCCCAACTTCACTCTTTTCATGGCTTCCCACACTTCTGACCTCCTGATCCCCACCTCCTCCTCCACTACTTCTCTTCTTCTCCCTCCCATACCATATCCAGCTATGTTTGCTGGCTCTTCATTCCTTTCATTTAGCAACTCACTGAAGTACTCCCTCCATCTTTCGACTCTCTCTTGCTTCTCGGCTAGTATTCTCCCATTCTTATCTTTCACACCCTTACTGTTTCCCTTGCTACCTTCCCTAACTTTCTTGACTTCTTTCCAGAACAGTTTCTTACTCTCCCTCCATTTTACACTCAGATTCCTTCCAAATTCCTCATCTACTCTTCTCTTACTTTCCTTCACTACTCTCTTCACCACCCTCTTACTCTCCACGTACCTCGCTCGTTTCTGCCTCTCGGAATCTTCATTCCCTCTACTACCCAACCACTCTCTATATGCTTTCTTCTTTTCTTCCACAGCTATTCTTACCTCTTCTGTCCACCATGCTGTACCTTTCACTCCCCTCCCTCTTCTCCTCACTCCACACACCTCCTCACATGCTGCACAGATCTCATCCTTAAACACCTTGCTCATCTCCTCCACTTCCTCCATAACTTCCAGGTCGAACCCACCTAGTCGTCTTTCCACTGCTCTCCTGTACTCCTCCCTGACTTCCTCCTCCTGCAACCTCTCCACCCTCCTCACCATTCCACCCTCCTCTCGCCTCCCTCCCGCTCTCCTCAACCACTTCTTTTGTATCCTAACCTTAGCTACCACTACATAATGATCAGACAGACCCCCTCCAATACCCCTATACACCCTAGCATCCATCACAGATTTCTTCATTCGTTCATCCACACATACATAATCAATCAATGACTTTCGTTCCACCACTGTCTTATCCTTCATCGTCAACATCCGTTTCCACGTGTACCTGTGGATCATTCTGTGTCGGAAGAAGGTGTTGGCTATCCACAGCCTCCTCCCCACACATACGTCCACAAGTGCACTACCATTCCCATTCACCTCTGATGGTACCCCCCACCCTCCCACCACTCCCTCAACTTTCCTATCACCCACCTTACCATTCATATCCCCAATCAGAAATATTCTTTCGTTCTTGTCAAACTTCTCCAGGCACGCCTCCACATTCATCCAGAACTCCTCTTTCTTTCTTTCAAGTATATCCTCTGTCGGGGCATACACGCATACAATCACCCACGTTTGTATTCCTACTTTCATTCTCACCCACACAATCCTTGAACCCACAGACCCATACTCTCTTACACATTCCTTCCATTTGCTACTTACAAACAAACATGCACCTTCTCTCGCTGTTCCTTCACTCACTCCAGCACACACACCCATTCCACACTCCCACTCTCTCACATCTGAACCTTTCCATTTGGTCTCTGTCATTCCACATACATCCAGCCTGGCATTCACTAACACTTCCAGAACCTCTCTCTCTTTTGTGCCATCATTCATGCCACTAACATTCCACGTAGCCATTCTCAGAATGTCCGAAGGCATGTCCTTAGTCGGTCGTGGTTCGTCAACGTTGGTTCCGTCCGCATCCGAGGCTGTTCGTTCGTTAAGTCCTATGACTTAAATTGCTTCAAACTCCGTGTGTCCAGGCATTTTGGCTCGATCGTCCCTTGATTTTGGCCCTGTCACTCTTTCAACTATGGGGGAGGCACTCGCTATAGGCAATTCTGCCTTTTGCCTCCCTCAATCACATAGAAAAAAAAAATATTTAATAATTGATGGTCGGTTACTATAGTTTACTCAATTGTTTGCAGATAAACGAGGACAACACTTACTATATATGTATTTTGTCTAGGTGTATGCAGGATACTGAAGGAAAGAAATTCTGCAATAAGTGTCCCCCCAAAAAAAAAGTTGAAAGAGTGACAGAGAGCCAAATTCAAAGTATGTTAGAGTAAAAATGTTTGGACACGCGGAGCATGTAGCAATTTAATTCATAGGATGTACAATCTTCCTTTAGAATGTTCAGCAACAACTTCTAGACAAAATCTCTCCTCGATCTTGGCGTAGATAAAAAAATCATTCAATAGCTGCTTCGAGTATTTCACATGATATTGTCTCACATTTCTACAGGAACCAAGTAATGGAAATATATTCGAGATATCCACTTCCCCTGCATACTCCACAACCTGTGGTCATTAAGGGGAGGTTTTTAGTGTGTTTCCTAAACTTCCATCAAGCTTGAAATTACACCCCCTTGAGTCCCTTTCAAGATAAATTTGTACATTTTTCGGTAGAAAAATGTCCCGGCCAAAGGCCGGTTCCTCTTAAATTACAGGCTCGCTATCGCTCGCCAGGATAAAATCGACACCTGAATGGCACACAAGGTCTTAATATGGAGTGAAAGTTCTTAAAATCGCTAAACTAATGGGGCGAACGTTTTATAATATCAAAAGCAATGGGGCTAAACATGAGGGTGAAAGGGGTCAAGAAAAAATTCCCTCAAGTGGAGATCTCCCCTTAACAGAGAACTCAGCACTCCTAGAGACGGTGCAGTTTAATTTAATAAGATTTATAAATGAGTATCTCTGAGGATATGATTAACCTCACTTTCCACATCAAGGGCAATACCAAATCCAGCGGAGTTGGTTTAATCAGTGGAACAACGATTGATAATTCCTAAGCTTTCCAGATCTTACATAATTCAGGAAGGGAACATTAATGACATTTCCTATGCCAGACTTATGAGGACCATATAACCCTTTGAGTGCAAATGGCTGCATTGACATGGCAAGGGCAATTACTGTATCCCAAGATTGACACTGATCCAAAACCGAGTTGAGTTTTGCATTAAGGGGGGTTACCGTTTTTTTTTTTATCTTTCTTTCCTTTTCTCTCTTTCCCTGGCTTGTATCCATTCGGCCCCATTCAGCCAACTGTTTTAAGACGTTTATCCCCCATCCAGGTAATATTGTTTCCTGGTGAGCGATAGCGAGCCAGCATTGTATGGAGAAATCCGGCTTCGCTGGAGACATTTTTTATCGAAAAATGTACAAATTTAGCTTCCTGTCAAAACAAAAATACATATATGCTGGCTCGCTACCGTTCGCCAAGAAA
Organism: Paralithodes platypus; assembly: GCA_032716605.1. Taxonomy (NCBI): domain Eukaryota; kingdom Metazoa; phylum Arthropoda; class Malacostraca; order Decapoda; family Lithodidae; genus Paralithodes; species Paralithodes platypus. The sequence goes on along the minus strand of CM064578.1, from coordinate 36,821,924 downwards.
ATATTGACACCTGGATAGGGGTTAAAGTCTTAAAACAGTGGGCTGAGTGGGGCCGAATGGATGCAAGCCAAAGAGAGAGGGAGAGAAAGAGAACAAAAAGCGAGGTGGGCTCCCTTAAACAAATAATTATTTTAAATATAATTCTCCTCACGAACTGTATACACTGCAATAAGAGGCATAAACCACAATGTGTGCTTGAATTTCTACAATTGTATGTTCTTATTCATTGGTGTAACTAGTACAACTGAAGTAGCCTGGTAGGAGAATGCCTCTGCAACTTTTCAATAGTGGAAACAATTGCTGCAGTCAGAGCAGTAGTACTGTATGTGTAACCATCACAGTTGATCTCGTCTGACCCATGCCACCTCAATTGAGAGTTCCAAAGATTTCCATACAGACAGGGTAGTCAATATTCATCTGACAGGATTATCGTTTTCCATCCCATAGATTGGCAAGGCTAAAGTTTCATCCATGTTAGTTTCATCCAAACAGCATTTTTGTTTGATTATTTTGGGAAGAGTGGAGTTACTAGCTACTGAAAATCCTACAATCCAGATGTTGACAAAGTTATACATATTACGTCATTTAAACGTCGCCAAAACAAAATATGGTACTATGAAATTTAAGCGGTACTAATCAAGACTCATCATTCTAATAATTTATTATTTTGTAAATTAGACAATTTCATACGAATGCTGGGCCATGACGTTATCAGTGAAGTACTGTGTTCGAGTTACCACTCCTCACTTATTCAATGATTATCATTGAGACAACTATCAAATACAAAATATGTTTTACCTGATCGATGTATGAAAGAAAAGGTAATCATCTTCAAAAGCCATTACGTTTGACCCAACATCATATTATTTTCCTTCAATATGATCAACTTGTGAACGAACTAGAGAAAATCTGATAAATGCAAACTTCCTTAAGAGTAATAACACCGATTCACTGACACCATAATAATCAGGCCAATATGTAGGGTACCAATCAGCTTATACACCAAGATTTATAAGATAATAAAATGACGAGGTAAGCGATTCTCTCAAAAGATAATGAAATTAATTGTCACTTACTGAGGATGGTCAACATCCACTTAAAAATATGAAAGGAAGCAAAGAAATTCGACTTTACAAGTCACTCTGGCAGTGCCAAAATGCTCAAGACCTCAGTTAATATATTCTGTAAGTGAGAAAAGGTACTGAAATACGATCACAGCCAAACTTGATATGCTCAGTGAAGTTCTGAATTATGGTAAAACAAAAATCACGTAAAGAATTGAGAAAGTGGAAAGAGGAAATAGAAAGGTCGCATTTATATGGACAGTTTATTAAAGGGACATCTCACATTAGAATATATTGTATAATGTTTTCCTGTCCTTCATATATTGTGTTAATCATTATTACTAAAATTGACAATATTATTTTTACTGACTTAGATAAAAGGGCTTTGGCAAAGAATGAATGGATTATTATATATGGAGCCATATTTCAATCTAAGCTGACCCTCACTTAACCTTTGTGCTGATCGTAGTTTGTTTTCACACATATTAAATGAATCAGCATGAATTGCCACCGGACGAATTATGCGATATGGATTAATATAAGAGTTTTGAATGTTTTTGTTGTGTGATCTGCCAAAGATCAAACTACCATTGCGATGTCTGCTTTCCACATGCCCCTCTTTCCTCCACCTTCTGAGCCACCTGCAGACAGTGTTGGTGCTGGAGCCGGTCTCTCTGGCTATGGCTCGGGCAGACATACCCAACTCAACAGACAGCCACACAAACTTCCGGCGCTCCATAAAGGAGGTCGGCCGGGCAGGTCTTCGGTATTTCATGTCTATTTCTGTAATTTCTATAGAATGAATATTTAGCATTAGATCATATTATCTGCTGGGATGTAACTGAAATGACACGGGTGAGAAATAATACACATTCTCTAGTGAGCCAAATCCAGGCAAAGGATTATTTCCACCATATACGCAGTAATCATTCATTAGGCATTAGGCATGTGAATCTAAGGGACTGGAGTTCTCGAAAAGGGGCTCCAGTCCTGACAATTTTCTTGACTTGCAGTGTGCTGGCTTAATAATCCAATAGGGTTGATAGCCTCTGAAGTCCTATTTTAACTAATTATTCTAAATTGTACTGTTTTAGAACTGTTTGTGCAAATTACATTCGCAGACTGAATTTGAAATGGAATCTTGAGATATTGCTTTTCCGATTTTCATGCAGTTGTATCACCCATGCATGACAGGGAAAGACTATATATAATAGACGTCAGCCAAAAGCAAGCACTCAAGACGGTGTGTTGAAATGGATAGAAAATTGGCTCAGTGACAGAAAGCAAAGAGTAGTCATAAACGGTAAGGCATCTAAATGGACCAATGTAAGTAGCGGGGTACCCCAGGGATCGGTACTAGGACCAATTCTCTTTCTAATTTACATCAACGACATAGATGAGGGTCTCACCTGTACAATCTCAAAATTTGCTGACGATACAAAAATTGCAAATAGCGTACTCTCAAAAGATCAAGTTGACGATATGCAACACAATCTAGATAAATTGTCACATTGGGCCCAAATTTGGCAAATGAGTTTCAATGCGGATAAATGTAAAGTACTACATACCGGGTATCGGATACCTAAATGAGAAAGCAAACTATTCGATGAATGGCACTCAGCTTAAGAATGTAAACAGAGAAACCGATCTGGGAGTAACAATATCGAGTAACCTAAAACCGAGTCAACAATGTTCAGAAGTTGTTAAGAAGGCAAACAAAATAATTGGCTTTATAGGCAGGTCATTTGAGCATAAATCCAAAGACGTTATCCTAACCCTTTACAATTCCTTAGTCCGCCCTCTTCTGGAATACTGCGTTCAATGCTGGTGCCCTTATTACCAAAAAGACATAAACAAGCTAGAACGAGTTCAACGTAGAGTTACCGAAATGATACCTAGCCTAAAGAACAAACCATACGAAGAGCGTCTTAGTGAATTAAATTATTTCCTTTATCCCAGTGCAGATTAAGAGGTGACTTAATTCAAGTGTTCAAAATCATCAAAGGCATCGACAATATGAACTGTAGTAAGTACTTCACTACCGACCAATCTAATTACACGTGAGGAAACGGTTGCAAAATTATTGGTAAATCTTTTAACTCACATGAATCTAAGAATTTCTTCTTCAATCGAGTTGTCAACTTGTGGAATGGGCTTCCCCGAGACTTTATAGACTGCAGCACCGTTGATTCATTTAAACTCCGCCTAGACAAATATCTCCCATCAAACCCGCGACTGACTGCGTTTGTAAATGAATAACTTTATTTTATCCTCCCCTCAGTTACTAACCCATATGTTCCCTGCTAACTTCCTAGTCCTGCCACGGACATTAGTTCCAGGGCAGTAGTTCCCTTTCCAATGTTCCCTTACCCACTCTAAGCCACTGTTTGGACACTTGATCCTCAGTGTTTTGGAGGACAAGCAACCTAGAAGGGTCACTAGGACTGTTGTTGCTTGATTTCCTTTGTACTCCTTTGTACTCCTTTGTACTTTGTACTCCTTTGTACTTTGTACTCTAGCATTCTGAACACCATTAATTCACAAGCCCCCTACATTGTTGGCTTCACCTCAGATACTATAAATTTTCTACAACAAAGTCATTTCACATCAACAGCTAGGATGAAGAACTTCCAGATTTGTCATTAAAAATTGCACAGAAACCTTTATGTACTCTCCCTAATAAACTGCTTTTATTCATTCCTATAAGTTGTTAATTTTCTTTTGATTCATCCATTCCCTTCTCACGCTTTAACACACATTCAGATACCATATCCTACAATCTATTCGCTGTAAGTAAGCGAGGAATCATGAACTCTATCCTCTGTAACTCCAAAAGGGCAAGAGCAAATTGGCTGTAAATCTCCATATCTATTCCTTGACTTACTCTTCCCAAATGGTAGAAATATTAGCTTGATTACTCTAGTCGTTTTTGAGTTACAGAGGTTATAGGTCATGAGTATTCGCCTACTTACAGCGAACAGACTATACCATCATCTGATTGGCCTTCCACGTCTTCTTCCTTCGATTTCCCTGTCATGCTGTACGGTTGCGCTAATAAATAAGTCATGTCCCAGCTGTCATTACGTTTGGCTTGCTCTGTACTGTATTAATGTCTGTCAGATGTTGAATAGGGTGGGTAAGTGTAGGAACATGTTTGTATATTTCACTCGATATTAAGAAATGAAGTTTAGATATTGCTGATACCAATTATTGATCGAAACATACTTGGTGCCGAGACATGACTTATTAGCGCCACTGTACATCCTTGTTTCTAATCTTTCGTCTGTCATTCTAGCATTGTATTCATGTGGCCATACCATCTGAGAACACTTTCTTCTACCTTGTGATCAACATATGTCCTAACTCCACATGCCTCCCATATATTCACACTTCTTACTGTCTATTTTTTGTAATCCACAGGTATTTTTGTAATCCACAAGTATTTTTGTAATCCACAGGTATTTTTGTAATCCACAGGTATTTTTGTAATCCACAGGTATTTTTGTAATCCACAGGTATTTTTGTAATCCACAGGTATTTTTGTAATCCACAGGTTTTTGTAATCCACAGGTATTTTTGTAATCCACAGGTATTTTTGTAATCCACAGGTATTTTTGTAATCCACAGGTATTTTTGTAATCCACAGGTATTTTTGTAATCCACAGGTATTTTTGTAATCCACAGGTATTTTTGTAATCCACAGGTATTTTTGTAATCCACAGGTATTTTTGTAATCCACAGGTATTTTTTGTAATCCACAGGTATTTTTGTAATCCACAGGTATTTTTGTAATCCACAGGTATTTTTGTAATCCACAGGTATTTTTGTAATCCACAGGTATTTTTTGTAATCCACAGGTATTATTGTAATCCACAGGTATTTTTGTAATCCACAGGTATTTTTTGTAATCCACAGGTATTATTGTAATCCACAGGTAATTTTGTAATCCACAGGTATTTCTTAGGAAGTCATGTTTCATTATTGTGCAATGTTTCATTATTGTGCCATACCAGAGTTTCGCACCCTTACACCAATGTTGGCACTAACAAAACCTCACGTAATCCTATATTATATGGAATTTCTATAAAACAAAACGAGATATAACAAATCTAATTGAGAGTGTAAATATGCAAGCGAGAAAACAATGGAAATACTATAAACTGTTTTCAGTGAAAAGAAAATACAAAGTGCAGGAATTAGACAACTAGAAAGATGTAGTTAATAATTATAATTGATTATGGAAAGCTTGACAAACAAAATTGGCAGTTAAACATACAAGATAAAAAACAACCAAACACAACACAAATAAACATAAACAAAAACAGAATAAGTAACATGATCACAGCTTTAACAAAATAAGTAACATGATCACAGCTTTAACAAAATAAGTAACATGATCACAGCTTTAACAAAATAAGTAACATGATCACAGCTTAACAAAATAAGTAACATGATCACAGCTCAAATAAACATGATCACAGCTTTAACAAAATAAGTAACATGATCACAGCTTTAACAAAATAAGTAACATGATCACAGCTTTAACAAAATAAGTAACATGATCACAGCTTTAACAAAATAAGTAACATGATCACAGCTTTAACAAAATAAGTAACATGATCACAGCTTTAACAGAATAAGTAACATGATCACAGCTTTAACAAAATAAGTAACATGATCACAGCTTTAACAAAATAAGTAACATGATCACAGCTTTAACAAAATAAGTAACATGATCACAGCTTTAACAAAATAAGTAACATGATCACAGCTTTAACAAAATAAGTAACATGATCACAGCTTTAACAAAATAAGTAACATGATCACAGCTTTAACAAAATAAGTAACATGATCACAGCTTTAACAAAATAAGTAACATGATCACAGCTTTAACAAAATAAGTAACATGATCACAGCTTTAACAGAATGGAAAACCTCCATACTATAAACCAAATGACATGACAAATGTACTAAAGCTCAGTGATAGCGAAAGAACTCGTACCAATGGTTTCAAATTAGATAAATTTCGTTTCAGAAAAGATATAGGCAAATATTGGTTTGGTAACAGAGTTGTAGATGGGTGGAATAGGCTACCAAGTGATATAGTGGGATCAAGAACGATAGGGAGCTTTAAGAAAAAATTGGATAAGCATATGGACGAGAAGGGTTGGGTGTGAAGGGGGATCAGCCGGGTTGGGCCAATCAGCGCTCTGCAGACCCCGTAATCCTGCGTTAATCTCTAACCGGTTTGGTAAGATGATCCTCAGGGTATTAGAGTGTTGAGCCTATAATTGGGCTTTGTAATTGGGGTTGTGTGGGACAGGGATCTGCCTTGCTTAGGCCAATCGGCTTTCTGCAGACTCCCATTTTCTTATGTTCTTATGTTCTTAAATCCAAATGTATTGTCAATGTTTTATTCTGGATTAAAACAAAATCCCCGCTAGCCCTAGGCCAATTGTTTCGAGCTAATACCCTGCAGCTCGTTAACACATTGACTGCTATAGTCTTCTCAGAAGCTTCAGTAGTTAAACAGGTGTAAAAGTAACTTTTCAAAAACCATGCCGGTGCCAGGAAATGTCTGAAATTTGGGTGACACATAGAAAGTAGTGGCATCTTTCCATACCACATTCTCCACTCCTTTCCCCCTTTATACCCTCTCCCTGCCTCCCTCAACTTTGCCTTATATTTTGCACATGTTCTAGCAGTCATTTGTTAACCCACTGAGCCCCAGGCAATATCATATATATGTACACTCCAGGCCCAGCAGGTTGTCAAAAAAAAAAATCTTTTCAGAAAACACCTGGAATGGGTTAGAAATGAAGGAAAACAAAAACAAAAAACGATCCCCTAGGTCATTAAGGGGTCCTAAGGGGCGCCAGAAACTCGGAATTAACATGGGGAAATGGATAGGCAAAAACATGCAAAAACACGTTTTTGCTCGCTCATGCGCACCCGGTTGGACTTTGAGGGTTTTCAACCATCGGCATTGTTGCGTGGGATACTTAGGCAGTTCCCATACAAATCTGAGCCCTCTAGGTGCCATAGAACCGGAGTGATTAACCGCGACGCACCCCATGCGTCGCTGGGGTTTAGCGTTACATACATTGCCGACACATACGCTGCGGCGCTGGGGTCCTATGGGTTAAGTGCTCTTTATTGATGTCTAGTTTTTTTCTCTTATTTGAGTGAAGCAGACAAAAGGCAACGCTGCTTGTAACAAGTGTCTCCCCTAAAGTTGAAAGAGTGACAGAGAGTCAAATTCAAGTTCAAGGTACGTTAAAGTCAAAATGTCTGGACACACGGAACTTGAAGCAAGTTAAGTCATAGGATGAGGGAAAGACAGGTTAAGGGAGAGAGTTCCAAAGCATACTTGTTCAATAGAAGAAAGACTAGGAAAATTGGTTCACTCTTGGGTTAGAGTTGGGCAGAGTAAGGGTGGGAGTTTGAGTGTGTAAAGCTAAAGCTACACAAATTAATAATAACAATTTTGGTTAGATGCGAACATGAAGTGAAGAATTTGAGATAGAGATACAATTCGGATTGGTACTCCTTTTTTAGAAATTGAGATAAAATTACACATGGAGCTATTTATGAACCATTGAAAGTCTTCTTTTACGTGCAAACACCAACTGATTATACAACTCCGATTCACAATGGGTTGCTTAGAAAGCCGTGTTGCAGTTGTAGTTTTGTACACACATTTGTTGAGATGTTAAGGAGAGATGGGCGTATTTGTTTGATCATCTATATATCTTAATAATATTTTATTAGTTTTCTCCCTAGACCTTCATCAAGCTTAAAAAAAACATCCATTAGATCCCCCTTCTAGATTACTTTGTACATTTTTCGGTAGAAGAATGTCCCGGCCGAGGGCTGAGGGTCGGTTCTTCCAAAATTACAGGCTCACTATCGTTCGCCGGGAAAACATCGACACCTAAATAGCACAAAAAGTCTTAATATTGACAAAGAAATGGGTCGAAAGGTCTTAAAATCGACAAACTAATGAGCCGAACGTCATAAAATCTGAAAACTAATGGGGCTAAACATGAGGAAGAAGGGGGACCAGAAAAACTGCCCCTCTCCCCTTAAGCGAAGATTTGTCAGCCATATTATAGTGATAGACAGGAAGCTCCCCTTTCACATGTTGCCAGACAAGACCACTGCATACCCAACGCTGCAGAAGTGGCGGAACACGACATAATTTGCCGTGACATATAATGCAATCCCAAACAGGCATTTAGAAAGCATGTGGATATATATTCCATTTGTATTTTTTTTAATGAGATAACTGCATAACCTATCTATCTAGCTATCTATTGCCGGAAGCCTTACTCCCCTTAATGAGGGTGGCCATACACACAATGCCCCCAAGAGGACCTATTCCCTGTAAGAGACCTGTAATTCCCTGGTGGCACAGACCCGGATGGGTTTTTCCCTCTCTTTTTTAAAAAGGTTGCAGTGGTCTTGGCACCTAAATTGGCTGTGGTGTTTAGGTTGCTTTTGAAATCAGGTAGTTTTCCTCTTTGCTGGCGTAAGGCTATTATCACTCCTATTCCAAAGGGAAATACTGCCTCATCATCTCCTAATGACTATCGCCCTATCTCCATTACACCTATCCTATCCAAGCTCTATGAGAGGCTTTTGTCCAGACGCCTTTCCTCTTATTGTAATAGTCATAATTTGATACCAAACTCACAGTTTGGTTTTCGTAAGGGACTGGGTACATGTGATGCGCTTCTGACACTCACCCATGACTTGCAATCTTCATTGGACCAGGGACATGAGTCTCGTGTCGTGGCTATTGACTTTAGTTCTGCTTTTGATTTAGTCAACCATAAAGCACTTCTGTTTAAGTTACAGCTCATCGGTATTGGTGGCAATTTTTGAAGGATCTTTGAAGATTTTTTGACGAAAAGATCTCAGTCTGTGGTCATTGATGGGTGTCATTCCCCTTCTGTTACTGTTGTTTCTGGTGTTCCACAAGGCAGTGTCCTTGGGCCTTTGATTTTTTATTATTTTTACTGCTGACCTGTGTTCTGAGCTTGAAAATAAACTAATCTCCTATGCTGATGATTCAACTTTATATGCGTCAATTCCATCACCAATAGATCGACACGTAATTGCTACTGCTCTGAATAGGGATTTAGCCAAAATTACATCATGGTGTGAACTTTGGGGCATGAAACTTAATGCTAGTAAAACACACTCCATTATCATCAGCAGATCTCGTACCTTGGATCCTCCCCATCCTTATCTACAAGTTTCTGGCGAGCAAATTGAGAATGTGGGTACTCTGCGTTTGTTAGGAGTTACTCTTGATCCCAAACTTACTTTTGAAAAGCATATTCGTTCTTTCTCCTCTTCCATTTCCCAAAAAATTGGTCTGCTTTGCAAGGTTTATAAAACATTTGCTTGTGACGCCACAGTTATCAAGTCTTTTTATGCTTTTATTTTGCCACATTTCGAGTACTGCTCACCTGTCTGGTTGTCAGCAGCTGACTGCCATCTCAAGTTGCTTGACAGGTCGCTAAATTCCATCAGTTTTATTCTACCTCATTTGTCTCTTGATCTGTGTCATCGACGTAAAGTTGGTGCCCTTAGTCTTTTATTTAAAGTTTTTAACAACCCTCAGCATCCCTTACATGGGGTTCTGCCTGGGCCCTATGTCCGGGCTCGTGCAACTAGATTCACAAGCAATCTTAATGATCTTGCCATGAGCCGTGTTAATTTTTCTACTACACAGTTTTCACGGTGTTTTGTGCCGGCCATGGTTGACTTGTGGAATAAGTTGCCAAATGAGCTAGTCAATTCAGCTAATATCTCCATGTGTAAGTCTGGAGTTAATGCTTTTTTGCAGCATTAATTATAATTTTTAAAATTATTTTATTCTATTTTATTGTATTATATTTATGCTTGATATCCTCCACTGCATAATATGTTATATGTGTTTAATATGTGTATATGTACAGTACAGTATACAGTATATGGTTTTATTTTTTCCTAAGTTGCCGTAGTCTCTCTCCAGTGCCTCCGGGTGTTTTGTGTGGATTCATCTTGATGGTGTTTCTGCACCCTGGTTGGAGACTTCGGCATCTCATATAATAATAATAATAAGAGGGACAACCCGAGCCAGTTTACTGAAGGACTTACAGGATTGACCACTCAATTTAGGATCCGTCCGACTCTGAGGCCCTCTGTGTATAACCGAACACTTCAAAATTCAGACAATATACTATGTTGAATTGTTCTTGAATTATCATAATGCTGGTTTTAAAAGAGCTACATACAGTACTCTATCCAGCAAGAGTTGGGGTCAAGCATTTTGTATTCGACATATGTTTGACTTTCTGATTTGATGTATGGTCATCATTTATTTTATATATTTTACATTACCAAGATATTATGGTATATAGTATATTTTCATCTATGGCTATCTTCAATACAAATACAAATATTCAACGTACATCCAATACACCAGGCTCTCCACAATTCTACACTGCCCCAGCATTTAAATGTACTTCATTACTGTTTATTTAATAGCAAAAACGATGATTATTCTATATATGTATGTATGTAGTAACAAGATGTCACATGACACACAACAAAGTGTTGCAGTAACAAGGTGTCACATGACACACACAAAAGTGTTGTAGTAACAAGGTGTTACATAACACACAACAAAAGTGTTGTAGTAACAAGGTGTCACATGACACACGACAAAGTGTTGCAGTAACAAGGTGTCACATGACACACAACAAAAGTGTTGTAGTAACAAGGTGTCACATGACACACGACAAAGTGTTGCAGTAACAAGGTGTCACATGACACAACAAAGTGTTGCAGTAACAAGGTGTCACATAGCACACAACAAAAGTGTTGTAGTAACAAGGTGTCACATGACACACGACAAAGTGTTGCAGTAACAAGGTGTCACATGACACACAACAAAGTGTTGCAGTAACAAGGTGTCACATGACACACAACAAAGTGTTGTAGTAACAAGGTGTCACCTGACTCACGGTGAAGGTGCGGGGGCAGGTGAGGCCGGAGCGGGACTCTCACAGCCTGGAGCAGCAGCTGACCACTGAGTGCTGACTGGCCTCCCACCCTCCTTATATAACCCCTACAACACAGTCAACACTTCCCCTCCCACCACCCAGTTAACATCATCCCTCTCACCACTCAGGGAACACCACCCAGTGAACACCTTCCCTCTCATAAATAAATAAATGTACATAAATACACATTGCCTGTAACTATTAACCTTTCTAATATCAGTTGCCTAGATAGCTATATTAAAGGTATAGTTTAATCAAAGTCCAAGAACAACACCCGGAGCTTGAAGGATGTTTATCGATAATTGAAAAAGATCTAAGATTTTCATACTATACCGAATGTGTAATAGAGATACTGAGAGGCACAGTTGTCTCTTGGGTAAGAGTGTAGGATATACTAGGGGTTAAACCGATAGGAATGGCACAAGACTCCTATTGCTTGTGTCATGGGCATTCTGATATTTACACTATTTCATTTACATTCTCGCTTTCCTTCCTCTCTCCCTCTCTCCAATTGTGTAGACCCATTTCTAGGGTTTCTGTCCACTCCTCCTCTAGGTCGTCGAAGAAGGAATGTTCGTAGGGCCTGGCTAATCTCACCAATTCCTCTAACTCTTCTTCTTAAAGGGACCCACCTCGCTTTTTTTTCTCATTCTCTTCCTCTCTCTTTGGCTTGTATCCATTCGGCCCCATTCAGCCTACTGTTTTAAGATGTTTACCCCCATCCAGGTGTCAATATTTTCCTGGCGAGCGGTAGCGAGCCAGCATATATATATATTTTTGTTTTGACAACAAGCTAATTTGTACATTTTTCGATAGAAAAAAGTCTCCAGCGAAGCCTGATTTCTCCATACAATTGTGGCTCGCTATCGCTCGCCAGGAAGAAATCGACACCTGGATGGGGATAAACGTCTTAAAACAGTTGGCTGAATGGGGCCGAATGGATACAAGCCAGAGAAAGAGAGAAAAGGAGAGAAAGAGAACAAAAGTAGGTGACTCCCTTTAATCTGGATCGGGCACGTAGGCAGGAACAGATACTTTGGAGTCTTCTGGTTCTCCTGCTTTTATCTCAGGCTCGTAATGCGGGAGCAACTGGTTACTCTGGGGCATTGAACAAAACCCGGGGTCCTGGGGTCATGCTGATGCCCGGAGCAGAGATGTGGGTGGGTGAAAGGTAGAGGACTCCGGCTGGAATCGGAATCGGTGGGGTAATGACCGATTTACAGCACTTGTCCTTCTTCCTTGGACGTTTCGCAATCGCTCGCTAGGGAACTCGTCTTGGCCAGTCAATGATAGGCCATTCTCCCTTATCTGATCTCGGCCAACAATCAGTCTTGGCTTTCTGTGACATTTTTCACGATGCTCATTCGTTTGTCTCCTAAGCTCAATGTCTAGCTGGTTGTAAGCTCCGTGGCTAGCCCAAGGAGCAGGAAGGACAGTGACATCAATGGTGGCGGGTTCTCCAGGATGGGCATTGTAGGTGCTTGTATTGGGTAGGTTGTCCGAGATGTTCTTGTCCATTGAGTGGTTCCTGGTCAAGATGCAGGGCTTGGGTCAATGGGGGGTCGGGTGGAGGTCAATTGCACTACCCTTACTTCTGCCGAGCCTATGATGGGGAGAGGTTGTTGGGGGATGGGTGAGGATGCGGTGTGTTTCTTCCATATTATTGTATTAGTATCATATAATTTGTATTATTTGTAGTATTTGTATTATTTGATTTGCATTATATGATGTGTATTATCAACTCAGCGTAAGCAGAGTGTAATCGCACATATAGATCCCGCCTATATACCGAGCACCACCAGTCGGTTTGCCCATTGTCGTCCGTCTTCCAGCATCCGTCTGTCTGTCCGGAAACTCCTCCTAGACCGTTTGCTGGATTTTCACCAAATTTCACAGGTATCTTCATATGCTCAATGCGAGGGTCAACCATTGTTTTGTTTTACTTAAAGGTCAAGGTCAAAGGTCAAGGTTAAAAATATGGTCGATATTTCATATATTTTATTTTCACTCAAATTTCTTCATTTTCACTATACCAGTTGACCAAATTGAAGAAAAATATTCCAGATGGTAAGGGCAAGGGTCTAAATAAGATTTGTATTAGTATATTAATGTTCAAGAGTTTTGGCCTAAAATTTGGAATAGGGTATAGTTCTGCGTTAAAATCTTTAGGCATTCATGACGCAATGATAAAGTATCTAATAATAACTAGGCTGTAGGTAGCACCAACGAACTTGACAATAATCTTGACCCCTGACCTCTCTGTAACTCAAAAGGGCCAAGAGCAGACTGGCTGTAAATATCCACACGTATTTTCTGGTGGACTCTTCCCAAATTATAAAAAACTTCAGCCCGATTGCTTTCATTCATTTCGAATTATAAGAAGTTAAGAGGTCAAGATTATTGTCAAGGTCGGTGGCACTACCTATACCAGACAACTATAGAATACCAATGTTTATCCGGTCCTCGCACTTCAGTACCCTTCCACGGGATCCACAGGTACCGTGGATAAACATACAAACGAACGAACGAATATAATAAAAAGAAAACTGATTTTTAGCTGATTACTCATAGAAAATGTAATTGTATGCATAACTAATGTGTGTAATATTTAGTTTGTAATTGCAATGCTTATGCAATGAAATTGCATTTTAAAATTGAGGTACTGTCAGGAAAATATCATCTGTATTTTTATGCAATGTGATAAAAGTTGTCTACTAACACCTTCATTTATGCAATGTTGATAAAAGTTGTCTACTAACACCTTCATTTATGCAATGTGATCAAAGTTGTCTACTAACACCTTCATTTATGCAATGTGATCAAGTTGTCTACTAACACCTTCATTTATGCAATGTGATCAAAGTTGTCTACTAACACCTTCATATATGCAATGTGATCAAAGTTGTCTACTAACACCTTCATTTATGCAATGTGATCAAAGTTGTCTACTAACACCTTCATTTATGCAATGTGATCAAAGTTGTCTACTAACACCTTCATTTATGCAATGTGATCAAAGTTGTCTACTAACACCTTCATTTATGCAATGTGATCAAAGTTGTCTACTAACACCTTCATTTATGCAATGTGATCAAAGTTGTCTACTAACACCTTCATTTATGCAATGTGATCAAAGTTGTCTACTAACACCTTCATTTATGCAATGTGATCAAAGTTGTCTACTAACACCTTCATTTATGCAATGTGATCAAAGTTGTCTACTAACACCTTCATTTATGCAATGTGATCAAAGTTGTCTACTAACACCTTCATATATGCAATGTGATCAAAGTTGTCTACTAACACCTTCATTTATGCAATGTGATCAAAGTTGTCTACTAACACCTTCATTTATGCAATGTGATCAAAGTGTCTACTAACACCTTCATTTATGCAATGTGATCAAAGTTGTCTACTAACACCTTCATATATGCAATGTGATCAAAGTTGTCTACTAACACCTTCATTTATGCAATGTGATCAAGTTGTCTACTAACACCTTCATTTATGCAATGTGATCAAAGTTGTCTACTAACACCTTCATTTATGCAATGTGATCAAAGTTGTCTACTAACACCTTCATTTATGCAATGTGATCAAAGTTGTCTACTAACACCTTCATATATGCAATGTGATCAAAGTTGTCTACTAACACCTTCATTTATGCAATGTGATCAAAGTTGTCTACTAACACCTTCATTTATGCAATGTGATCAAAGTTGTCTACTAACACCTTCATTTATGCAATGTTGATCAAAGTTGTCTACTAACACCTTCATTTATGCAATGTGATCAAAGTTGTCTACTAACACCTTCATTTATGCAATGTGATCAAAGTTGTCTACTAACACCTTCATTTATGCAATGTTGATCAAAGTTGTCTACTAACACCTTCATTTATGCAATGTGATCAAAGTTGTCTACTAACACCTTCATTTATGCAATGTTGATCAAAGTTGTCTACTAACACCTTCATTTATGCAATGTGATCAAAGTTGTCTACTAACACCTTCATTTATGCAATGTTGATCAAAGTTGTCTACTAACACCTTCATTTATGCAATGTTGATCAAAGTTGTCTACTAACACCTTCAATTTCCTTTTATAGTAACAATTTCGTCATTATCGTCATTCTCCTCTGGTCTGACTTTAACTGATATTTGACTAATGTCTTATGTTTGAAATGAGTCTTATTAATTCAATACCATATTAAAATGTTATATAACTATTAATCTTAACGACGTGACAGTCTTCCAGCGTAAGCTAAATATTTAGTGATGCAATTTTGACATAAGTAAATGGAATATAAATAACATGAATAAAGAACATACTTATTGCATTGCATATATTTATAGATTATACATTAAAAAACGCAAAATTATAATATGTGGAAATAATTAGCACAAAGAATGTGGCTTGTGGAAACACTATAGCCTCATCGTGACGATGTTCTTCTGTTACCACGCTACTACAACACATTTCCACGAAACCGCAACCTCGAATAGAAAGTAGAAAATAATAACGGCAAACCCGATTGTCCTTATCTGATTAGTACCGGAAATGCATGTTTTGTAATGCATGTACCTGATGTCAATAAACAGACAGGAAACTGACATTATGCATTAGATACCCTAAGCCCTAACAGACGCTAACACCATTGTAGAAGTCTGTCAGATTTACGTCACAAATTGGTGGGGTCTCAGTTACCCTATTAATGGCTATATATCGCACATTCCGGGGGTTGGTTGCTTGCCACTCCAGTGCCAGTGTAAACAAGTCGGGGTAAACAAGTCGGGGTAAGCTCCTCAAGATAAATCAATTTTTCCTGTGATACAAGTGATATTGGTATGTCAGATTAACATCAGTGGTAACATAAGAATGCACTGATATAACTTAGTGCTGAAATCATGTCGAAGCTAAAGAATATATGGTAATGTGTAGCATTCAAAGTGAATACAGACAGTGGCTCGCTAGACACATTACCTAATGCGCAGGCGCTGAAACGTGGCCCTAGAACAACAACATCCACTTACTTAAACATTTTGAAAAAGGACGAATCTTTAAGAACTGAATTTCAAATCATCGCGACCTTTCAATATGAAAAGTGTGAAAGCATTTTAGTTCACAACACATGTTAACCATACCCTCGATCAATTTGAACGAACAACGGCAAATTTAATTATTTGAATGAGAAAAAAAAAATTAAATGCTTATAATTCTTGAGTTGACGCTGGCGAAATTGTGGGAAGTTCAAACATAATTGAAGAGTGTGACAAAATAAGGAGATGAACACAGAAATATGATACAGTATTTAACCATAAAAAATACCAAGCTGAAACACAACTTGCTGATCTTAAGGGGGGTCACCGGCTTTGTTTATCTTTCTCTCCTTGTCTTTCTCCCTGGCTTGTATACATTCGGCCCCATTCAGCCAACTGTTTTAAGACTTTTATCCCCATCCAGGTGTCGATTTCTTCATGGCGAGCGGTAGCGAGCCAGCATTGTATGGGGAAATCCGGCTGCGCCGGAGAAATTTTTCTATCGAAAAATTTACAAATTTAGTTTGCTGTCAAAACAAAAATATATATATGCTGGCTCGCTATCCCTCGCCAGGAAAATACTGACACCTGAATGGGGGTAAACGTCTTAAAACAGTAGGCTGAATGGGGCCGAATGGATACACGCCAAAGTAAGAGGGAAACAAAGAGAAACAAAGCGAGGTGGGCACCCTTAATGTCCGAGATGACCAGAGTCCCAGAAACAACCAGCGCCTGGGGAACATTGGGACCCCTGCCAGTAGAAGATTACGAATGTGATAACAAAAATAAAAATAAATACACCTATTTTTCCAAACTTCGACCGAGTTCATCAAGTTGGCAAAACCAGAGACCAGAATTAAGTAACACCCCGTTCTTAACAATAATCATCAATTACAACCCCCAATGTACTCGAATAAACTAATGAAAGCATATGGTCCTTCCGGGATTCGAACTCGGGACACCACACCCAGAACCCGGTATTGTGACAAGATTCATGAGTTTCTTGGACAGGGATAATGTGTGCTCCGGAACCATATGATGATTAAAGGTACTGTACACTCATTGACATAAATCTTGGTCTTAAGGTTTCGAAGCTATCCCGAACAGAATCGAATCTTCTCGTCGATTATTTACATTTTGGAGGTTTATTATGCAGTTTGAGGGTAGATATTATGCCATGATTTTTTTTTTTTTTTTTTAATACTTAAGACGATTTGTGGCGCACTATTAGGAAAAAAAAAAAAATAGGGACAATAGGTACCGGGTATGTATAGGGACAATAGGTACCGGGTATGTATAGGGACAATAGGTACCGGGTATGTATAGACTCGCAATAATATTCTCAATATTGTCCCCATGGAGGATTTGTGATAACAACCACTTTAAAAAACCCGATATGATATTAAATAAACAGTCCCGCGCATAAATTAACCCAATATCGTCGTCTCTTTTAGACCGGGAGCCCGGAGGGGGGGGGGGGGGGGGGAGGTCTGGTTAGCTGGAAAGGTAACCAATTGTTTTTCCCACCAAAGTATCACCTATCAATACTAATGTATATAACTGGACGACTGGCAGGCTTGCTGTGGTGGATGTGGCCATAAGAGTGGATTTAATCCACTCCAAAAATGATCTAGATCAGCTTTGCACAGTAACCCATCCTAAATAACTGTAATAGGCATTCCATAACCCAATGTATGAAACATGGTTGATGACAGCAATTTGTATGGGTGGGTTGCCCCTGCCAACCCCCATTAATTAGCCCCTCAAAGCTGATCTAGATCAGCTCATGAGAAAACCACTTCAAATCACTTGCAAGCTTTTCTGCAGGGTCCCAGATATCATGAATGGCCACTTCCAGTAATTTCCAGTGGTGGGGTACCCCTGCCAGCCACACCCAAATTGCAAAACCCTAGAACGGAACTTAGTAGCTCACAAGGTAACCACCTGAAATTAAGTGCAGCTTATTGTGCAGGGTCCCAAATATATAATAGTGGGTTGCCAGTAACCTGTAGCTATAGATGTTCTACATTGATATTTCCCCTCAATTGACATGGAGATTTGCTGGAAATAGATCATTTATCCCGTTCACATAAATTATCTACTAAATGAGCTACTAAGTTCCGTTCTAGGGTTTTGCAATTTGGGTGTGGCTGGCAGGGGTACCCCACCACTGGAAATTACTGGAAGTGGCCATTCATGATATCTGGGACCCTGCAGAAAAGCTTGCAAGTGATTTGAAGTGGTTTTCTCATGAGCTGATCTAGATCAGCTTTGAGGGGCTAATTAATGGGGGTTGGCAGGGGCAACCCACCCATACAAATTGCTGTCATCAACCATGTTTCATACATTGGGTTATGGAATGCCTATTACAGTTATTTAGGATGGGTTACTGTGCAAAGCTGATCTAGATAATTTTTGGAGTGGATTAAATCCACTCTCCTGGCCACATCCACCACAGCAAGCCTGCCAGTCGTCCAGTTCCATACATTAGCATTGATAGGTGATACTTTGGTGGGAAAAACAATTGGTTACCTTTCCAGCTAACCAGACCCCCCCCCCCCCCCGGGCTCCTGCTCTAGTGGCAAGAATCATAGTGAACTTAACTTGGATTTACAAAAGCGAGACACTGGCAGTTTTTAGCAGCTCACAACCTTGTCAAACCATCCCTCAAGTGTACAAACTGTGACAGTGACCTGAAAGTGACCATTGACAACCGATTTCGTTGTGATAAGCTCGATAAAAAAAGTGCATGGAAAAGCGGTAAGAAAGCCACGTTGTGGATTTAATGTTAGTACTACGAAAGTAACTTTTTTTGAAGGCACAAGACTTACTTATTTGCAAATCCTCAACAATTGTTACTTCTGTGCAAATCTCGGAACACAGAAAAGAGTTTGCATAGAGTTCCGGGTGTCTGAACCTACTCTATTGAACTGGTACTCGTTCTGCCGTGAGGTCACCATCCATTACTGTTGACCACCCTCAGAAACTGGGTGTTTTTTTGTTTTGTCTATGTGATTGAGGGAGGCAAAAGGCATAACTGCCTATAGCGAGTGCCTCCCCCATAGTTGAAAGAGTGACAGGGCCAAAATCAAGGGACGTTCGAGCCAAAATGCTGAAAAAGTGGTGGAGATTGACTTCAGGGACGTTGGGTCTTCGGAGCTTTCGAAAGGGGAACTAAGAAGGTGTTCCTCATTGCCATCAACGACAGATCGAAAGAGACCCTCATAGCAATTATAAAGCAGTGGATTGAGCCTGGGACCTATATTCATTTTTACTGTTGGGCTTCTTATAAATCTTTCTCTTGAAGGATACATCCACACTTCTGTAAATCACTCCAAGAACTTTGTCGACCCTGACACCGGCTCCCACACCCAGAATATAGAGAGGAACTGGAGGGACGTTCGTGACACTGTGCCCCGCTTTGGACGGAAAGAGGAAAATTTTGTCTCACCTGTACCTGTCTCACTTCCTCTTCAAGAAGGCCTTCCCGGACCCCGAGACCGGCTTACACCACTTCTCGCCGTCAAAATGTATCCTCCTACATATTAAGGTAACAACTCACCTTTTGTATGCAGCCTTCATTTGCAAATAATTTGCTTTCCTTAATCAAAGGCAACCTGTATCCAATGGCACTCTTAACTTAAGTACAGTCCATCATCCTATAACGCGACTACTTGGGCGACAGAGCTGGTCGCGCACTATGAATTCCCGTTATAGGAATACCACTTTTCTATATGGGTCTGCGGCCACCAATTTTGCCCCTATTTTTCCAGATTTCACGCTAAACACCTAAATTACCTACCAGATATCATTAAACCATTAACAAATATCAAAATAGATCCCTTACCTTAAAACTAATGAAGAAAACATGCTTGTAAGGGGTCGATCCGACCGTCGCACTACATGACAGTCGCACTACGCGATCGCGTATAATACGGTGACAAGACGGCGGTAAATAAAAGTGACTGATCGGTCCTAGGAAAGACATAGAATATAATATTTATTTGAGAACACTTGGCTCGTCTTGTGTAAAACACCTCCTCTTCCTCTCGTCACTATCAAGGCCACAGACCAGCTGGTAATGAGATTTTGGTGTCTTATACAGGCCAGAACATTTTGGCGTCTCCATACAGACCAGGACACTTACGTCATTCCACACATTTTATCTTCTCCCTTAATCTTATGTTTCACAGAGCTAGAACGAGTTGAAAAACGCGAAAAATTGTGAAAGTGCCCACCCAAGGGGCATTTAAATTTTCAAGCCCCCCGCTTTTTAGGGATTAAGCTGAGAGAAGCAGGGTATAATTATGTAAATCGGTCTTACCGTTTTTATATAATGTCGTAAACCTGTTTGTATTCTCTGTATACGAATAGACCCATGTATTCAGCTTAGTAAGCTTTTTTCGGAGTCAATGGGGTACGGTACAAATGCTCATGGTTAACTCATTCATCTAACACGATTAGCTCATTCATTCATCAAGATTAACTCGTTCATTCATCACGATTAATTAGTTCATTCATCACAACTCATTTATCATGATTAACTAACTCATTCATCACTAATAACTCTTTCATTCATTATAATTAACACATTCAATTCCATACATGACTCATAAGCCCAATGTGTCAATCAAAACTTTAAGTAGACAATTGAAGTATACAGTATAATCACCTGAAGGCGTCAAACATTACTATCCGAGTGTCATTTTACTTGGAATTCTTACCATCATGAAACCTAAAACAACTGATGCAAGGTAAACTTTAAGAGGAGAATTATTGGAAGGTGTGCAAGTGAAGAAACGGTATGTTGAATATTTTTATTTTTTGCTGAATGTAAGAGACGGAAGAGAGGCATTGATTGAAGCAGTGGCTGATGGAGGTAGGCTACCCAGGCTACCCAGGTGGGAGGGAATGAATGAAAGGATTGAGAAGAATTAGGAGAAAGAAAGTGAGACAAATGAGAGTAGGTAAAGGAGAAGGTATGGATGGTATTGCTGTGGATTGTATGAAGAAGGATGGATATGTGATAATAGATTGACTGGTGAGAATATTCAATGTGTGTTTGTTGTGTCAATGGTACCATTAGAGTGGAGGAGTGCATGTATAGTGCCTTTGTACAAGGGGAATGGAGACCAGCAGGAGTGTTCAAGTTATAGAAATATTAGTTCACTATCAGTTGTTGGAAAGCTGTATGGCAGGGTGTTGATAGAGAGGGTAATAAAGGATACAGAAGGTGCAATAGGAGAAGAGCTGTGCAGTTTTAGGAGGGGAAAAGGGTGTGTGGGGTCAGATTTTTTGCAGTAAGACAGCTATGCAAAAAGTATTTAAAAAAAAAGTAAGGAGGTACTTTAGGTTTTTATGGATTTGGAAAAAGCGTATGATCGTGTGGATATACAAGCAATGTGGAAGGTGCTAAGGATTTACACAATTTTAGGAAATTTGTTAATAGTAGGCAAGAGTTTCTATGAAGAGAGCAAAGAGCGTTTGTTAGAGTAGGGAATGAGTGAGTGAATGATTTGAGCTAAATGTAGGTCTGGGACATAACAGGGTTGTGTTATGTCACCGTGGTTGTTTAACCCCTTCTGTACCGGTGACATCCTTTTAATCTTATTCTAGCTATATTTATACGAGTGTATGCAATCTAAGAAGGATCTGTGGTAGTAAAAATGGTTAGGTGAGATAGTTCGAAGCCTGTTAAGGTGAATATAATTGTCTAATAGTAACCAGTATATAGTTATATGGACGGCACTGGTACAGAAGGGGTTAATGTATACTGTATATGGATGGTGTGGTGAGGGAGGTAAAAACGAGATCTATGGGTAGAGGATTGGGTTTAGTAGGAAAGAATGGTGGTGATTGTGAGTTGAACCAGTTGCTGTTTGCAGATGACGCAGCACTGGTAGCAGATTCTGAGGAGAAGCTGCAACGAGTAATAAAAGAGTTTGGTTGGGTATGTGGGAGGAGGAAGGTAAGGGTGAATGTCAGTAACAGTAAAGTGATGGTGTGTACTAGAAATGCTCGTAAGGTGAATCTAAATATACAACTGGATGGGGAAATGCTGGAACAAGTGGAGTGTTTTAAATATCTAGGAGGAGTGATAAGCAGGGATGCAGGTGTAGGAATGGAGGTAAGACAGAGTGTGTGTGAGGGAAGGAAAGTTTTCAGAGCAATGGGAAATATGTGGAAGGTGAGAAATCTTTTAATAAATGCTAAAAGTGCAATTTATCAAGGGATACTTTTACCAACAGTGATGTATGGGGCTGAGACATATGGTCTGAATGTACAAGAGAAAAGAAGGTTGGGTATGATGGAGATGAGCTGCTTGAGGAGTATGTGTGGAGTGACGCATTGAGGAATGAAGAGGTACGTAGGAGAGTGGGACAACAAGAGTCCTTATCGACCAGTGGAAAGAAGGGTGCTATGCTGGTATGGACATGTTCAACGAATGGGAGATGAAAGGCTTACAAAGAAAATATATAAGTAAAAAACAAAAGGGAGTAGATTGAGAGGAAGACCTCGGAGGATATGGAGAGATGGTGTGAAAAAAGCGTTGGAAGATAGAGAGGTGACTGGAGAACAGGCAAGAGAAGTGGTGATGAATAGGAATGAGTGGGGAATGCTTGTGAATAGATAAGAGATAACGCAGTCATCGGGAGTGGAGGTCGGTCGCCAGTTGGACTAGATGATAGTCTGTCAGGCGCCTGGCCCGGGGAGCTGGTGAATGTATGAAGGGCCATGCCTGGATGTAATGTGGGCGGGCATTGTGGTATGGTTCCGCTGCATGTCTGCCTGCTGAGACTGGAACCTCTCTGGGAGATCTGGGACCTGGGACCTGGGAACCTTTTTCTTGAGACCCCTCATGATCCTTGGTCTCTGGGTCTTCTCCTGGGCAACCTACTGTAGATGTGTGTGATATATTTAATTTTTAATAAATGCTATTGTTTCTGTTCGGGCTCTGTCTCGAGTCGAGCACCCCCAGCTATGGAGTATGTGCCTGAGTATATAATGCATACAAGCATAATTACTGAAATATATTTGGTTTTGATCGGATGACAATCAATGATGTGTCCCTCGAGGGTGTTGGCAGCAAGGCCTGAGGGTTTGGTGCTCTGGTACCGGGTGTCGGTGATGGCATGTTGTTTAACCTATTTGACATGTCGTCTTGTGTTTCTGATGAAATTCGATCTCCATTTTCCTGTGGTTCAAGCGGCAGTCCATCTTGAGGAGAGTTCAGTATGTGTTCTGGGGTCTCGGGTGATCGGTGGCTTGGTGGTGGTGATGTCTTCATGTGATGGGGTAGTTGGGATCATACATTTTACTTATATATATATATATTATTTATTTATTTAATTATTTATTTATCTATCTATATATTTATTTATTTTTATTTTTTTCCTTACCTGGGGTGTTATTTTCGTGTGTAGGTTGTTATTGCAATCCGGGATACGGGTGGGTTGCTGGACTAACTGTTCTAGGTAATTTAGTATAGAAAAGATGTAGAGTTGTTCACCAAATTGGTCAGTAGAAAGAGAGGAGAGCAACTCTTGCTAAAAAGGCTTCCCAGAAGCTGGGTGTGCTCAACCGCCTCCGGGGGTTCTTTACCCCTGACAGCTTCTTGCTCTGTACAGGGGCACAGTGCTTCCATGTATTGAGTAATGTTCACACGTGTTGGGAGGATCCTCTCACACAGCACTTGTAAATAAAATAGAAAAGAACGCCTTCCGTCTCATTAACTCACGTCCATTCTCCCATTCTCTGCAGTCTCTCTCTCTTCGCCGCAATGTTGCATCTCCTCTCACTATTCTACCGCTATTACAATAACAGTGTTCCTCAGAGCTCTCTTAGTGTATACCACCCGCTCTTCATAGAGCATGTATCACCCATCTTGCAACACAATCCCACCCCTACTCTGTGCAACTCTCCAACCCAAAAGTGAAACGTTATTCTCAATCTTTCTTCATTCCCTCATCCTATGACTTAAATTACTTTAAACTCTGTGTGTCCCGGCATTTTGGCTCGAACGTCCCTTGATTTTGGCCCTGTCACTCTTTCAACTCTGGGGAAGGCACTCGGCAGTTCGGTCTTTTGTCTCACTCATTCACATAGAAAAAAAATATGGTCTTTCCAAGAGAGATCAGAAGGAAAAGAAACACCAAAAATACTGGGAAAAGTTGAAGGGTTGATTTGTATACTGTTGAAGTATAGGGGATTAAACCTGTGGGAGTTCTCAAATGGAGAAGTTGGGTTTTAGAAGCATTGAAAGTAACATGATTTTTTTCTGCCCCAGTTGGAAATAGTTGATAGATCAGAAGATAAGTGTTCATATATGGCCTCATCTCATGTGTTTTTAAGTGGTTGCTGGCTGGGGCGTTCTGTAAAACAAGTTAAGGGAGGTGACCTGCTTTTTGTTATTTCTGTCCTTTTCTCCCTTTCTCTGGCTTGTATCCATTCGGCCCCATTCAGCCAACTATTTTAAGACGTTTATCCCCATCTAGGTGTCGATTTCTTCCTGGCGAGCAATAGCGAGCCAGCAATATATGAAGAAATCCGGCTTCGCCGGAGAAGAAATCCGGCTTCGCCGGAGACATTTTTCTATCGAAAAATGTACAAATTTAGCCTGATGTCAAACAAAAATAAAAAATATGCTGGCTCGCTACCGCTCACCAGTAAAAAATTGACACCTGGATGGGGATAAACGTCTTAAAACAATAGGCTGAATGGGGCCAAATGGATACAAGCCAGAGAAAGATAGAAAAGGTCAGAACAAAAACAGGTCACCCCCCTTGAGTAGTGTAAGATAGAGTCATCGGTATATGAATGGCTAGGACTGGAAGTAAAGTTGACAAGATCATTCATGAATTTTAGAAAGAGAACTAGAGATAGGACAGAACCCTGAGGAACACCGGAGTTGATAGGTTGAGGAAGTGAGTGATGGCCGTCCACAACCGCAGCTATGGAACGGTCAGAAAGGAAATTAGAGAAAAAAGCACAGATGGAGGGATATAAACCGGAGAAGGGTAGTTTAGAAATTAGAGATTTGTGCCAGACTCCATCGAAGGTCTTTGATATGTCTAGCTCAAAACAAAAGGTCTCGCCGAATCCCAAAATTAGGATGACCAAGAGTTAGTAAGATGTGATAGAAGATCACCAGTCGAGCAACCCATAAGGAAGCCATACTGGCGATCTGAGAGTAGATTATGAGAAGACAAATGCTTACGAATTTTGGAAGTAAGACTAGTTTTAAAAACTTTGGAGAAAAAATGAGAGCAATTGGACAATAGTTGGAGGGTTGAGAGCGGTCACCCTTCTTTGGGACAGTTTGAATAAGAGCAAACTTCCAGCAAGAAGGGAAGACGTTAGAGGAGAGACAGAGACGGAAAAGTTTGCCTCGGCAGGGAGTGAACACGGAAACACAGTTTTTTATTACAACAGGAGGAATACCATTCGGTCCGTACACCTTCTTAGTATTAAGCCCAGAGAGGGTAGAAAGTACATCTTTAGAAGAGATTAGGATATTAGGCATAAGTAGGAGAGAGGGGGGTGGAGAGGGAGGAATAGCACCAGAATAATTCAAGGTGGAGTTTCTAGCGAGAGTTTGGGCGAAGAGTTCAGTTATGTCAGAGGAAGAAATGACGGTCAGTGGAAAATTGGGAGGGAAAAACGAGAAAGAAAATTTGTTTAGAGAGGTTTTTAGCTAGATGCCATAAAGCTTGGGAAGAGCTAGAGTAAGATAATTAAGTGCATTAACTATTGATGAAAGAGTAGTTGGCGAGTCCAAGAACAGATTTGGCTTGATTCTAGTCAGAAACATAGGAAGAATTAAATTCTTGAGTTTGAAGGCAATGGTACCGTTTGAATGCTTTCTCCTTATTGCGGACAGCAGTAGAACACAAGTGTGAGTAAACCAAGATTTTCTTAGCATTAGACTGAGAGAAAGAAAATGGAATATATGCCTACTTGCCTGAAAGGATTACCTTGGTAATACGTTCAGCACCCTCCGAGGATCCCCAGCCACCGAAGCAAACAAATTTCCATGGGAAATCAAATCATTTTGCTGAAGAGCCTCCCAGTCGGCAGCGCCAAAGTGCCACAAGCGCCGCCGGCTGTGAGGATTGGGTGACCATACTGGAGAGATAGGACAGGTGACAGAGATTAGTTTATGGTCGGAGGAGCCCACAGTATAAGCGGAAGGGTTAGAAGTTAGAAACAAGTCAAGAATGTTGGCCCGATCTCCAAAGCGATCCATTATGGGTGGGTTGCTGAAGCAACTGCTCTAGATCATTTAGGATAGAACAGATGTAGGCTAGTTTACCAGGTTGGTCAGTGGAAAGAGAGGAGAGCCATTGGCGGTGGTGAATGTTGAAATCTCTTAAGATGGAGATTTCTGAAAAAGGAGAGAGGGATAGGATGTGTTCCGGATTAGAGTTTAGATAGTCAAAGAATTTGGGAAATTCAGTAGAGTTAGGGGAAAGATAGACAGCACAGAAATATTTAGCATGAGAGTGACAGGATAGTTTGAGCTATAAAGTTGAGATATCAGAAGAGTCGAAGTCGGGAACACGAGAGCAAGTGAGTTTGTTGTGTACGTTATACACAACATCTGCCTTTGGCTATTAAGTTAGGATAGAGAAAGTATGAGGATACAGAGAAAGGGCTGCTGGCAGTTGCTTCAGGTACCTGAGTTTCAGTGAGGAAAAGAAGATCGGGTTTGTTGGAGGAGAGGTGGTGTTCGACAGAGGGAAAGTTAGAGGAAAGGCCGCGAATGTTGCTGAAGTTAATAGTAAGAGTGACAGGCCGTGGTCCAGAGCATTTTGAAAGGTCGGCTAGTGAAGGACAGACAGTAAGTGATTGAGGAATTTGCCCCCCCCCCCCCCCTCCCCTCCCCAGGGGGCTCCGAGGCAGCGTTGGTTGTCATCGTAAAAAAAAAATAAAAAAAAAAAAAAAAAAAAAAATCCATTGGAAAGTGTAGTGCGCTTGTTCAGTGTAGTGAGAGGAATAGGAGGAGGAGGTATTTGTTGAAAGCTAGCTGGAATAATCTCTATGTAAGCTCGATATGAGATAGAAAAAACCCTCCCTCCACGTCTAGCCCTTTCACAAAGTTATCGTCAAATTTGGTCTTATTCTGGTTACTGGAAGGATGTGTAGTTATTAAACCTAGGAAGGATGTGTAGTTATTAAACCTAGGAAGGATGTGTAGTTATTAAACCTAGGAAGGATGTGTAGTTATTAAACCTAGGAAGGATGTGTAGTTATTAAACCTAGGAAGGATGTGCAGTTATTAAACCTAGGAAGGATGTGTAGTTATTAAACCTAGGAAGGATGTGTAGTTATTAAACCTAGGAAGGATGTGTAGTTATTAAACCTAGGAAGGATGTGTAGTTATTAAACCTAGGAAGGATGTGTAGTTATTAAACCTAGGAAGGATGTGTAGTTATTAAACCTAGGAAGGATGTGTAGTTATTAAACCTAGGAAGGATGTGTAGTTATTAAACCTAGGAAGGATGTGTAGTTATTAAACCTAGGAAGGATGTGTAGCTATTAAACCTAGGAAGGATGTGTAGTTATTAAACCTAGGAAGGATGTGTAGTTATTAAACCTAGGAAGGATGTGTAGTTATTAAATAGGTACACACAATCTCAGTTAAAACTCT
Organism: Paralithodes platypus; assembly: GCA_032716605.1. NCBI lineage: Eukaryota > Metazoa > Arthropoda > Malacostraca > Decapoda > Lithodidae > Paralithodes > Paralithodes platypus. The sequence goes on along the minus strand of CM064578.1, from coordinate 36,794,113 downwards.
AGCTCTCAAATATCGGTGCTAAGCTGAATAATATCGTCTAGATATAGCCAAATTTAATTTAACGGGACTTCATCATCTTACTCAAAGGGTTGAGACTATTTGAAAGAATTGTGTTTATTTATTTAGAACAAGTCTGTATTTTTCTTGTGTAGACGATATTTTGTTTGATCATTATTGAGGAATGTGCTTGTTTGCCATTTTCGTACAATGTGTTTTACTTTTCCCCTATGTTAATTAGAATGCCTTCTCAGGCTTCCTTCAAAACTAGAAAATGGCCACCCAGACCCCCTTCAAGCTAAATATGGCCACCCAGACCCCCTTCAAGCTAAATGGCCACCCAGACCCCCTTCAAGCTAAATATGGCCACCCAGACCCCCTTCAAGCTAAATATGACCACCCAGACCCCCTTCAAGCTAAATATGGCCACCCAGACCCCCTTCAAGCTAAATATGGCCACCCAGACCCCCTTCAAGCTAAATGGCTACCCAGACCCCCTTCAAGCTAAATGGCCACCCAGACCCCCTTCAACCTAAATATGGCCACTCAGACCCCCTTCAAGCTAAATGGCCACCCAGACCCCCTTCAAGCTAAATGGCCACCCAGACCCCCTTCAAGCTAAATGGCCACCCAGACAGACCCCCTTCAAGCTAAATATGTACACTGTTTTCCATAGAAAACATTTCCCGGCCAAAGGCCGATATGTTCTAAGGTACAGGCTCGCTATCGGTCGCCCCCCAAAAAAATCGACAGCTGAATGGGGTGAAACGTCCAATTATAGTTAACCAAATGGGGGGAAACGTCTCAAAATCTCCAAACTAGTGGAACCAAATAGTGGAATTCCAAAAAATCTCGCATGGTCCAGATAGGGTTAACCCATATGATCCAGTGATTCAAGGGATACAAAGGAAAACAAGCAACAACAGGCCTAATGGTCCTTGCTTGTCAATAATTAGTGTATAATTATGTATATAGTTTTGTAGTTGATGTATGGAAAAATATATTCAAAAATTCGTTTCCCGAAATATACTTCCCATTCAGCCAGGGACGTCCTTTGTATCATCTTCTGGTAACTATTGGACGATATTATTTCAACAGCACGAAAGGTCTTAATAGTGACAAAGAAATAGGGCGAAAGGTCTTAAAATCGACAATCTAATGGGACAAATATCTTAAATCTGAAAACTAATGGGGTTAAACATGAGGGCGAAGGGGATCTAGAAAAATGACCCATCTCCCCTTCAATCGGTTTCTTAACTTATTTTCTAATTGACTTTTAACAAATACATAACGCCTCTTTGCGCCCCTTGAGTATTGTGAGGCGTTTTGACAGTTTGCTCTGGCTAACGTTAGACGATCTTATTTAGCTTAAGAAGTACTTGTAGGAACTAGAGAGTTAATTAAGATACTTTTATACCCCTTTAATTCCTAAAGATCTTTGCTAAGTTGCACAAAATCGTCTAATGCTAACCATTTTGGCTCGAACGTCCCTTGATTTTGGCCCTGTCACTCTTTCAACTATGGGGGAGGCACTCGCTATAGGCAGTTATGCCTTTTGCCTCCCTCAATCACATAGAAAAAAAAATTAATATAGTATAAAACCGCTTCATAATCCTCAATAACTATATTAGGGGCCGTTTTAAGAGAGGTCACTCTCAAAAAGCTCAGCCAGGAGTATTCTATTATTTTTAATATAATGTATATATTTTGCGTCTGTATTCCTTAATGGCAAAATAAAGGCTTAAATTTGAACATGTGAGTTTGAAAGGGTTTAATATACAGTATATCAAACTTTGATTATATTTTGGTTTGAGACTAATAACAAAGCCTAAACTCAGGAAGAACCTATACAGAGCTCAAAGAGGTAAGGGACACAGTTGCAAGTATTAACCCCTTGAGGATTATGACGTCCGGAATAAACTGTCCTAACGCGTCATAATCCTCCAGGGGTTAACATCTCACAAACGAATGAGGCTAAACACGAGGGAAAAAGGGAGTCCACCAGAACTGAAACACCGAGAGAAACTGCATTATCGGTTAAGGGGGGTGACCTGTTTTTGTTCTGTCCTTTTCTATCTTTCTCTGGCTTGTATCCATTTGGCCCCATTCAGCCTACTGTTTTAAGACGTTTATCCCAATCTAGGTGTCAATTTTTTACTGGTGAGCGGTAGCGAACCAGCATATTTTTTATTTTTGTTTGACAGCAGGCTAAATTTGTAAATTTTTCGATAGAAAAATTTCTCCGGCGAAGCCGGATTTCTTCATATAATGCTGGCTCGCTATCGCTCGCCAGGAAGAAATCGACACCTAGATGGGGATAAACGTCTTAAAATAGTTGGCTGAATGGGGCCGAATGGATACAAGCCAGAGAAAGAGAGAAAAGGAGAGAAATAACAAAAAGCATGTCACCCCCCTTAAGGGAAGATTGGCGTGTTTATTTCATCGTTTATGTATCTTTTTATTATTGTATTAGTTTCCTCCCTAGACCTCCATCAAGCTTAAAAAACACCCATTACATCCCCCTTCTAGATTAATTTGTACATTTTTCGGTAGAAAAATGTCGCGGCCGAATTTCTTCCAAAATTACAGGCTCGAACTATCGTACGCCAGGAAAGAAATCGACACCTAAATAGCACGAAAGGTCTTAATATCGACACCTAAATAGCACGAAAGGTCTTAATATCGACACCTAAATAGCACGAAAGGTCTTAATATCGACACCTAAATAGCACGAAAGGTCTTAATATCGACACCTAAATAGCACGAAAGGTCTTAATAATGACAACGAAATGGGGCGAAAGGCCTTAAAATCGCCAAAGCTAATGAGCCGAACGTCATAACAATTTAAAAACGAATGGGGCTAAACACGAGGAAGAAGGGGGACCAGAAAAACGACCCGTCTCCCCTTAACGTGTGTCCTTATTTTGCTCACGAAGGATACAACGCTAAAGCCGGTATCACACGAGAGCTTTTATAGTCAACATTCGATGATCAACATTTTTCTGGCAACATTTCTGGCATATTTTGCACTGGTATCGGAAACTAGACTGACTTCGATAGAACGAATTTAGGTCACCGAAATATTTTAAATGTTGAGCTTCTAAGCTGCCAGACCAGTGTTAAGGATAAATGTTGAGGGAAAAAGCGCTCGTGTGATACGGGCTTCACCAAAACCCGACCGAGCCCCGGAATATGTAAAGGATGTCGGGAAGGTCATGATGCCGGGAAGGTCATGATGTCGGGAAGGTCATGATGTCGGGAAGGTCATGATGTCGGGAAGGTCATGATGTCGGGAAGGTCATGATGTCGGGAAGGTCATGATGTCGGGAAGGTCATGATGTCGGGAAGGTCATGATGTCGGGAAGGTCATGATGTCGGGAAGGTCGTGATGTCGGGAAGGTCATGATGTCGGGAAGGTCATAAACGAGTGTGCTGGATGCTGGCCCGAGAATAATACGATGATATAGTTGACCACTTGCGAGTTTCAGGCTATGAAGAAGTTGGAGCCGTGGACATCGATATGAAGGGGGGATGGGCGTATTAAGGGGGGATGGGCGTATTATGGGTGGATGGGCGAATTAAGGGGGGATGGCCGTATTAAGGGGGGAAGGGCGTATTAAGGGGGGATGGCGTATTAAGGGGGGATGGGCGTATTAAGGGGGGATGGGCGTATTAAGGGGGGATGGGCGTATTAAGGGGGGATGGGCGTATTAAGGGGGGATGGGCGTATTAAGGGGGGATGGCGTATTTATTTCCTTATGTAATTATGTTTGTATTGTTTATTTTAGTTTGCTTCCTACACGTCCATCTAGCTTAAAAAACACCCCCAAGACAGATATATTTGTACATTTTTCTATATATAAATGTCCCAGCCGGAGGCCGGTTACTACATGTTACAGGTTTGTTATCGCTCGCCGGGTAAACAAAATCGACACGTAAATTGTACGAATGGTCTTAATATTGACGAAAAAATGGGATGAAAAGTCTTAAGATCGCCAAACTAATAAGCCGTACGTCTCAAAATCTGTAGACTAATGGGGCTAAATATAAAGAAGAAGGTGGGCCAGAAAAACAACCATGCCCTCCATCTATCTACCCGTCCGGAACTCCCAGAGGACTATCCCTTATTCTTCAACCATACAAAAATCAATCCTTCATCTTCTCTCAATATTCTCGGTGTTTCTTTTTCTTCTGCTCTCACTTGGAAGGATCATAATACCAGTCTTGCTAAGGCAGCTTCCCAGAAGCTGGGTGTGCTCAACCGCCTCAAGGGGTTCTTTACCCCTGAACAGCTTTTTGCTCTGTACCGGGGCATGGTGCGTCCTTGTATTGAGTATTATTCACATGTGTGGGGAGGATCCTCTCACACCGCACTCCTAGACAAAGTAGAAAGGAAGGCCTTTCGTATCATTAACTCCTGTCTACTCACCAATTCTGCAATCTCTCTGTCCACCAAAATGTTGCATCTCTCTCGCTATTATATCACTACTATAATAATCAGTGTTCCTCAGAGCTCTCTCAGTGTATACCACCTCCTCTACGTAGGGCACGTGGTACCCGTCATGCAACACAATCCCACTCCTACTCTGTTCAACTCTCCAACCCAGGAGTGAAACGTTACTCTCAGACTTTCTTCTATTCAACAGCTGAGCTCTGGAACTCTCTCCCAGAATCAGTCTTTCCCTCTTCCTATGACTTAAATTGCTTCAAACTCCGTGTTTCCAGGCATTTTGGCTCGAACGTGCCTTGATTTTAGCCCTGTCACTCTTTTAACTCTGGGGGAAGCACTCGTTACAGGCAATTCTGCCATTTGCCTCCCTCACTCAAATAGAAAATAAAAATAGAAACGCAATGATAATGTAGATAATTATCTGATGTGTAGAAAGAATGAGTATTTTGGGTTTATGTAGGTAATTATATAGGCACTTCGGCCATATTTATATAGGCACTTCGGCCATATTTTAGATGGTAACTCGGCTAAAGGGGGGATAGGCCGGTTTTTCTGGCCCCTATTCTCCCTCGTGTTTAGCCCCATTGGTTTTGAGATTATAAGACGTTCGCCCTATGAGTTTGGCGATTTTAAGGAATTTTCACCCCCAATTCTTTGTCAATATTTAGACCTTTCGTGCCATTTAGGTGTCAATTTTTTTCCTGGAAAGCGATAGCGAGCTTATAATTTTATGAGTAACAGGCCTTCGGCCGGGAAATTTTTCTACCGAAAAATGTACAAAATTATCTTGAAGGGGGGAGGGGGGTCTACGGGGTGTTCTTCACAGGTTGATGGAGGTCTAAGGAAGAAACTTAATAATTACTAAAAAGATAAAATAATAAGCCAATAATATCGATGTCTACAGCTCCAACTTCCTTATAGCCCGAAACTCGCAAGTGGTCAATTGGCATGTTCCCCCGACGGGCTCTGTCCTTTGTCCAAAGAGGCGTCAGACACTTGAGAACTTTCTATCATAGTGCATCATTAAGGGGAGAGTGGCTGTTTGTTTGGTCTATTGATAAATTTATTCATATATATTTTTTGGTTTCCTCCCTAGACCTCCATCAAGCATAGAAAAACACCCCCTAGACCCCCCTTCAAGATAGATTTGTACATTTTCGGTAGAAAAATTTCCCGGCCAAAGGCCAATTCCTACTAAAATTACAGGCTCGCTTTCGCTCGCCAGGAAAAAATCGACACCTAAATGGCACGAAGGGTCCTAATATTGACAAAGAAATGGGGTGAAAGGTCATAAAATCCCCAAACTAATGGAACCAACGTCTTAAAATCTCAAAACGAGTGGGGCTAAACATTAGGGAGAAGGGGGGTCTAGAAAAACGGGGCAGTCTCCCCTCAACCCCCCAATTCCCAGCCCGCGAAGAAGAACGGGAGTATTATGTTTGTCTGTAATCATCCCCTCGGTGAATACGGTATGGGGTAATTGGATGCTGGTTGGAGTGGGAACCGGGTGTGAGTGACATGCTTGCGTATTATCAACTTTGGCTCGGAACTTTGGCACTTTATTCCCGAAGATAGGAGATGGGGGGGGAGGCGTAGGGGCGTGGAGGCGAGGAGGAGGGGGGAGACATTTAGAGACGAGTGGAGGGGAGGGGGGAGAGACATTTGAGGATAGGTGAGGGGAGGTGGAGGGGGGGGGGCGGAAGGAGGAAGGGGTGGGGGAGAGACCTTTGAAGACCGGTAGGGTAGGAGGAGGGAGGGGGAGGTGGGGGAGAAGGGAAGGAAGGTGGAGGGTGGGGGAGGAGGAGGGAGGGAAGGTGGAGGATGGGGGAGAAGGTGGAGCGTGGTGGAGAAGGGAGGGAAGATGGAGGAGGGAGGGAAGGTGGAGGGACGGGGAGAAACATTTGACTTGCAACATGGTAAAAGGTTTTCCACGTTAAGTATTCCTGAAAAAGTTTTGAACAATGGACCAAATTACAGACTCCAGGCGATGATTGGGATAAACGTGGGTGTAACATTTCCCGGTCGGTCTCTCCCTGACAGCTTACACGGGTATTAACTTATTATACTCACACAATACTACAATGATATCTTGATGCATGTACACAATTTATATATATACAATATATATATATATATATATATAAAGCATACATACGTTTACAGGAAACAGAGACGAGCCATCAATTTTCCTCTATACGAGTCTACACAACAGCCCACTTAAGGGGAGGTTTTTAGTCTGGCCTCTAGATATCCATCAAGCTTAAGATTACACCCCCTTGAGCCCCTTTCAATATAAATGTGTACATTTTTCGGTAGAAAAATGTCCCGGCTGAAAGCCGGTTCCTCTTAAATTACAGGCTCGCTATCGCTCGCCAGGATAAAATCGACACCTAAATGGCACGAAAAGTCTTAAAATTTACAGAAATGGGTCGAAAGTTCTTAAAATCGTCAAAATAATGGGGCAAACGTCTTAAAATTAGAAAAGCAATGGGGCTAAACATGAGGGAGAAAGGAGTCAAGAAAAAAAATCCCTCAAGTGGAAACCTCCCCTTAAAACATTGCAATAAATAATGTTATGAGCCGATAATAAAGTATGTAATATCATGACTACGCAAAGAACTGGATATAGTAATGAAGTAGTGAATAGTAGTGCATTTTTGATCGTTTACATAAGTCCGACATGTTTATTTTACGAATTTGTGAAAATTGTGTTTCCCCTACTGACAATTTCCGTGCCTCATTTACCCATTTCTGATCACAGCCCGCATTTTTTGATTTAGTACAAATAACACGAAACCTTTATGTGGTCTTTATGGCGTTAAATGTTTCGCCTTATTGGCAATTTAAAGATGCTTCGCCCAGTTAGATTGGAGATATTAACACGTGATGCCCCAATCAAGTGGTCATTATTTAGGCAAGATAGTGAGCCATTCTCCCAAAAATATATATCGATGGTTATCATTATTGTAGTTGGTTTTAGAGTCTCATGGCAAAGAGTGTCGTTATATCTGCAGTCAACATCAGACTCCTTAAATATTTAGGGAGGCTGAACCTTCATTTAGCCCAGAAGTCAAAATTTCAAATTTGTTTTGTTCTTTTTCTAAAAATGCTTCTTTCAACATAGGAGAATAGCATAGGAGGGCAAAAAAAAAAAACATGTCACATCCATAACCCCCCAGAATGGGGGTTCCCCCCCGCCCCCAATCAACAAATTGTTTTCCCATCAGCCCAAATTTGTCTTTTTTTGTTGTTTGTCTAAAAGGCTTCTGTAAATAATAGAAACTATCATATGAGGGCATAAACACCCGTATGACATCCCTAGGGCCCCCCCCCCCCCGTGGCCCCCAATATCATGGATTTTGTTCAAATAAATTGGTATAACGATTTGTAAATCCAATGCAACAAGATGTTTTACATGAGTATGCCGTATAAGTTGGTTTTCTCTAACAGCTTAGTAATAGAAAACATCTCTGGAAGGAGTAACTTGGTTATTTTCCCCAAAATTATCTCTGCAATGATTGATTATATAAAGATTTGCAATTTCCAGAGATCATATATTGGCAACTTCCAAGTGAAACTACACTTTTTTATAATGCTCTGCTTCGTTCCCCTTCTACACACTACATATAGGACTATATAGCAACGGTGGAGCGTGTCCATAATGGCCATCCCCCCAATATTTTCCGAGATTCAACCTTTTTCATGTCAAAATTTGCTCTACCCAAAAAATATATATATTATATATTTTTCTTCAGCACCTTCTATTATTCAATATGGGAAAACGAGCACGCTACGTTGTAGAGGATGCTTGTAGGATGCGCCATAAAAAAAATGCGGGAAATTTGAAAATTTTTCAATGTGTAGAATGATTTTTAATATAGTGCAATGAAATTTGCGTGCGCGCGCGTGCGTAATAGAGAGCTGATTTTTTTCAGCGAGTCCTAGTATTTCCATTGGTATTAAGATGGTATAATGCCAGAAACAAAATCTCTTATACAGGGTGAATTGGGGGTGTAAGGTTCAGCCTCCCCTTATGCCGGTATCATACGAGCGCTTTTTCCCTCAACATTTATCATCAACTCAGGTCTGGCAGCTTATGAGGTCAACATTTAAAATATTTCTTATGCCTAAATTCATATAGTATCAGTCTAGTTTCCGATACCAGCGCAAAATAGTCCACAAGTGTTGCCAGAAAATTTTTGATCATCGAATGTTGACTATAAAAGCTCTCGTGTGATACCGGCATTACACGAATAAAACCATCAGTGTAAAATAAACCGAGTATATAAGTATATAGTCTATTTTTTTCCAGCTGATGATAAATTGAATCCCTTAGTAGCTGATGTCTCGATACTTAAGGGGGGGATTTCCACTTGAGGGATTTTTTTCTTTACCCCCTTCTCCCTCATGTTTAGCCGCATTCCTTTTGAGATTTTAAGACGTTCGCCCCATTAGTTTGGCGATTTTAAGAACTTTCGCCCAATTTATGTCACTTTTAAGACCTTTCGTCCCATTTAGGTGTCGATTTTTTCCTGGCGAGCGATAGCGAGCCTGCAATTTAAGAGGAATCGGCCTTCGGCCGGGACATTTTTCTACCGAAAAATGTACAAATTTATCTTAAAAAGGGGTCAAGGGGGTGTAATTTCAAGCTTGATGGAAGTCTAGGAAACACTAAAAATCTCCCCTTAATGGAGTAATATCAAGCTACTATGTCTGTGTGTCGTGTTTATGCCATGTTTTCATAATTTACAACATATTTCGCTACAAAACCTACCTTATAGCTGAGTAACAAAGAGAGTAACATGGCAATTTACCCTCAGCTGGAAAAAAATAGACTGTATGAACTAAATAGACTATAGTGAATCCCAGTAGGTTGGCCTGTCTTGGGGAGGCCAGTGTATAAACATCAACATTAAGGGAGCCCACCTCGCTCTCTCCCTCTCTCTTTGGCTTGTATCCATTCGGCCCCATTCAGCCTACTGTTTTAAGACGTTTATCCCCATCCAGGTGTCAATATTTTCCTGGCGAGTGGTAGCTAGCCAGCATATAATTATATATTTTTGTTTTGACAGCAAGCTTAATTTGTAAATTTTTCGATAGAAAAATTTCTCCGGCGAAGCCGGATTTCTCCATACAATATTGGCACGCTATTGCTTGTCAGGAAGAAATCGACACTTGGATGAGGACAAACGTCTTAAAACAGTTGGCTGAATGGGACCGAATGGATACAAGCCAGGGCGATTGGGCCCATACGGAATATACGGAATTGGGCCCATACAGGATTGGTCCCACGAGATTGGAACCTAACCTAACCTAACCTTACCTAACCTAACCTAACCTAAGTGGGCCCAATCCCGTATGGGCCCAATCCCGTGGTCACCCAAGCCAGGGAAAGAGAGAAAAGAGAGAAAGATAAAAACAAAAGCCGGCGAGCCCCCTTAATAAACATTCATTAAGGAGAAATTAATATTTGTTTATTTATCAAGTTTAGTTTCCTCCCTAGACCTCCATCAAACCTCCTTTTCGAAATTAACTTGTACATTTTTTCTGTAAAGTGTGAAAAGGAAAACCTTGAGATGGTTCGGCCATGTGGAACGTATAGGAAGCAAGATCATTACTAAGAGAGTGTACGAGAGTGAGGTGGATGGACAGAGAGGGAGAGGTAGACCGAGTGAGAGGAGGAAGGATGGAGTTAAGAAGTATATGAGCGAAGGCGGTGCTGGATGGGAGGAGGGGCGTTGATTGCCTGGGGACAGAGGTGCATGGGGGCGTTTCGTTCGTGGCCACACCTTCGGGGATCACGGCGTCCGGCAATAGATAGATAGATTTATTATGTACATAAATGCCTCGGCCAAAGGCCGGATCCTAAATTGCAGGCTTGCTATCACTCGCCAGGAAAAACTCGACATCTAAATAGCACGAAAGGTCTTGAAATTGTAAACATTATTGGAGCGAATATCTTAAAATCTCAAAGCTAATGGGGCTAAATATGATGGATGGAGATGGGGGTCTAGAAAACAACCCATTAAATTGATCACCAATAAGTATCTACTATTATGGCCATGACTTAATTACGTACTACACTCCAGATATGTAAGGGTATTAATAGGGTATATACAGGTGCCGTAATGATCCTACCTTTGATTGGTATATAGGTAGTGATAAACCCATTTTAATTAAGGAGGGATGGGCGTATTTATTTGCTCATATATATATATATATATATATATATATATATATATATATATATATATATATATATATATATATATTATGTATGTATTTATGGATTGATTGATTGAATGATTTATTGATTTATTATTTTTTTTTTCGAAATATATGTATATGAAATATATATATATATATTTTTTTTAACATAGCTTTTTTCAGTTTGTTTACGTTACTGTAGCTCCCTCAACTCAACCAAGGTGGTGGCCAATGCGACCCTCTGCCAAGCCCATCTCTAAGTCCAGGCCTCTCAGCATCGTCCATTTAAAGGGGAGATGGGTCTTTTTTCTGGACCTTTTCTCCCTCCTGTTTAGCCCCATTATTTTTCAGATTTTAGGACGTTTGTCCCATTAGTTTGGCGATTTTAAGGCCTTACGCTCCATTTGTTTGTCAATATTAAGACCTCTCCTGCCATTTAGGTGTCGATTTTTTCCTGGCGAGCAATAGCGAGCCTGTAATTGTAGAAGGAACCGGATTTGGGCGGGACATTTTTCTACCGAAAATGTACAAATTTATCTTGGAAGGGGGTCTAGGGGGGTATTTTTGTTTTACCTTGATGGAGGTCTAGCGAGGAAACTCAAAAATAAATAAATATATAAATATGTAGACAACAAAAAACAAGCACTACCCCCTTAAAGGGACCATTGTTGTTTCTTTGTTATTTTATTTTTTTAGTTTACTAGTTTTTTGTTTTTTAGTTTCTTCCATATACCTCCACCAAGCTTAAACAAAATTCCCCAAGATCCCCTTTCGAGATAAATTTGTGTATTTTTCGCTTAAGAAATGCCTTGGCCATAGGCGGCTTTCTCCTAAGTTGCAGGTTCGCTATCGTTCGCCAGGAGGAAATCGACACCGAAATGGCACGAATGGTCTTCAGTCGCCACACTAATGGGACGATTGGCTTCAAATATCAAAACTAATGGGGCTAAACAGTAGGGAGAAGGAAGTCCAGAACCACAAAACCCACCCACCTTTAGGGGAGGTTTTTAGTGTGTTCCCTAGACCTCCATCAAGCTTATATAAATACACCCCCTAGACGCCGTTTCAAGATACCCTGTAAATGTCCTGGCCGAAGGCCGGTTCCTCTTAAAATTGCAGGCTCGCTATCGCTCGCCAGGAAATAATCGACACCTAAATGGCACGAAAGGTCTTAAAATTGACAACGAAATGGGTCGAAAGGTGTTAAAATCGCCAAACTAATGGGCCGAACGTCTTATAATCTCAAAACTAGTAAGGCTAAATATTAGGGAGAAGGGGGTCCAGAAAAACGGTCTGCCTCCCCTTAACCCCCTCATATAGATGTCTACCCTAACAATACCGGAATACCAAATATGTAACACTGCACCCCATACCATTATGGGGAGAAGGTTCACTTTTTGTGCATGTATTCATTATTTGTCTAGTTTCCTCCCTAGATCTCCAGCACATTAAAAAAAAAAAAAACATCCATCTAGATTAATTTATAAATTTTTCGGTAGAAAAATATCTCGGCCGAAGGCCGGTTCTTCCAACATTACAGGCTCACTATCGTTCGCCAGAGAAAAAAATGACACCTAAATAGCACGAAAGGTCTAAATATTGACGACGAAATGGGGCGAAAGGTTTTAAAATCGACTAACTAATGGGGCAAACATCTTAACATCTGAAAAGTAATGGGGCTAAACATGAGGGAGAAAGTGGTCCAGAAAACCGGCCCATCGTACAGACTGCATTTCACACAATCACTTACGCCAACAACATAATCTGCACTCCTTGAGAGCCCTGTGGGAAAGCCCGACCGTAGCCATGGCCTTCCTTAGGGACTAGGGGCGGTTCGGCCAGGCAACTTAGGGAACGATAACAACAACAACAACAACCAAATAGGATAACAGGGACCCAACAAGCCTCACGCCAAAACAAGGGAGGTTGGCCATGTTTTCGACCACTATAAGAATTGAACACTTAATTGTAATGATACTAATAATAATGTTCAGATTACTTATATAGCGCCATTTCTCTCTAGCCCTCGCTCGACCAAAGTTCACTGGCAGAAACTATTATCCATTTCCTTGCTCAAGGGAAATGGTACCGGCTACCAGTGTATGCGAAAAAACTTCATGTCTGAGCGTGGGATTGAACTCGGGTCACCCGGGGTAGGAGGCCGAGACATAAAATGCATAAACGACACATAAAATGCAAAAATTACATAGGTAAAGCACAAAAAGATACACATAAATGAAACAAATTATACGCTTAAAATACAAAAATATGCACGTTTAATACAAAAATGATGCACATAAAATATAGAAATGATGCACATAAAATACAAAAATGATGCACGTAAAATACAAAAATTATACACGTAAAATACAAGAATGATGCACGTAAAATACGAAAATTATGCACGTAAAATACAAAAATTATGCACGGTAAATACAAAAATTATGCACGTTTAGTACAAAAATGATGCATGTAAAATATAAAAATGATGCACGTTAAATACAAAAATTATGCACGTAAAATACAAAAACGATACACGTAAAATACAAACAAAATATACTCGTAAATACAAAAATGATACACATACTACAAAAAGCATAAGCATAAGTACAACAATTATATATGTAAAATACAAAAATTTTACACATAAAATATAAATTATATTCACGTAAAATACAAAAATTATGCGCATAAATACAAGAATGATGCACATAAAATACTAAAATTATACACATAACAAAAATAATACACGTAAAATACAAAATTTATACACAAATACAAAAATTATATACATGAAATATTATTATATACACACGTAAAATACAAAAATATACACGTACAATACAAAAACTATACTTCTAAAATACAAACATGATACACATAACAAAAATTATGACTTAAAATACAAAGAATGCACATATTAAAAATACATGTAAAATACAAAAGTGATACATATACAGTAACTTAAATAAATAATGTACGTAAAATACAAAAATTATACATATAACTTAAATACATTATACATGTAAAATACAAAAATTATACATATAACTTAAATAAATTATACACGTAAAATACCAAAATTATACTTATAACTTAAATAAATTATACACGTAAAGTACAACAAATTATACACACAAATTGATATAATTATGCACTCTCTCATGTAACCCATTTAATACAAGAGGCCATTATTTTCTAAGCTTAATAAAGTCGCTTATGATGCTTAAAATTCAATAACACAGGATAGCAATTCACTGAAGGGGGCACTGTAGTTAATTTGACTAAGAGAGGCCTTACCTAACTTGAATAAAATCGTTAATTATTATTCAGATCAAAATAACAAATCTTCTTCGTATTTAAGAGGGTTAAGGATACAACTAATTTTATTTCCTGTACATCTCGGGTCGCCATAAGGAAATCTAGTGTAAAAAAGAAGAGAGAATATGGCTTAGTTAGATAAAATAGGACTTCAGAGGCTATCAACCCTTCTGGAATATTAAGCCAGCACACTGTAAGTCAAGAATAGCGTCAGGACTGGAGCCATTTTCCCTTCAGAATATGGGGGGGATCTATAGTCTATTTGCTGTAAGTAGGCGAGAAATTATTAACTTTAACCTCTGTTACTAAAAAACGACTAGAGTAATCGAGCTAACATTTCTACCATTTGGTAGATGCGGTAGATGTGGAAATTTACCGCCAATTTGTTCTAGCCCTTAATGAGTTAGAGGATAGAGGTCATGATTTTTCGCCTACTTACAGCAAATAGACTATAGCATGTGTAAACAGAAAGATCGCAGGGAAGTACTGCTATTGGTCAGTTCCAGGACCCGAGGAGATGGTGTGATAGGCTAATTCAAAGTTCAAGTCATGGAAGGGTCAGATTTGATTGGTTCAATGCGTGGTATATTACGTCGTAGGTGCCAGTTGATTGGTTCAATGCGTGGTATATTACGTCGTAGGTGCCAGTTGATTGGCTCAATGCGTGGTATATTACGTCGTAGGTGCCAGTTGATTGGTTCAATGCGTGGTATATTACGTCGTAGGTGCCAGTTGATTGGTTCAATGCGTGGTATATTACGTCGTAGGTGCCAGTTGATTGGTTCAATGCGTGGTATATTACGTCGTAGGTGCCAGTTGATTGGCTCAATGCGTGGTATATTACGTCGTAGGTGCCAGTTGATTGGTTCAATGCGTGGTATATTACGTCGTAGGTGCCAGTTGATTGGTTCAATGCGTGGGTGTAGGTGCCAGTTGATTGGTTCAATGCGTGGTATATTACGTCGTAGGTGCCAGTTGATTGGTTCAATGCGTGGTATATTACGTCGTAGGCGCGATTTGATTGGCTGAAGTTTCAAAATACTTGTAATGGTGGACGTAACGGATTTCATTATAGTATATTATTACATTACACCTACTTTGTGTAAGGGAGTGAAATGTTCTGTCTTCTTGTTATCTTTTTAAGGGGAGATGGGTCGTTTTTCTAGATCCCCTTCTCCCTCATGTTTAGCCCTATAAGTATTCAGATTTTAAGATGTTTTTGCCCAATAAATTTGTCAATAGTTTGTCGATTTGAAGACCTTTTGCCCAATATATTTGTCAATATTAACACTTTTGTTGCGGCCATTGTCATATGACAATTGCTTGGTCTGCACTGTACCATACGGGGGCTTTGGACTAAAAGCAACCTTCTTTTCCTGCAGATTTTCATGTATAAACAAGAGCTAGAACGTATTTCAATGATATATCTTGAAAGCAGAGCCATAGACCTTTCTAATGACACCTGAATCATGTCTGTACGACCACTGGTTGCCTGCCGTGCAACGATATTGCACACGTGACGCTGAATCGGTAAAAAATAGCGAGTTTGAGCGGTTTCTGCTATTCCCAAGTCTGTTAGGGAGTTAGAGATGTCTCCCACTGCCACTAGTGATGGCTCAGACACGGGGGGCGGTGCAGTGGCGGATCCAGCTCAGGCTTAACCCCTTATTAGCAGGGCCCGACTTAAGTCCGTATAGAAAACACCTGCGCAAAGAGCGGGGCCCGACTTAAGTCCGTGTGCAATTTTGGAGCAATATTGCCTCTGAGAGAGAGACGAGCGGTGGGCGGAGCGTAGGTCGGGCTCTGACCGTTCGCCACGGGTCCCGTGGGCCAACTGACGTTTACTCCACACACATCCACCCTCCCTCTCTCACTACACAGGGTATTATGTCAAGAAATTACCGTATTTTAGGGATTTTTCCTTCGTCTTGCACGATCGTTGAAAGAGAACGCATGGTCGTAGGAGGATGGTTCTGGTGTCATTGGAAAGCTGAATTAACGCCCTATCAGGGATTCATAATTGTATTACGCTCTGGCTCTTGTTTATGCATGAAAAAGAGCACGGAAACAAGGCCATTTAGGGTAAAACAACCCGCTTGGTGGGTAGTAGAAATTCCTTACGGGCCCGCTCGTAAGGCGTTAAGGGGGGGGAGGGCCTGATATATATACATGAAGGGCGCCATAATTCACACAATATTCTTTATATGTATTGTATAATGAAGAAGCCTGTTTGAAAGGGCGCAATTTTGGTCACTAAGGGTGGGGTGGCCGCCCCTCCCGCCCTTCCTCCCTGGATCCGCCACTGAGGCGGTGGATGGGACCGTCCCGCGCTGCTTAGACTCGCCCGCCTGCCTCGCAGCCCATGTTCAAGGCAGAAATTTGGCAATTGTCATATGACAAGTGCCGCAGTGATGACCGTATTTTTTATATAACAGCCCGCACTGAAGGAGTTAAGACCTTTCGTTCTATTTAGGTGTCAATTATTTCCTGGCGAACGATAGTGAACCTGTATTGTTGGAAGAACCGTCCTTCGGCTAATTTCGGCTGATTTAATGGCACCATTAAATCACACTACAAAGCCCTCTTCCACCAGGCCCTCACTCAACCCGACCTAGAACAACACACTACCATATTATACCAAGGGAACGACCCCAGATGCCTATCTCTCCTGGAGGCAATATACTGTACATCCAAACTCTCCGCCCCAATTTAAACACACAGATAGACAACTTCCAGGCCCTTCCCAGCACCAAACGCCCTCCTACCTTCAGCAGCCAGAGGCCCCCGTGACCCTAGCCCCTCCTCCAGCCACCCCAGCCAACCAGCAACCTACCCCTTCCCACCACTACCAATTGAGATCAACCAGGGCCACCTCCAGCCAATCAGGACCCACCACCCCAAGTGTAGCCCCGCCCCCTCCCATACCCGGATCCCTCCATAAACCTCGAGAACTCCACATCAAACCATTATCTCTTCCAACCTGAAGATGGAGACAGCTATCTCCGAAACTTCGTTAAACATAGGCCAACTATTACAGAACATCAGCGAAGACCAGAGAAAAATAGTTAGACAAATTGAGAAATTAAATAAATAACTAACTCGTGTTGATATTGAAATTTTCTTTAACCTCTATGCCTAAGTGAAAAATCCTCCTTATATACAGTATATATATATATATACATTATTATGAAGAATAATCATATCTAATTTACTAAGGTCAAATGCCAAAGGGAAAGGTCGAATTTAGATTGATCTATATTGTTCTCCTTAAGGGGAGATTTCCACTTGAGGGATTTTTTTCTTTACCCCTTTCTCCCTCATGTTTAGCCCCATTGCTTTTGAGATTTTAAGACGTTCGCCCCATTAGTTTGGCGATTTTAAGAACTTTCACCCCATTTATGTCACTTTTAAGACCTTTTGTCCCATTTAGGTGTCGATTTTTTCCTGGCGAGCGATAGCGAGCCTGTAGTTAAAGAGTAATCGGCCTTCGGCCGGGACATTTTTCTACCGAAAAATGTACAAATTTATCTTGAAAGGGGGTCAAGGGGGTATAATTTCAAGCTTGATGGAAGTCTAGGAAACACACTAAAAACCTTCCCTTAACTGACGGATAAACGCCCATTACAATATACAGCTATATCTGCCATTCGTATTCAAAGGTCAGAGAAGTATTAAATTCAATATTTTTCAGAGGTCAAGGTCAATGTTAAGGTAATTTTTGTGTTTAAAATCTACTAAATTATAAATAATTGTACCAGTCAATTTTCAGATAAACATATAAAAATCAAACACAAGATCAATTATATTATTATGTTAATAATTGATAGATATATAATAAGCACATCTACTGTGGGTATACAGTTTGTTGGGGGATCAGCAATATTTTAACATAATTTCTTCATTTCGAGTGAGATATACAAACATGTTCCAACACTTATCCAACCTATTCAACTTCTGTCAGACATTAATACAAGACAGAGCGAGTCAAACGTAATGACAGCTGAGACATGACTTATTAGCGCTGCCGGTATTAAGTTAGACTATATATTATGCTGATATGTCTTGATAGCGTAATGCATAGTACGTGGAATTTCGATGTGATTATCCTGGGTTCGAGTCCTCGGAGTGCCACATGCATTTGTTGATTTCATTAATTGAGTTTAGATGTGAAGTTGGTTGGTGTAAAAAAAAAACATAATAAATACCTTAGAAGTACAAAGAGTCACAGAGTCTATTTTTGTTTTCAGCTTAAATTGTCATATTTTCATTTTAATTACTAAACTATTACAGATTTTTTGTAGCGAAATATGTTGTTAATTACAGTATGAAAAATTGGCAAGACGATGATGCAGAGACATAGTAGTTTCATAATTGTCCATTTGGTATCGAGAAATCAGCTGCAAAAGGATTTAATCACAGGCGCCTGAGTAGATGCTCGTGCGTCTATACAGGTATCTATATGTATATAATTATAATATATAGTATACATATACAATTATCAATATAATGCTCTCCCTCAAATGGTGTTTCAATTCACTCATTTTGTACTTTTATTCTTTTGTCAAAGGGGCTTGTTATTTTAGGGAATTTTGATGCAGCCTCCAATTTGGTGATAAACCTACAATGAAAAGGAGAAGGAAAACAAGGAAATTGACTTAACATGACTTTATTATGCCTATTGTATCACTCCCACAGGCATTGTTACAACTATAAATATTAGATATGTAATTGCACATCTGATAAGGATGATAAAAAAGAAGGGGCTATGTTTTCAGACTATAGTTTATGATACCCAAACCTCCGAACCTTGGTGGTAGAGCTAACATGTTGCTGTGTGATCAATTGTCTCTCTGTTATGGCTGCTATGAATGTTTCCTTGGATTGGTTCTATAACACCCAATCCCACGAACCTTGGTGGTAGAGCTAACATGTTGCTCTGTGATCAATTGTCTCTCTGTTATGGCTGCTATGAATGTTCCCTGGATTGATTCTATGATACCCAAACCTCCGAACCTTGGTGGTAGAGCTAACATGTTGCTGTGTGATCAATTGTCTCTCTGTTATGGCTGCTATGAATGTTCCCTTGGATTGGTTCTATAACACCCAAACCACCGAACCTTGGTGGTAGAGCTAACATGTTGCTGTGTGATCAATTGTCTCTCTGTTATGGCTGCTATGAATGTTCCCTTGGATTGGTTCTATAACACCCAAACCTCCGAACCTTGGTGGTAGAGCTAACATGTTGCTGTGTGATCTATTGTCTCTCTGTTATGGCTGCTATGAATGTTCCCTTGGATTGGTTCTATAACACTATACCTTGTTCCCAATAAGTAGTCCATATCTATAAATTGTGTACAGTCGCACTAATAAGTGATGTTTCGGCACCAATTATGTTTTGGTCAATAATTGGTATCAGCAATATATAAGCTTCATTTCTTCATATTGAGTGACATATACAAACATGTTCCTACACTTACCCACCCTATTCAACATCTGACAGACATTAATACAGCACAGAGTGAGCCAAACATAAAGACAGCTGGGACATGACTTATTAGCGCGACCGTACCCTAACATCTGTAACTCAATAAGAGCTTGAACAAATGGGCTATAACTTTCCACACCTATTCCCTGGCTGACTCTTCCCAAATGGTAGAAATATTACCACGATTACTCTAGTCATTTGTGAGTTATAGAGCTTAATGTTCAAGAGTTTTGGCTTACTTACTTAGCATAGACTATAGCCTCCGTGTAAACACAATAAGTACTGTAATTCCCTAAACCTTTATCGAACAAGTATAAAACACTGAGTGCTAATTTGTGACAAAGGGCTCTATATATTTCACTTTCAGAATTTTCTCTATTTGTTTCTGCATATTTCGTTCATGAAGGTTTAGAGCAGCACTTAAGATAGGCTGAACCTTTGACCCCCAAGTCAGCCTGTATAAGAGATTGTGTTTCTGGCATTATACCATCTTATTACCAATGGAAATACTAAGACTCGCTGAAAAAAATCAGCTCTCTATGTGCGCGTGCGCGCACGAGCGCAGAATTTAATTGAAATATTTGTAAAATCATCTTCTCACTCAAAATTGTTCAAATTTCCCGCAAATTTTGCATGGCGTATTCTACCTGCATCCCCTACAAGAAAATGATCTAGTTTTACCATATTGCATAATAGAAGGGGCTGAACAAATTATATAATATATATATATATATATGTTTTTTTTAGCCAACATTTCAACATAAACAATGTCGAATCTTGAAAAATATGTGAGATAATGCCATTATCTCTGCATTTTCCAGTTGCTATATAGTCCTATATGTAGTGTGTAGAAGGAGAATTAATTTGAGCAATAAACACAAAAGTAGATGATCTCGTAAGTGCCAAAATAGGATCTCTGGCAAGTTAAAATCAAAGATTTTCACACACGAAAGTACAATTTTGGAGAGATAGAATAGTTAGTCCTCCTTAGAAAACGTTTTCTATCATGGCGTGCACATAGACGATGGAATTTAATGACCAACTAAACAACATTTTCATCAGGGGGACACTTTGTAGAATTATTTTAGACAATTATTTACCAAAATCCATGATATTGGGGCCACCCCAAGGGAGTGCTAGGGATGTCATATGGGTGTTTATGCCCTCATATGATAATTTCTATTGCTTACAGAAGCCCTTTAGACTACAGACACAAACAACAAATTTGGGTGGCTGAAAGAATTTGTTTTAGTTTTTCGGGGGTCGAGGTCGAACCCCCGGCCCGGGGGGGGTTATGGATGCGATATGTTTTTTGGTACGATTTTAGTTACTGGACACCTATTTGACAGGTACCGCCAACGATTTAATACATATTTGTTTTCGGTTTCCACGCATCCAACACCAAGCTACACCCTTTTCTGGTGTACGAAACACTAAAAAAGCAATGGGGACACTTTAATAATGATAATATGAGACGAAATATAAAGACAACTCGGTTGCGTTCGTGGGAGTAGCGTCGCTTTGTTTACTTTACGCTCGGAGTGACTTCCCGGTCCCGCCGCCTTGGCGGTCGACTTCAAATGGCTAAGCTAGTTGGGTCAATTGTTTGATAAAAACTTGAGTTATAGGGCGTGGGATACAGGACAGGGTTGAGGGGGGGGGCTCTGCCCCCCTCCCCCCCCCCCCCCCCCCCCCCCCGTGAATTATAATAATCGTCATCTATGTGGCCAGCAGGGGGGGGAGGGGGGGGGCAAGTAAAACAGCTGGCCGTCACCTCGAGCGTCCTGGGTAAACAAACCGCGACGATCCGAAGGGACGACGGACTCCCCCCGCCGCCGATTTTCGGCCCAAACGCCCCGTTTTATTCTCGTCGAAAACCATATTTAAAAAGTTATTATATCGTTTTCAATACTATTACCGGACCAGAAAAAGGTGTAGCTTGGTGTTGGATGCGTGGAAACCGAAAACAAATATGTATTAAATCCTCGGTGGTACCTGTCAAATAGGTGTCCAGTAACTAAAATCGTACCTGTTTTTTTGTTCCCTCCTATGCTATTCTCCTATGTTTAAAGAAGCATTATAGAACAAGAACAAAAAAAATCGAAATTTGATTTCTGGGCTCAGTGAGGGGTTCAGCCTCCCCTTATTAATTAAAATTAAGTATGGTTCTATAATGTGGGGGTAACAGCCATAATATTAATGTGGGGGTAACAGTCATAGTATTAATGTGGGGGTAACAGTCATAGTATTAAGCCTCACTTAAGGGGAGGTTTTTAGTTTGTTCCCTATATTTCCATCAAGCTTACGATTACACCCCCTAGACCCCCTTTCAAGATAAATTTGTAAATTTTTCGGTAGAAAAATTTCCCGGCCGAAGGCCGGTTCCTCTTACATTACAGGCTCCCTATCGCTCGCCAGGAAAAAATCGACACCTAATTGGCGCGAAAGGTCTTAAAGTTGACAGAAATGAGGCGAAAGTTCTTAAGATCGTCAAAGTAATGGGGCGAAAGTCTTAAAATCTCAAAAGCAATGGGGCTAAACATGAGGGAGAAAGGGATCTAGAAAACAATCCCTCAATTGGAAATCTCCCCTTAAGGAATTCCTTACACTTTCATAAAGGAAATAAACACAAACTAATAATAATCTCTCCTAAATTAAATGGCATCTTCTCCATTATCACAGAATAAAACTCATTTACCAAATTTCCGTTCGATATAGGCCTGGTAGCACCCTTCCCATATGTTTAAAAATACGGGGGTTAGTGAAAGCATTGGGTGGAAGTGTCAAGTTTCCCCAATGACTGGTTGTTGATGCCCATATATCTGGCACCAGACTCGGTACTGGACTGGTTGTTCATGCCCATATATCTGGCACCAGGCTCAGTACTGGACTGGTTGCCATGCCCATATATCTGGCGCCAGGCTCAGTACTGGACTGGTTGTTCATGCCCATATATCTGGCACCAGGCTCAGTACTGGACTGGTTGCCATGCCCATATATCTGGCACCAGGCTCAGTACTGGACTGGTTGTTCATGCCCATATATCTGTCACCAGGCTCAGTACTGGACTGGTTGCCATGCCCATATATCTGGCGCCAGGCTCAGTACTGGACTGGTTGTTCATGCCCATATATCTGGCACCAGGCTCAGTACTGGACTGGTTGCCATGCCCATATATCTGGCACCAGGCTCAGTACTGGACTGGTTGTTCATGCCCATATATCTGGCACCAGGCTCAATACTGGACTGGTTGCCATGCCCATATATCTGGCACCAGGCTCAGTACTGGACTGGTTGCCATGCCCATATATCTGGCACCAGGATCAGTACTGGACTGGTTGTTCATTACCATATATCTGGCACCAGGCTCAGTACTGGACTGGTTGCCATGCCCATATATCTGGCACCAGGCTCAGTACTGGACTGGTTGTTCATGCCCATATATCTGGCACCAGGCTCAATACTGGACTGGTTGCCATACCCATATATCTGGCACCAGGCTCAGTACTGGACTGGTTGTTCATGCCCATATATCTGGCACCAGGCTCGGTACTGGACTGGTTGTTCATGCCCATATATCTGGCACCAGACTCAGTACTGGACTGGTTGTTCATGCCCATATATCTGGCACCAGGCTCAGTACTGGACTGGTTGCCATGCCCATATATCTGGCACCAGGCTCAGTACTGGACTGGTTGCCATGCCCATATATCTGGCGCCAGGCTCAGTACTGGACTGGTTGTTCATGCCCATATATCTGGCACCAGGCTCAATACTGGACTGGTTGCCATGCCCATATATCTGGCACCAGGCTCAGTACTGGACTGGTTGTTCATGCCCATATATCTGGCACCAGGCTCAGTACTGGACTGGTTGCCATGCCCATATATCTGGCACCAGGATCAGTACTGGACTGGTTGCCATGCCCATATATCTGGCACCAGGCTCAGTACTGGACTGGTTGTTCATGCCCATATATCTGGCGCCAGGCTCAGTACTGGACTGGTTGTTCATGCCCATATATCTGGCGCCAGGCTCAGTACTGGACTGGTTGCCATGCCCATATATCTGGCACCAGGCTCAGTACTGGACTGGTTGTTCATGCCCATATATCTGGCGCCAGGCTCAGTACTGGACTGGTTGTTCATGCCCATATATCTGGCACCAGGCTCAGTACTGGACTGGTTGTTCATGCCCATATATCTGGCGCCAGGCTCAGTACTGGACAGGTTGCCTCTGCCTATATACTGTATCTGGCGCCAGGTTCACTACAGCCACCTACAGCTCACCTGTTGCACTACGGAGTCAAACGAGGAACTATTCAAAACCAGTGTAAAACCATAAACCCTTCTTGTTTGTCATTATTATTAGATGTGCAAGGATAACGTAATTAGTGACAGCTTAAGGGGGTACTACTTGCTTTTTCGGGACCTCCTTCTCCGTCGTGTTTAGCATATTAGTTTTTGAGATTTTAATATGTTCCTTCCATTAGTTTGTCGATGTTAAGACTTTTCACCCGATTGCTCTGTACTTTTTAAGAGAAACCGGCCTTCGGCCGGAAATGTTTCTACCGAAATTTGTACAAATTTATCTTGAAAGAGGGTCTAGGGAGTGTATTTCTAAGCTTGATGGAGGTCTAGCGAGGAAACTAAAACATAAATAAATAAAATTAATTAATAGCACAAAACACCGGCCACTGCCCCCTTAAATTATGTATTAGCAGACAAAACATCCAGCTAACCAAACCTAATATGGCATGTTCTCTGACGCCTATTAATACTTTCCGGGTGGCGGTATTGGCAGATAAACCGTTCAACAAAGGTACACGCTTGGTTTGCCCAGGGCCTGGTGTTTGAAGGGTGGTAGAACACGCAGCTCTGGGCCTGATCAACATTTTTGGGGAAACCCGTGTCCCATAGGTTCGAATCCAGGGGTGTGTTGTCAGTCACGTATTCAAACCTGGAATTTTCTGACGAGTAACGCGCCCCTACCCACAGCATGGCTAATGAAGAGGGAAGAACGTATAAAAAGGTTATGATCAGTTCAGAAAACAAGTAAGTATATATACAGTATATACTGTATATATACATATATATATTTATATATACATATATATATTATATATATATATATATATATATATATATATTAATAATTAGCATAATTCTTGATATAAATTACAATAATATTATTTTTATTAATCTCACCACCACACCCCCAATGAAATTAATTAAAGTATATATGAGGATTAATACTAGAATTATTAATACATGAACATTTGCGGAATAAATCTTTACACTGGAGAGTTGAATACATGTTGAATTTGTGGGAACGGAATGTACCGGGTAAAAATTACGTTTGTATTGTATCATCACAAGATTGTTACCCAATTCCAGTATGTTTAGAGCGTTAGTGAAATTATTGGATTTTTGTCATCAAGTGTACATAAATCAGCATACGGCAAGAGAAACATATCCCTTCTGCATGTTCCTTATGACCAAATATTATATATATATATATAAGCTATTGAAATAATGTCAATGATAAACGTTTTAGTTTGTTGTTTTCTCTCCCTAGACTCTATTATATCTATCAATAACAATTCAATCTATAATAGCTCCAAAATTATCAAGGTTCGCGTCAAGAGTAGTTTAGTCTATCTATCTATTGCCTGACGCCGCGATCCCCGAAGGGGTGGCCACGAACGAACCACCCCATGCACCTCTGTCCCCAGTCAGTCGACGCCCCTCCCCCCAACCGGCACCGCCTTCGTTCATATACTTCCTCACTCCATCCTTCCACCTCTCTTTCGGTCTACTCTCCCTCTCTGTCCCTCCACCTCGCTCTCATACACCCTCTTAGTCATTCTCTCGCTTTCCATACGTTCCATATGGCCGAACCATCTCAAGTTATTCCTTTTCACACTTCCCAGCACATCTACCTCCACACCACACCTCCTTCTTACATCCTCATTAGTCTGTCTATCCCTCCATGTAACTCCGCATGCACTTCTTAAGTAATTCATTTCCACTGCTCTCACTTTTGGTCTGAGTCTCTCAACCAACGTCCATGCTTCGCTTCCGTAAGTCAGTGTCGGGATTACCACACTGTCATGCAAGGACTTCTTCACTTCCATACTGACCACCCTATTTCTTGTTACTGCTTTCAACATTCCTACAACCCTCTTCCCCTGTTGTACCCTCTCCCGCACTTATTCATCCATAGTCCCATCTTTACTCAACACACTGCCCAGATATTTAAAAGAGTTGACTATCTCCATAGCCTGACCGTTCAGCTTCACCTCACACTCTGTGACTTCACCCCTTTCGAAGGCCATAACCTTGGTCTTCCCCGCATTTACCTTCAAATTCCGTTTTTCGCACACTGTTCCAAACTCATTTACCAGACCCTGCAACTCCCATTCATTATCACTCATCAGAACTGTATCATCTGCAAACAGCAGTATAGGTAGCTTCCACTCAATTCCCTCCCTTTTCAGCAATACACCAACATCCACTGCTCTTGATAGTATTTATTTCATGACTCCATCCATATATATAGTAAACAACCATGGGGACATCACACACCCCTGTTTCAAACCAACATTCAGGTCAAAGAACTCGCTCTGCTCTCTCTCTACACGTACTGCCGCCTTTGCACCCTCATACATGCTCTTCACTGCTTTCACCAACTTGCCATCTACTCCGTATATTCTAAGTACTTTCCACAAACCATCTCTATCCACTCTGTCATAGGCCTTCTCCAAGTCCATAAAGGCAACATACACCTTTTGTTGCTTCTCCAGATATTTCTCCACAACACAATTCAGGGTAAAAATCTGATCTACACATCCTCTTCCCTTCCTAAAACCTCCCTGCTCGTTGCCTATCCATTTCTCCGTTCTCACTCTCACTCTCTCAATCACTACCCTACTGTATACCTTCCCTACTACGCTTAGAAGACATATTCCTCGGTGGTTACCACACACTCCTCTTTCCCCTTTGCCCTTATATAGGGGGATTATTATGCCAGTCTTCCAGTCATCGGGTGCGCACCCCTTCTCCCATGCTAGTTTGCACATTTTCCATACCCATTCGATCACTATCTCACCACCATACCTCAACATTTCCCCACACACTCCATCTGTTCCTGGTGCTTTCCCCAACTTCACTCTTTTCATGGCTTCCCACACTTCTGACCTCCTGATCCCCACCTCCTCCTCCACTACTTCTCTTCTTCTCCCTCCCATACCATATCCAGCTATGTTTTCTGGCTCTTCATTCCTTATATTTAGCAACTCATTGAAGTACTCCCTCCATCTTTCGACTCTCTCTTGCTTCTCGGCTAGCTTCTCCCATTCTTATCTTTCACACCCTTACTGTTTCCCTTGCTACCTTCCCTAACTTTCTTGACTTCTTTCCAGAACAGTTTCTTACTCTCCCTCCATTTTACACTCAGATTCCTTCCAAATTCCTCATCTACTCTTCTCTTACTTTCCTTCACTACTCTCTTCACCACCCTCTTACTCTCCATGTACCTCGCTCATTTCTGTCACTCGAAATCTTCATTCCCTCTACTACCCAACCACTCTCTATATGCTTTCTTCTTTTCTTCCACAGCTATTCTTACCTCTTCTGTCCACCATGCTGTACCTTTCACTCCCCTCCCTCTTCTCCTCACTCCACACACCTCCTCACATGCTGCACAGATCTCATCCTTAAACACCTTGCTCATCTCCTCCACTTCCTCCATAACTTCCAGGTCAAACCCACCTAGTCGTCTTTCCACTGCTCTCTTGTACTCTGTACAGAAATCTGTGATGGATGCTAGGGTGTATAGGGGTATTGGAGGGGGTCTGTCTGATCATTATGTAGTGGTAGCTAAGGTTAGGATACAAAAGAAGTGGGTGAGGAGAGCTGGAGGGAGGCGAGAGGAGGATGGAATGGTAAAGAGGGTGGAGAGGTTGCAGGAGGAGAAAGTACCCTGACTTCCTCCTCCTGCAACCTATCCACCCTCTTCACCATTCCATCCTCCTCTCGCCTCCCTCCAGCTCTCCTCACCCACTTCTTTTGTATCCTAACCTTAGCTACCACTACATAATGATCAGACAGACCCCTTCCAATACCCCTATACACCCTAGCATCTATCACAGATTTTTTCATTCGTTCATCCACACATACATAATCAATCAATGACTTTCGTTCCACCACTGTCTCATCCTCCATCGTACACACCCGTTTCCACATGTGCCTGTGGATCATTCTGTGTCGGAAGAGGGTGTTGGCTATACACAATCTCCTCCCCACCCATACGTCCACAAGTGCACTACCATTCCCATTCACCTCTGGTGGTACCCCCCACCCTCCCACCACTCCCTCAACTTTCCTATCACCCACCTTACCATTCATATCTCCAATCAGAAATATTCTTTCGTTCTTGTCAAACTTCTCCAGGCACGCCTCCACATTCATCCAGAACTCCTCTTTCTTTCTTTCAAGTTTATCCTCTGTCGGGGCATACACACACACAATCACCCACGTTTGTATTCCTACTTTCATTCTCACCCACACAATCCTTGAACCCACAGACCCATACTCTCTTACACATTCCTTCCATTTGTTACTTCCAAACAAACACGCAGCTTCTCTCGCTGTTCCTTCACACACACCCATTCCACACTCCCACTCTCTCACATCTGAACCTTTCCATTTGGTCTCTGTCATTCCACATACATCCAGCCTGGCATTCACTAGCACTTCCAGAACCTCTCTCTCTTTTGTACCATCATTCATGCCATTAACATTCCATGTAGCCATTCTCAGAATGTCCGAAGGAATGTCCTTAGTCGGTCGTGGTTCGTCAACATAGGTTCCGTCCGCATCCGAGGCTGTTCGTCCGTTTTTCTTTGCTTAGGTATTTTTTCCGGGTGGGGGTCGCAAGCCCACCGACCCAACCTCTTTAGTCGCCTCTTACGACACGCAGAAGGCACGTGGGGCATATTCTATTCCCTTACCCCCAGGGGGAGTAGTTTAGTAATATTGGATATATATATATATATATATATATATATATATATATATATATATATATATATTTACATATATTCATTCTTGATCTCACCATAAGTTATAACCGAGAAGAGCACATATGGTCTGTTAGGTGTGGCCAGGTCTCCCCCCAGCCCCTTACAGTGCCTCCGGGCGTCATCCCAGGCCAGGCCCCGGGCGCTGAGGTAGTAACACTCCTCCCCGTACCTCTCGAAGGGGTAGGGGCAGGTGTGGGACTCAACTGTAATCACAACGTAAGGCAGGTCAAGGTATTAACCCTCTCCGACATATGACGCGATTTTGAGCCTATTGGGGATACTTTAAAGCCTTTGTTACCATCAGGGGTATTAAGA
Organism: Paralithodes platypus; assembly: GCA_032716605.1. Lineage (NCBI taxonomy): Eukaryota > Metazoa > Arthropoda > Malacostraca > Decapoda > Lithodidae > Paralithodes > Paralithodes platypus. Next base: position 36,765,253 of record CM064578.1, on the reverse strand, counting down.
AACCTTTAGTTTATTTACTTCAACCTCTGCAGTTGTCTTTGAGTTAGCTGTGGGCAGAAAACTAATTTTGGAGAGGTAATTATAAGAGAGAGAACTCTATTTCTTATTGCTAATCTGGCAACCTCTGCGTCATATGTGCGTGAAAGGGTTAATTAGCCCTTTCAAAATCCTATTACAAATTTGTTTTTGTTTTCGGGCTATTATTGGACTATTTTATGCATAATGGTATGGACATAATTATTGCAGTCAGAGGGTTAATTAAGATAGTCTTCACCCTCATAATTCCCAGAGATTCTTCTTAAATTGTATAAAATCGGCTAATTTACCCTTCATCTTCTCAACATAATCTCGGTGTCTCTTTTTCTTCCAATGTCACTTGGAAAGATCATATTACCACTCTTGCTAAAACAGATTTCCAGAAGCTGGGTGTGCTCAACCGCCTCCGGGGGCTCTTAACCCCTGCGCAGCTTCTTGCTCTGTACAGGGGCACTCTGCGTCCATGTATTGAGTATATTGTTATTATTATTATTAGTTCACACATGTGGGGAGGATCCTCTCACACAACACTTCAAGACAAGGTAGAAGAGAAAGCCTTCCGTTTCATTAACTCACGTCCACTCACCAATTATCTACACCTGGCGAGCGATAGAGAGGCAATATATTCTGGATTATGTTTTAGACAGCTGACTTAATTTGTACATTTTTTTGTAGAAAAAAGTATCCGGCGAAGCCGGATTTCTCCATACAATGATGGCTTGCTCTCGCTCGCCAGGAAAAACTCGATACCTGAATGGGGAGAAACGTCTTAAAACAGTAGGCTGAATGGAGCCGAATGGATAAAACCCAAAGAGAAAAAGCAGGTTGGTCCCCTTAGACATAACATCAATACTGAAACAAGCTACTCCATTGACCTACAAATCCAAAAACTAAATTAGATCAAAGGTTTATTTCATACTTAGGTTGCTTAATTTAAGGGAGCCAATTAAGACGGTATTGTGCAGCATAATTTACTGGTTTGGCTCAATGGTTTAAGGAGGGGGTTTAGTTTGCTCTCTAAACCTCTATCAAACTTTTAAAAAACACCCACAAGATATAAATTTGTACAGTTTTCGGTAGAAAAATGTCCCGGCCGAAGGCCGATTCCTCTTCAAATACAGGCTCGCTATCGCTCGCCAAGAAAGAAATCGACAACTAAGTGGCACGAAAGGTCTTAATATTGGTAAGGAAATGGGGCAAAAGGTCTGAAAATCGCCAAACTAATGGGGCGAATGTCTTGAAATCTCATAACTAATAGGGCTAAACATGAGGGAGGAGGACTCGAAAAAACAACTGCCTCCCTTTAAAATGGAATAAGCTCCCATTTTTCTTTTTTCTGTTTTTTTTTTTTTTTTTTTTTTGTAAAGACCTCCGTCTGCGTATTGTGAAAAACCTGCTATCCTCCGGCAAATTGCAGGGTTGAGTTAGTGAAGTGAGAGAAAGTGAATTGTGTGCTGGATACATGTTTTTCATAATACGTGTTGCTAGCCCCAAACGCGCGAGCAACTGTGGCTTTCAACCATCCGACACATCTTCTTTTATTTATGTACAGTCGCGCTAATATGTGATGTCTCGGCACCAATTATGTTTTGATCAATAATTGGTATCAGCAATATTTACACATTATATCTTCTTTTTGAGTGAGATATACAGCCCAGTTCCGACACTTACCCACCCTATTCAACATCTAACAGACATTAATACAGCACAGAGCGAGCCAAACGTAATGACAGCTGGGACATGACTTATTAGCGCCACTGTACACTCGGTCCAAAAAGTATCTGCACCCCTACCCTGATAATCTGGTGTGTACAGCTTGGTAGGGTTTGCATATCTACCTGTAGCTATATCCATCTATACTACTGTCTACCTATGCTACCTAAGACCTACTACCTACGACCTACTACCTACGACCTACTACCTACGACCTACGACCTACGACCTATACTACCGAGCTGTACACACCAGATTATCAGGGTAGGGGTGCAGATACTTTTTTGACCGAGTGTACAGTGGCGCTAATAAGTCATGTCTCAGCTGTCATTACGTTTGTCTCTCTCTGTGCTGTATTAATGTCGGTCAGATGTTGAATAGGGTGGGTAAGTGTAGGAACATGTTTGTATATTTCACTCGATATGAATAAATGAAGCTTAGATATTGCTGATACCAATTATTGATCAAAACATACTTGGTGCCGAGACATCACTAACTTATTAGCGCGACTGAATATCAAACATGTTAAATACAAATAAAGTTCATTTGTACATCCTACCGTGGAAAGACTACGGACGCACCACTCCTGCCCGGGCCTCACACAGTGGCATGGCCCAGTCGTAATGAGCTCACGACGCTGGTGACATTGCCCCGGAGGATTAAGGGGAGATTTCCACTTGAGGGACTTTTTTCTTGACCCCTTTCTCCCTCATGTCTAGCCCCATTGTTTTTGAGATTTTAAGACGTTTGCCCCATTAGTTTGATGATTTTAAGAATTTTCCCCCCATTCTGTCAATTTTAAGACCTTTCGTGCCATTTAGGTGTCGATTTTATCCTGGCGAGCGACAGCGAGCCTGTAATTTAGGAGCAACTGGCCTTCAGCCGGGAAATTTTTCTGCCGAAAAATGTACAAATTTATCTTGATAGAGGGTCAAGGGGGTGAAATTTTAAGATTGCTGGAGGAGAAGGAAACAAACTAAAAACCTCCCCTTAAGGTGACAGTTACAAAGTGGTGTACAATCTATCTTATTCTAGTTACATTGTAGCTTATCTTATTGTAGCCATCCCTAGTCTTTGCTTGAACCAGATCGAATTTAGGTCAACTATACTACCAGTAACGTTACACACCCTTTGAAGATCCGATTACACGTGTTTATTTTATATTTTTGTATTTATTAATTTATGTATTTATGTATTATTATTATTATTTTATTATTATTATTATTATTGTTATTTTTTTTTTTTTTTTTTATTTTTTTATTTATTTATTTTTTTTTTTTTTTTTGGGGGGGCTATAATTAAACGATGATATTCAGATTATAAATAGAGTACTGTATATGGGATGTGTGAATTTGTATTTTGTTTTTGTGTGTTCATTGATTTCTGTTGGGTTGTCCCTATTCTGGCTCTGTCTTGAGTCGGTCCCCCCCCCCAAAAACAAAAAAAACAAAAACAAAACAGGAAAAGTGGATATTTGGCCTGAGTACATACATACATACATACATACATACATACATACATACATATGGGAGTCCGAGGAGTAACTGAGATGGCCGGTTCCATGTCATCTCAACCAGTAGACCATTTCAACCAGTAGCTCTCAACCAGTGCCAAATCAACCAAGACCAACCAAACCAGTGCCAAAATACAGTACTAACTTAACCTAACCTAACCTAACCTAACCGTATTGGTTGATTTGGTACTAGTTGAGAGCTACTGGTTGAAATGGTCTACTGGTTGAGTTGTCCGGTCCCCGAGATGACCTTTACCTTTACACCTCCTACAGACCCTCTCTGAATTGTATTACATAATTTATTGATAGAAAGAATAAACTGACAAAATGCGATATAATCTTCTATGGGTTAAAACTAAGACGAAGGTACCTACTCACTCCTATAAACAAAATTCACATCATTATATGTTAAGGTAGCCCACCTCGCTTTTTTTCTGTTTCTCTCCCTCTCTCTTTGGGTTGTATCCATTCGGCCCCATTCAGCCTACCGTTTTAAGACGTTTACCCCCATCCAGGTGTCAATAGCGGTAGCGAGCCAGCATACCGTATATATATTTTTGTTTTGACAGCAAGCTAAATTTGTACATTTTCGATAGAAAAATGTCACCGGCGAAGCCGGATTTCTCCATACAATGCTAGCTCGCTATCGCTCGCCAGGAAGATATCGACACCTGGATGGGGATAAACATCTTAAAACGGTTGGCTGAATGGGGCCGAATGGGGCCAACGAGAGAGGGAGAGAAAGATAAATAAAGCGAGGTGGGCTCCCTTAAGTAATCTCTAAAGATAAGTTACAAGGAAGGGTATTATGCTGTAATATCATTTAGTTATTAATAGTTTGGAGCCCGTCAAAAAATACTCAATTTAATTAACTCAGCCAAGTACTATAACGTTTATCTTAAATTGTATGATTTATAACAAGGGCCTGGAGTTTTCGAAAAGGGGCTCCAGTCCTGGCGCTATTCTTGACTTACAGTGTGCTGGCTTAATAATCCAGAAAGGTTGATAGCCTCCGAAGTCCTATTTTAACTGACTAACTATGAATTATAAGCTTGTTCCGGCAAATAATATCATTTGACTTTGAGTTTCACTTATTAGAGACTTTTCCAATTCTTGAATTCTGGAGGTAAGAAAAGAAGTTTGAGTGTGTTTATACTTCAGAGATTTTTTTTTTTTAACTCACTTGTCATATCTTTCAGAACCTGTTGAACCCCAATGTATAGTATCTGGTGGATGATGTCAGCTGAGCACGACCCGTTGATGTTTACTTCAGGTGCTGGTTCAGGTTCAGGTTCTGAGTAGTTTTGAGGGCAGGGTTCTGGTTCAGGTTCAGGTGAGTAGAGTTCAGGTTCTGGTTCAGGTTCAGGTTCGAAGTAGTTTTGAGGGAAGGGTTCTGGTTCAGGTTCAGATTCGAAGTAGTTTTGAGGGAAGGGTTCTGGTTCAGGTTCGAAGTAGTTTTGAGGGCAGGGTTCTGGTTCAGGTTCAGGTGAGTAGAGTTCAGGTTCAGGTTCAGGTTCGAAGTAGTTTTGAGGGAAGGGTTCTGGTTCAGGTTCAGATTCGAAGTAGTTTTGAGGGAAGGGTTCTGGTTCAGGTTCAGGTTCGAAGTAGTTTTGAGGGAAGGGTTCTGGTTCAGGTTCAGGTGAGTAGAGTTCAGGTTCTGGGTGAGAACCTGGTTGATATTGAGGGCTAGGTCGAGGTTCAGTTGCAGATTCCAGTATATATTGATACTGGGCCCGGGTAACAGTGAACATTAGAAATAAGACCCATGGCAGATTATTTGATATCATTCTCTTAGTTCTGTTAATACTATTCCACTTGCCACCAGATTTAAAGGGGCTGGAGTTCTCGCAAAGGGGCTCCAGTCCTGACGCTATTTTTAACTTACAGTGAGCTGGCTTAATAATCCAGAAAGGTTAATAGCCTCTGAAGTCCTATTTTAACTAACTAACCAGATTTACTATACTCTGAAAATGGCCTATTGCAAGTGAACTGCTGTGGTAACTGATCTGAAGCTGTTGATGTTTTAGTCATATCTATAAATGATAAGAGGCTGAGAGGTTATCTTACAGTTATCTTAGGTGATTACTTTTTTGCTTAGGACAAGGAGATTGATACCGTGTGATAGTTAAGATGTTAACTCATGCGGTTTATTATTATTATTATTATACAAGCCCCCTTCACAATGCCTAATTATCTCTTATTATCTCCCTCTCTCTCTCTCTCTATATATATATATATACGATATATATATATATATATATATATAAAGGGTGGGTGGGACTCGTTAGCCTTGGTCGGCAACTCATCTAGGGGAGACAACCTTATACAAATTCGGGTGGACTCGTCAGCCTTGGTTGGCAACCTGTCTAGGGGAGTAAACCTGATACAAAGCCGTATTGCTTACCTAAGGGTAAGGCAGGTTAGTGGATGGATTAGCCGAACACCACTGTAGAAAAATAGTGCGGTAAATTGATACGGTGTGGACAGTCACGAGTTTTAGATTGTGTGTTTTTTATTTTTTTGCATTTTTTCTTTGATATACAGTGTTGTTTTACCTAACTAAGAAACCTAACCTAACCTAACCTAACCTAACCTAACCTAACCTAAAAGTAATACGTGGATAGAAACTAACCTAAAATGTACGCAATTACCAAAGCAGCACTGGATCGCGCAACTGTAAGGTCCCCCGAGTAAGGTAGGAGGGAAAAAAATATATATAAGGCAGAAATCCCGTAAAACAAGACTTGTCATTATGCAGACAAGACTCTGTGTTTTACCCTATATCTCCCTTATAATACATTTGCGACGGGAAGGACATATATATAGGACTGAAGACTTATATAAAATACCTATAGGCTACACAAACATCGATGGGGCTTGTAACTGTCAAACCGTATAATCTAACCAAGAGTGCTAACAAGATACACAGAGGGCCTCGGAGTCGGACCGATCCTAAATTGAGTGGTCAATCCTGTAAGTCCTTCACTAAACTGGCTCGGGTTGTCCCTCTCACAGGGAATAGGTCCGCTTGGGGGCGTTCTGTGTATGGTCACCCTCGTAAGGGGAGTAAGGCATCCTGCAATATATATATATATATTCACTGGGTGGTGAAAGGGAAAGTGTTCACTGGCTGGTGAGAGGGAAGGTGTTCACTGGGTGGTGAGAGGGTAGGTGTTCACTGGGTGGTGAGAGGGTAGGTGTTCACTGGGTGGTGAGAGGGAAGGTGTTCACTGGGTGGTGAGAGGGAAGGTGTTCACTGGGTGGTGAGAGGGTAGGTGTTCACTGGGTGGTGAGAGGGAAGGTGTTCACTGGGTGGTGAGAGGGTAGGTGTTCACTGGCTGGTGAGAGGGAAGGTGTTCACTGGGTGGTGAGAGGGAAGGTGTTCACTGGGTGGTGAGAGGGTAGGTGTTCACTGGGTGGTGAGAGGGTAGGTGTTCACTGGGTGGTGAGAGAGAAGGTGTTCACTGGGTGGTGAGAGGGAAGGTGTTCACTGGGTGGTGAGAGGGAAGGTGTTCACTGGGTGGTGAGAGGTTAGGTGTTCACTGGGTGGTGAGAGGGAAGGTGTTCACTGGGTGGTGAGAGGGAAGGTGTTCACTGGGTGGTGAGAGGGAAGGTGTTCACTGGGTGGTGAGAGGGAAGGTGTTCACTGGGTGGTGAGAGGGTAGGTGTTCACTGGGTGGTGAGAGGGTAGGTGTTCACTGGGTGGTGAGAGGGAAGGTGTTCACTGGGTGGTGAGAGGGTAGGTGTTCACTGGGTGGTGAGAGGGAAGGTGTTCACTGGGTGGTGAGAGGGAAGGTGTTCACTGGGTGGTGAGAGGGAAGGTGTTCACTGGGTGGTGAGAGGGTAGGTGTTCACTGGGTGGTGAGAGGGAAGGTGTTCACTGGGTGTTGAGAGGGTAGGTGTTCACTGGGTGGTGAGAGGGAAGGTGTTCACTGGGGTGAGAGGGTAGGTGTTCACTGGGTGGTGAGAGGGTAGGTGTTCACTGGGTGGTGAGAGGGAAGGTGTTCACTGGGTGGTGAGAGGGTAGGTGTTCACTGGGTGGTGAGAGGGAAGGTGTTCACTGAGTGGTGAGAGGGTAGGTGTTCACTGGGTGGTGAGAGGGAAGGTGTTCACTGGGTGGTGAGAGGGTAGGTGTTCACTGGGTGGTGAGAGGGAAGGTGTTCACTGAGTGGTGAGAGGGTAGGTGGTCACTGGGTGGTAAGAGGGAAGGTGTTCACTGGGTGGTGAGAGGGTAGGTGTTCACTGGGTGGTGAGAGGGTAGGTGTTCACTGGGTGGTGAGAGGGTAGGTGTTCACTGGGTGGTGAGAGGGTAGGTGTTCACTGGGTGGTGAGAGGGAAGGTGTTCACTGGGTGGTGAGAGGGTAGGTGTTCACTGGGTGGTGAGAGGGAAGGTGTTCACTGGGTGGTGAGAGGGTAGGTGTTCACTGGGTGGTGAGAGGGAAGGTGTTCACTGAGTGGTGAGAGGGTAGGTGTTCACTGGGTGGTGAGAGGGAAGGTGTTCACTGGGTGGTGAGAGGGTAGATGTTCACTGGGTGGTGAGAGGGTAGGTGTTCACTGGGTGGTGAGAGGGTAGGTGTTCACTGGGTGGTGAGAGGGTAGGTGTTCACTGGGTGGTGAGAGGGAAGGTGTTCACTGGGTGGTGAGAGGGTAGGTGTTCACTGGCTGGTGAGAGGGTAGGTGTTCACTGGGTGGTGAGAGGGTAGGTGTTCACTGGGTGGTGAGAGGGAAGGTATTCACTGGGTGGTGAGAGGGTAGGTGTTCACTGGGTGGTGAGAGGGTAGGGTTCACTGGGTGGTGAGAGGGTAGGTGTTCACTGGGTGGTGGTGGTGAGAGGGTAGGTGTTTCACTGGGTGTTGAGAGGGTAGGTGTTCACTGGGTGGGGAGAGGGTAGGTGTCACTGTGGGTGGTGAGAGGGTAGGTGTTCACTGGGTGGTGAGAGGGTAGGTGTTCACTGGGTGGTGAGAGGGAAGGTGTTCACTGGGTGGTGAGAGGGTAGGTGTTCACTGGGTGGTGAGAGGGTAGGTGTTCACTGGGTGGTGAGAGGGTAGGTGTTCACTGGGTGGTGAGAGGGTAGGTGTTCACTGGGTGGTGAGAGGGTAGGTGTTTACTGGGTGGTGAGAGGGTAGGTGTTCACTGGGTGGTGAGAGGGTAGGTGTTCACTGGGTGGTGAGAGGGGTGGTGTTCACTGGGTGGTGAGAGGGTAGGTGTTCACTGGGTGGTGAGAGGGTAGGTGTTCACTGGGTGGTGAGAGGGTAGGTGTTCACTGGGTGGTGAGAGGGTAGGTGTTCACTGGGTGGTGAGAGGGTATATGTTCACTGGGTGGTGAGAGGGTAGGTGTTCACTGGGTGGTGAGAGGGTAGGTGTTCACTGGGTGGTGAGAGGGTAGGTGTTCACTGGGTGGTGAGAGGGTAGGTGTTCACTGGGTGGTGTGAGGGTAGGTGTTCACTGGGTGGTGAGAGGGTAGGTGTTCACTGGGTGGTGAGAGGGTAGGTGTTCACTGGGTGGTGAGAGGGTAGGTGTTATAGGGGTTATACAAGGAGGATGGGAAGCCAGGCAGCACTAGAAACTATGGCATCCAAGTGTACCGTTCTTGTACTACAGACTATGGTATCCAAATGTACCGTTCTTGTACTAGAGACTATGGCATCCAAGTGTACCATTCTTGTACTAGAGACTATGGCATCCAAGTGTACCGTTCTTGTACTACAGACTATGGCATCCAAGTGTACCGTTCTTGCACTACAGACTATGGCATCCAAGTGTACCGTTCTTGCACTAGAGACTATGGCATCCAAGTGTACCGTTCTTGTACTACAGACTATGGCATCCAAGTGTACCGTTCTTGCACTAGAGACTATGGCATCCAAGTGTACCGTTCTTGTACTACAGACTATGGCATCCAAGTGTACCGTTCTTGTACTACAGACTATGGCATCCAAGTGTACCGTTCTTGTACTACAGACTATGGCATCCAAGTGTACCATTCTTGTACTAGAGACTATGGCATCCAAGTGTACCGTTCTTGTACTACAAACTATGGCATCCAAGTGTACCGTTCTTGTACTAGAGACTATGGCATCCAAGTGTACCGTTCTTGTACTACAGACTATGGCATCCAAGTGTACCGTTCTTGCACTACAGACTATGGCATCCAAGTGTACCGTTCTTGCACTAGAGACTATGGCATCCAAGTGTACCGTTCTTGTACTACAGACTATGGCATCCAAGTGTACCGTTCTTGCACTACAGACTATGGCATCCAAGTGTACCGTTCTTGCACTAGGGACTATGGCATCCAAGTGTACCGTTCTTGTACTACAGACTATGGCATCCAAGTGTACCGTTCTTGCACTACAGACTATGGCATCCAAGTGTACCGTTCTTGCACTAGAGACTATGGCATCCAAGTGTACCGTTCTTGTACTTGTTCAAGGTAGACAAATATGATCGTTAGGGAAACAAGCGCAAACACTCACTTGACAATTGACAATACATGTCATTCTATTTTGTAAATATAACAATCGACATTTAAGGGGGTGACCTGTGTTTTGTTATTTCTGTCCTTTTCTCTCTTGCTCTGGCTTGTATCCATTCGGCCCCATTCAGCCAACTATTTTAAGACGTTTATCCCCAGCTAGGTGTCGATTTCTTCCTGGCGAGCGATAGCGAGCCAGCATTATATGAAGAAATCCGGCTTCGCCGGAGACATTGTTCTATTGAAAAATGTACAAATTTAGCCTGCTGTCAAACAAAAATAAAAAATATGCTGGCTCGCTACCGCTCACCAGTAAAAAATTGACACCTGGATGGGGATAAACGTCTTAAAACAGTACGCTGAATGGGGCCAAATGGATACAAGCCAGAGAAAGATAGAAAAGGACAGAACAAAAACAGGTCACCTCCCCTTAAGGTACCCAGTGAAACCTTACATAAATATATTAGACATTAATTATGTACAGGTAAGATTATGGGTACAGTCGCGCTAATAAGTCATGTCTGGGCACCAAGTATGTTTTGATCAATAATTGGTATCAGCCATATCTAAGCTTCATTTCACCATATCGAGCGAAATATACAAACATGTTCCTACACTTACCCACCCTATTCAACATCTGGCAGACATTAATACAGCACAGAGCAAGCCAAACGTAATGACAGCTGGGACATGACTTATTAGCGCGACCGTACATGTCTAAATAGGTTAGCTCACAATAGATAGAAAATCAACATAAGTGTTTTAAGATTCAAAACAATACTAATCCTTGCCTTAAGGGCAGGTATTTAGTTTGTTCCCTACGTTTTCATCAAGCTTAAAATTACACCCCCTAGACCCCCTTTCAAGATAAATTTGTACATTTTTCGGTAGAAAAATGTCCCGGCCGGAGGCCGGTTGCTCTTAAATTACAAGGCTCGCTATCGCTCGCCAGGAAAAATTGACACCTTAATGGCACGAAAGGCCTTAAAATTGTAAGAAATGGGGCAAAATGTCTTAAAATGTCCAAACTACTAGGGCGAACGTCTTAAAATCTCAAAAACAATGGGGCTAAACATGAGGGAGAAATGGGTCCAGAAAAAAATCCCTCGAGTGGAAATCTCCCCTTAAGCCGGAGTCACACGAGCTGTTTTTCGAGCAATTTTTTACGAGCAATTTTTGTCTGGCAGCTTCAAAAATTACACTTTATCAGAATTCAACCGCCTAACATACTCTACCTTCAGTCTAGTTGCCGATACCGGTGCCAACAAGTCCCGAAATATAACGAGAAAAAACTTGCTCATGGAAAATTGACGGAAAAATCGCTCGTGTGACAGCGGCTTTACTTTTCTCCAATAAACTCCTTACTTACTGCTATACCTGTAATTATGTCAGTGGCTGAGGGGGTGAAAGGGTTGTGAGAAGATTGGATACTTAAGTGGAGGTTTTTAGTTGATTCCCTAGACTTCCATCAAGCTTAAAATTACTCCCCCTTGACTCCCTTTCAAGATAAATTTGTACATTTTTCGGTAGAAAAATGTCCCGGCCGAAGGCCGGTTCCCCTTAAATTACAGGTTCGCTATCGCTCGCCAGGAAAAAATCGACACCTAAATGGCACGAATGGTCTTAAGATTGACAGAAATGGGGCGAGGGTTCTTAACCCTCTCACGACCATATGACGCATAGGTTGCCAGATTAGCAATAAGAAATAGAGTTCTCTCACTCTTATAATTACCTCTCCAAAATTAGTTTTCTGTCCACAGCTAACTCACAGACAACTGCAGAGGTTAAAGTAACTAAATTAAAGGTTTCTAAACACCCCTGATGGTAACAAAGGCTCTAAAGTATCCCTAATAGGCTCAAAAGTATTTCAAGAACGTGAGAGGGTTAAAATCGCCAAACTAGTGGGGCGAATATCTTAAAATCTCAAAATCAATAGGGCTAAACATGAGGGAGAAAGGGGTCCAGAAAAAAAATCCTCCAGGTGGAAATCTCCCCTTAACGCAAACTGGAAAGGGCGGTGCTTAGTGCTGCTGGAGGTGGTGGTGCTACTACTTAAAGACCTGGGAGGCCAGTGAACACTCAGTGGTCTGCAGCTGGTGCTCTAGGCTGTTATAGAGAGAGTCCCGCTCCGGCCTCACCTGCCCCCGCACCTTCACCGTGAGTCCCGCTCCGGCCTCACCTGTCCCTGCACCTTCACCGTGAGTCCCGCTCCGGCCTCACCTGTCCCTGCACCTTCACCGTGAGTCCCGCTCCGGCCTCACCTGCCCCCGCACCTTCACCGTGAGTCCCGCTCCGGCCTCACCTGTCCCTGCACCTTCACCGTGAGTCCCGCTCCGGCCTCACCTGCCCCCGCACCTTCACCGTGAGTCCCGTTCCAGCCTCACCTGTCCCCCGCACCTTCACCGTGAGTCATTATAACTCTATTGTTTTCCAGCTGATCGTAAATTGAATCCCTTAGTAGCTGATTTCTCGATAATTAGTGGAAATGTGTGAAACTTCTATGTCTCTGTGCCTTATTAATGCTAAGTTTTCATAATTAAGATCATATTTCGATACAAAATCTACCTTATAGCTGAGTAACCAAGATAGAAACATGACAATTTACCCTCAGCTGGAAAAAATAGACTATAGTTACCATCGCTTTCATACCTGAAGGAGGACTGGTTATTATATCATCATACATGGGTGAGGGCTGGTCCTATCCAGAGTGAAGTCTGGCATCCTCTACCCAACCTTAGCCGTTTCTGTGTGTCTCTTTTATTGTCCAACTTTTCCTTATGGGGGCGGGAGGCTAGGCATCCTCCTCACCTTGTAAAATTCTCCTACTCATCGAGACAGAGAAAGAGGCGAGGGAACGTGAAAGTAGTCCTGGACCCTGAGAATTAGGACCCTTGGATGTTGTTTCTGTTCGGGCTCTGTCTCGAGTCGGCCACCTCCAGCAATGGAGTATGTGCCTGAGTACATACATACATACATATCATATACATCCATACATACATATCATATACATCCATACATACATATCATATACATCCATACATACATACATACATATCATATACATACATACATACATACACACATACATACATACATATCATATACATACATACATACACACATACATACAAACACAAAAACTTACACAAACTTACAATCAACAAATGTTTAAATCCAGTTGTTACAAACATTTTATGAATGGAGGATGCCTTTAGGCACATGGACCTTTTTGTTTTATCTGTGTTTTTCCTTCCTCCGTTCATTGTCTCTTAAAAAAAAAAAAAAAAAAAAAAAAAAACATACATACACACATACACACATGCATACATACATACACACATACATACAAACATACATACATACACCCACACATACATACAAACATGCGATATTTCTAACACAATTACTTACAAAATCATTACATCAATATTGCACAGCATCAATTATTTCAAAGATAAATCTAGGATCTTGTATAAGAGAGTAATGTGTTGACTATATCAGTGTTGTCCCCGTTTTAACCCCCTCCTGTATCGGGGACGTGGTTTTAATGGTAGGGTAGCTCTATTGAGACGATGGTATAGTTATGGTGGTTTAAGGGGAGATTTCCACTTGAGGGGATTTTTTTCTGGACTCCTTTCTCCCTCATGTTTAGCCCCATTGTTTTTTCTAATTTTAGGATGTTCGCTCCATTATTTTGACAATTTTAAGAACTTTCGACCCATTTCTGTCAATTTTAAGACCTTTCGTGCCATTTAGGTGTCGATTTTATCCTGGCGAGCGATAGCGAGCCTGTAATTTAAGAGGAACCGGCCATCGGCCGGGACATTTTCTACCGAAAAATGTACAAATTTATCTTGAAGGGGGGTCTAGGGGGTGTTTTTCTAAGATTCGCCACAATAATGGGGCGAACGTCTTAAAATTAGAAAAGCAATGGGGCTAAACATGAGGGAGAAAGGAGTCAAGAAAAAAAATCTCCTCAAGTGGAAATCTCCCCTTAACCCTTGCAGTCGTTCTTCATAATATAGTGTATCTCCTATTAGTTACTCTCTCTCTCTCTCTCTCTCTCTCTCTCTCTCTCTCTCTCTCTCTCTCTCTCTCTCTCTCTCTCTCTCTCTCTCTCTCTCTCTCTCTCTCTCTCTAGTGGTTTAATGTCCTTTAAGGGGGGGGGGGGGGGTGACCTGTTTTTGTTCTGTCCTTTTCTATCTTTCTCTGGCTGGTATCCATTCGGCCCCATTCAGCCTACTGTTTTTAGACGTTTATCCCCATCCAGGTGTCAATTTTCTACTGGTGAGCGGTAGCGAGCCAGCATATTTTTGTATTTTTGTTTGACAGCAGGCTAAATTTGTACATTTTTCGATAGAAAAATGTCTCCGGCGAAGCCGGATTTCTTCATATAATGCTGGCTCGCTATCGCTCGCCAGCAAGAAATCGATACCTAGATGGGGATAAACGTCTTAAAATAGTTGGCTGAATGGGGCCGAATGGATACAAGCCAGAGAAAGAGAGAAAAGGACAGAAATAACAAAACGCATGTGTGCACCCTCCCCTTAAGTAGTATGGCGACCAAAACTGGACATAATATTCCAAATGCGAAATAAGTGATGTCTCGGCACTAAGTATATTTGGATAAATAGTTGGTATCAGCAATATAAAAAACTTGATATATTCGTTTTGAGTGAGATGTACAAAACAAATCTACACTTGCCCACCATATTCAACATCTGACAGGCATTAATACAGCACAGAGCGAGCCAAACGTAATGACAGTTTCCAGGTTCAGGTGCCTAACTTTACACACCATATTCAACATCTGACAGACATTAATACAGCACAGAGCGAGCCAAACGTAATGACAGTTTCGAGGTTCAGGTGCCTATCTTTACACACTCTATTTAACATCTGACAGACATTAATACAGCACAGAGCGAGCCAAACGTAATGACAGTTTCGAGGTTCAGGTGCCTATCTTTACACACCCTATTTAACATCTGACAGATATTAATACAGCACAGAGCGAGCCAAACGTAATGACAGTTTCCAGGTTCAGGTGCCTATCTTTACACACTCTATTTAACATCTGACAGACTGACAGAATGTTGACTGTTGTCGATAATAGGTCTCGTGTGGTACAGTTGGCCAAAGAAGTAGTGTCTCCGCTGTCATTACGTTTAGCTCGTTGTGTGCTGTATTAATATACAGCACACAACGAGCTAAACGTAATGACAGCGGAGACACTACTTCTTTGGCCAACTGTACCACACGAGACCTATTATCGACAACAGTCAACATTGTTCTGGCAGCATTTTTGGGACATTTTGCACTGGTATCGGAAACTAGATTGTAGATTGATAAATTTAGGTGTTAGAATAATTTTAAAAGTTTACTTCATAATCTAATGATAATGTCGAGCAGGTTAGGATAGAGGCATCCTGACCAGGATTCGAACCCACTCACTCAGGTATGTTTGTGAGAGTTGGGCACCGTATTTACTCAGCCATGAGCGGATAATTGAGTGGATACGGTGCCCAAATCTCACAAACTTGTCTTAGTGAGTGGGTTTGAAACCTGGTCAGGATACCTCTCTCCCAACTTCATAAGCTGCCAAACCAGTGTTAGGATAAATGTTGTGAGATAATGGACTCGTGTGTTACCGGCTTTACCGTAGTTTCAGACTGCAGAATGGAGAGTCACCGTTCAGTCCGGCCCACCTATTTGTCCGAACGCATCAACTTCGTGTGGCTGTGGGTAGGCGGTATGTCAGCCCGGGCCATAGCTCACGAGACTGGCACCAGCGTCACCACCGTCTGTAGGTGGATCAGAAGGTGGCGACAGGAGGGACACGTTGACACCAGGTACCGCACGGGAAGGCCAGCTAGTGACAGACCCCGAGAAAGGCACGGGAACTATCTAGGCCATTTTCGTGCTTCACCATCTCACCGTGCTACGATTGAAACTCTGCACGTTTCACCGTCTCCCCGTGCTACAATTGACACTCTGCATGCTTCACCATCTCACCCTGCTGCGATTGAAACTCTGTATACTTCACCACCTCACCATGGTGCGATTGAAACTCTGCATACTTCACCATCTCACCATGCTACAATTGAAACTGGCCATCTCATACCACCTCACCTCTCCACGATCGAAACCCTCCATTCCTCACCGCCTGTCCTTCCCACGATCAACAATCTTCACGCCTCATCGTCTCATCTCTCCACGATCGAAACTCTCCATTCCTCACCGCCTGTTCTTCCCACGATCGACAATCTTCACGCCTCATCGTCTCATCTCTCCACGATCGAAGCCCTCCATTCCTCACCGCCTGTCCTTCCCACGATCGACACTTTCCAGGCCAAACATACTCGCACACCGGTTGAAATTCTCCGGGACAGGAGGGTTAATATATATCCACCGTCATCTACTCGAGCCCCAAAACACACATCTGACACAAATACTATCGGAAACCTTGCAGCAGTCATCCAGAAGCCGAGTGAAATACCATATTGTCCTCACAGTCATATTTGGGGATTTACTCCAATCTTTAATTTTACTCCAAAACTTATTTAGATATTAGATACTTAACCCCTTCAGACTCATATGACGCAGAGGTTGCCAGATTAGCAATAAGAAATAGTTCTCTCACTCTTATAATTACATCTCCAAAATTAGTTTTCTGCCCACAGCTAACTCAAAGACAATTGCAGAGGTTGAAGTAACTAAACTAAAGGTTTCTAAATACCCCTGATGGTAACAAAGGCTTTAAAGTATCCCCAATAGGCTCAACACAGCTAACTCAAAGACAACTGCAGAGGTTGAAGTAACTAAACTAAAGGTTTCTAAATACCCCTGATGGTAACAAGGGCTTTAAAGTATCCCCAATAGGCTCAAAATCGCGTCATATGTCGGAGAGGGTTAAATTAAGGGGAGATTTCCACTTGAGGGATTTTTTTCTGGACTCCTTTCTCTCATGTTTAGCCCCATTGCTTTTTAGATTTTAAGACGCTCGCCCCCTTTAGTTTGGCGATTTTAAGAACTTTCGCCCCATTTCTGTCAATTTTAAGAACTTTCGTGCCATTTAGGTGTCGATTTTTTCCTGGTGAGCGATAGCGAGCCTGTAATTTGAGAGGAACCGGCCTTTGGCCGGGACATTTTTCTACCGAAAAATTTACAAATTTATCTTGAAAGGAGGTCTAGGGGGTGTAATTTTAAGCTTGATGGAGTTCTAGGGAAGAAACTAAATACCTCCCCTTAAGAATGAAAATCCACAAATACACTGTTTCATTGCAACCTAATAGAAGATAGAAAGACAAAAATATCTCTTGCTTAGATGAATTAGGTGGAAAACAAACACAAGAAAAATATTTAATTCTTATTTTTTCTACGTTTCGGGCTACGCAGAACCCATCTTCAGTAAGAGAAATAAAATAATCAAGCTCTTTCCTGTGTTTACCTTCCACCTAATTCATCCACTTGTTATAATGGATCAGCCATATCTTGCTTGGTTGATACAGAAACATTATACGTCTGTGTAGCCGGTATCACACGAGCGCTTTTTCCCTCAACATTTATCCTCAACACTGGTCTGGCAGCTTATGAGGTCAACATTGCAACTATTTCGGTCACCTAAGCTCATCTACCATCAGTCTAGTTTCCGATACCAGTGCAATATAGTCCAGAAATGTTGCCAGAAAAATGTTGATCATCGAATGTTGACTATAAAAGCTCTCGTGTGATACCGGCTTAACTGTAAACATGTTAGGGGATAGCATTCTCCATTCTCGTCCTTAAGGGAGCCCACCTCGCTTTTTTTCTCTGTCTCTCCCTCTCTCTTTGGCTTGTATCCATTCGGCCCCATTCAGCCTACTGTTTTTAGACGTTTACCCCCATCCAAGTGCCAATATTTTCCTGGCGAGCGGTAGCGAGCCAGCATATATATATATTTTTTTTTTGACAGCAAGCTAATTTTGTACATTTTTCGATAGAAACATTTCTAAGGCGAAGCCGGATATCTCCATACAATGCTGGCTCGCTATTGCTCGCCTTGATGGGGATATATCCCCAATTCAAACTCCGTGTGTCCAGGCATTTTAGCTCGAACGTCCCTTGATTTCGGCCCTGTCACTCTTTGAAATCTGGGGGAGGCACTCGCTGCAGGCAGTTCTGCCTTTTGTCTCCCTCATTCACATAGAAAAAAAAAAAATCTTAAAACAGTTGGCTGAATGGGGCCGAATGGATACAAGCCAGGGAAAGAGAGATAAGGAGAGACAGAAGTTAATGGGAGGATATATACACGTATATACTGGTCGATTCATATAATTACTTATAATTTGTGTGTTCTTCCCTAGACCTCCATTAATCTTAAAGGGGGTTCACCGGCTTTTTTTTTTATCTCTCTCTCCTTTTCTCTCTTTCCCTGGCTTGTTGTATCCACTCGGCCCCATTCAGCCAACTGTTTTAAGACGTTTGTCCCCATCCAGGTGTCAGCCAGGATTTCTTCCTGGCGAGCGATAGCGAGCCCATTGTATGGAGAAATCCGGGAGAAATTTTTGTATCGAAAAATGTACAAACTTAGCTAACTGTAAACAAATATATATATATATGCTGGCTCGCTACCGCTCGCCAGGAAAATATTGACACCTGGATGGGAGTTTAACGTCTTAAAACAGTAAGCTGAATGGGGCCGAATTAAAACAAGCCAAAGAGAGAGAGGGAGAGAAAGAGAAAAAAAGCGAGGTGGGCTCCCTTAACATACATATATCCCCCCCAAAAAACCCGGTAATGTATCGTGGTGGTGTAGCCCATACAACCTTGAAGGGAGGCCCACCTCGCTTTTGTTCTCTTTCTCTCCCTCTCTCTTTGGCTTGTATCCATTCGGCCCCATTCAGCCTACTGGTTTAAGACGTTTACCCCCATCCAGGTGTCAATATTTTCCTGGCGAGCGGTAGTGAGCCAGCATATATACATATATATTTGTTTTGACAGCAAGATAAATTTGTACATTTTTCGATGGAAAAATTTCTCCGGCGAAGCCGGATTTTTTCATACAATGCTGGCTCGCTATCGCTCGCCAGGAAGATATCGACACCTGGATGGGGATAAACGTCTTAAAACAGTTGGCTGAATGGGGCCGAATGAATACAAGCTAAAGAGAGATGGAGAGAAAGATAAAAAAAGCCTGTGACCCTCCTTAACCTAAGCACAACTTGATATGCTCCTCTTTGATAAGACAGAAGAAACTATAGTCTATTCGCTGTAAGTAGGCGAGAAATCATAACCACTATAACCTCTGTAACTCTAAAACGACTAGAGTAATCGAGCTAATATGTCTACCATTTGGGAAGAGTCAGTCAAGGAATAGATGTGGAAATTTACAGCCAATTTGCTCTAGCCCTTTTTGAGTTACAGAGGATAGAGGTCATGATTGCTCGCCTACTTACAGCGAATAGACTGTAGTTATGGATGGCGTTTAGTTTCCTTGATTAGGCATTGTTATTGTTTTCTTACGACAAACATACCGCATTGTAACCAGTCTAGCTAAGTAAGTTGGTTAAAATAGGACTTCAGAGGCTATTAATTATTCTGGATTATTAAGCCAGCACACTGTCAGTCAAGACAAGTTGTATACTGTATTACTTAGGCCCGGTACAGTTGTAAGCATTAATAAAGTTACGCTAATCCGAATTTCTGAACCTTTAGAGCCGAGTGTTGAAGCATACGGGCTATAATTGAGCATTGTATTGTTTAGCTTGTGGTATATATATATATATATATATATATATATATATATATATATATATATAGTAAAACTCGCTAGGACAATTGAAACAATGGAACACCAAGTTTTCGTCTATTCTCTCAAGACATCTTCAGGGTAATAGGTATTATCCTGAAGATGTCTTGAGAGAATAGACGAAAGCTTGGTGTTCCATTGTTTCAATTTTCCTAGCGAGTTTTACTACATAATTTGATTACACGTATTTGTGATTTAACCTCCATATATATATATATATATATATATATATATACTGTATGTATGTATGATTAATGTCTGTCAGATGTTGAATAGGGTGTGTTAAGATGGGAACATGTTTGTATATCTGATAGTGCTGATACCAATTATCTATCTATCTATCTATTGCCTCACGCCGGGATCCCCGAAGGAGTGGCCACGAACGAAGCGCCCCTAATTATTGGTCGAAATATATTTGGTGCTGCGACATCACTTATTTGGACGACTGTACTAATAGAAATAGCTATATTCTAAAATATCGATATATCAGATAATATATAACTTACAGCAATTGGAGAACACCATCGTCTCTGGACGTATGTATCTACTGTATTTCATTCAAGTGTTATCAAATATAGGAAAATTCGGAAAAAAATCAAAGAATCGACTAAAATATAAAGGCATTACCTATTGCCATACATAATTACCTATTGCCATGCATAATTACCTATTGCCATGCATAATTACCTATTGCCATGCATAATTACCTATTGCCATGCATAATTAACAATTGCCATGCATAATTACCTATTGCCATGCATAATTACCTATTGCCATGCATAATTACCTATTGCCATGCATAATTAACAATTGCCATGCATAATTACCTATTGCCATGCATAATTACCTATTGCCATGCATAATTACCTATTGCCATGCATAATTAACAATTGCCATGCATAATTAACCTATTTGCCATGCATAATTACCTATTGCCATGCATAATTACCTATTGCCATGCATAATTACCTATTGCCATGCATAATTACCTATTGCCATGCATAATTAACTATTACCATGCATAATTAACTATTGCCATGCATAATTAACTATTGCCATGCATAATTAACTATTGCCATGCATAATTTGTCTTATACTCCCTGTTATTCTTATATGTTTATTTGAATAGAAGAAAGACTGAGAGTAACGTTTCACTCTTGGGTTGGAGAGTTCCATAGAGTAGGGGTGGGATTGTGTTGTAAAACGGGTACCATTTACCCTACGTAGAGGAGGTTGTATACACTGGAAGAGCTCTGAGGAACACTGATTTTTTGTAGTAGTGATAGAATAGCGAGAGATATGCAACATTGCGGCGAAGAGAGAGAGATTGCAGAGAGTTGGTGAGTGGACGAGAGTTAATGATACAAAAGCCCTTCTGTTCTAATTTGTCTAGGAGTGCGGTGTGAGAGGATCCTCCCCACACATGTGAACAATACTCAATACAAGGATGCACTGTGCCCCTGTACAGAGCAAGAAGCTGCGCAGGGGTAAAGAACCCCTTGAGGCAGTTGAGTACACCCAGCTTCTGGGAGGCTGCCCTAGCAAGACTGGTAATATGGTCTTAAGGGGAGGTATTTAGTTTGTTCCCTAGACCTCCATCAAGCTTAACATTACAGCCCCTAGACCCCCTTTCAAGATAAATTTGTAAATTTTTCGGTAGAAAAATTTCCCGGCCGAAGGCCGGTTCCTCTTAAATTACAGGCTCGCTATCGCTCGCCAGGAAAAAATCGACACCTAAATGGCACGAAAAGTCTTAAAATTGACAGAAATGGGGCGAAAGTTCTTAAAATCGCCAAACTAATGGGGCGAACTTCTTATAATATCAAAAGCAATGGGGCTAACCATGAGGGAGAAAGGGGTCAAGAAAAAAAATCCCTCAAGTGGAAATCTCCCCTTAAGGCATCCTCCATGTTGTACTTAACCCTATTCCAAGTCAGTAGGCCAAAACTCACATTTTTCCTTTGCCCCTCAACTTTCCCTTCATAATTGCTGAGGGGCACAGGGCCTTTGGTTTCCTGGGTATTTCCGCACCCTCCTCAGCTGCCCGCCTGCCTTAGAGGGGCTTCGGTCACCCGGCCTTTATTAGTGGTAAGTAGGGAGGATTTTGTGGGAGCGCTCGGTTATGGCTTTGGCCTTGCTTGGGCTATTATTTCTATAATTTGGGAAGGGTCGGCCATTTACAGCTCATTTGCTCTAGCCCTTCCTTGTGTACAAAAATTTGGATTCACGATTTCAGGGTTACTAATTTGGAACTGTAGGTAGCGCCAACCAACTTGACAATAATCTTGATCCCTGACCTCTCTGTAACTCAAAAGGGGCTAGAGCAAACTGGCTGTTAATATGATAATATCCACACCTATTTCCTGGTGAAATCTTCCCAAATGATAGAAACGTCAGCCCGATTGCTTTCATTAATTTCGAGTTATAAGAAGTTACGGGGTCAAGATTATTGTCAAGTTCGCTGGCGCTACCTATAGGTATAGTAGAGAGAGAGAGAGAGAGAGAGAGAGAGGGAGAGAGAGAGAGAGAGAGAGATATGGGGAGTGTGAGTGTATTCGTGTGTTCTTTTCTGTGGAGACTGGTTGGAAAAAGAAGAAATATATACAAGAGAGAGAGAGAGAGAGAGAGAGAGAGAGAGAGAGAGAGAAAGTGAGAGAGAGAGAGAGATATGGGGAGTGTGAGTGTATTCGTGTGTTCTTTTCTGTGGAGACTGAGTTGGGAAAACAAGAAATATATCAAAGAGAAAGAGAGAGAGAGAGAGAGAGAGAGAGAGAGATGGGGAGTGTGAGTGTATTCGTGTGTTCTTTTCTGTGGAGACTGGTTGGAAAAAGAGGAAATATATACAAGAGAGAGAGAGAGAGAGAGAGAGAACGAGGAAGATGGAGGAGTGTGTGTGTGTGTATTCGTGGTGTGTTCAGGTATTTGCTATGTTGTGATGGCAGATATTGATCGTGTATGTTAACAGCTGCAGTAATGGTGGTGGTGGTGGTATAGGTAGCATCAGCGAACTTGAATATAATCTTCAACCCTCAATTTCTTATAGCTCGAAGTGAATTAAAGCAATCGGGCTGACGTTGCTATAATTTGGGAAGAGCCCACCAGGAAATAGGTGTGGATATTTACAGCCAGTTTGCTTAAGGTCCTTTTGAGTTAGGAAGAGGTCAGGGATCGAGGGATGTCAAGTTCGTCGGCGCTACCTATAGAGTGGAGGTATGCTGAAGTGACCTCTTGTGTGGAGACGAATGTTAAGGGGAGGCAGGTCACCCTCCTTAACCCTTTGAGGAGCCAAGACGCTTTATGGCACCTTATTCTGGCTATATTTAGAAGATTCCATTCAGCTTGGGAAGGCGCTACTATGGCAGTCAGCAGGTTGATTGAGACAGTCTTTATACCTTTAAGGGGGGGGTGACCTGTTTTTGTTCTGTCCTTTTCTATCTTTCTCTGGCTTGTATCCATTTGGCCCCATTCAGCCTACTGTTTTAAGACGTTTATCCGCATCCAGGTGTCAATTTTTTACTGGTGAGCAGTAGCGAGCCAGCATACTTTTTAGTTTTGTTTGACAGCAGGCTAAATTTGTACATTTTTCGATAGAAAAATTTCTCCGGCGAAGCCGGATTTCTTCATATAATGCTGGCTCGCTATCGCTCGCCAGGAAGAAATCGACACCTAGATGGGGATAAACGTCTTAAAACAGTTGGCTGAATGGGGCCGAATGGATACAAGCCAGAGAAAGAGAGAAAAGGACAGAAATAACAAAAAGCAGGTCACCCCCCTTAACTCCCACAGATCCAGCCTAAACTGCACACAATCGTCTAATGATAGCCAGAAAAACTGTCAAAATGCGTCATGATCTTCAAAGTCTTAATAACTGCGACTGTACACTCGGATACCATAGTCCACTCAGGAGAATTCGTGGACCCCTCTATGTTTTTCTCTATGCAATTATGTACAGTCGCGCTAATAAGTCATGTCCTAGCTGTCATTACGTTTGGCTTGCTCTGTGCTGTATTAATGTCTGTCAGATGTTGTCTAGGGTGGGTAAGTGTAGGAACATGTTTGTATATTTCAACCGATATGAAGAAATGAAGCTTAGATATTGCTGATACCAATTATTGATCAAAACATACTTGGTGCGGAGACATGACTTATTAGCGCGACTGTACACATTTATCTTGAAGGGGGGTATAGGGGTGTTTTTTTTTGCAGGTTGATAGCGATTTAGGAAGGACACTAAAAATATCTATCTATCTATCTATCTATCTATATGCTCAGGCCCAATCCTCATTTTTCCTATTTTTATTTTCTATTTTATTCTATTTTATCATTTTTTTTCTTTCCTTGGGGGTGGCCGACTCAAGAACTTGCTTTTCAATTAATTATAGTTGTGTAGTTGATTTATAGAGACAATTCTATTCATAAATTGGTTTCCAGAGATATGCTTCCATAACTAGAAATAGGGGAAGCCCAGGACTTTGTTATGAGTGGGCTAGAAACTATGGTATCCGAGGGTACATTCGGATATCGTAGCCCACTCATAAACATTTGTGGAACTCGCTATTTTCTATTTGTATGTATGTATGTATGTATGTATGTATGTATGTATGTATGTATGTATGTGCTCAGGCCCAATCCCCACTTTTCCTAATTTTATTTTTATTTTCTATTTTACTCTATTTTATTATTATTATTATTATTATTATTATTATTATTATTTTATTATTATTATTTTATTATTATTATTATTATTTTATTATTATTATTATTATTTTATTATTATTATTATTATTTTATTATTATTATTTTATTATTATTATTATTTTATTATTATTATTTTATTATTATTATTTTTTTTGTTTTCCCTTGGGAGTGGCCGACTCAAGACAAAACAAAAAATAATAAACCCAAATAAAACAATAACCAACTACAAACAACCCATCTCCCCTTAAATTCCAACGACCCATCTCCCCTTAAATTCCAACGACCCATCTCCCCTTAAATTTCAACAACCCATCTCCCCTTAAATTTCAACAACCCATCTCCCCTTAAATGTCAACGACCCATCTCCCCTTAAATGTCAACAACCCATCTTGTCAACAGCCCATCTCCCCTTAAATGTCAACGACCCATCTCCCCTTAAATGTCAACGACCCTCTTCAACGACCCATCTCCCCTTAAATGTCAACGACCCATCTCCCCTTAAATATCAACAACCCATCTCCCCTTAAATGTCAACGACCCATCTCCCCTTAAATGTCAACGACCCATCTCCCCTTAAATGTCAACGACCCATCTCCCCTTAAATATCAACAACCCATCTCCCCTTAAATGTCAACGACCCATCTCCCCTTAAATGTCAACGACCCATCTCCCCTTAAATGTCAACGACCCATCTCCCCTTAAATGTCAACGACCCATCTCCCCTTAAATTCCAACGACCCATCTCCCCTTAAATTCCAACGACCCATCTCCCCTTAAATGTCAACGACCCATCTCCCCTTAAATGTCAACGACCCATCTCCCCTTAAATGTCAACGACCCATCTCCCCTTAAATGTCAATGACCCATCTCCCATTAAATGTCAACGACCCATCTCTCCTTAAATGTCAACGACCCATCTCCCCTTAAATGTCAACGACCCATCTCCCCTTAAATGTCAACAACCCATCTCCCCTTAAATGTCAACGACCCATCTCCCCTTAAATGTCAACGACCCATCTCCCCTTAAATATCAACAACCCATCTCCCCTTAAATGTCAACGACCCATCTCCCCTTAAATGTCAACGACCCATCTCCCCTTAAATATCAACAACCCATCTCCCCTTAAATGTCAACGACCCATCTCC
Organism: Paralithodes platypus; assembly: GCA_032716605.1. Lineage (NCBI taxonomy): Eukaryota > Metazoa > Arthropoda > Malacostraca > Decapoda > Lithodidae > Paralithodes > Paralithodes platypus. The sequence continues at coordinate 36,739,882 of CM064578.1, read as the reverse complement.
CCTTAAATGTCAACGACCCATCTCCCCTTAAATGTCAACGACCCATCTCCCCTTAAATGTCAAAGACCCATCTCCCCTTAAATTCCAACGACCCATCTCCCCTTAAATTCCAACGACCCATCTCCCCTTAAATTCCAATGACCCATCTCCCCTTAAATTTCAACAACCCGTCTCCCCTTAAATGTCAACGACCCATCTCCCCTTAAATTTCAACGACCCATCTCCCCTTAAATTTCAACGACCCATCTCCCCTTAAATTTCAACGACCCATCTCCCCTTAAATTTCAACAACCAATCTCCCCTTAAATTCCAGTGGTGTTGCTGTGGTGTTACGATGGTGTTAGGAAGTCTGTGGAGGCTGTGGGTGCTTCTCCTGTGGGTCACCTGTCTCGTTAGGGCCCGTCGTCCTCGCCTACCCACCTGTTGCGGTAGGTCCTCGGTAGTTGTTATAGGAAGGTTTGTCGCATCTGACGGTAAATTGAATCCCTTAAGGGGAGATCTCCACTTGAGGGATTTTTTTTTACCCCTTTCTCCCTCATGTTTAGCCCCATTGCTTTTGATATTATAAAACGTTCGCCCCATTAGTTTAGCGATTTTAAGAACTTTCACCCCATAGTAAGACCTTTCGTGACATTCAGGTGTCGATTTTATCCTGGCGAGCGAAAGCGAGCCTGTAATTTAAGAGGAACCGGCCTTAGGCCGGGACATTTTTCTACCGAAAAATGTACAAATTTATCTTGAAAGGGACTCAAGGGGGTATAATTTTAAGCTTGATGGAAGTCTAGGGAACAAAGTAAATACCTCCCCTTAATAGCAGCTCATTTCTCGATACTTAAGGGAGCCCAGACGGTATTGTGCAGCATAATTTACTGGTTCGGCTCAATGGTTTAAGGAAGGGGTTTAGTTTGCTCTCTAAACCTCTATCAAACTTTAAAAAAAAAAACCCACAAGACCCACCTTCGATATAAATTTGTACATTTTTCGGTAGAAAAATGTCCCGGCCGAAGGCCGATTCCTCTTCAAATACAGGTTCGCTATCGCTCACCAGGAAAAAAATCGACACCTAAATGGCACGAAAAGTCTTAATATTGGCAAAGAAATGGGGCAAAAGGTCTGAAAATCACCAAACTAACTAATGGGGCGAATGTCTTGAAATCTCATAACTAACAGGGCTAAACATGAGGGAGGAGGAGGACTCGAAAAACCAACTGCCTCCCCTTAATGGAAACATAATTATGCAACCATAATGTATCTGGATCATATTAGTTTATTATTATTATATTATTATTATATTATTATTATTATTATTATTTTATTAGTTTATATAATTACCACCATATTTAAAAAAAAAAAAAAAAAAAAAAAAAAAAAAAAAAACAACACACACACATCAAGGGACTGGAGTTTTCGCAGAGAGGAGCTCCAGTCCTGACGGTATTCTTGACTTACAGTGTGCTGGCTTGATAATCCAATAGGGTCGATAGCCTCTGAAGTCCTATTTTAGCTAACTTAACAAAAGAAAAATCGAAATAACCGAGATATTTTGATGGGGACTTTGCAATTGACCACTTGCGAGTGTCAGGCTATAAGGAAGTTGGAGCCGTAAACATGGATATAAATTTTTGTTTTTTAATAATACTGTAGTTTTTTGATGAATGAAAAGTATGTTGAATTGGGTTTTATGTATTTATATAATATGCCCTACAACCGTATGTTAACCCTCTCACATTCTTGACGCAATTTTGAGCCTATTAGGGATACTTTAAAGCCTTTATTACCATCAGGGGTATTTACAAACCTTTAGTTTAGTTTCTTCAACCTCTGCAGTTGTCTTTGAGTTAGCTGTGGGCAGAAAACTAATTTTGGAGAGGTACCGGTAATTATAAGAGTGAGAGAACTCTATTTCTTATTGCTAATCTGGCAACCTCTGCGTTATATGGTAGTGAGAGGGTTAAGCTGGTAATTCCGCTAAATATCAACGTCTACGGCTCCAACTTCCTTATAGAACGAAACTCGCAAGTGGACAATTTACCGCCAGTTGAAGAGAAACAGGGTATAGGTAGCACCAACGAACTTAAGGGAGACCACCTCGCTTTTTTTTCTTCTCTTTCTCTCCCTCTCTCGTTGGCTTGTAGCCATTCGGCCCCATTCAGCCTACTGTTTTAAGACGTTTACCCCCATCCAGGTGTCAATATTTTCCTGACGAGCGGTAGCGAGCCAGCATATATATTTTTGTTTTGACAGCAAGCTAAATTTGTAAATTTGTCGATAGAAAAATGTGTCCGGCGAAGCCGGATTTCTCCATACAATGCTGGCTCGCTATCGCTCGCCAGGAAGAAATCGACACTTGGATGGGGATAAACGTCTTAAACAGTTGGCTGAATGGGGCCGAATGGATACAAGCCAGGGAAAGAGAGAAAAGGAGAGAAAGATAAAAAAAAGGCGGTGACCCCCCCTTACCAATAATCTTGACCCCTGACCTCTCTGTAACTCAAACGGGCCTAGAGCAAACTGGCTGTAAATATCCACACCTATTTCCTGGTGGACTCTTCCCAAATAATAGAAGCGTCATCCCGATTGTATTCATTCATTTCGAGTTATAAGAAGTTAAGGGTCAAGAGTATTGTCAAGTTCGCTGGCGCTACCTAGCCGATACCATTTCCATTGAGCAAGGAAATGGGTAATCGTATTTTAGTAATATAGGTTACTATATCTCAGTGTGTCGATCGCTATTGATCCTCGGAGTGAGGGCTAGAGATAAATGGCGCTTAATGAAAAACCTGAAGATTGTTATTTATAATAGCATTGTCATTATTATTATTATTATTATTATTATTATTATTATTATTATTACTATTATTATTATTATTATGTTAGTAGTAGTAGTAGTAGTAGTAGTAGTAGTAGTAGTAGTAGTATTAGTATCATTATAAACTCAACCTCTTCCACGCCATAGATAATACACCAACTATTAATACATTTGTTTTGTGTATTATAATCTTTGCAGAGAGCGATGTTGCGTCGTCTTCCGGCATAAATGATGCCGTGGCTGCAATGTTGACGGCTGGCGAACGAGTCGGGTCTTCTGTCTTCGCTATAACGGATGGCACGGACTCCGCTTTCTACACCGTAAAGGTATGTACGGTAGCGCTAATAAGTCATGTCTCGGCACCAAGTATGTTTTGATCAATAATTGGTATCAGCAATATCTAAGCTTCATTTCTTCATATCGAGTGAGATATACCAACATGTTCCTACACTTACCCATCCTATTCAACATCTGACAGACATTTATACAGCACAGAGCGAGCCAAACGTAATGACAGCTGGGACATGACTTATTAGCGCGATCGTACGGTAGCGCTAATAAGTCATGTCTCACCTGTCCTTACGTTTGGCTCCCTCTGTGCTGTAATAACGTCTGTCAGATGTTGAATAGGGTGGGTAAGTGTAGGAACAGGTTTGTATTTCCACCTCGAAATGAATAAATTTAGTTTAGATATTGCTGAAACCAATTATGGATCAAAAATATACTTGATGCCGAGACATGACTTATTAGGCCGACTGTACATACATGGAATTATTAACCCTCTCCGACATATGACGCGATTTTGAGCCTATTGGGGATACTTTAAAGCCTTTGTTACCATCAGGGGTATTTAGAAACCTTTAGTTTAGTTACTTCAACCTCTGCAGTTGTCTTTGAGTTAGCTGTGTTGAGCCTATTGGGGATACTTTAAAGCCTTTGTTACCATCAGGGGTATTTAGAAACCTTTAGTTTAGTTACTTCAACCTCTGCAGTTGTCTTTGAGTTAGCTGTGTTGAGCCTATTGGGGATACTTTAAAGCCTTTGTTACCATCAGGGGTATTTAGAAACCTTTAGTTTAGTTACTTCAACCTCTGCAGTTGTCTTTGAGTTAGCTGTGTTGAGCCTATTGGGGATACTTTAAAGCCTTTGTTACCATCAGGGGTATTTAGAAACCTTTAGTTTAGTTACTTCAACCTCTGCAGTTGTCTTTGAGTTAGCTGTGTTGAGCCTATTGGGGATACTTTAAAGCCTTTGTTACCATCAGGGGTATTAAGAAACCTTTAGTTTAGTTACTTCAACCTCTGCAGTTGTCTTTGAGTTAGCTGTGGGCAGAAAACTAATTTTGGAGAGGTAATTATAAGAGTGAGAGAGAACTCTATTTCTTACTGTTAATCTGGCAACCTCTGCGTCATATGTGCGTGAAAGGGTTAACCTATTCAGTACCGGCGACACCCTTTCCATTATATTCCAGCAACTATTAGACCTTTTTTATTCAGCTTAGTAAGGACGACTAACCATTAAGGGGAGATCTCCACTTGAGAGATTTTTTTCTTGACTCCTTTCTCCCTCATGTTTAGCCCCATTGCTTTTCTAATTTTAAGACGTTCGCCCCATTATTTTGATTTTTTTTAGAACTTTCGACCCATTTCTGTCAATTTTAAGACCTTTCGTGCCATGTAGGTGTCGATTTTATCCTGGCGAGCGATAGCGAGCCTGTAATATAAGAGGAACCGGCTTTCAGCCGGGACATTTTTCTACCGACAAATTTACAAATTTATCTTGAAAGGGGGTCTAGGGGGAGTAATTTTAAGCTTGATGGAAGTCTAGGAAATCAACTAAAAACCTCCCCTTAAAAGACTATCTCAAATCATCCTTTCAGCTACCATAGATCCTTCCTAAGCTTCACAAAATCGTCTAAATGTAGCTGAAATACAAACAAAAAGACGTCACCGGTACTGTAAGGGTTAACCCCTTCAGGATTATATGACGCGTTTTGACAGTTTATTCCGGCTAATACTAGAGGGGGGGGGGGGTCACCTGCTCTTTTTGTTTTCACCTTTTCTCTTTCCCTGGCTTGTATCCATTGCATCCCATTCAGCCAACTGTTTTAAGACGTTATCCCCATCCAGGTGTCGATTAAAAAAAAAAAAAAAATGACAGCAGGTTAACTTTTTACATTTTTCGATAGAAAAACTTCTCCGGCGAAGCCGGATTTATTCATATAATGCTGGCTCGCTATCGCTCGCCAAGAAAAAATCGACACCTGGATGGGGATAAATGTCTTAAAACAGTAGGCTGAATGGGGCCGAATGGATACAACCCAGAGAGAGGGAGAAAAGGAGAGAAAAAAACGCAGGTCACCCCCCTTAAGTAAGGGAGGGATCTGCGCGAGTCAAAAGGTTAATCGAGATAGATTTGAGCCCTTTGATTGCTAGAGGCCTTTCCTAAGCTGTTTAATATCGTCTGATAATAGCCATAACGGGCTTGGTATGTTTGTTATTTCAGGATATAATAGCCTCAGAATCAGCTAACGGGCTTGGTATGTTTGAGGGGGCGACCTTTGGGCTGGACGGTAATGTAACCTATCAACGGATCAACAAGGTGGTCACTGATGCGCTCCAGGTAAGTCAGCTAAACATTACAGTCTTATGTACCGTGCAAAACTAACTTGTAAAACTATTCTATTCATATATATACTGTATATGCAGTGTATATATATATATATATATATATATATATATATATATATATATATATATATATATATATATATATATATATATATATATAATGTATACTTTTGTTCATATATACATTTTCACCAGAGGGTTCTTAAAAGATTAACTAGTTTGATCAAAGAGCGTTATCTGCGTCTTGATGGTGTAATGGTTAGAGTGTATAAGTTCTGTATGAGATATCCTGGGTTCGAATCCTAAGAGAATCACAAGCTTTCATTAATTTCATTTGGGGGGTTATAATTACTGCAAAAAACGATGTTGTAAATATTATATGAACTATTGTATAACACTATGTCAATATTGAAGACTAACACTAAAAAATTCAATTTCAATCAAGATGTCAACCGGTATATCATCTTCTGTGGCGAGTTGGTAGAAAATATATACTTTTAAGGGGAAGTAATTGTATTTTGGCTGAACCCCCATCTCCTTCATGGTTAACCCCATTAGTTTTCAAATTATAAGACTTTCGCCCATTTCCTTTTCAATATTAAGACCATTTAGGTGTCGAGATTTTCCTGGCGATCGATAGCGAGCCTGTCATTAGGAAGAACCGGCCTTCGGCCGGGAAATTTTTCTACCGAAAAATGTACAAACTTATGTTTTATTTTTTAAGCTTGATGGAGGTCTAGGGGGCAAAATAAAATAAATATATGTGCCGGTAATAATTAAGCTACACCCCGTTCTTAACATTAAGGGAGCCCACCTCGCTTTTTTTTTATTTTCCTCTCCCTCTCTCTTTGGTTTGTATCCATTCGGCCCCATTAAGCCTACTGTTTTAAGACTTTACCCCCGTCCAGAAGTCAATATTTTCCTGGCGAGCGGAACGAGCCAGCATATATATTTTTGACAGCAAGCTAAATTTGTAAATTTTTCGATAGAAAAATGTCTCCGGCGAAGCTGAAATTCTCCATAAAATGCTGGCTCGCTACCGCTCACCAGGAAAATATTAACACCTGGATGGGGATAAACGTCTTAAAACAGTTGGCTGAATGGGGCCGAACGGATACAAGCCAAAGAAAGAGAGAAAACGAGAGAAACAGAAGAAAAAATGTGACCCCCCCTTAATCCTCTATTACAAAGGAGTACAAAGGAGTACAAAGGAAATCAAGCAACAACATATCTAGTGACCCTTCTAGGTTGCTTGTCCTCCAAAACACTGAGGATCAAGTGTCCAAACAGTGGTTTAGAGTGGGTAAGGGAACATTTGGAAAGGGAATTACTGCCCTGGAACTAATGTCCGTGGCAGGATTAGGAAGTTAGTAGGGGACAGATGGGTTAGTAACTGAGGGGGGGATAAAATAAAGTTATTCATTTACAAACGCAGTCAGTCGCGGGTTTGAAGCAAGATATTTGCACTAGCATAAACTAATGAAAGCATATGGTCCTCCCGGGATTCGAACTTCGGACACCACACCCAATAACGTCCCCTTAAGGCATCTATTCGTCAAGGTAATGAGAGGAACGTATATTACGAAATAGAATGTTAATTAGTTCCCAAATGATACATCAAATAATCCATCTCTGCTCTGAAACATCCTATTGATATAAAAACAATAACTCCCTTCTCCCTCATGTTTAGCCATATTAAGCCGGTATCACACGAGAGCTTTTATAGTCAACATTTGTCTGGCAACATTTCTGGAATATTTTGCACTGGTATCGGTAGCTAGACTGACGACAGATGGACTTGGGTAGCAGAAATATTATAAATGTTAACCTCATAAGCTGCCAGACCAGTGTTAAGGATAAATGTTGAGGGACAAAGCGCTCGTGTGATACCAGCTTTAGTTTAGATATTTTAAGACCTTTCGCCTGTTTTGTTGTCAATGTATAACTTATCATGCTATTTGGGTGTCGGTTTTGTCCTGGCAGTCTGCAATTGACCACTTGCGAGTTTCAGGCTACAAGGAAGTTGGTGCCGTAAACATCGATATTAAACAGAAAAACGAATACAGTAGATGTCTAATGGATAACATGTATGTTGAATTTAGTTGTATGTATTTATAAATGTATGTTGAATTTAGTTGTATGTATTTATAAATGTACTACAACCGCATTTTAGCTGGTAATTCTGCAAAAATATCAATGTAAAAAATTCCAACTTCCCTATAGCCTGAAACTCGCAAGTCGGCAATTTGGAGGAACTGGCCTTCGGCCGAGGTTTTTTTCGACCGAAAAAGACAAATTTATCTCGAGAGGGGGTCTTTGTTTTAAGCTTGATGGGGGGCTAGGGAGGAAAATAAACAACATTAATAATAATAATAATAATAATAATAATAATAATAATAATAAAAATAATAATAAAAATAAAAATAAAAATAATAATAATGATGATGATCATTTATTAATAGAGTTGACTATATGATTTTGAATTTAGGTTTACAATGATTAATATTTGTATGTTTGTGTTGGTCATTAGCTTAGGAAAGACCTGTCCTACGTGACGGTGGTGGTGGCGAGCGATGACCCCGACTTTCTCACGGCCTTCGCGGAGTCCACCTTCCGGAACCGTCTACTGCTGGTGGAGACGACGCGGCTGCTGGTCCTCACCCGCCTCCCTCTCCACACCCTCCTGTCCCTCCACCACATCCACAAGACTTTCTCTAAGACCGACTCGCTCTTGGCCATTATCCAAGATGAAGTCCTTCCTCTTAGGTAAAGTTATCGTATGTATGTATGTATATATATATGTATGTATGTATATATGTATGTATGTGTATATGTATGTATGTATGTCTGGCACTTACCCCATTTTTTTTTTTTTTTTTTTTTTTTTTTTTTTAATGGGGTGGCCGACTCGAGACAGAGCCCAAATAGGGACATCACAAAACATCAGAAAAACAAAACATATAATCACACACATCTAAGTCGTCCAGGAGAAATACCCAGAGACCCAAGCCCAAGTTATCGTAAATTTGTGAATAGTATCGCTAATTAAAGTTGGTTTCTGCCCAGCTGAGGGTAAATTGTCATGGCTTCACTTAGCTTACTTAGCTATTACGACGATTCTGTAGCGATATATGTTGTTAGTTATGGAAAGTTGCTATCAATACGGCGCAGAGACAGAGTAGGTTCCTATTTCTCCATTAACCCCTTCTATATCGGCAACGTTTTTTATATTTTATTATAGTTATATTCAGACGATCTTGATGTGTCTAAACAGGATATGTAGTAGTAGAAAGGGTTAAGTGAGATAGTTCGAAGCCTGTTAACCGCTGGAGGCTCTTTGGAAACTGTCTAAAATTGTCAAATAGTAGCCAGATTAATGTTAAAAATATGTCACCGGTACTGAAGGGGTTAAGTATCGAGAAATGGGCTGCTATGAATTGAGGTTACCGTCGGCTGAAAACAAACCGACTATAGTAACAATGCTAATTATCGTATTCGTAAACAGTACCGCTATCTAGTAACTACATGCTTTTTATTATTATTATTATATATATATATATATACATATATAATATATATATATATATATATATATATATATATATATATATATACAGTATATATATATATATATATAATTATATATATACTGTATATATATATATTTTTGTTTTCATTTTTTTTCTCTCTCTCTCTCTCTCTCTCTCTCTCTCTCTCTCTCTCTCTCTCTCTCTCTCTCTCTCTCTCTCTCTCTCTCTCTCTCTCTCTCTTTCTCTCTCTCTCTCATGTTTTGTATTCCCCACAGGGTTGACACGTACTCGCTAACGCCGTACTCCCAAACAGAGGACCCGCCAATCAAGGTAGCTTCATGGACTCAACACCTTGGCCTCACCCTCACCTCTCCTCATGGGTTATTCTTCCCGCCCAAGTTTTACAGGTAACTTAAGGGGAGGAAGACCGTTTGTTTGGTCATTCATTCCTTTATTTCTTAGTTTCCTCACTAGAACTCCATCAAGCTTAAATAACAAAAACCTAGACCCCCCCTTCAAGATAAATTTGTACATTTTTCGATAGAAAAATGTCCCGGCCGAAGGCCGCTTCCTCTTAAAATTTCAGGCTCGCTATCGCTCGCCAGGAATGATTCGACAACTAAATGGCACGAAAGGTCATAAAATTGACAAAGAAATGGGGCGAAAGGTGTTAAAATCGCTAAACTAATGGGCCGAACGTCTTAAAGTCTCAACAGTAATGGGGCGAATCATGAGGGAGAAGGGGGTCCAGAAAAACGGTCTGCCTCCCCATAAGGTGAGGCTGATGGACTCTTGAGCTTAAAGGTGGGGGCGCATGGGTTGAGGTAAACATGGACAAATAATCGCCAACCTGCATATAATTATCCTGTAAAATGCAATGTCACTGAAATAATTATTAACAATGGTATAAAGGATTTTGCGGATCGTCTATACCGGGCCTGTGACGTCATAGTGACGTCAAACCAGTATCCTCATCCTGGATTGGATGGTGGACTTACACTCTTGTGACGTCACAGGCCCGGTATAGACGATCCACAAAATCCTTTATACCATTGTTAATAATTATTTCAGTGCCATTGCATTTTGCAAGATAATTATGTACAGCTTGGCGATCATCATTCCGTGTTTATCTCAACCCATGTGCCCCCACCTTTAAGGGGAGATGGGTCGTTTTTCCGGTCCCCTTTCTCCCTCGTGTTACGCCCCATTTGTTTTGAGATTATAAGACGTTCGGCCCATTAGTTTGGCGATTTTAACACCTTTCGCCCCATTTTGTTGTAAATTTTAAGACCTTTCGTGCCATTCAGGTGCCTATTATTTCCTGGCGAGCGATAACGAGCCTGATATTTTAAGAGGAACCGGCCTTTGGATGGGACATTTTTCTACCGAAAAATGTACAAATTTATCTTGAAGGGGGGGTCTAGGGGGTGTTTTTTTTAAAGTTTGATGGAGGTCTAGCGAGAAAACTAAGAAATAAAGGAAAAAATGAATTAATAGAAAAAAAAGTCCATCTCCCCTTAACCCTTTCAGCACGATGACGCCTTTATACTTTGATTAGATGATTTTCTGCAGTTTAAGAAGAACCTATGTTACTCAAGGGGTAAATCCTCCCTACCAGAAATTCTTGGAGTTGCCGCTCCAGACACGTTGTTTTGTACAGTAAGCGACCTGGGCCCTTTTCATGTCGATATCCCGCAGTTCTTCACCCTCCCTCTCCATCAATCATTCTTCATTATAAGCTATATGTCGTACTTTCTATACCCGACACATTACCCCCACAACTACCATACTATATAAGCACTTAGTGTAGCCATCTAGTATATAGTAAAAACAAATAGAATCCTAAGAAATCGTGATAAACTTTGCATAGCCAAGGTGTTGAGTATTGTTTATGTCGACGGACGTAGCTCTGGCGCTACTTCGGAAGCGTCCACCAAAGGTCTCCGGTGAATTCCTGGTAGGGAGAAAACTCCTTCAGACATATTATGTTCCAGTAAGTCCACGGAGGCGGGCGCCCGGTATCATTGCCACTGCACCACACAACTGTCAAAACTACACTGCTGGCCCTTAGAATTGTCAGAGGAACCTGGGGTTGCCACCAACCGACAGATCTTCATCTAACTTACCGGACTTACTGAGCTCCATATGACGCTAGTGCGTCATATGGACTTATTGGAGAGGCATGTAGATAAGTACATATGACGCGATCGCGTCATATGAGTTTTTGGTCATAAGTTCCATATGACGCGATCGCGTCATATATGTCGCAAGGAGTTAACCCTTTCAAGCTCCAATACGCGTTTCTGTTCTGTTTTCTGGCTACTATTAGACGATTGTGTTCAGATTAGTAACAGTATATGGAAGTCAAAGGGTTGATTGAAATAGTATTGACCCTTTTAATGCCCACAGATCCTTCCTAAGCTGCATACAATCGTCTAACGATAGCCAAAAATAAACTGCTAAAACGCGTCAGAGCTTCAAGGGGTTAAGATTGTATTGACCCTTTTCAGTCCTAGAGGTAGTAATTATATGCTAATAATAATCTGTACAGGTTCCCCCAGCGACCCCACATCCAACCAAATATATATATATTTTTTAAAAATCACATTAGTATTGACAGTTTAAGACGTTTGTTCCATTACTTTGGCGATTTTAAGACCTTACACCCCATTTTGTTGCTAATATTAAGACCTTTCATGTCATTTATGGTGTCGATTTTTTCCTGGCGAACGAAAGGGAGCCTGTAATTCTATGAGGAAGCGGGACATTTTTCTATCGAAAAATGTACAAATTTATCTTGAAGGAGGGTCTTGGCCAAGTTTTTTTTTAAGCTTGATGGAGGTCTAGAGAGGAAACTCAAAACAATATATTAATAAATACATATATAAACAAAAAAACAAGCATTATCCCCTTAACCTAAGAAGTGCGTAGGTATGGTATTTGAAAACGTCGTGGTGGGCGATGGTAATTTGGTTCATTCCTGACTAAAATCGTAATTTGACCATTAATATCGTTATTACTTATTCATATGCGCCTATTTTATGTTTAATATGAAGATAATAACATGTAACAACAATAAAACAAGTGAGAATAGTGTTTGGATGGTCAAAATCTCCGACCGGTCATTCATGAAGTGTGGAGCTGAGGCGAGTCACACCCTCCACTCACGAGACCTCAAGCCAGACTGACACACTCCCTCACACTCTCTAGCACACCACGCTGTTGCTAGGTTTGGCACCACGCCTTGGAACCAGATTGGAGATGTTAGCACAATAAATACACCAATAAAGATGGTAATAAGAGGAAAAATAGGTGATAATTGAAGAGGGGGGGAAAGGGGGGAAGTAGGGGATTTTGACATATGTGGAGGAGTGATAGGAGGTATGGAGGGGAATTATCTCACTTAATCACCATTTCACTTGTTTTAAGTGCTACTGGGGCCTTTTAAAAGTTTTTTTTTAGGCCTTGGCTCATATGAGGACGCTCGCCGGCCATGGGCTAAGTGAAAAAGTGCTCGTGTGATACCGGCTTTACTTTACAGGTTCCCCCATCGACCCCACATCCAAGTAACTGTAGAGGAGCTGCCGGCCCAGAAGGCGGTGATGGTGGATGACCCTACCGCTCCGGGGGGCAAGAGGCTCACCTTCCGGGGTGCCATGGATGATGTGATGGGTGTCGTCAGTAGCCACATGAACCTCACGTGAGCCAGTTCGGGGAGAGTTGTGTTAACCCCTTAAGGAGTACGACTAATAATAATAACAATAATAATAATAATAATAATAATGATAATAATAATAATAATAATAATAACAATAACAATAATAATAATAATAATAATAATAATGATAATAATAATATTAAAAATAATAATAATAATAATAATAATAATAATAATAAAGAATAATAATAATAATAATAATAATAATAATGATAATAATAATAATAATATAATAACAATAATAATAATAGTAATAATAATAATAATAATAATAATAATAATAATAATATTTAAAATGATAATAATAATATTAATATTATATAATAATAATAATCATGAATATAATATATAAATTAATAAAATACATAACAATCTGGCCTTAAGGGGGCCCACCTCGCTTTTTTATCTTTCTCTCCTTCTCTCTTTGGCTTGTATCCATTCGGCCCCATTCAGCCTACTGCTTTAAGACGTTTACCCCCATACATGTGTCAATGTTTTCCTGACGAGCGGTAGCGACTAGCGAGCCAGCATATATATATTTTTTTGTTTTTGTTATGACAGCAAGCTAAATTTGTACATTTTTCGATAGAAATGTCTCCGGCGAAGCCGGATTTCTCCATACAATGCTGGCTCGCTATCGCTCGCCAGGAAGAAATTAACACCTAGATGGGGATAAACGTCTTAAAACAGTTGGCTGAATGGGGCCGAATGGATACAAGCCAGGGAAAAATATAAAAGGAGAGAAAGATAAAACAAGCAGGTGACCCCCCTTAATTAAGAGTGAATACAGGTGTTTTGATTGTCTCGTATTTTCTCAGGTACTCGTATTTACGTTCTCGCGACCGTACATGGGGAATCCTCAAACCCGACGGGTCCTGGACGGGAATGATGGGGTTGCTCACTCAGGAGGTTGGTGGTGTAATGGTTTTAGATGCTTTTAGATGTTCTGGGTGTGGTGTCCCGAGTTCGAATCCCGGGGTTGCTCACTCAGGAGGTTGGTGGTGTAATGGTTTTAGATGCTTTTAGATGTTCTGGGTGTGGTGTCCCGAGTTCGAATCCCGGGGTTGCTCACTCAGGAGGTTGGTGGTGTAATGGTTTTAGATGCTTATGTTCTGGGTGTGGTGTCCCGAGTTCGAATCCCGGGGTTGCTCACTCAGGAGGTTGGTGGTGTAATGGTTTTAGATGCTTATGTTCTGGGTGTGGTGTCCCGAGTTCGAATCCCGGGAGGATCATATGGTATTATTAATTTATTTTACTGCATTGGGGTTTGTAATGGAAGATTAATGTTAACCCTTTCAAGCTCCAATACGCGTTTCTGTTCTGTTTCTGGCTACTATTGGACGATTATATTCAGAATAGTAACGGTATATGGAAGTCAAAGGGTTGATTGAGATAGTATTTACCCTTTTTAATACCCACAGATCCTTCCTAAGCTGCATAAAATCGTCTAATGATAGCCAAAATAAACTTCTAAAACGCGTCAGAGCTTCAAAGGGCTAAGAACGGGGTGTCCCTTACTTTCAAGGGGTTAAGAACGGGGTGTCCCTTACTTTCAAGGGGTTAAGAACGGGGTGTTCCTTACTTTCAAGGGGTTAAGAACGGGGTGTTCCTTACTTTCAAGGGGTTAAGAACGGGGTGTCCCTTACTTTCAAGGGGTTAAGAACGGGGTGTCCCTTACTTTCAAGGGGTTAAGAACGGGGTGTCCTTACTTTCAAGGGGTTAAGAACGGGGTGTTCCTTACTTTCAAGGGGTTAAGAACGGGGTGTTCCTTACTTTCAAGGGGTTAAGAACGGGGTGTCCTTACTTTCAAGGGGTTAAGAACGGGGTGTCCCTTACTTTCAAGGGGTTAAGAACGGGGTGTCCCTTACTTTCAAGGGGTTAAGAACGGGGTGTCCCTTACTTTCAAGGGGTTAAGAACGGGGTGTCCCTTACTTTCAAGGGGTTAAGAACGGGGTGTCCCTTACTTTCAAGGGGTTAAGAACGGGGTGTCCCTTACTTTCAAGGGGTTAAGAACGGGGTGTCCCTTACTTTCAAGGGGTAAGAACGGGGTGTCCCTTACTTTCAAGGGGTTAAGAACGGGGTGTCCCTTACTTTCAAGGGGTTAAGAACGGGGTGTCCCTTACTTTCAAGGGGTTAAGAACGGGGTGTCCCTTACTTTCAAGGGGTTAAGAACGGGGTGTCCCTTACTTTCTTATACTATTGTCCTTTAAGGGAGGTGACCTGTTTTTGTTCTGTCCTTTTCCATCTTTCTCTGGCTTGTATCCATTTGGCCCCATTCAGCCTACTGTTTTAAGACGTTTATCCCCATCCAGGTGTCAATTTCTTACTGGTGAGCGGTAGCGAGCCAGCATATTTTTTATTTTTGTTTGACAGCAGGCTAAATTTGTACATTTTTCGACAGAAAAATGTCTCCGGCGAAGCCGGATTTCTTCATATAATGCTGGCTCGCTATCGCTCGCCAGGAAGAAATCGACACCTAGATGGGGATAAACGTCTTAAAATAGTTGGCTGAATGGGGCCGAATGGATACAAGCCAGAGAAAGAGAGAAAAGGAGAGAAATAACAAAAAGCAGGTCAACCCCCTTAACCCCTTCTGTACCGACGACGTCTTTGTAACTTTATTCTAGCTACTATTGTATGTATGTATGTATGTATGTAGGTATGTATGTATGTATGTACTGTATGTATGTATGTATGTATATACTCTGGCACCTTCCCCAGTTTTCCTTTTTTTTTTTTTTTGGGGGGGGATGGGGGTGGCCGACTCGAGACAGAGCCCGAACAAGGACATCACAACACATCAGAAAAACAAAACAACACAAAACACAAAAATCTCACACACATCTAGGTCGCCCAGGAGGAATACCCAGAGACCCAGGCCCATTTGGGGTCCCCAGCAAAAGATTCCCACGACCCACATCCCCCGGAGAGGCGCCGATTTCCGCAGGCAGACCCGCAGCGAAGCTTCACCACCACAAGCCCGCCCACCATGCTTCCAGGCGCACCCTTCATTACCACCAGCTCCCCGGGCCAGGCGCCTGATGGACTACTATCTAGTCCAACTGGCGCATGACCCTCTCTCCCAAACGACCGCGTTCACACTCATCTATTCACAAGCATTCTCCATGCATTCCTGTTTATCACCACTTCCCCCGCCTGATCTATAGTCATTCCTCTATCATCCAAAGCTTGTCTTACACAGTCTCTCCATTAGACTCTTATATTCCGTTAAGAAATTGCCTCCAACAATTAACAGGCTTCGAACTATCTTACTTAACCCCTTTTAATACCACAGATCCTTTTTAAGCTTTTTTTATGTGTAAGAGGGAGACAAAAGGCAAAACTGTCTGTAACAAGTGTCTCCCCTCTGTCTGTAACAATTGTCTCCCCTAAAGTTGAAAGATTAAATTAAAATTAAATTAAAAGCTTTTGGTGGTCAGCTTAAAACAATATATATAATATTTTCTGTGTGTATTGGAAAGAAGTGTGGTGTACTTGTTTAGTGTAGTGAAATGAATAGGATGAGGTGTTTGTGAGAGCTAGCTGGATTACTCTCTAATCATCTAATTATAGCTAGAATATAATTTAAAAGACGTCGCTGATACAGAAGGGGTTAACGGTGATGCGAAAGGAAGAAGTGTTCAAGAATACAAAGGTCAAGATTCCCTATTTCTTATCAGAAAGTTGAAATGGCTCTTGGACCATTCGGCATGACCCCAACCCGGAACGCAGATATGGAATTCACGCAGTACATGACGCTGATTGGCTACCGCATCTACGCTGCCCGAGGTCGTCCTGAGGTTGACCCGTGGGGCTTCCTGCTGCCTCTGTCACCGCTGGTCTGGGTGGCGGTACTGACGGCGCTGCTGGGGGTGGTCACTGTTATGATGATCCTGCCTTCCTGCTGCCCACAACACAACCAACGCATCGACAGGAGGGTACAAAATGGCTTCACCTGCCTCCGGGTACTATTGCAACAAGGTAGATTTACTTGTTACAGTTTTGTTTTGTTTTTTCAACATTTTCTTTAAGGGGAGGTTTTTAGTTTGGTCCCTAGATATCCATCAAGCTTAAGATTACACCCCCTTGAGCCCCTTTCAAGATAAATGTGTACATTTTTCGGTAGAAAAATTTCCCGGCTGAAAGCCGGTTCCTCTTAAATTACAGGCTCGCTATCGCTCGCCAGGATAAAATCGACACTTAAATGGCACGAAAGGGCGTAAATTTGACAGAAATGGGTCGAAAGTTCTTAAAATCGTCAAAATAATGGGGCGAACGTCTTAAAATTAGAAAAACAATGGGGCTAAACATGAGGGAGAAAGGAGTCAAGAAAATAATCCCTCCAGTGGAAATCTCCCCTTAACCAACAACCCATCTCCTGATGCATGAATTATAATTTTATAATTATTTACCCGACTTTCATGTGTCAGGCATCGAGTATTTTTTATCGAATGACTTATAGTGAATATAGAGTATATAATGCACCTCAATAGTCTGACGTTTAAGGGGAGATTTTTAGTTTGTTTCCTACTCCTCCAGCAATCTTAAAATTTCACCCCCTTGACCCCCTTTCAAGATAAATTTGTACATTTTTCGGTAGAAAAATGTCTAGGCCGAAGGCCGGTTACTCTTAAATTACAGGCTCGCTATCGCTCGCCAGGATAAAATCGACACCTAAATGGCACGAAAGGTCTTAAAATTGACAGAATGGGTCGGAAATTCCTAAAACCACCAAACTAATGGGGCAAACGTCTTAAAATCTCAAAAGCAATAGTGCTAGACATGAGGGAGAAAGGGGTCAAGAAAAAAGTCCCTCAAGTGGAAATCTCCCCTTAACCCTTTGAGTACCAGCGACGTGTGATATATTATATCCTAGCTATATTTAGACGATATTATGCAGCTTAGGAAGGATCTGTGGTAGTTAAAAGGGTTGGTTGAGAAGGTTTGAAGCCTTCTTATTGCTAGAGGTCCTTCCCAAGCTGAATAAAATCGTCTAATGGTTGCCAGAATACGATGCAAAAGACGTCACCGGTACTGTGCGGGTTAAGGGGGGTGACCTGCTTTTTTTTCTCTTTCTCTCTTTTTTTTTCTCTTTCTCTCCTTTTTTTTCTCTTTCTCTGGCTTGTATCCATTCGGCTCCATTCAGCCAACTGTGTTAACCCTCGGAACCCTGGTGATGGGCTGGTCTATCAGAGTGAGACCTGAGCGATCTCTGCCATACCCATAGCTTACTCTGACTGTTCCTTTTACTTATATATCTTCTAGATCTCAAGTGGCGGCGTCTTTTCCGTGGATTGACCTCCCTACTGCCAACCTAGAAGTTGGCAGATTGGGAGCCAAAGCGTCACATTTTTCCCTTGCCCCTTAGCTTTCCCTTCATAATTGCTGAGGGGCACAGGGCCTTTGGTGGGGCTTTGGTTTCCCAGGCGTTTCCGCACCCTCCTCAGCTCCCTGCCTTGGAGTGGCTTCGGTCACCCGGGCTTTGTTAGTGGTAAGCAGGGAGGATTTTGTGGGGGCGCTCGTTTATGGCCTTGGCCTTGCTTGAGACCTTGGGGCTGTTCGGCCAGACAGCCTGGGGAACAACAACAACAACAACCCTCGGAATAGAATATTTGCAGCAAACTGTACATGTATATTTGTCTCCTAGATGTGGAGGATGGATCAAGGTGGCGGATGTGGGAGCGTGTGGTGGTGGGAGCGTGGATGTTGATGATATGTGGAAGCTAGGTATATATATATTTGTCTCCTAGATGTGGAGGATGGATCAAGGTGGCGGATGTGGGAGCATGTGGTGGTGGGCGTGTGGATGTTGATGATGTTAGTGATGACCAAGAGCTACGCTGGCAACCTCATGTCTCTCCTGGCTGTACGATACATCTCCCAGCCCTACCAGAGCCTCAGGGACGTCCTCGATGATCCCTCCGTCAGTCTCATAATCCAGAAGGACAACGCCAATACGCAATACTACAGAGTAAGAGGTTTAGAAGAATCAATACTAATATGAATGACTATAATGTTAGATATTTAGAAGAATCAATGCTAATATAAATTACTATAATGTTAGATATTTAGAAGAATCAATGCTAATATGAATGACTATAATGTTAGATATTTAGAAGAATCAATGTTAATAATTATAAATGACTATAATGTTAGATATTTAGAAGAATCAATGCTAATATGAATGACTATAATGTTAGATATTTAGAAGAATCAATGCTAATATAAATGACTATAATGTTAGATATTTAGAAGAATCATTGCTAATATATATTACTACAGAGTTTAGAAGAATCAATGATAATATGAATGACTATAGAGTTAGATATTTAGAAGAATCTTTGCCAATATGCAATACTACAGCGTAAGAGTTTTAGAAGAATCAATGCTAATATAAATGACTATAGTGTTAGATATTTAGAAGAATCAATGTTAATATATATGACTATAATGTTAGGGAGTTAGAAGAACCATTGCTATTATGAATGACTATAGTGTTAGATATTTAGAAGAATCAATGCTTATATAAATTACTACAGAGTTTAGTCGAATCAATGCTAATATGAATGACTATAATATTGGATATTTAGAAGAATCAATGCTAATATAAATGACTATAGTGTTAGATATTTAGAAGAATCAATGCTTATATAAATTACTACAGATCACTTGCCCACACGAAATTTGGACACAACAAAGAAACCACCACCACAGTCTACAAACAATACATAAGATCAGTTATGGAATACGCAAGCCGGCCTGGGCTTCAAACCTAGCTGAAACACATCATAAGACTTTACAGACTATTCAAAATAAAGCCCTGAAAATCATCACAGGATGCACAGCTACTACACCCACAGATCACCTACATCAAGAAACCAAAGTCCTCAAAGTCAAAGATCATCTAGACATGAGAGGCACTCAATTCCTGGCAGCAGCCTCCACGAATCAACACCAACCACTACACTACATGGCAACACACCCACAGACACCAAGAAATATCAAAACAACACCCAGCACACGCTATCACACACAAATACTGTCTTCTCTCCCTCCCTGCCCACCCCAAACCAACTTCCGGAAGCACATCCATACTCATATCACTCGCCGTTCCATCCACTCACTCATAGACAACACGCAGCTGTAAGCACGAGCTCGTGAAATCCATCCTTCTGAATCCTCCCTTCCTCGCGAGGACAGAGTCCACCTGGCCAGGCTGAGATGCGGGCACCATCCAGCTCTTCTGAGCTATCAGAAGAGACTGGATGACTCCGTCGTCGACACCTGCCCGGGTTGTAACACAGTACCCCATACCATTAAACACATCATAGAAGACTGCATTTCACACAACCACTTACGCCAACAACACAATTTACACTCTTTGAGAGCTCTGTGGGAAAGCCCGACTGTGGCCATTGCCTTCCTTGAGGACTCGGGGCTGTTCGGCCAGGCAGCTTAGGGAACAACAACAACAACAACTACAGAGTTTAGTAGAATCAAAGCTATATGAATGTCTATAGTGTTAGATATTTAGAAGAATCTTTGCCAATACGCAATGCTACAGCGTAAGAGTTTTAGAAGAATCAATGCTAATATAAATTACTATAATGTTAGATAGTTAATGGAATCGTTTCTAATATGAGACTATAATGTTAGATAGTTAATGGAATCGTTTCTAATATGAGACTATAATGTTAGATAGTTAATGGAATCGTTTCTAATATGAGACTATAATGTTAGATAGTTAGATGAATCAATGCTAATATAAATTACTATAATGTTAGATAGTTAGAAGAATCATTGCTAATATGAATGACGATAGTGTTAGACATTTAGAAGAATCAACGCCAATACGCAATACTACACCGTAAGAGTTTTAGAAGAATCAATGCTAATATAAATAACTGTACACTCGAATACCATAGTCTCTAGCCTACTCATAAGTATTTGTTCACCCCACCTATTTCTAATTATGGAAGTATATCTCTGGAAACCAATTTATGAACATAATTGTCTATAAATCGACTATAAATGTATATATATACACTATTTATTGAAAGGCAATTTTTATCAACACATCAATCCAGACAGTTGTAATTGCATAAAGAAAAACGTAAGTGGTCCACGAACTCTTGTGAATGGGCTAGGGACTATGGCATCCGAGTGTACCTTGTTAACTTTAGGTTGGCTAGAAATCGTAACCCCTAACCTCTGTAACTCAAAAAGGGCTAGAGCAAATGGGCTGTCAATGTGCACACCTATTCCCTGGCTGACCCTTCTCAAATAGCAGAAACAATAGTTCTATTACCCTAGTCGTTTATGAGTTATAGAGGGGAGTGGTAAAAATGTTTGGCCTACCTATAATGAATGGACTATAGTCTTGATAGCGTAATGCATAGTGCTCGGAATTTCGATGTGGGTATCCTAGGTTCGAGTCCTCGGAGTGCCACATGTATTTGTTGATTTCATTAATTGAGTTTAGATGTGAAGTTGGTTGGTGGAAAAACATAATAATTATAACAACAAAAATGCATTACATTCTGGCAACTATTAGATGATTTTATTAAGCTTAGGAAGGACCTCGAACAACTAAAAGGCTACAGACAGACTATCTCAATTAACCCTCTCTTAGTTATCACAGATCTTTCCTGAGCTGAATAAGATCGGCTAATGCGTACCAGAATATGATGATGAAAAGGACGTCGCCGGTACAGAAGGGGTTAAGGGGAGGTTTTTAGTTTGGTCTCTAGATATCCATCAAGCTTAAGATTACACCCCTTTGAGCCCCTTTCAAGATAAATGTGTACATTTTTCGGTAGAAAAATGTCCCGGCTGAAAGCCGGTTCCTCTTAAATAACAGGCTCGCTATCGCTCGCCAGGATAAAATCGACACCTAAATGGCACGAAAGGTCTTAAAATTGACAGAAATGGGTCGAAGGTTCTTACAATCGTCAAAATAATGGGGCAAACGTCTTAAAATGAGAAAAGTAATGGGGCTAAACATGATGGAGAAAGGAGTCAAGAAAAGAATCCCTCAAGTGGAAATCTCCCCTTAACCCCTTCTGTACCGGCGCCGTCTTTTTATTCCTATTCTAGCTATATTTAGACGATTTGGTTCAGTTGAAGAAGGATCTGTGGTCGTAAAAAGGGTTAAGCGAGGTAGTTCGAAGCCTGTTACTTGTCTCATCAGGCCCATCTTAAGCTGAATAAAATCATAAGCCTGTTACTTGTCCGAGGCCCATTTTAAGCTGAATAAAATCGTAAGCCTGTTACTTGTCCGAGGCCCATTTTAAGCTGAATAAAATCTTAAGCCTGTTACTTGTCTGAGGCCCATTTTAAGCTGAATAAAATCATAAGCCTGTTACTTGTCCGAGGCCCATTTTAAGCTGAATAAAATCTTAAGCCTGTTACTAGTCTGAGGCCCATTTTAAGCTGAATAAAATCATAAGCCTGTTACTTGTCTGAGGCCCATCTTAAGCTGAATAAAAGCGTCTCAATACAGATAATACACAATGAAAAAAACGTCACCGGTACAGAAGGGGTTAACCCCTTCTGTACCGGTGATGTATTTTTCACTATATTCTGGCCACTATTAGACGATTTTGTACAGCTTAGGGAGGACGTCTACTCATTAAAAGGCTATAGACCATCTCAATTAATCCTTTTAGCTACCATATATCCTTCCTAAGCTTCATATAATCGCCTAAATGTGACTAAAATTGAATAATAAAGACGTCGCCGGTACAGAAGGGGTTAATATTTCCGAATCTGCTTCCAGTCAGTGAAAACGGGAATATTTCGAGAAGTGGGTAACCTGCTTGGGACCGACCGCATCATAAGCAAACTATTCGCCGAGTTCGCCGACAGTGCCGACAAGCTGGTTAGGCCTGGACGCTCTATCCTCTTTGATGCGGAGTTCAACCTGATAAATATGATGGCGCAAGATTTCTCAAAGACTGGTTAGTTTATTAAGGGGGTAGTGCTTGGTTTTTGGTCTATATATTCATTGATTTTATTGTTTAGTTTCCTCGCCAGACCTCTATCAAGCTTGGAAAAATACCCCCTAGACCCCCTTTCAAGATCAATTTGTAAATTTTTCGGTGGAAAAATTTCCCGGCCAAAGGCCGGTTCCTTCTAAAATTTGAGGCTCGCTATCGCTCGCCAGGAAAAAATGGATACCTAAAGGGCACGAAAGGTCTTAATATTGACAACAAAATGAGGCGAAAGGTCTCAAAATCGCCAAACTAACGGAACGAATGTCTTAATTCAAACCTCAAAACTAATATGATAAACATGAGGGAGAAGGGGGTCCAGAAAAAGCGAGTAGTACCCCCTTAAATAGTATCATCATCATCAGCCTATTGTTGTTGTTGTTGTTGTTGTTGTTGTTGTTGTTTTGGTATTTAACTTTTTTTTTTTTTTTTTTTTTTACCAGTGACGTCTGTTTAATCTTATTCTAGCGATATTTATCCAAATTTGTTCAGTTTAAGATGGATCTGAGATAGTAAAAAGGGCTAAGCATGATATTTCGAAGCCTGCTAATTGCTTGAAGCCCTTTCTAAACTGAATAAAATCGTCTAACAGTAGCCAGAATAAAGTTAAAAAGACGACGTCGGTACAGAAGGGGTTAAGTGTGCATACGTACAGTCGCGCTGATAAGTCATGTACCAGCTGTCATTACGTTTAGCTTGCTCTGTGCTGTATTAAGGGGGGTGACCTGCTTTTTGTTATTTCTGTCCTTTTCTCTCTTTCTCTGGCTTGTATCCATTCGGCCCCATTCAGCCAGCTATTTTAAGACGTTTATCCCCATCTAGGTGTCGATTTCTTCCTGGCGAGCGATAGCGAGCCAGCATTATATGAAGAAATCCGGCTTCGCCGGAGAAATTTTTCTATCGAAAAATGTACAAATTTAGCCTGCTGTCTAACAAAAATTAAAAATATGCTGGCTCGCTACCGCTCACCAGTAAGAAATTGACACCTGGATGGGGATAAACGTCTTAAAACAGTAGGCTGAATGGGGCCAAGTGGATACAAGCCAGAGAAAGATAGACAAGGACAGAACAAAAACAGGTCACCCCTCTTAACCCTTTCAAGCTCCAATACGCGTTTCTATTCTGTTTTCTGGCTATCATTAGACGATTTTATTCAGATTAGTAACGGTATACGGAAGTCAAAGGGTTGATTGAGATAGTATTTACCCTTTTAATACCCACAGATCCTTCCTAAGCTGCATAAAATCGTTTAATGATAGCCAAAATAAATTGCTAAAACACGTCAGAGCTTCAAGGAGTTAATATATGTCAGATGTTGAATAGGGTGGGTAAGTATAGGAACATGTTTGTATATTTCACTCGATATGAATAAATGAAGCTTAGATATTGCTGATACCAATTATTGATCAAAACATACTTGGTGCCGAGACATCACTTATTAGCGCGATTGTACAATTGACCACTTGCGAGTTTCGTTCTATAAGGAAGTTGGAGCCGTAGACATCGATACTTAAGGATAATAAAACAACACGTCATTGAATGCGAGCCGATTAATTAACTTGTACAGTCGGACAAATAAGTGATGTTGCGGCACCAAGTAGTATATTTTGATTAATAATTGGTATCAGTACTATCTAAGCATTAATTCATCGTTTCGAGTGAGATATACAAACATGTTCCTATCTTTACACACCCTATTCATCATCTGGCAGACATTAATACAGCACAGAGCGAACCAAACGCAATGACAGCAGCGACACAACTTATTTGGTCAAGTGTACATAACTATTTGATAATCTTCAGACAGGGAACACTAGATAAGGAACACATTGATTAAAATATGTGCTTAAATAGATTTATTCAAAGTATTTCATTATTGTGTCAGAATTGTTCAATAACACTTTTGCCAATTAACATTGCAGGTGATTTAGCACATATTTTAGAGTGGTTGCATTGAAGTAGTTGGACACAATTAAACATAAAGCAATTAGATTAGGTTAAGGGGGCAGTGGCTGTTTGTTTGGTCTATTAATTAATTTATTCATATATTTTTTTAGTTTCCTCCCTAGACCTCCATCAAGCTTGGAAAAACACCCCCTAGACCCCCCTTCAAGATAGATTTGTACATTTTTCGGTAGAAAAATGTTCCGGCCAAAGGCTGACTCCTCTTAAAATTACAGGCTCGCTATCGCTCGCCAGGAAAAAATCGACACCTAAATGGCACGAAGGGTCCTAATATTGACAAAGAAATGGGGTGAAAGGTCATAAAATCCTCAAAACTAACGGGGCTAAGCATGAGGGAGAAAGGGGCCTAGAAAAAAAAATCATTCTTTTTCATCTAACAACGCCTTTCTAATACCTCATCTAACAAGGCCTAATTAACCCTTTCTTTTAACAGCCCGGTGTGATTTCTACTACTCCCGAAATGGTTACCTATCCTACATCTTGGCCATGTTGGGGCAGAAGAATAGTCCCATCATCCCAGGTGTTAATAGGGTGTAAGTAGGGTGAAGTGTTAGTAGTGTGAAGTGTTAGTAGTGTGAAGTGTTAGTAGTGGGAAGTGTTAGTAGTGTGAAGCGTTAGTAGTGTGAAGTGTTAGTAGTGTGAAGTGTTAGTAGTGTGAAGTGTTAGTAGTGTGAAGTGTTAGTAGTGTGAAGTTTTAGTAGTGTGAAGTGTTAGTAGTGTGAAGTGTTAGTAGTGTGAAGTGTTAGTAGTGTGAAGTGTTAGTAGTGTGAAGTGTTAGTAGTGTGAAGTGTTAGTAGTGTGAAGTGTTAGTAGTGTGAAGTGTTAGTAGTGTGAAGTGTTAGTAGTGTGAAGTGTTAGTAGTGTAAAGTGTTAGTAGTGTGAAGTGTTAGTAGTGTGAAGTGTTAGTAGTGTGAAGTGTTAGTAGTGTGAAGTGTTAGTAGTGTGAAGTGTTAGTAGTGTGAAGTGTTAGTAGTGGGAAGCGTTAGTAGTGTGAAGTGTTAGTAGTGTGAAGTGTTAGTAGTGTAAAGTGTTAGTAGTGTGAAGTGTTAGTAGTGTGAAGTGTTAGTAGTGTGAAGTGTTAGTAGTGTGAAGTGTTAGTAGTGTGAAGTGTTAGTAGTGGGAAGTGCTAGTAGTGGGAAGTGTTAGTAGTGTGAAGTGTTAGTAGTGTGAAGTGTTAGTAGTGTGAAGTGTTAGTAGTGTGAAGTGTTAGTAGTGTGAAGTGTTAGTAGTGTGAAGTGTTAGTAGTGTAAAGTGTTAGTAGTGTGAAGTGTTAGTAGTGTGAAGTGTTAGTAGTGTGAAGTGTTAGTAGTGTGAAGTGTTAGTAGTGTGAAGTGTTAGTAGTGTGAAGTGTTAGTAGTGTGAAGTGTTAGTAGTGTGAAGTGTTAGTAGTGTGAAGTGTTAGTAGTGTGAAGTGTTAGTAGTGTGAAGTGTTAGTAGTGTGAAGTGTTAGTAGTGTGAAGTGTTAGTAGTGTGAAGTGTTAGTAGTGTGAAGTGTTAGTAGTGTGAAGTGTTAGTAGTGTGAAGTGTTAGTAGTGTGAAGTGTTAGTAGTGTGAAGTGTTAGTAGTGTGAAATAGAATTGTATAGGATGCGACTGGATTGAGGTTGCATAGTATAGAGTCTAGGAATAGATTAGAATCTGACCTTTTTAACACTAATACAAGAAAAAGTAATAATTTAAAAAACAATAAAAAAAACAATGAATAAATTCATTATATGATTAATTTTAAAAGATCCACGAGGATGAGGATGAGTGCGTACCCCAGAATGGGAAGCGGCACTGTGGCTCCATGGTCCTGTGCATTGATGACCGTTCCGACTCTGTTTAGGGTCCAGAGCGGACACACACAAGCTGAGTGGTTGACAAAATAATGAAAATAATAGTAGTAGTAGTATTTTTATCAATATTATCATTCTCCTCTATCAGCGTGGCGTCCCTGGTGGAGAACGGCGTGTATGAGAAGTGGCTGAGGTTCTCCCTGGCCAACTCCACCAGCTGCCTCGACCCTCCCACCACCATCACCGTCACCACCATCCTATCACTTGGCAACTTGTGGGTAGGTTCGAGCAAAGACTTTATACATTAAATATAGATTATTTACTATCCTTGGTTCGAGTTAAGGGGAGACGGGCCGGTTTTCTGCACCATTTTCTCCTTCGTGTTTAGTACCATATAGTTTTGAGATGTTAAGGCATTCGGCCCATTAGTTTGACGATTTTAACACCTTTCACCCCATTTCGTTGTCAATTATAAGATCTTTCGTGCCGTTTAGGTGTCTATTTTTTCCTGGCGAGCGATAGCGAGCCTGTAATTTTATGAGGAACCGGCCTTCGGCCGGGAAATTTTTCTACCGAAAAATTTACAAATATATCTTAAAGGGGGTTATCGGGGGTGTTTTTTAAGCTTGGAGGTCTAGCGAGGAAACTAACTATTTGTTGATTTTATTAATTTAGTTTAGGAGTATAGTCGGTTGGTGGAGGGAACATAATAATTACATGAATAACCGAATAAATAGACCCCCAAAACAGCCACTATCCCCTTAATAGACCCCCAAAACAGCCACTGTCCCCTTAATAGACCCGCAAAACAGCCACTGTCCCCTTAATAGACCCGCAAAACAGCCACTGTCCCCTTAATAGACCCGCAAAACAGCCACTGTCCCCTTAATAGACCCCCAAAACAGCCACTGTCCCCTTAATAGACCCCCAAAACAGCCACTATCCCCTTAATAGACCCCCAAAACAGCCACTATCCCCTTAATAGACCCCCAAACAGCCACTATCCCCTTAATAGACCCCCAAAACAGCCACTATCCCCTTAATAGACCCCCAAAACAGCCACTATCCCCTTAATAGACCCCCAAAACAGCCACTATCCCCTTAATAGACCCCCAAAACAGCCACTATCCCCTTAATAGACCCCCAAAACAGCCACTATCCCCTTAATAGACCCCCAAAACAGCCACTATCCCCTTAATAGACCCCCAAAACAGCCACTATCCCCTTAATAGACCCCAAAACAGCCACTATCCCCTTAATAGACCCCCAAAACAGCCACTATCCCCTTAATAGACCCCCAAAACAGCCACTATCCCCTTAATAGACCCCCAAAACAGCCACTATCCCCTTAATAGACCCCCAAAACAGCCACTATCCCCTTAATAGACCCCCAAAACAGCCACTATCCCCTTAATAGACCCCCAAAACAGCCACTATCCCCTTAATAGACCCCCAAAACAGCCACTATCCCCTTAATAGACCCCCAAAACAGCCACTATCCCCTTAATAGACCCCCAAAACAGCCACTATCCCCTTAATAGACCCCCAAAACAGCCACTGTCCCCTTAATAGATCCCCAAAACAGCCACTGTCCCCTTAATAGACCCCCAAAACAGCCACTATCCCCTTCATCAGATTGGTTTGTGTTCATAGGCCATAATAGGTATACTTTAACCCTTTCGGTATAAGATACAGCCGGTGTCTTAATCCCTTGAAGTTCTGACGCGGTTTAGCAGTATATTTTGGCTATCATTAAGTGATGTTATGCAGCTTAGGAAGGATCTGTGGGTATTAAAAGGGTAAAGACTATCTCAACCAACCCTCTGACTTCCATATACCCTTCCTAATCTGAATAAAATCGTCTAATAATTACAAGAACACAACAAATAAATGCGCATAGGAGCTTGAAAGGGTTAAGAGCACCATAGCGGCAGATGTATCAGAGCCACAGTGTCCAAGTCAAAAGGTAGCTAAATTTGTGTCTACTATCTGATCGTTTTCTCTTTCATTAAGCCACTGTCACACGAGCGCTTTTTCCGTCAATTTTCCATGAGCAAGTTTTTTCTGGTGATATTTAGGGATATTTTCGCACTGGTATCGGCAACTAAACTGAAGGTAGATTATGTTAGGCGGCTGAATTCAGATAAAGTGTAATTTGTTAAGCTTCCAGACCATACTTGCTCGTAAAAATTCCTCGAAAAAGTGATCGTGTGACATCGCCTTTATGACTGTATTTTGCATCTTAGAGCTCCCAAACCAAGTACAGTCGCGTATAATATCAATCATAATGCTAAGAAGAATACGTCTGATCCACAGAGGTTTACATAACGGTCCCTATTAACCCTTTCAAGCTGCAATACGCATTTCTGTTTTGTTTTCTGGTAATTATTAGACGATTTTATTCAGATTAGGAAGGGTGTATGGAAGTCAGAGGGTTGATTGAGAGTCTTTACCCTTTTAATACCCACAGATCCTTCCTAAGCTGCATAACATCGTCTAATGATAGCCAAAATATACTGCTAAAACGCGTCAGAGCTTCAAGGGGTTAAGGGGAGATCTCCACTTCAGGGATTTTTTTCTTTACCCCTTTCTCCCTCATGTTTAGCCCCATTGCTTTTGATATTATAAAACGTTTGCCCCATTAGTTTAGCGATTTTAATAACTTTCACCCCATATTAAGACCTTTCGTGCAATTCAGGTGTCGATTTTATCCTGGCGAGCGATAGCGAGCCTGTAATTTAAGAGGAAGCGGCCTTTGGCCGGGACATTTTTCTACCGAAAAATGTACAAATTTATCTTGAAAGGGACTCAAGGGGGTGTAATTTTAAGCTTGATGGAGGTCTAGGGAACACACTAACAACCTCCCCTTAACGTCTGAGTGAGACAGAACAGTAAGGGGATTGAGCTTGTTCAGTACATTCCATGGGAAGGGATAGAGCAAATGGGCTGTAAATTTCCACATCTATTCCCTGACTGACTCTTCCCAAATGGTAGAAATATTAGCTCGATTACTCTAGTCGTTTTTGAGTTACAGAGGTTAGAGGTCATGATTTCTCGCCTACTTACAGCGAATAGACTATAGCACCAGACTGCCAGAGGAGATTTCACAACAATCCGCTTATATCAGGATTCCTATTTACTGCTAGGGTGAAACAGGGACATAGGGTATTAAAACACTTGTCTTAACTTAAGGGCATATTTCCACTTGAGGGATTATTTTCTTTACCCCTTTCTCCCTCATGTTAAGCCCCATTGCTTTTGAGGTGTTAAGACGTTCGCCCCATTAGTTTGGCGATTTTAGGAACTTTCGCCCCATTTATGTCAGTTTTAAGACCTTTCGTGCCATTTCGGTGTGGATTTTTTCCTGGTGAGCGATAGCGAGCCTGTAATTAAAGAGGAAGATATAATCGACACCTAAATGGCACGAAAGATCTTAAAATTGACAACGAAATGGGGCGAAAGGTGTTAAAATCGCCAAACTAATGGGGTCGAACATCTTATAATCTCAAAACTAGTGGGGCTAAACATTAGGGAGAAGGAGGTCCCCCAAAAACGGTCTGCCTCCCCTTAAATAGATAATGACTGAATACTTGCAGGGTATGTTTGTGGTGCTCGTGGGTGGACTGGCGCTGGGTCTGATGGTGCTGCTGCTGGAGATCCTTGCGGGCCAGAACGACACGACACCCACCCACCACCGCCAGAACGACACGACACCCACCCACCACCGCCAGAACGACACGACACCCACCCACCACCGCCAGAACGACACGACACCCACCCACCACCGCCAGAACGACACGACACACACCACCGTCGGTAGAGTCCCGCCCGGAGAACAACGTGAACGGTCATAGGTTTAACCCCTTCCTTTTAACTTAATGCCGGCCACAATTAGACGGTTTTATTCAGTTTAAAAAGGGCCTTCAACAAATATCAGGCATCGAACTATCTCACTTAACCATTTTACAACCACAGATTCTTCTTAAACTGCACAAAATCGTCGAAATATAGCTTGAACAAAATTACAAAGACGTCGCCGGTAAAGAAGGGGTTAACTCTTTCTGTATCCGCGACGTGTGTTATATTTTATTCTAGCTATATTTAGACGAGTTTGTGCGTAGTTTATGAAGGATGTGGTAGTAAAAAGGGTTAATTAAGGGGGGTGACCTGCTTTTTGTCATTTCTGTCCTTTTCTCTCTCTCTTTCTCTGGCTTGTATCCATTCGGCCCCATTCAGCCAACTATTTTAAGACGTTTATCCCCATCTAGGTGTCGATTTTTTCCTGGCGAGCGATAGCGAGCCAGCATTATATGAAGAAATCCGGCTTCGCCGGAGACATTTTCTATCGAAAAATGTACAAATTTAGCCTGCTGTCAAACAAAAATAAAAAATATGCTGGCTCGCTACCGCTCACCAGTAAAAAATTGACACCTGGATGGGGATAAACGTCTTAAAACAGTAGGCTGAATGGGGCCAAATGGATACAAGCCAGAGAAAGATAGAAAAGGACAGAACAAAAACAGGTCACCCCCCTTAAGCGAGATACTTTGAAGCCTGTTTATTGCTGGAGACCCATTTTAACCTGAAAAAAATCGTCTAATAGCAGCCGGAATATGACGTCACCGGTACTGAATGGGTTAACCCCTTGAGAATCATGATGCGGATTGGCAGTTTATTCTGGCCATCATTAAACCAATTTATTTAGATTTGAAAGGGTTTATGGAGGTCAGAGGGTAAATTGAGACAGTCTTTACCTTTATAATTGAGACCGTCTTTACCTTTATAATTGAGACCGTCTTTACCTTTATAATTGAGACCGTCTTTACCTTTATAATTGAGACCGTCTTTACCTTTATAATTGAGACCGTCTTTACCTTTATAATTGAGACCGTCTTTACCTTTATAATTGAGACCGTCTTTACCTTTATAATTGAGACAGTCTTTACCTGTATAATTCCCACAGACTCTCCCTCTATGATGTATAAAATCGTCTCACAGTAGCCTAAACAAATGTCCAAATGCGTCATGCTCCTCAAGGGGTTAATTAACAGCCCGTTGATAATTATAGCAAAGTATCATAAGAATACGATGTAAGGAAATGAACAAAAATATACATATTTCAGTACGATATTTCGCTTTTCAACATGCCATCTAGTGTAGAGGAGCTGAGAGTCAGACATAAAAACCATTGAAGTTGCTTAGATCATTTTGTTTCTTTCATCCAGATGATATGTTGTCTAAACTCCCCACCCCCGCTTGTTCACCCGTTTGGTTTAAGGAGGGTGACCTGCTTTTTGTTATTTCTGTCCTTTTCTCTCTTTTTCTGGCTTGTATCCATTTGGCCCCATTCAGCCAACTATTTTAAGACGTTTATCCCCATCTAGGTGTCGATTTCTTCCTGGCGAGTGATAGCGAGCCAGCATTATGCGAAGAAATCCGGCTTCGCCGGAGAAATTTTTCTATCGAAAAATTTACAAATTTAGCCGGCTGTCTAACAAAAAAAAAAAATGCTGGCTCGCTACCGCTCACCAGTAAAATTTTTACACCTGGATGGGGATAAACGTCTTAAAACAGTAGGCTGAATGGGGCCAAATGGATACAAGCCAGAGAAAGATAGAAAAGGACAGAACAAAAGCAGGTCACCCTCCTTAACCCCTTCTATACCGGCGACGTCTGTTAATTCTATTATTGCTATATTTAGACGATTTTGTGCAGGTTAAGAAGGATCTGTGGTGGTGAAAAGGATTAAGTGAGATCATTCAACCGCTGAAGGCCCTTTGTAAACTGAATCGTCTAATAGTAGCCAGAATAAAGGTAAAAAGACGTCGCCGGTACAGAAGGGGTTAAGGGTACGGTTGTGGTCATGAATACTTGAACATTTAATTATAGACACAAGATGGTGAGCCTTAAGGGGAGGTTTTTAGTGTGTTTCCTAGACTTCCATCAAGCTTGAAATTACATCCCCTAGACCCCATTTCAAGATATATATCTACATTTTTCGGTAGAAAAATTTCCCGGCCGAAGGCCGATTTCTCTTAAGTTACAGGCTCGCTATCGCTCGCCAGGAAAAAATCGACACCTAAATGGCACGAAAGGTCTTAAAATTGACAGGAATGGGGCGAAAGTTATTAAAATAGCCAAACTAACGGGGCAAACGTCTTAAAATATCAAAAGCAATGGGGCTAAACATGAGGGAGAAAGGGGCAAAGAAAAAAATCCCTCAAGTGGAAATCTCCCCTTAACCCTTTGACTGCAGGTGACGTAGGGGTACACTCGGATGCCATAGTCTCTAGCCCACCCATACAAATTCCTGCACCTCACCTATTTCTAATTATGGAAGCAAATCTCTGGAAATTAATTTATGATTATAATTTTCTATAAATCAAATCCAAAAGTATATATACTCTTAATTGACAAGCAAGTTCCATCCAAAAATCAGTCCAGATAGTTATAATTGCATAACGAAAAACATATGGGGTCTACGAATTCTTATGGGTGGGCTAGAGACTATGGTATCCGAGTGTACATCATATGTAAGAAAGGCAGACGACATACCCAAACCTATTGGTTTTACCGGCTGAGTTGGTAGCACCGACCCACTCCGTTTTTATGCCAGACGCCTCCATAAGCTTGTAAGCTTCCCCTCCATTGGTTGTGAGAGGGTCTGTGTCCAAGCAAGTGATGTTTTACAAGCTGATATTTATGGGAAACAGATGCACTTGTACATGTATTAATGACAGGTTTATGCCATAACAAATGTGTGGTTCATTTCAGGTTACAGGTCATAACCCTTACTGTCTTTAAAACACAAAACTCAATAATGTAACGGTTTATTTAATTGAGTTATCACAAGTACAAAAATACAAAAGAGGGAGAGAGAGAGAGAGACATGACAATATGCTTGTCGCAGGGCTGGCCTCTAGCTGGAAACAGGAAGTATTCTTGGATATTTTTCAAGGTCAGAACAGGGGATGAATGAATGAGTAAGACTTTTATAGGAAGAATTTCATTTGCTCTTTCCATTGGGTCTTATTTGAATTCGCTCAGGGCTATAGATACCATGGTAGGATGACGTTTAAGGGGGTGACCTGTTTTTGTTCTGTCCTTTTCTATCTTTCTCTGGCTTGTATCCATTTGGCCCCATTCAGCCTACTGTTTTAAGACATTTATTCCCATCCAGGTGTCAATTTTTTACTGGTGAGCGGCAGCGAGCCAGCATATTTTTTATTTTTGTTTGACAGCAGGCTAAATTTTTACATTTTTTGATAGAAAAATTTCTCCGGCGAAGCCGGATTTCTTCATATAGAAAGGCGAATTTTAGGGGATTAAAAAGGTCACTCGAAATTAAAGGTGAGGCAGGAAATTTAGTTCAGCTACGCCAATTAGTTCCAGCAGACAAGAGAGGTCAAGGCCAGGTGGGTCACACAGCTGAGATAGGTTGACAACCAACTGAAAATGTAAATAGTGTGTTTAATCAGTTCATCTCTGCCTTACAGAGCGAACAAGATAAATATATACCAAAAGAAAATTTAGATCACATACAAACCAACCATAATGGATGACAAATAAGTTATTAGATCATATAGGTAGAAAGAGAGGTGTGTACAGAATAATACAGAAAGGCGAAATCCACCTAATAGGATACCACCATATCTTGTCGAGGCAGGTAAAAAAAGGGAATTAGGAAGGAAATAAGAAACTACGAAATCAAGGTAGCAAATAAATCCAAAAACAACCCTAAAGCATTTTATCAATTGTATATATCCAAGATAAAGGATACAGTTCACTTGCTTGTTCGTCAAGGGGAATCCACGCAATGCGAGCTAAGCTCATTATTATCGCGCCTCCTTAACTGGGAATGTATTGCGTGAAATGCATGTTAAGTGTTTATGTATCGTTGGAATGGCTGTGGATGTGTGTGTAGTCTGTATTTAGCCAATTGGCGACATCTGGAAACGAAGGCTTAGGGTTAATCAGTACGGTACCATTCTCACTCTCAAGCGGCTCGCTTGGTGTAGTGACTAGCGTCTCGGACTTCCACCCAGAAGGCCCGGGTTCGCGCCCACGCTCGGCGCATTAAAGATTTTTCACAAGCACTGAGTCGTTACCATCCCTCATGAGCAAAGGGATGGGGTAGTAGTACAGGACCCCAATGGAAATACGCCTAATCGGCCTTATTGAGCTATCCTTAGCTAGCTTAGCATGCGCTAGCTTTAAGAACTATTATTATTATTATTATTATTACCAGTCTCACCCGAAGGCTTAGGTTGACCAGTAGCTTAGGTTGACCAGTACGATACCCATTTCACCTTGTAACCGATCACCAACCCCAGATGGGACGTCACAACTTCGTCCACTTATACCAGGTTCCTATTTATACTGCTAGGTGAACAGAGGCTACACCGTTAGGAGACTTGCCCAAATGTCTCTTCCCCGCCCGGGTCTCGAACCCGGGACCTTCTGGTTGTGAGCCAGACGCGCTATCAGTTACGCCACGGGGAGGAGTAGGGCCCCTTAAGAATGTGATAGGTGAGATTACAATGATGAGTTAGAAATGTGCAATCCTTTAAATAGTAATTTCCTTTCTGTTTTTACAAACGAAAATTTAGATCAAGTTCCAGTAGTCAACCAAGTTGTTAATGGTAGTATAGACAACATATTAACAGTTCAGGTCACTAGTGACGAAGTAATTAAGGAAATAGACTAAAACCTCAGAAATCTCCAGGTCCAGATGAGGTGTATGCTAGGGTATTAAAAGAATGCAAGGACGAATTAAGTTACCCATTAACTCACCTATTTGACAATTCACTAGATTTAGGCTTAGTTCTTGATTCATGGAAGCTTGTAAATATAATTCCGATATTTAAAAAAGGTGATAAGTCCATAGCATCGAATTACCGTCCTATTAGTCTCACATCAATTATAGAAAAATTGCTAGAATCAATTATTGCCAGGAAAATTAGAAATCACTTAGAAATATTCAAGTTAATTAAACCCTCTCAACATGGATTCACTCCAGGACAATCCTGTCTAACAAATTTACTAAATTTTTTCTCCGAGGTATATGAAGCGGTTGATAACGACAATTCATGTGATATAGTTTACTTAGACTTCAGTAAGGCCTTTGATAGAGTTCCACATGAAAGGCTGTTAAGGAAGATAGAAGGACATGGTATTGGGGGGGATGCTACTCAAATGGATTAGGTCATGGCTGTTTGGTAGGAAGCAGAGAGTTAGTATCAATAGTGTAAAATCGGACTGGGGATTAGTTAAAAGTGGGGTCCCCCAAGGGTCGGTTTTGGGGCCCCTTCTGTTCCGGTTTTGGGGCCCCTTCTGTTCATTATCTACATAAATTATCTTGACTTAGGCATAAAGAGTAGGATCAGTAAATTTGCTGATGATACTAAAATGGGTACGAACCGTACGATGATAGAGTCAGCTAGCGACAGGGAATGTC
Source organism: Paralithodes platypus (assembly GCA_032716605.1). Lineage (NCBI taxonomy): Eukaryota > Metazoa > Arthropoda > Malacostraca > Decapoda > Lithodidae > Paralithodes > Paralithodes platypus. Next base: position 36,704,004 of record CM064578.1, on the reverse strand, counting down.
TTCATAAGGATCTCGATCATTTGCACGAATGGTCCATAAATTGGCAGATGAGTTTCAATGTAGACAAATGTAAGGTATTAAGGATTGGAAATCGTAATTTAGAAGCGAAATACAAACAAGACAATGTAGAATTGGGTAACTCCGAGTGTGAGAAGGATCTGGGGGTGCTCGTTAATAATGATCTGAAACCCAGAAAATAATGTATAAGTGTTAGGAACAGGGCAAATAGAGTTCTAGGATTCATATCTAAGAGTGTTAGCAACAGGACTGCTGAAGTTTTCTTAAAGCTATACTTAGCACTAGTAAGACCCCATTTAGACTATGCTATCCAATTGATTACAGAATGGATATCGACCCTTTAGAGGCAGTTCAAAGAAGAATTACGAAAATTATACATAATATTAGAAACTTATTGTATGAGGAGAGGTTGAAAGCCTTAGGCTTGCACTCACTAGAAAAACAAAGATATAGGGGAGACATGATAGAGGTATTTAAATGGATAAAAGGTATACATAAGGGTGATATAGATGAGGTATTAAAGCTAAAGAACAGCGACATAATCCTCTCAAATGGTTTCAAGTTAGATAAGTTTAAATTTAGGAAAGATATAGGAAAACACTGGTTTGGGAATAGAGTTGTTAACATGTGGAATGGACTGCCCAGAGCAGTGATTAGCTCAGGAACAGTTGAGAGCTTTAAGCGTAAGTGGGATTCCCATATGGATGATATGGGCTGGGTGTGAATGGGAGCTGCCTCGTGTGGGCCGCATTGCCTTATGCAGTTTCCCGCGATCTTATGTTCTTATGTTCTCTATATCCAGGAATGCCAGGTATCACTTTCCTTGAATTGCCCGCCAGATACATTCAACAGAACACAATTTTGGGACTTTATGTAAATATCAACATTAGAGCATTGAATAAGTTTAATTTAGTCCTTATAGATTGTTGATTCAAATAGGGTATATATGGTTGTTCATAATGAATCTTAATATGTAAATACATACTTTAAATTATTAGTTACTATAGTTGAGATTATTAGCCAAAACATAAACATACCTCGGAAAGTTCGGACTCATTATTTGTTCGTTGGCTCTGTCTGTAAGTGTACATTAGAGAGGAAACGGGAAAACTATATTATTTATGTTTTAATGTGAACTCCATCTTTACCAAAGCTGTATTACGAGTTGCTTAAAGTGGGCAACCATACAGCAATAGTGGCGAATTTGAAGTGTCGAATTCCTCAATGAGCGTCTTGCAGCCAGGTAAGCTATAAGCTTATTTCTCAGAGACAGGCCTTTTAACATAATGAATGTTCACCCTACTTAACCTTTATCTCCATCAGGAATTCCAGGACACAAGGATCTATCATAATTCAGCTCTGTAAGGTACGTCATCATAATGACAAATTTGGATAGGCTAGGCCTATAGCCTAGCCTAGGCCTACTACTCCCATAGGCCATAGCATCTTGTTGGTTTGACATAGGTGACAGGTCAAGGTAATGCTGGTTACTGGTAATCATAATGGAGACCCTTGCCAGTTAGGTTTTCATTTTAATTTTCCCTGGTTAGCCTATTAGCTTAGGCGGCGTTACTAACGTTAGGCCTATTCAGAAACGGCTCACTCGCGCATGTCAGGTCATAACCGCTATGCTCGCGTATAATTTGATCGGTAAACCTGACTTTTAGCACCAACAGCGATTTTTAGTATTTTTAGTAAGTATTTTTGGTTGTGTGTGTTTTTGTCCTTCAGATATAGCCTAGCCTAGGCTAGGCTATAATGATTTGGAGCAGAAATGAGTAGGCCTAGGCCTATTTACCCATTTTCCAACCATCTAAAAACACAGCCCCCACTAATGGGGAGGGCTATAAAGATCAAGGAAAATATGGAGTTAAAAGATAAGAAAGAAGATCACCAGTAGAGCGGCTCTTAAAGACAATAAAATGACAAAAATAATCTATATAGCCTAGCCTAGGTTATGACAATAGCAGTTTGCCGTGGGATACAGAATTCCTCTCACCCCCCCCCCCCCCCCCCCCCAGGACTTATTGAAATTCTCAGTAAAAATTGAAGATCCCGGACAGCCTTTTTACTACCGGTATTTTTTTGTTTTCTTTGATACCGGTACTGTACAGTCAACTTTGAAAAGACATTAGCTTAACGGTCTAAACTAACAACCTTACCTAACCTATCCTAGTATTATGGGTGGGGGCTGCTGCCCACAACCCTCGACTGGTTGGAAAAAAAAATAACGGTAAATCTACAGTTATACTACCCCTATTTTGTCGCTATTCTGTTAGTACTAATGGGTTAATATTATTAGTAGTAGACTTAGTATGGTTTGATGATGCGCGGAAATGTATATTTGACTTGAAATAGATACATTGAAGTATTACATTCCTTCGCAAACTCATAAACAGGGAACGTGAGCCGGGTTTAGACCGTCGCGCACCCATAAACAGGGAACGTGAGGGGGAGTTTAGACCGTCGCGGAGACAGGTTACTTTTCGGTTAGGTTAGGTTAAGTTAGGTTAGGTTAGGCTAATGTTAAAAATACTAAAATGCGACGGTCCTCGGTATTAAACAACACTGTATATCAAATAAAATAAAAACAACAACAAATTACCTGAAAACTCGTATCTGGTTGGGGAGGTGGTGGTGGGTAGTGGGGGAGGGGTAGTATAACTGTAGATTTACCAAAATAACTAGTAAAAAGGGTGTCCGCACTGTCCGGGGTCTCTTCAATTTTTACCAAATTCTCATCTATTTTGTCAGTAGGGGACAAAAAACTAATTTTGGTACTTTAGGCCTATTTATGAGACCACACAATTTGTCTCAACATATTAAACATTGTTTCAACCCTCAGTAAGACAATAATAAAGACAGTAACAACATGTCTACCTACTGTTAAAAGGTTGTCAATACTCTCCTGTAGATGGCACACAGTCTAGAAGAACAGCTGATGATGGTGAGTGACAGTGCCGTACATAGGGAGAGTATTTTTGTTTTCTTATATACAGTATGTCACTTATAATACATTTCTGCTCTTAATGACATTTATAGCAATGATGTATATGCTCTACCGGATCTAATAGACATAAAAAGATATATGAGGTAACTGTTGGTGCTAAAAATCAGTACAGTATTACCATTTGATCTAATTTTGGCAAGAATGTAGAGTTAGGGCGTACCGCCCGTCTTGTTTACACTACGCGGAGCGGCGGCGGACGCTTGCCATCATGTTCCCATCTATTTTGACTGCCGTTGGATACAATAATCCCCCCTCACCCCACCATGACATAATTATTATCACCATCATATATATTGCCAGCAAGGGGCTAATAACTGAAAACAATCGCCGTCAAAATAGACTCGAACTTAACCGTCGCGGTTAAGTTCGCGTCTATTTTGATGATGACAATATGTCATGGGGGGGGGGGGGGGGGGGCAAAGCCTGCCTCTGTTGTCAAGTTCTTTATTTTGAGATCAGACCGGACTCCGGAGTCGGCGGAGTACCTGATCCCACGTCATTCTAGGTCTACCCCTACGCGCAGTTCCCCCGCATTTACAGTCCGACATTTATTCACCCAGTTTTGATCATCCAATCTCATTAATTTATAGAATTTTAATATTCCCTGTAAAACACAAAAGGGCAATTTAAAATCTAATCTCTACAAACTAATTCATATGACCAAGATACCCACGTTTGTATCAATAAGTACTATACTGTACCCTGTTCCAAATAAGTTTGCCAAAACTCTTAACCTCAATAACTCACAAAAGACTATACTAGACTAAAATTTCTACCAACTGGGAAGGGTCAGCCAGAGAATATTGGTTTGGATATTTACAGCCCATTTGCTTTAGCCCTTTTTGAGTTACAGAGGTTAGGGTTCACAATACATTATATTTATGGCCTACCAATTTGGAACAAGGTATATCTATATACAGTATATAGTTTATGAATTATTTTGGTTAGTCGACCAATTATATTACTCATCATACTGTATAGCCTATATAGTAACAGTAACCTAATCGATTTATGAAAAACAATAAGGGGTGAAGTTTGATGGCATTGTGCCCTTATTGTTGGTCTATATCAAGGTGTAGTGGGTTGTATTTAATACTATATTATGCTTAAACTTTCCTGTGGTAATTTCCATCAAAATAACAAACACTTCGACCTTCATCACGGAGGAGTGGGTTGTATTTAATGATGGTTGAGATTTCCTGTGGCTATTTATATCATAATAACAAGTAATTCGACCTACATTGCCTTTTGTCTCCTTCATTCACATAGAGAAAAAAAACATGACAGGATAGTGGTTTGTATTTATGCTTGAACATTCCTGTGGCTATTTCCGCCATGCCACCTGTAACAAATATTTCAATAGGTGTGTGTTAGGTGGAAGCAGCATATGTGTGGTGTGAGAGACAACAGATGGACAGAGCCAAATACAGATAAGATAACAGGCCGTAGCTCGAATGGTAGAGCGTTCGTCTGCTAACCGTGGGGTTGACGGTTCGAGCCTCGGGCCAGCCAGTGAGTTATTGGCAGATGTCAGTGCTGTTGGTGAACGGTGTGGTCTAGCAATCTGTGGCAACTATTCACTAAGTCCCTGATTCATCAGGGCACCCACCCTAGCCTTGCTATTCAGCAGGGAGTGTATGGTGGTAAAAACTGCATCAACAACACTTATATAATAGCCAGGTCTCTGTGTTTCCCAGCAGAAGTAGTGAGAGCTTGGGTTCTAGAGAGAAGGAGGCTCTTCACTCATTACTTGCTACACATCAGGTACTTTTATTATAGCTATCAGTAATACAACATAGTGTCTATAATAGTAATACAGTAAACTCCCTTTTATCCAAAAATCATGAGTCTTTTGACATATCAGTTAAGCGAATTTTACGAATAAACGAGAGTCCCTCTATATAGAGCTAAATATGTGTACAAATGGTCAAATATACTGTTTTCAATGCATTTATAACTATTTCTAGGCTGTTTTAGCTTCAAATTATCATCTAATTTAAGCTATGTCTACTTCAGAGGGGTTAAATTGATGCAATTAAGCACCCAGAGAGGCTTAAATAAGTGAAAACTAGTAAAAAATATGAATAGCAAAAACTTTGGTTAACTGAATTTTTTAGATATTTGAATTTTGGATAAAAGGGAGTTTACTGTATAAACAAATACTGTACTGTACAGATCAGATGACAACACTTCTATAGCCAGGTGTCTGTGTTTCCCAGCAGTAGTAGTGAGGGCTTGGGTTGCAGAGAGGAGGAGGCTCTTCACTCATTACTTGCTACACTATAGGTACTTTCATTATAGCTATCAGTACCGTAATACAACATAGTGTCTATAATAGTAATATAAACAAATACTGTACAGATAAGATGACAACACTTCTATAGCCAGGTGTCCATGTTTTCCAGCAGTAGTAGTGAGTGGTGAAGAATCAGTATTGGCTGTAACAGATGAGGTAAGGACACAAATGCAGAGTAGGACCCAAGTTTATTCAACGTTTCGCCAGACACGGCTTCTTCAGGAATAACATTATTCCTGAAGAAGCCGTGTATGTGAACCATTGAATAATCTTGGGTCCTACTCTGCATTTGTGTCCTTACCTCAAAGTAGAGAGTGCTGTACATTATTGATATATTGTTGTACTGTAATTATTTGATCTATTATATATATACAACTCTGCCTTTTGGATAATTATCATGTCGTACACAGTCGGATACTGTACATATTGGCATCGATGTCGGCCCTTAGATGGCATACTGTACTAATACTTTTTTCAGTAATTCTTGAAGGTTTTATATGCTTTTAGCTTTGTATTATAGGCTACTGTTTTTTTTTTTTTTATTTTAGTAGTGTCAAGTCTAACAAAAACAGGGTTATTATATAGGCCTAAACAATAATTACATTCAAGTAGGGAAGAATAAACTGCAAAGTTAAATTGAATGGAGTACAGTACTATACTCTGTTTTTTTCCAGTTGATGGTAAAATGCTATGTCTTCAGCATAATTACTCAGTTTACTCCACTATTATGCAGGTTTTGTAGTGAAATTTGTTGTTAATAATGAGACCTTGGCACTGATATGAAGCAGAGACATGGTAGTTTCTTATTTTTCCATCGGTTATCGAGAAATCACTTGCTAAGGGATTCAATTTACCGTCAGCTGAAATATAACCGAGTACAGTATACTGACACTACTATTCTAATATAACCATGTACAGTATACTGACACTACTATTCTAATATAACCAAGTACAGTATACTGACACTACTATTCTAATATAACCAAGTACAGTATACTGACACTACTATTCTAATATAACCAAGTACAGTACACTGACACTACTATTCTAATATAACCAAGTACAGTACACTGACACTACTATTCTAATATTACTTTGTGTTTTCAGTGATCATGGCGGTGGGTGGGACGGTGCCGGGTGCTGTGTACACGGACTGATGAAGGTCGGAGTACTAGACCAGTTCGACTATTTCCACTTCAATGACATCGACTATTGTTGAGTTTCCAAGATGAACTGGACTTACTCTACCCAACTCACTGGTCAGTATTTTGTGTCTTGCATTGTTCTTATCGTCTTTTATATAAGCTTGGTCTATAACTTGTAAAAAGATACATAGAGGGCCTCTGAACTGGACGGACCCAAAGTTAAGGGGAGATCTCCACTTGAGGACTTTTTTTCTTGACTCCTTTCTCCCTCATGTTTAGCCCCATTGCTTTTGATATTATAAAACGTTTGCCCCATTAGTTTAGCGATTTTAAGAACTTTCACCCCATATTAAGACCTTTCGTGCAATTCAGGTGTCGATTTTATCCTGGCGAGCGATAGCGAGCCTGTAATTTAAGAGGAACCGGCCTTCGGCCGGGACATTTTTCTACCGAAAAATGTACAAATTTATCTTGAAAGGGACTCAAGGGGGTGTACTGTTATGCTTGATGGAAGTCTAGGGAACAAACTAAATACCTCACCTTAAGTGTTCAATCCTGTAAGTCCTTGATTAAACTGGCTCGGGTTGTCTTCATGTGGGACACGTCTGCTTGGGGGCGGTTTGTGTATGGCCACCCTCATAAAGGGGACTAAGGTGTCCGGCAATAGATAGAGCGATAGATATTTTACATATATTTTTTGCTAGTGCTGGTGAATTTCTCTGAATTGAAGTTGCCCTTGGGTAAACACATGCATTAATCCTTACTTTACCGGTGCCGCCATTTTAACTTTATTTTGGCTTCTACTGTATTAGAAGTTCGCTCCATTTAGGTTTCTGTTTTGTCCTGGTAAGCAATAGTGAGCCCATACAATATTTGCTTAAAGGCAGCTGTCTCACCATCCTCTCTGCATGCTAAAAATAATAGACTTGAAATACACTGGCAGTTCTATCATTAGTCAATAGTACCAGGTATCGCTTCCTGCACACCGCCTAATGCATATTGATCGTACACCCTATGCATAGTTTTGACCATCTAATCTAACAGGCCTATTTGATAATGCAGATAATGCAGTTTTTAACATCGTTCACTCCCTTGATGGACAGGGTTACATACATACATACATAACATTTTAAGACTGAGTGTTCCACACATAAGTGCAGTTTCAGTCTCTTGTCCTAATGGCGGTGTTCCAGGCAACCCTGTTAAGGGCTGCTTCACTTGTCAAGTTCTTGGATTTGAGATCGGCGCGTATAGTCCGATCCCAGGTCTTCCTCGGTCCACCCCTTGGTGCAGCTCCCTCTACAATCACAGACCTGCATTTTTTCACCCAATTTTGTTCATCCATTCGCTCCACATGTCCATACCATCCCAGTCTACTTGTACGCATTACCTCGCTAATACTCTTTATACCTAAACGTCTCCTCAGCTCAACATTTGTTATTCTATCCTGTAGCCTGGCCCCACACATCCATCTCACCATTCTCATCTCATTACGCTCCATTCTGTTGACATCCTCTACTTTAACGGCCTCATGTGTTAGAAGTGCAATGACGTATGCCTCAGAAACATGGGCCGTTAAAGTAGAGGATGTCAACAGACAAAGACTCATTTCCAAAATTCACAGCCACAGGATCATCACTTAACACAAACTCGCCTTTGCACACTACGCACTCAAATTTCTCTATTTCTGACTTATCCTTCGGCAGGGGTCCCTTTATTCTACTACAGCGCTTACTCCCATGGTGTACCCAACATCGACAGATACTACATTGAATTGAGTTAACGCCCACTCCCTTTCCACACTGCACATGGGTATGCACCGCTCTTTTCCACATTGCCTCGTCTCAATCTACAATGCATAACCTTGGCTTTGTTAATATTGACTCTTAAACCCTTGCTCGCCATGCCCTCTCTCCACTCTCTGAATTTGGCCTCAGCATCTTGCATACTGTCAGCTATTAGGACTAAATCGTCTGCATAAAACAGTTCCAACGGGAGTCCGCCTCTAAAAACTCTAGACAGTGCCTCCAAGACCATAATAAAGAGGAAGGGCCTGCCCTTGTTAACGGGGACTTTACTGGACATCTGCCACAAATCATTAGACTGAGCCGCCCAAACTCTTGCTGTCTACCAATGTCACAGGGTGGGATCAAACTGCAGACCCTTCAATCAGCAGTCAGATGTGCTACCTTAGTATTATTTATTATGTACTATTATTATTTATTTTTTTAGAATGAGGTAGACATGTGGTGGCCGAACGGTTACGGTGAGCAGCTCTTGTACCAACTGACGGCCTTGTACACCGACACCAACCAGGCCAAGGAATCCACCAAGTCTGTCCGAGTGGGCTTCAGGAACTCAACCAAGATTTTATTTACCCCACTAATGTACCACGACCGACTAAGGACATGCCTTCGGACATTCTGAGAATGGCTACGTGGAATGTTAGTGGCATGAATGATGGCACAAAAGAGAGAGAGGTTCTGGAAGTGTTAGTGAATGCCAGGCTGGATGTATGTGGAATGACAGAGACCAAATGGAAAGGTTCAGATGTGAGAGAGTGGGAGTGTGGAATGGGTGTGTGTGCTGGAGTGAGTGAAGGAACAGCGAGAGAAGGTGCATGTTTGTTTGTAAGTAGCAAATGGAAGGAATGTGTAAGAGAGTATGGGTCTGTGGGTTCAAGGATTGTGTGGGTGAGAATGAAAGTAGGAATACAAACGTGGGTGATTGTATGCGTGTATGCCCCGACAGAGGATATACTTGAAAGAAAGAAAGAGGAGTTCTGGATGAATGTGGAGGCGTGCCTGGAGAAGTTTGACAAGAACGAAAGAATATTTCTGATTGGGGATATGAATGGTAAGGTGGGTGATAGGAAAGTTGAGGGAGTGGTGGGAGGGTGGGGGTACCATCAGAGGTGAATGGGAATGGTAGTGCACTTGTGGACGTATGTGTGGGGAGGAGGCTGTGGATAGCCAACACCTTCTTCCGACACAGAATGATCCACAGGTACACGTGGAAACGGATGTTGACGATGAAGGATAAGACAGTGGTGGAACGAAAGTCATTGATTGATTATGTATGTGTGGATGAACGAATGAAGAAATCTGTGATGGATGCTAGTGTGTATAGGGGTATTGGAGGGGATCTGTCTGATCATTATGTAGTGGTAGCTAAGGTTAGGATACAAAAGAAGTGGGTGAGGAGAGCGGGAGGGAGGCGAGAGGAGGGTGGAATGGTGAGGAGGGTGGAGAGGTTGCAGGAGGAGGAAATCAGGGAGGAGTACAGGAGAGCAGTGGAAAGACGACTAGGTGGGTTCGACCTGGAAGTTATGGAGGAAGTGGAGGAGATGAGCAAGATGTTTAAGGATGAGATCTGTGCAGCATGTGAGGAGGTGTGTGGAGTGAGGAGAAGAGGGAGGGGAGTGAAAGGTACAGCATGGTGGACAGAAGAGGTAAGAATAGCTGTGGAAGAAAAGAAGAAAGCATATAGAGAGTGGTTGGGTAGTAGAGGGAATGAAGATTCCGAGAGACAGAAACGAGCGAGGTACGTGGAGAGTAAGAGGGTGGTGAAGAGAGTAGTGAAGGAAAGTAAGAGAAGAGTAGATGAGGAATTTGGAAGGAATCTGAGTGTAAAATGGAGGGAGAGTAAGAAACTGTTCTGGAAAGAAGTCAAGAAAGTTAGGGAAGGTAGCAAGGAAACAGTAAGGGTGTGAAAGATAAGAATGGGAGAATGCTAGCCGAGAAGCAAGAGAGAGTCGAAAGATGGAGGGAGTACTTCAGTGAGTTGCTAAATGAAAGGAATGAAGAGCCAGCAAACATAGCTGGATATGGTATGGGAGGGAGAAGAAGAGAAGTAGTGGAGGAGGAGGTGGGGATCAGGAGGTCAGAAGTGTGGGAAGCCATGAAAAGAGTGAAGTTGGGGAAAGCACCAGGAACAGATGGAGTGTGTGGGGAAATGTTGAGGTATGGTGGTGAGATAGTGATAGAATGGGTATGGAAAATGTGCAAACTAGCATGGGAGAAGGGGAGTGCACCCGATGACTGGAAGACTGGCATAATAGTCCCCCTATATAAGGGCAAAGGGGAAAGAGGAGTGTGTGGTAACCACCGAGGAATATGTCTTCTAAGCGTAGTAGGGAAGGTATACAGTAGGGTAGTGATTGAGAGAGTGAGAGTGAGAACGGAGAAATGGATAGGCGACGAGCAGGGAGGTTTTAGGAAGGGAAGAGGATGTGTAGATCAGATTTTTACCCTGAATTGTGTTGTGGAGAAGTATCTGGAGAAGAAACAAAAGGTGTATGTTGCCTTTATGGACTTGGAGAAGGCCTATGACAGAGTGGATAGAGAAGGTTTGTGGAAAGTACTTAGAATATACAGAGTAGAGGGCAAGTTGCTGAAAGCAGTGAAGAGCATGTATGAGGGTGCAAAGGCGGCAGTACGTGTGGAGAGTGAGCAGAGCGAGTTCTTTGACCTGAATGTTGGTTTGAAACAGGGGTGTGTGATGTCCCCGTGGTTGTTTACTGTATATATGGATGGAGTTATGAAAGAAATACTATCAAGAGCAGTGGATGTTGGTGTATCGCTGAAAAGGGAGGGAATTGAGTGGAAGCTACCTATACTGCTGTTTGCGGATGATACAGTTCTGATGAGTGATAATGAATGGGAGTTGCAGGGTCTGGTAAATGAGTTTGGAACAGTGTGCGAAAAACGGAATTTGAAGGTAAATACGGGGAAGAGCAAGGTTATGGTCTTCGAAAGGGGTGAAGTCACAGAGTGTGAGGTGAAGCTGAACGGTCAGGCTATGGAGATCGTCAACTCTTTTAAGTATCTGGGCAGTGTGTTGAGTAAAGATGGGACTATGGATGAAGAGGTGCGGGAGAGGGTACAACAGGGGAAGAGGGTTGTAGGAACGCTAAAAGCAGTAACAAGAAATAGGGTGGTCAGTATGGAAGTGAAGAAGTCCTTGCATGACAGTGTGGTAATCCCGACACTGACTTACGGAAGCGAAGCATGGACGTTGGTTGAGAGACTCAGACCAAGAGTGAGAGCAGTGGAAATGAATTACTTAAGGAGTGCGTGCGGAGTTACATGGAGGGATAGACAGACTAATGAGGAAGTAAGAAGGAGGTGTGGTGTGGAGGTAGATGTGCTGGAAAGTGTGAAAAGGAACAACTTGAGATGGTTCGGCCATATGGAACGTATGGAAAGCGAGAGAATGACTAAGAGGGTGTACGAGAGCGAGGTGGAGGGACAGAGGGGGAGAGGTAGACCGAATATGAGGTGGAAGGATGGAGTGAGGAAGTACATGAACGAAGGCGGTGCTGGTTGGGGGGAGGGGCGTCGACTGACTGGGGACAGAGGTGCATGGGGGCGGTTCGTTCGTGGCCACCCCTTCGGGGATCACGGCGTCAGGCAATAGATAGATAGATAGATAGATGTATTTTTTATTTTATTTTATTTTTTCTTCTATATTCCAACTTACTTCCTCTCGGGCATAGGCTGAGAGCCTTAACATTCACCGCTTTACAATGAAGCCCGTGAGGTCTTGTTCCAGTCTAGGGAGTGAGACATGTGAAGCACGTAGAGTACAACGAGCACCTGCCATCTTGCCTTCACATGAGGCACGGTGCTCACTCATGGCCCGAAACGACCCCATCTCTGAAGCCACCTCGTTCCCGTGCTTCACTGTCTCACCCCCTACACTCGGACTCTCACACTTACACACACACACAACGCCACCTGTTGAGCAGATAACTCACCAGGCATTGCACCCCTATAGCATATTTTTAATATGGGAATATTCATACAGTGCTATTTAATCAGGGAACAATGAGGGTATTTTATTGGCGTTTCGGTGGGCTTGTGGTAATGCACTGATACTAGGTACAGCACAAATTCCATCCCAATACTATCTTCCCATTGATACATCGGGATTTGAACCCGGGACCTTTGGATTACCAGGCCAGTGGCAAGACCACTCCACCTCACCTCCCCTAAATATAACTAAGGGTAAGGAAAGAGAGAGAGAGAGCAGTCTAGCATGTCGGTCAGAGTGCGTTTTAAGACGACTAAACTGAACTAAGACTTTATCAACCCTGTATGAAGACACGGGTAATGAAGAGAGAGAGATAGTGTGAGTGACAAAGAGAGAGAGACAATTGAGAGAGTGGGAGAGGGAGGCTGATGAAGTAGTAAGGAAATTAATCAAAGGATGGAATGGTTTATGTTTTCATGGCGAGCCCCCGGACAAATTTTTCCATTGAGTAATGCACTAAATCTTAAAGGGGGTTCTTGGGGGTATTTGTTTATACTTGACGGATGTCTAGGGAGAAAACCGGAAAAAAAAATACAATAACCAAAAATTCTTCCCTGAATGTAGAATATTATCATCATCATCATCATGTGTGTGATTTTGTGGTTTGTTTTGTCTTTCTGATATGTGTTTTGTCCATGTTTGAGCTCTGTCTCGAGTCGGCCACCCCCATAAAAAAATTGAAAACTTGAGTAAGCGCCAGTGTATATACCGGTACTGTACTGTACATACACACATACATCATCATCGCCGACGCCTTGTATCCCCCTGGGAAATCCCTGCTAATGGATGGCCATGACAGAAACGCCTCCAGGTTACTTTAACAAGACATGCTACCTTTATGCCCTGTGCCACAATGCCAGAATTGACAGAATTGTTTTAAAAGTATAGTTCAGAAGCGGCCAGATTAGAGTTACGGAAAAAACCTACAGAAGAAAGCACCAGTGTACAGTAATTGATTTAATAAACTCAACCATTTAGCAGATATACATGCTGAACACAGTAAACAAAATATTTACTAAAGTCTCAACACAAGCAGAATCGAATACTGTACATGAAAAATTACAATTTGTTAAGCACAAATATTCACACGCTTAGCAGTCTTCAGTCTTTATGTCTATGTTCTGTTGTTCGCAGGTCGCTACTACCGGGTAATTGTGATCAACGTTACAATGTTCATGAAGGGCAGCAACTGGATCCCAGCCCACATCTTGCCGGAGGAGGTGACTCCGGCGTACACCCGGTCGTTGCTGGAGGCCGCCGCTGACACCTACCAGAACTGTATCAGGGTGTGCGGAATTTTGGTGTGAGTATCCTAGGGTTCGAGTCTTTGGAGTACCACATGTATTCATTACTTTCATTGATTTCCTTAGGTTTATTTGTAAGTTAATTGGTGGGTTGGTGAAAACAAATATGAATTTTATGAGGTATGGTTCGTCAGCAGGGTGTCAAACCAAAGCCGAATCCATTACTGTATTTCTAGATTTGTTAATGTACATGTAAATATAATATTCTGGTTGATAGTCCAAATTATGTCTTTGCAAACGATAAATTGGCCAAAGCAATACTATTTCATGCTAATTTTCTTGTATTCCTTCTCATATTCATTCAAGTCTTCAAACAAAATTGCTCCGGTTTGATCGACACCCTGTTCGTCAGCTTCATAATCATCATCTATTTTGTCTTGCAGTGTCTTGATGGGCTCAGTTGGGTTTAAGCGACCCTATCCATTTAATCACTACCTCACCTCCATACTTCAGTATCTCACCACACACTCCATCTATCCCTGATGCTTGACCCTTCTTCACCCTCTTCAATGTCTCGCACACTTCTGACCTCCTTATCCCCTCCTCTCACACTGCTTTTCTTCTTTCCTTCTTATCCTCTTTCTTTATCCTTTTTTGTTTTCTTATCCTCTCACACTGTTTTTCTTCTTTCTAATTCCCATCCAATTATGTCAGCAGCTCTTTTATTCCTTGCATTATTTTCATTAAAGTGCTGTCTGGAATTACTTGTATACTGTTGCCATGTAGTTTAGTGGGCAACACACCCACAGACACCAAGAAATATCAAAACAACACCCAGCACACGGTATCACACACAATTATTGTCCTCTCTCCCTCCCTGCCCACCCTGAACCAACTTCCAGAAGCACATCCATACTCATATCTCTCACCGATCCATCCACTCACTCACAGACAACACGCAGCTGCATGCACGACCTCCCGAAATCCATCCTTCCGAATCCTCCCTTCCTCGCGAGGACAGAGTCCACCTGGCCAGGCTGAGATGCGGACACCATCCAGCTCTCCTGAGCTATCAGAAGAGACTGGATGACTCCGTTGTCGACGCCTGCCCGGGATGTAACACAGCACCCCATACCATTAAACACATCATAGAAGACTGCATTTCACACAACCACTTACGCCAACAACACAATCTACACTCAATGAGAGCTCTGTGGGAAAGCCCGATCGTGGCCATGGCCTTTCTCAGGGACTCGGGGCTGTTCGGCCAGGCAGCTTAGGGAACAACAACAACAACCAACATTATCTTTTATGTGTCATCAACCAACAAAACTATCACTGAGGTTATAATCTGTTTTTTTTCCCAGCTGATGGTAAATTGAATCTCTTAGCATCTGATTTCTTGATATGTAATGGGAATATATGAAACTACTATATCCCTGCAGCATATAAATACCAATGTGTCATAATGAAACTACTATATCCCTGCAGCATATAAATACCAATGTGTCATAATGAAACTACTATATCCCTGCAGCATATAAATACCAATGTGTCATAATGAAACTACTATATCCCTGCAGCATATAAATACCAATGTGTCATAATGAAACTACTATATCCCTGCAGCATATAAATACCAATGTGTCATAATGAAACTACTATATCCCTGCAGCATATAAATACCAATGTGTCATAATGAAACTACTATATCCCTGCAGCATATAAATACCAATGTGTCATAATCAGTGGTGGGCACAGCTAACCGAAAAGTTAGCTGAGATAACCGCAAGTCCTCAAACTTAGAATGTTAGCTTCGATAACTCTGAATTGCTGAATTGCTAAAGAAATTAGAGGAATCTAACGATAACAGTTAACAGCTAGCATTTATCATACGAATTTAGCATTGGTTTGATTTTTTCCCTCTAAAACCCTTAAACACAGACCTAGAACGCTAAAACTATAATATGCTGTAGGTTGTAGTTGTAGCTTACTGCTTAGACACAGCTTTTGACACACTCTGGTTAGGTTAGTTGAGTGCCTCTCATGTCCAGATGGTCTTTGACTTTGAAGACTTTAGTTTCTTGATGTAGGTGATCTGTAGGTGTAGTAGCTGTTCAGCCTGTGATGATTTTAGGGCTTTATTTTGAATAGTTTATAAGGTCTTGTGATGTGTTTCAGTTTGGTTAGAAACTCAGGCAGGGCTTGCATATTCCATCACTGATCTTATGTATTGTTTGTAAACTGTGGGAGTGGTTTCTTTGTTGTGTCCAAGTTTTGTGTGGGCAAGTGACCTGAGGGCATTAAGCCTGGGTGTCAGTTTATTTTTTATGTTTGTGGTATGTTGTTTGAATGTCATTAGAGTATCATATGTTACTCCTAGGATTTTGGGTGAGTGTGTGTTAGGGGTGAGTTGCGGGGTGAATTTGTGTTCGGCTGTCCAGCTTGTGAGGAGGGTTGCGGTGGATTTGGCTGGGGCTAAATTGAGTCTGTTTGTAGTGCACCAGTCGTGAAGTGTGTTGAGATAGGGTTGAAGGAGAAATGTTGCTGTGTCTGGGTTTTGGTGTGTGCATGTGAGTGTTATGTCGTCAGCATAGGAGGCTATGATTATTTAGGGTGTGTGGGGTTTCGTTATATCATGCATGATTGAAGAGTGCGGTCGACAGGACGGATCCTTGCGGGACTCCGTTTTTGAAGTTTCTGATGCTAGATGACTGACCGGCAAAAGATATGTGCACATCTGCCTGCTAGGAAGTTGGCCAGCCACCTTTTTGTGTTATTGTGCATGTTTGTGTCATAGATTTTGTTTGTTAGGTTATGCCAACATTGCCATACATCATTGACTGTTTTTCACTTTCTTTGTATTTGTCCCGTCTATGCGTCTCAGAGACGGCGATTCTTGAAGAACACCTCATTACATGATATCCTCTCCGACTCGGACTCTTTCAATTTCACCCCCATTCGTCACTTCCTGAGAGCTATAAATTTATACAATGATATATAACTACTGACGTATACGTGACTTAAAACTCTGTACCACCTCCTCCAACACTAGCCTTGAGAGGGCCTAGGCCCAGTGGGCTAGTATAAAATAAAAGCATCATCAACAACTATGGCGGGGGATGGCATCCAAGGCTTTACTAATGTCGAGTGTGGCAAGTAGTGATCTGTGTGGTGGGCTGGCTGAGTTGATGCCGTCAAACGCTCTTTATGTAAGGTCTGTAAGAAAAGTGTTTGTGGAGTGCAGTGGCCTGAAGGCATGTTGTGTTGGAGCTAGGGGTAGAGCATGTGTGGTCAGTTGTAGTACGAGGCGTTCTGTGACTTTGGAGAAGGTGCAAAGGAGTGTGATGGGGCAGTGTGGGGTCTTTGTTGTGTTTGGGGAAGTAATGATGACACCATGCTTCCAGATGTCTGGTATTGTGTTGTGTGAATAACTGTAGTTTGATATGTTGGTGAGTGCTTGTATGCCTTGTGGTCCTAGGTGTCAGGTGTATATTGCTTATGTTGTCTGGACCACAGGCGGGTGAGTGCTTGAGATTGTTAATGATGTGCTTTGTCTGGTTACATACATACGGGTTTAAAGACCGCAACCGTCCACAGTGAATGTGGCTTCCATGGTACAATTACAGTACTGCACACAGTGCACAGCAATCATAACACGGTGGCTACAGTCTTTACTGCTGCACAGTACAACCAAAGTCTTGCCACAACAATGCCCCATCATGTTGTTGGTGAAGGGTACATAGTCAGGCTCTGTGGGGAATTGTCTCTTATGTCGGATGACACGTTGGTCGTCTTGATGGGGGTTTAGGTGGCTGGCATGAGAGAAGTGATCAATGAGTGTTTGCTTGTTGTTTATATGAAGGAATAGAGTCTGTTGTGATTGCAGCATGTGATTTTGTTGTGTTGTTGGAAAGTGTGATGCATTTTAGTGTTTTGTAGAGTTTTTTGGGGGTCTGTTTTGTGATCAAGTGTTTGGAGGTGGTTATTCCAATTTAGTTATTGTTGTTCTAGCATTTTGTTGATAATCTGTTTGTTGAGTGCTTGGATTTGTTGTGTGTGGGGTGCTGGGGAGTGTTTCAGTGTGTCGTGTTGTCTGATAATGTTTTTGAATTTCTGGTGTGAAGAGAGATAGATAGACAGATTTACATAGATACACTGACCACACAGACCTTACGATCCCAGCGAGGTGGTCAGGACTTAATTCTAGTAGAGATAGCAAACCTATTGTGTATTGTCCCTGTTCAGGCTCTGTCTCGAGTCGGCCACCCCCAGCAAAAAAAAAATAAATAAATAAATAATAATAACAATAATAATAGATAGATAGATAGATACTTTCTAACTCCTTACCCATATCTACCCCCAGGTGAGTGGTGTATCGGAGCCGGTAGTGTCAAGCAGCAGTAACTGGTCCTGTCAGCCGGTAGTATCACACAAGATTTTATGTTCAACATTCGATCATCAACATTTTCCTGGCAACATTTCTGGAGTATTTTGCACTGGTATCGGAAACTAGACTGATGGTAGATGAATATAGGTGATCAAAATATTATAAATGTTGATCTCATAAGCTGCCAGACCAGTGTTGAGGGAAAAAGCGCTCGTGTGTTACCGGCTTTACGGTGGGCGTGACCAGTGATGCCGTGGCGCTCTTCGTGTGGCGCCAGACGGACATGGGCTGGCATCTTCTCCGACAACGGCTTCATCATGACCCAGGCTTCAACGGTGGTCCTCTTCTACGCCGACAAGGAAACCACCAAGAGTGAACTGGAGGCTTCACTGACGGTCATCTCCCTCACTGAGACGTACACCACACAGGCACAGAGGGACCAGGAGGGGCTGAGATATCGAGCCTTCCACCTTAACGACCTCAATGTCATTTATTTAGTGTGCAAGGGTGAGCTTGTGTTAAATGATGATCCTGTGGTTATGAATTTTGGAAATTAGTCATTGGAGCTGGTGGACAAGTTTTGTTACCTAGTATATACCATATCTGCCGATGGTGGGGCCGAGGCTGCCACTGTCGCTAGAATTAGATGTGACTGGGGGAAGGTCAGAAAACTGCTGCCAATTCTGACCATGAAAAGAATGCCTTACCCCAAGAAGGGAAAGGTGTATGCCTCATGTGTTAGAAGTGCAATGACATATGCCTCAGAAACATGGGTCGTTAAAGTAGAGGATGTCAACAGAATGGAACGTAATGAGATGAGAATGGTGAGATGGATGTGTGGGGCCAAACTGCAGGATAGAATAACTAATGATGAGCTGAGAAGACGCTTAGGTATAAAGAGTATTAGCGAGGAGATGCATACAAGTAGACTGGGATGGTATGGGCATGTGGAGAGAATGGATGAACAAAATTGGGTGAAAAAATGCAGGTCTGTGATTGTGGAGGGAGCTACACAAAGGGGTGGATCGAGGAAGACTTGGGATCGAACTATACGTGCCGATCTCGAATTTAAAAACTTGGCAAGTGAAGCAGCCCTTAACAGGGTTGCCTGGAACACCGCCATTAGGACAAAAGACTGAAACTGCACGTATGTGTGGAGCACTCGGTCTTAAAATGTTATGTATGTATGTACAGTACAGTACTCTGTTTCTTTTCAACTGACGGTAAATTGCAAAGTTCCCATCAAGATTTCTCCGTTATTTTGAAGATTTTGTAGTGAAATATGGTGCCAATTATATATAATTGGTCTAAACATGAAGCAGAGACATAGTAGTTTCTTATTTATACTTTAGTTATGGAATAATCAGTTGCTAAGGGATTCAATTTACCGTCAGATGAAATGAAACAGAGTATAGGATTTAAATTGAAATGTAAAACTTGCTAAACAAACAAACCAAATTGGTACCAGGAGGGACTCGGAGATCGAGCCTTCCACCCTAACGACCTCAATACTTTCATTTGCTTAAACTAGGAATTCACTTGAATTGTAAAACTTGCCAAACAATCAAACCAAAACAGAAAGCACACAAGATAAGGACAAGAAACTACCCAAATCACTATGTGGAAGTGATAGATTATATAAAATTCTCCTACCAGTTGCCTCGGCATCCTAGATGTAAACAAAACAGGTGTAAGAAGGTAAAAATAGCTTGAATACTAACATGAAACATTATTGATGATGAATATAGGTCTAATCTGATCGGAAAAACATAACTGTGATAATTGTTGATATTTATTTACTATGTGGAAGTAACGCATTGAAGATTTAGCAAGACAATACTAGGAAATATTGTATGTACAGTATTGTATGTATGTATATACTCGGGCACATACCCCACTGCTGGAGGTGGCTGACACAAGACAGAGCCTGAACAGAAACAACATTTAAAGTTCCTATGCTCAGGGTCCGGGACCACTTTCGCGTTCCCTTGCCCGTTTCTCTGTCTCGTCGAGTAGGAGAATTATACTATGAAATATTAGAAATACGAAACCAACATAATATATTCCTGTTTGACATTAAGGTTGTATTGCATTTACTCTGCGATAATAGTATAAATAATGTAGGCAAAGCTGTGATCATATATATTTTATCAATGTTATCAATTCCAAATGCAATTGACCACTTGCGAGTTTCAGGTTATAAGGAAGTTGGAGCCATGAACATCAATATTAGAGAGAAATACAAACATAATGTGAATTTCTGATCGATAAAAAGTATGATCAATTTGGTTTTATATATTTATAAATGCATTGTGACCATATTTTACCTGATAATTTGATCAACATTAATGGCCACAGCTCCAACTTCCTTATACTGTAGCTTGAAACTCGCAAGCGGTCGATTAATACTTGTGCAAAGGTCACAGTTTTAGCTATAGTATTCTTATACAGTTGTGCATCTGAAGAATGTTATAGCTGCATTTTATAGTTTATTATCATATTTATAAAGCATATAGTATGAATGTTGTTATGTATATTGATATTTGATATAAATCAATACATTTTATTGGATACAATATGGAGTATTCTTTATTGCCTTGACTTGTGTCTTATTACAGTATATTAACCCTTACTGTACCGACGACGTCTTACTTATTAAATATCACCTATACTGTATTTAGACAATTTTATGCAGCTTAGGAAGTATAATATATGGTAGATAGAAGGATGAATCCCCCCTGATACTACTTCACGTTTACTCCTCAGCCTCAGACACAGTCTTCCATCAACTTGACTCTGTTCACCATTTCGGTTTACGTCTTGCCTTGGGTGCTTTTCGCTCTTCCCCTGTCGAAAGCCTCTATGTTGAATCCGGCGTCCTCCTTCTTTGTTCCGACGTCGGGCCCTTCTCTCTCTCCGGTACTACGCTCGGTCGCTTCAGTTTCCTTCCTTGCAGACCTCTCTTCTTCCTACTGTTCCTGTTCCATCTCATTCTTGCCTTCGGCCCCCTTTCCTTTCTCATATGGATTCCTTACTTTCTCATTCTTCGTTTTCTCCCTTCCACGTTCTTCCGCTACGGCTCAGTAAGTGTCCTCCTTGGCTCCTTCCTCGTATTTCCTTGTGTCCCTCTATTCTTCCTTGTTCTAAGTCCTCTACTCCGCCCCCAGTTCTTTGTTCTCATTTCCTTGTACACCTTACACAGCATTCTTCTTCTACTCCAGTTTACACTGATGGCTCCCGTTCGTCTTCTGGCGTCGGGTTTGCCATCCTTTTTCTTTCTCGTTCTTATCAGTATTCTTTCCCTTCTACGGCTGGTGTTCTGACTCCGAACTTTATGCTATCTTCTTTGCCGTCCGTCTCATGTGCTTCTTTCCTTCTTCTTCGTTCACTCTTTTCTGACTCTTACAGTGCCCTTCTTCTCTTGTAGTCTTTCCCTGCTGTCCATCCGTTGGTTCTTGCCATCCAAGATTGGCTTGTCAGTCTTTCTGCTCGGAAGAAGGTTGTCCAATTTTGTTGGGTGCCTAGCCATGTTGGTGTACGTGGGAATGAGCAGGTTGATGTTCTCGCTCGCGACGCTGCGGCAGTCAGCTCAACTTCTCTCTCTATTCCCGCCTCTGACTATTATCCAGCTATCTCTGCCTTCCTTCTGTCTCGCTGGCAAACCATATGGTCTTCTCTTTCCTTTAATAAGCTCCGCTCTGTTAAGGCCTCCGTTTCTGCCTGGGCTGACCCCTCTCACCGTGTTCGCCGTTGGGAGACTGCGTTAAGGTAGGTTCACACATAGGCGAGTCGGAGCGCAACTCCAACGCGAGTGATGATTTTTTTGCACTCGCCAATGATTATCCCAAATTCGCCGACGCTCGCCGACACTCGCGTGGACTCGCGGTGGACCGCGTAGACTCGCGAACGCGGCCAAAAATTTTGTGCAGACACAAAAATTGGAGAGTCAAGTGCGAGTAGGCCGCCAACTCGCATAGACTCGCGTTGACTCGCGTAAACTCGTGTAAACTCCTGTAGACTCGTGTGACACTCATGTAGACTCGCGTGACAGTCACGTTGTACTATTTACAAATTTAATGATCGCGAGTCTACACGAGTCCACGCGGGTCTACGTGAGTCTACACGAGTACAACAGGAGTCTACACTATAGTAAACACCCAATATTGCCAAAGGCGAGTTTAACGGGAGTCAATCAGGAGTCAACACGACGCTAACGCGAGTTATCACGGGTTAACGCGAGTGTAACACGCGTAAACGATAGTACCCACGTGGTGGTCTGGATTTCACAATACATGTCGCGAGTCTATGCGAAACAAACACGAATTTACGCGATATTAACGTGAGTCTATGTGAGTCTATGCGAAACCAACGTGAGTCTACGCGAGTAACGGTGAAAGTAACGTGAGTCGACGCGAGTGGTGTGCGACTGCTGGCAACACCGCGCGAGTAGGTGGCACCACCGCCTCAACACCCCCTATAAAAAGGGACCGCCCGCGGTGCTCGTCCACTCTCCACCGTCACCCCACCAACGACCCATTGACCCGGGCCACACAGCGACCCACGCTGCCTGCCCTACCACGCTGCCCTACCTGCCTGCCCTACCACACTGCCTGCCCTACCTGCCTGCCCTGCACCATGCCTTTGCCCAAGGAGAAGGTGGCGGCCACCAAGTCTCGGAAGGGTGGTGATGGTGTTGGAAAGAAAGGCAAGGCTACACCTTCCGAACAACCCCGCATCGCACCCCCTGCCAGGAGGCCTGTTGCGTCGCAAGACTTGGACGACTCGGATGACATTGTGCCGGACAGCCAGCCCAGTGGACATGAGGACATGGACGTGTTTGATGGCGATATTGATGCTGACGACAGCCAGGATACTCGGACCAGCCAGGATACTCAGACCAGTCAGGATACTCATACCAGTCAGGACACCCAAGGTAGCCTCAGTGACAGTGATGATGAAACCCCTGACCCCCCTGTCGGTGCGGGCCCTGTGCGTTATGGCGCCATTAAGAAGAATAAGTTGACAAGGGTGATCTTGAGCGACGAGACTGAGGACATGCTGGCCGAGTGGGTGAAGGACACCCCCATGTTATATATGAAGCGTAGCAAGGCGTACAAAGATTCGCGCAGGAAACTCCGCGCCTACGACGAGAAGGCTGCTACCCTGGGTGTTAATGTCACAGGTAAGTACCCACAACAAAACATGCAGCATGCAATATTAATTGTAATAAGTTATATAATACCTTGATGTTCTGTTCTTGGTTTGATTCCATGTGATTTATACGTGAAATACATAATTACTATTATGTTAAAGTTTGCTAAATTGGCATATATGTATGTGTGTTGCCAGTATCATATACATCCCTCTACGCTTTTATTTAACAGCATTAACTAATATTGTATTATCAAACCATGTTTGGCCTGTGAAATTCCGGATATAAATCATATATATAAAGGGGCCTTGCTTAATAAATATTACTCTTTACACAGGCGGTAATCTGGCACATTGGGTGCGCAACATGCGGTCAAGGTGTTATCTTAAAACTTTACTTGTCATTAGTGAGCCCCCATATGGATTATGCTGTCCAATTTTGGTGTCCTTATTACAGAATGGACATAGATTCATTGGAGAGAGTACAGCGTAGAATGACAAAAAATGATCCATAATATTAGAAATCTTCCGTATGAAGAAAGGTTGAAGAAATTAGGTTTACATTCGTTAGAGAGACGCAGAGTTAGAGGGGATATGATAGAGGTGTTCAAGTGGGTTAGTGGGATTAACAAAGGGGACATGACAAATGTACTAAAGCTCAGTGATAGCGAAAGAACTCGTACCATGGTTTCAAATTAGATAAATTTCGTTTCAGAAAAGATATAGGCAAATATTGGTTTGGTAACAGAGTTGTAGATGGGTGGAATGGATATGGACTACCAAGTGCTATAGTGGGATCTAAAACTGTAGGGAGCTTTAAGATAAAATTGGATAAGCATATGGACGAGAAGGGTTGGGTGTGAAGGGGGATCAGCCGGGTTGGGCCAATCAGCGCTCTGCAGACCCCCATAATCCTGCGTTAATCTCTAACCGTTTTGGTAGGATGATCCTCAGGGTATTAGAGTGTTGAGCCTATAATTGGGCTTTGTAATTGATTTGGGGTTGTGTGGGACAGGGATCTGCCTTGCTTAGGCCAATCGGCTTTCTGCAGACTCCCATTTTCTTATGTTCTTATGTTCTTAAGGTATTCAAAGCTGACCGATATGAAGAGTGGAGCGGGAACACCTGGGACATTCGAGGGCAAGCCACTATCAGAGAGGGACACCTGGATCATGCAGAAGTTTGACTTCCTCAAAGGGCACATCTCCCGCGTAAAGACCAAGGTCACAGCTAAGGTTAGAACTAATATAAACATACCTAATATGTGTTAAAACAATATATACTTAAATAACTGTTCGCTATCACATTTGGAACATATTATTTCACCATGTATACCTAGGCTATTAATGTCTGTTAATAACGTGCTTATCTTGTGCATATGATTTTATACATATATTAATTCATGGCTGTTAATATCATGCTTATCTTGTGCATATATACTGGAATTCACACATTTATAATGGAAGGCTTCATGTAAACATAAAAAATATTTTCTTATATTTATTTATATTGTCATGGTACATATATTTAAGTATATTAAAATAGGTTAAAGGTCTTATTTAAATAGGATATATTAATTTTGTTGTGTTTCAGTTTCCAAACCCGACCGATGACGTCTCGCCGGATGTTAATGTGGAGGTGATTGCCGAGGACGAGAGTGATGGAGAGGACACTGCCATGCCCCCTCCAACCAACACAACTCCCACTGCCAGGTGCAGCACCCAGAACAAGCGCCGGAAGTCTGTAGAGACATTCTCACCTGTGGAGGTAAATATGAAAATATTTAACATATGTCATTATGAGAGTATATTAGTCATTACGAGAGTATTATGTAAATCCTATGTTCGTGTACGCTGTAAACCGCAATCAATTCCTGTAGAGGAAGACATATGCATCTGGAGGAGAAAAACATAAAAACGTTATTAGCATAAATTACCATGACATGTATGTATTATTTTATAAGTACCAAAGGTGTTTAACCTGCATACTCTTGTTTCTCCAGCTGAGTGCGACGCGGGAGGCGATGCGGGAGGACATGTCACGCCTGGTGACATCCCTGGTTGGGAAGGAGACCAAGTATGGACAGTTCGTGGGGTACTTGGAGCAGCAGCTCGAGAGGCTCCCTGACGCTGTAGGGGAGATATTGTCACGGAGGATAATGCAGCAAGTCCTTCAGGCCAGGGATGAGGTCACCCACTCCACGTCACCCCAGATGGTGATACCAGCAAACCCCCCCCAGTTGCACAGCACACCACCACGTTGCACAGCACACCACCAGCCCCCACGCAGTTGCACACCACACCACCAGCCCACCCGCAGATGCACACCACACCACCACAGATGCAACCCCAGCCAGGACCATCACGCATGCCAGCAGCCTTCACAAACCCAACATTCCAAGAGCTGATGGCTGGTACGCCATTCAGGTCTCCTGCACATATACATGACTGGTGGGCGGGGGCGCTTACCCTACACATGGCGCCAACATTGCAACAGCGGTTCCCTCAAGCCCAGCTACTAGTAGGCCGCCAACACCAGGGAACTTCCTATAAACAAGGTTGAACACCAAAGTCAACACCCCCAGGCCTGGGGATGACGAAAATGTGTGAAACCTTTGTGTATAAAAATAAAGTCATAAATCCACCAGTGATGGAAAGACGAATATATATAAAACTATGTCTACACATACAATGAATATCTCTTATTATTTCTATACTTTCTGGTATATTTATATACTATATTATTTTCGGCTATATATTAACATGCTATATATCTATGTTTATGAATAAAAAAGAATAATGTGCCTCCAGCTGTTGTTTTGGATCCAAACTATATTATTAGAGTTGATGGGTAAACATTCTCAAGAAAGGTTCCTTTTATAAACAGGGAAAAGACTTGTCAACAGCGACAAAATATAAGTTAATATGAATTCAAGTTGTGTTATAAAATATGGATATTAACATCGATAATGAAGACAGGAAAAGAAGAAATATAATATGATTGAAATAGGTTTCTGGAATAATATTTATAGTAAAACATAAATAATGATGTGCAATATATGCAAAGAATATATGATGACAAGAAATAATATACCGATTGATATCCAACATGAAATATAAATAAATAAAAAAATTTACATTAAATATTATATACTAAACATATATGACACTTTATAAAAAGCGATTAACAAATAGAGAATCTATATTAATGAGGTTTAATGGATTTAAAACATGATTAACAACATAATCAAAATATGTAAACTACAAAATTATTAATGAAAGCAATGGCAAGATATGGATACATACCCTCCTATCAGGTCGTTCTGCCAGGGGACACTGCCACTGGGTGATGAGCAGTAGTCGGTGAGGTGCTGGCGTTGCCTCTTGGCCTGGGCTGTCACGACATTCCTGGATAGTCTCTCGAGGGGATTCAGCCTGTCCCGCAGCTCCCTCCAACCACCAGGGATGATAGCATGCGTCTCAGGGTCCTCCTCGTCCGCTAGGTTGGCGTGGTGATTAGGGAACCTCATTCGCATAAGGTTATGCATGCAACAGCACGCCATCACCACAGACTCAACACGGGACGGGTGGAGGGGAATGCTGTGGAGAAGGCACCGGAACCTGAATTAGGGAGAGAGAAAACATGTATATTTCAACACTGAATAGTATAGTTCATATTAAATAGGGAAATAAAGGTTAGGATCATTTTTTAGTCAAAACTGGACTTGCAGACGGGGGAGTGTATTAATCCATATTAATTATAGGGATAATGGTTACGAGCATGTATATTTAATACCTGACTAGTATACTTCATATTAGTAGGGTGCCATCACCGATACCTATATTTCTGGTCAAACATTTAACATAATCAAACACATACCTGTTTGCCATGATGCCAAAGGCGTTCTCAACAACTCTGCGAGCCCGGGACAGTCTGTAGTTGAAGATCCGCTCCGGTACAGTCAGTTGCCGGGTAGAGTGTGGCTTCATCAACCACCTTCGCATGGGGAAGGCGTCATCACCCACCAGGAAGTAGGGAACAGGTGTGTCGTCGTTGGGCAGGGGTTCGGCAGCAGGGAGTCCCAGGGTGCACCCATCCAATGCTGCTCTGATATTGGTTCTTATAAAGACACCACCATCTGAGGAGCTACCGTGATTACCCACGTCACAGTAGAGGAACTTGTAGTCGGCGTCTACAATAGCCATGAGCACGATGGAGTGGAAGCCTTTGTAGTTGTAGAATTCTGTACCGGCATTTGGAGGGCATTTGATGGCACAGTGCTTTCCGTCGATGGCACCAACGGTATGCGGGAAATCCCAGCGCTTGGCAAATTCACTGGCAACATCCTTCCACTCCGCCGGTGTCCTGGGGCAACGTATAACCTCCTCCTGGTATTCTGCAATGATGGCTTCGCATGTTGCAGGCACAATGAGGGAGATGGTGTTCCGGGCCACACGGAACGCGTACTGTAGGCTAGGATATGAGTCACCAGTGGCCAGGTAGCGGAGTGTGATTGCAATCCTCAGCCCAGGTGACAAAGCATCCCTCCAGAAGGTGTCCTGCTTCTCTACCCTAGGCCCGACACGTGCCACCAACTCCCTAAACAGGTGGACGTCCACACGTAGGAAATTCCGGAATCCTTTGGGGTCCTCTCTCTTAAGCTCTTCCATAAGTTGTTCGTACACACCGAACTGTGGCCGTCTCAGTAGCCACCTCCTAGCCCAAACTCTCATTCGTGGCCTTTCCCCTTGACGTCTGTCTTTAGCCTCCTTCTCCTCCATCTCCTCGAGGTCTAGGAGACGCATCTGCATTTTCAGTATGAGCACAGCTGCCGCTCTCCGCCTCCTGATGGACATGGTGTGTTGGTGGGTGGGTGGGTTGGGCTGTATCCTGCAGAGTATACGTCCGTCCGTGGTGGTGTTGCGTGGTGTGAATAATGGTGCCAGTGGGGGCCTCTTTATATACGTATCCTGACACTCGCCAACACTCGCACACACTCGTGTTAGACTCCCATACACTCCTGTAAACTTCCTGTAGACTCGCGTTCATCTCGTGTAAACTCATGTAAACTCCTGTCACACTCGTGTAGACTCCCGTAAACTCGCACTATTCGTACCCTGGAATTTGACCGTTATTTTTCAAATTTTGGCGGTGCGTGTTGGGGTCGTGTTACACTCGCCGACACTCGCGGATACTCCTGTAAACTCCTGTAAACTCCTGTAAACTCGTGTAAACTCATGTAAACTCGTGTTATTTTCGTGTTACATGCGTGTATACTCGCATCAGATGCTACTCGCGTTGGGTTCGGGCTCCATCATGGTGAGTATGCGGCGAGTGTGACTCGCGTTGGCCTCGCGCTCCGACTCGCCTATGTGTGAACCTACCTTTTGCCCGGCTTCGGATAGGCCATACCAGGCTTACCCACTCCTTCCTCATGTCCCGCTCGCCTCCACCGCTTTGCTCACGGTGTGGTGTTCAGCTTTCTATTTCTCACATTTTCCTTGACTGTCCTCACTTTTCTTCGGCCCGTATTCGTTATTTTCCCTTTCTATTTTCCCTTGGTCGTCATCCTTGTCTTGCCGATATCCTCTCAGAGTCCCCTTTCTTTTCCGTTGACCGCGTAATGGCTTTCCTTTCCTCTCTCAGTCTCCTTAACGATATTTAGGTTCCTTCCCTTCTAACACTATCCGTTTGCTGCTTTAGTGTCATATGGCCTTTGTTGCCTGGTGCTAGAAATTCATTAATGTTATGTTATGTTCTCTTTCTCTATCTATCTATCTATCTATCTCTCTCTCTCTCTCTCCCCCATCCTCCTTCAATGATGGGGGAAGCTATTAAGATCGGACAACTGTTCATCCTGTGGCCATTTTGGAGACAAAAACATAATGTTCATATATATCTTATGCATTAAAAATAACGATAGTTCTCTGTCTGAAGGTACAGTCGGCCAAATAAATGATGTCGCGGCACCAAGTATACTGTATTTCGATCAATAATTGGTATTAGCACTATCTAAGCATTAACGAGTGAGATATAAAAACATATTCCTATCTTTACACACCCTATTCAACATCTAACAGACATAAATACAGCACACAGCGAGCAAAACGTAATGACAATGGCGACACGACTTATTTGGCCAACTGTACCATACACATTATTATTATTATTCTAACTTATTCATTGCTGACATTAATAAAAAAATAAAATAAAATGGAAAATAATGTTTTTTTTCCATATCCTTGTATATTACTATTTAATAAGTAAAGGAAGTAGACTAATCGTTTAATGTCCTCTTGAATTATAATTATTTTTGTGTTTAGTGTTGTATTATTAGTACCAGCTGTTTGTAATTACATTACTGATGGGTAAGGGTCATTACAATACGTTGTAATAAACTAATATTTATTCATATGTAAACACTTCATACAATAAGTAAATCATAATACAAATTACACGAATAAAATACAAAAAAAAAATACTGGATACAACCCCCGCACATCATACTGCCCAAGAGCAGCCCTCTGTGGGTGTTAATTCCTATCTAAATCCGTCCCCACAACCCTCACACATCATACTGCCCAAGAACAGCCCTCTGCGGGTATTAATTCCTATCTAGATCCGTCCCCACAACCCTCGCACATCATACTGCCCAAGAACAGCCCTCTGCGGGTGTTAATTCCTATATAAATCCGTCCCCACAACCCCCGCACATCATACTGTCCAAGAGCAACCCTCTGCGGGTATTCATCTCTAACTATAATTATCCGTCCCCACAACCCCCGCCCAAGAGCGACCCTCCGCGGGTCACAAATATGTATGGGGAGACAGTCGAGAGAGAGAGAGAGAGTGTGTGAGAGTGAGAGTGAGATAGAGAGAGACAGGGGAGGGGGGTAAGGAAGGAAGGGGGCATGGAGGAGGCGGGGGGCACATCAAACTGGCCTTCATCACTTCTTCCTTCTTCTCGATCTGGTTTAGGGGTATGGAGATAGGGGGCACCAAGGGAGAGGGGTGGAGAGAGACAGAGGGTGAGGGAGGGAGGGGGGCTGACAGGTGAGGGAGGGACCATAGAGGACCCCACCTGAAGGGGTACCCTAATTTTAAAAACTGGATCAAACCGGATAAAAAAGGCTTGATTTTACTCAACAACCTTCGTTTGCCGCACATACGGTGGAGGCGGGGGAAGAGAGAGAGTGGTTCCAACCCCTCCTGCCTCCACCTCCCCCTACTTTTCACAAGCAGCCATTTTCTTTCTCTCCCTTTGCTAGCGTCCCGAGTGTGGGCAACAAACAAAGGTTATTATGTCAAGTCAAGTCTTTTATATCCGGTTATAATACAGTTTTCAAAATGTGGGTACCCCTCACCCTGGGGTCCTCTATACACCCTCACTCACCTGTCAGCCCCTCTGTCTACCTCCACCCCTCTCCCTCGGTCCCCCATACCTCCATACCCCTAAACCAGATCGGGAAGAGTGAAGAAGTCATGAAGGCCAGTTTGATGTGCCCCCGCTCCCTCTATGCCCCCCACCACCTCTCTCACTCACACATACACACACACACTCTCTCTCTCTCTCGACCGTCGCCTGTGGATGACAGATAGGATAGAGACCCCCACATTGCACATAAATCTACGGGTGCAGCTCAACCTTTTTTGTTTTACCCACAAATATCGCCTCGAGCAATATGTGACGTCAGACAAAACTTTCAATTTTCAGCCAATCAGAAGCGAGCAACTTTTTCCAGGGCTCTAGAATTCATACGCTATGGCCTATGGGGTGGACCTGGGGTGGGGGTGGGGGGGTGTTCATCCTACTGTTAACATCATAACCTATGGTCATAACTGAGTACTGGCTCAGCTCTCTGTGGGGCCGGACTGTTTGTGCGCAAGCTCTCGCCGGGGCTCCCCCCCCCCCCTCCCCCACCCCCCCTCTCTCTCTCTCTCTCTCACACACACACTCGACCGTCGCCCCATATTATTTGAGACCCGCAGAGGGTCGCTCTTGGGCAGGGGTTGTGGGGACGGATTTGGATAGGAATTAATACCCGCAGAGGGCTGTTCTTGGGCAGTATGATGTGCGGGGGTTGTGGGGACAGATTTGGATAGGAATTAATACCCGCAGAGGGCTGTTCTTGGGCGGTATGATGTGCGGGGGTTGTGGGGACGGATTTGGATAGGAATTAATACCCGCAGAGGGTTGCTCTTGGGCAGTATGATGTGCGGGGGTTGTGGGGACGGATTATGATATGATTTAATACCCGCAGAGAGTTGCTCCTGGGCAATATGATGTGCGGGGGTTGTGGGGACGGATTATGATATGATTTAATACCCGCAGAGGGCTGCTCTTGGGTAGTATGATGTGCGGGAGTTGTGGGGACGGATTATGATATGATTTAATACCCGCAGAGGGCTGCTCTTGGGTAGTATGATGTGCGGGAGTTGTGGGGACGGATTATGATATGATTTAATACCCGCAGAGGGTTGCTCTTGGGCAGTATGATGTGCGGGGGTTGTGGGGACGGATTATGATATGATTTAATACCCGCAGAGGGTTGCTCTTGGGCAGTATGATGTGCGGGGGTTGTGGGGACGGATTATGATATGATTTAATACCCGCAGAGGGTTGCTCTTGGGCAGTATGATGTGCGGGGGTTGTGGGGACGGATTATGATATGATTTAATACCCGCAGAGGGTTGCTCTTGGGCAGTATGATGTGCGGGGGTTGTGGGGATAGATTTGGATACGAATAAATACCTCCATCCCAAGGTAATAAATAAAATAATGTAATTAAAAACACTGACGTCAATATTTTATTATATTTTGAATTTCAATACACGATTTTATTCAGCCTAGGAAGGAGCTGGAGAAGGCGAAGGGTCTTTCCTAAGCTGAACAAAATTGATTATTGTTATCCCGACTAAAGGATCATGACGCGCTTTGGCAGTTTATACTGGCTATTGTTAAACGATTTTATCTAGGTTAGGAAGGGTAGAGGGAAGTCAGAGGGTTAATTAAGGCAGTCTTCATCCTTTTCATTCCCACCGATCCTTCCTAAGCTGTACAACATCGTTAAGGAATAGCCAGAATAAACTGTCAAGACGCTTCATGATCGTCAAGGGGGTTGGTGTTTCGTTTAGTTTCGAAGCAGGGTCATAGTGGTGTTATTGAGTCATCTCGCGCCCGTCTTGCCATTAACCCCTTCTGTACCGGTGACGTACTTTTTAACTGTATTCTGGCTACTATTAGACGAATTTACTCAGTTGCTTAAGGGCCTCCAACGAATTAACAGGTTTCGAACTATCTCACTGAACCCTTTCCACCACCACAGATCCTTCTTCAACTGCACAAAATCGTCTAAATATAGCTAGAGAAAAATGAAAAAGACGTTGCGGTACAAGAGTACAAAGGAAATCAAGCAACAACAGATCTAGTGACCCTTCTAGGTTGCTTGTCCTCCAAAACACTGAGGACAGGAGTTAACCCTTTGAAGATTATGGCGCAGTTTGACCATTTATTCTGGCTATTATTAGACGATATTATACAGCTTAGGAAGGATGTGTGGGGGGTGTACAGATAAAGACTATCTCAATTAACCATCCGACTTACAAGTGAACTCTGGAACTCTCTCCCTTTATCAATCTTTCCTTCATCCTATGACTTAAACTACTTTAAACTTCGTGTGTCCAGACATTTTGACCCCAATGTCTCTTGAATTTGGCTCCGTCACTCTTTTGGCTTTGGCGGAGACACTCGTTTCAGGCAACCTGTTTTTTGTCTCCTTCATAGACAAATTTGATTTGTTTTAGGCTACCCTTCTTAATCTGAAATGCGTAATTGAATCTTGAAAGGGTTATTTGAAAGTAGACCTAAAATTAATAATCTTAATAATTCTTATGTTTACTGTATAATATATTACTGTAGGCCTACTGTATATAAAGAAAACTAATATGTACTTTAAATATATATATGTGTGGACAAAATGTGTTAGTAATTGTAGTAATATATAACTAATGAATCAAATTGTGTTTCAGATTCGTGTGTTTTGAAGCCAAGCCTGTGTTCATGGTTCGAGTCCCTAGATTAACAGAGTATGAAGTCGTAGGTTCCAGCCGCCATCTTGATTCCATACTCACTTCCTGCCAAGCACTCTTTTCAGTCAGGGTACATTGATGGATAGGAATATAGAAATAAGTATAAATGTTAATGAAATAAACATCATATGCTCAAAATAAGATGGATGGATATAAATAATGGTGAGGTATATTCTACAGCGTGAGTTGGAGTCAAGATGGTGGTCAAATATCAAGTTGTGAACTTTGTTAATATATGTTACCCTAGTCTTGGTGGGCGGGGCAAGACGAAATGGTAATTATGCAACTGTAATTTAATTGTGCAAGGTACAGGGTTTAATAAGGCCAATAACAACATCACTAATATGCTTTTAATAAACAATAGTATATTGATAAATAGGTCAATTAGGCAATAGTTTGAAATGGGATTGATAATTACTGGTTTTTATTGTATAATTGGCAACTCTTCTACATGGCAACTATGAAGAACATGGTGAGGGTAGTCTGCCTGTAATAAATGGAAATAGTCTACGGAAAATGTACTCCCATTTTCACGCATTACTATTACTACTAAAAGTTATTGTTTTTACTACTACTACTACTACTACTACTACTACTACTAGTAATAATATACTTGAAAATAGTTCTTCTCATGGGTCACAGGCATTTAGGGATAATAAAACATACTAATAGTTATCTTTTATTTTTACCTTGAGTATGGATTATTATTATTATTATTATTATTATTATTATTATTATTATTATTACGGGTATATACTAAATGATTTTATTCGGCTTCGGAAAGACCCTCTCAAGTTCTACAGGACCTTCCTAAGCTGCATAATATTGCCCAATGAAAGCCAAAATGTAATAAAAATAATGGCGTTTATGTTCTTAACCCTTTTAGTTTAGGCTTTTGTTATCATAGTTACATTTAGAGGATTTTATGAAGCTTAGGAAAGACCTGTGATAGTTAACCCTTGCTGTACCGTTGACGGTTTTTTTTTGTATTTTATTTCGTCTACATTCAGACGATTTTATGAAGCTTAGGAAGGATCTGGGGTAATTAAAAGCGTTAATTGAGATCATGTGTAGCGATTTAATTGAGGTCCTTCGTAAGCTGAATGAAATCGTCTAATTAGGTGCTTTGTTGATATTTTTAGTTAATTTATTTGATTGTATTCGTGTATGATGTATTTATTGTATGAAGTGTATGCATATGAATAAAGATGAATTTATTACAACCTATTTCCCTAACCTTTATCCATTCAGTAGTGTAGACACAAGTAACTAATGCTTGGAAATATTAAGGGGAGTGTTTTTTTCTGAAATCCCTTCTTCCTCATGCTTAGCCCCATTAAGTTTGAGATTTTAAGACGTTCGCCCCCATTAGTTTGGTGAGTTTGAGACCTTTCGCCCCATATATTTTCTAATATTAAGACCTTTCGTACCATTTAGGTTTCATTTTTTTTTTCTTGGCGAGCGATAGCAAGCCTGCAATTTAGGAGGGCTTAAGCAGAGACATTTTCTACAGAAAAACTTACAAATTTATCTCGATTGTTGTTGTTTTTCTTAAGTTTGATAGAGATAAAGAGCACAAACTAAAAAAAAAAAAAAAAAAAAAAAGGCTAGGTAAACAATAAAGATAATGTGCCTTTTATTTAATCATGGGTAGTGTACCTTCAAACAGAGAACAGTTTATTATATATGGCATACCTATACATAGCAAATAATTAATGCTTAAGCTAGTGTCCCCAAAATGGCGACCGAATGAGAAGTTGTCCGGTTTCTCCCGTCATCGAAAGGGGGGGGGGGGGGTTGAGGGTTTGGGGGGGGGGGGGCCTGTCTCTCCTTGTAACTCGAGACAAGAGCTGAGTGGAGGCAGGCTCTAGAGGCCAGCAGGCTTAGGAAGGCTATGTGGCAGCTAAAAGGATTAAGTGACATATTTCGTAGCCTTTGAATAGATAGACGGCCTTCCTAAACTGAATAAAATCGTTTCATAGTTTCCAGAATATTAAGAAAAGGCCCTCTATAATCGTATACATCACATTAAGCTATAATAGTATACAGATAGCCCATAATAAACTCCTATTCACACCTCTATTGAATTATAACGTCTCTATAATAGCATACATTATAGGGCGATTCCTTCGTGGCCATCCCCTCGGGGATCTAGGCGCTCTCTAGCCCCATGTGAAGGAAATATGACGACAACCATTAATTATTCACAAAATATGTATGTTAGAATTGTCAAACTTATACCAAAAGATAGAGGATACAAATACGCATATTTTATGTTAAGTAAATTTTATTCAGAAATGTATAGTTAGGGAGATATTGACGATTTTGTGAGTGAAATTCTCGATCATCTGTCATCCAATAGTTGCCATCAACCACCATACAACCGAGGTTATATAAACTCTGAATTTTCGCCTCATTCGTTCATTTTGTTCCCGGTCGTCCAGCTTTAAAGAGGTAAGTCTCGTGTGCTCCCATTTTCCCCCATTGTTTCCCCTGAAAATACAAGAAATTAAGGTGTAATAGCTAAATAACGTGACCTATTTACCGCCAAACCCGAATTTGTGGACAAGAGCTTATTGATTTTCCCATAATACTTAATACCTTTGCATTAAATAAGGCCAGAAATGTGACTGAAAAAGCCGGCAGGTTTGACGAACTTTCTGGAAGCCGGCACTTGATCGTTCGCTCAGTTCTACCTCCTTAACCCTTCCAATAAAACCATATGTCTCAATAGTATGGCGATCACTAGTAGATTTTATTCATTAAGGAAGAAATTGAGATCCAGATTATAAATTTATGGCATAAACTTAGGCTATATTCCCATGTGACTTTTCTAAACTGAATTGGGCTAAGTATTTTTTAACCTGAATATAATTTCTATATTGATTAATTACCTATTAACCCACGAGTAATAGATGCCTTAATGATTACGTGGATGATTTGGTTAGAATAATTTAATTGGATTTTGAAAACTTAGCAAACTAGCGAATCGAAGCCGGCTGACTAGACGCCTCGTGGTTATTTTATGTAATGTTGGTCATATTTTATTTTCATTGAACGATATTATAGTTTTGGAAAGCCTTGTGGAAGTTTCAGGCAAAATTATTAAGTTTTATTTATATACTGTATAGGTTTTGTTCGATTTTATTTAGTTATTTTATAAATCTTATTATATTTTGTATTTGTATTTTTTAGTATTTTTTCAACCTCCCACGTGTCAAACCGGCAAATTTGGGTTTAAGTCTGGAATTAATGAGAGCAATGTAGTCAATTTACCTTGGGATTTAACCCCTTCTGTACCGGCGCAGTCATTTTAACTATTCTGGCTACTGTTTGAAGATTTTATAGTTTCAAAAGGGCCTCCAGCAATTAACAGGCTTCTAATTATCTCTTAACCATTTTTACTACCACATGTCTTTCTTAAACTGCACAAAATCTACATTATATAGAAACATGAAAGTGTTAGGACTCTGCTTCATCCACTTACCCATGTGATCATTAATAACATTGCATTAATCAGTCAACACGTGCTTTATCGAATCACTTAATAGGTTAAAAGTTAAAATTATAGATATAGTGTTGATATAGTTCAGTGAAATGCTGGATAATCCACAAACAAGGCAGTAATTTGGGGCAGGTAACGATTGACCAACCTCCGCCATTTTGGTAACCAGTAGGGTGGTGATACTCTCTTTACACTCCAATATATCCATAGATTCCACACCCATAACAAACATTCGGTAATACTGGTACAGGATATATACTTTACTCCATGGATATAATTTACAAAAATTAAATATCGCCCCGTTGTTTGATAATTTACAACAAAATGGCGGCCAAGGAAAATGATGGCCGTTCTCTCACAGCGCCTCCATTAACCACATGGCAGGGTATATTATTAAAAGGATAAGGTCAGTTTAATTTTGCACCTGGCGGAAAATTCAATTTCTATGCCGCTAAGTTACCAATGCTTAGCGCCAAACTATGAATAGTTGTGGATCTGCATACTATTAATACAAGTCATAATTAACATTTCGCAATAAAGTCTTAATTGTCGAGTAGTGAACATGGGAGCATGACAATTTACCGCTGGCTGAAATATAACCGACTATGGATTACTTCTTCATAGTGCATTTAGCTCTTTCAATCAATTTATTTAGTTTGGATTACTTCTTCATAATGCATTTAGCTCTTCCAATCTATAAACTTAGTTGAATGTTGCTAATGTTAAACAATTTGTGACATTAAAGTTTGGTATCGATAATTAATGCCATTTTGAAAGTACTCCATGCTTCTGGATCATAATAATGCTAAGGTTTTTATCATTAACATGCTTAGCTACCAAATCTTCGTAATAGCGAATAATCAAGATAGCTACGGTCGCGCTAATAAGTAATGTCTCCGCTGTTATTTAGTTTGGCTCGCTCTGTGCTGTATTAATGTCTGCCAGATGTTGAATTGGGGGGGTAAGTGTAGGAACATGTTTGTATATTTCACTCGATATGAAGAAATTAAGCTTAGATATTGCTGATACCAATTATTGATCAAAACCTACTTGGTGCCGACACTTCACTTATTAGCGCCACTGTACATGCAATCGTCTAATGATAGCCAGAATTATGTTTCTAATACCAACCAACTTCTGAATTTAAAGAAAGTATACAAAGGAATAATTAAAGTGCGAGAATATACCTTTTTGGAAGCACATTAGGGTAAGATCCTGTGTAGCGGGTAGAACTGTTTTTGAGATGCCTATTTACCAAGAAACCTTTAACAATATCTTTAACCTAACCAAAACCTAACCTAACCTAGTATATTAGTGGACTATTTATTAATGTAAAACTTAAACATATATTGTAAAATTACCAAATTATTGAGGTATAAATAAATGTCCACCCGCTACACAGGATTATACCCCAACTTGACATTTAAACTCGATGAAATCAACAAATACATGTGGCACTCAGAGGACTGGAACCTAGGACACTCACACCGAAATTCCGCGCACCTATGCATTACGCACTGGGAAAAGTAAATCTTCTAAATATACACAAATATAATAATAATGCTAACTCAAACAAATTATGGTATAAATTGAAGACTTTATTTTTGTCGTTAGGTTAGGTTAGGTAAAAAGGCACTCGAAGGACTCGAACCTAGGACACTCGCACCGAAATTCCGCGCACTAATGCATTACGCTATCAAGACAGGTTAGGTTAGGTAAAAAGGCTGTCCGGGGTCAATTCAATGTTTACCCAAATTATATACAGTATACTTGGCTGATTGAGATATATTTTAACAATGTATTTTTTTCTTTTACAGATGTCGTGAATGATGATGGAAACTTCAACCAGATCCTTCAACCAGTCTACCACTACCACCATCACGGCAACAATTAGCCGTATCCTGTAATCCTAACCATCCTTTCCTTCCATCACAGTGTCTTCTGTAAAGGGAAGTTTTAATTTTATTTTTTATATATATTTTTTAGTCCCAAGACCTTCAGTTAAACTTAAATAAAATGCCTCGAAGACCCCCCTTAGAGATAATTTCGTACATTTTTCGATAGAAAAATTTACCAGCAGAAATAAAATAATAATAATAATAATAAGGCCAGTTTCTCATTAATTTCAGGCTCGCTAGCGCTCGCCAGTAACAAAATAGATCGCTATATGGCACAGAAGGTCTTTAGTGCCAAACTAGAAGGTGAATGTCTTAGTCTCAAAATAACCTGGGCTAAGCATGAGGCAGAAAGGGGCCGGAGCAAACTTCCCTTTAATCCTAACCATCCTTCTCTCCCCGCCCCCCCCCCCCCCCCCTTTCCTTCCATTATCCTTGTCACCACCTAAACCACCTCCCTTCTACTAACATGTGTACAGACATTACGTTAGATAGGCGGCAAATTTAAGGTAAGATTCTATTTTAATACATTTCAGTGTAAATGATATACTTATTGTTTGGCAATAATTTATATATAAATAAATCTGGTATATATATTAGTTTTAAATTTGCTATAACTATAATATTTCCAATATCGTAACATAATTTTTGTATAATGAAATATATAAATTGAATTATAATATAATTAATCCATGCACTAATCTTTTTCTCCTATCGTCGTTGGCTTCGAATTAGACCAGGTTTCTGGTAGGGATGCTGAGGTGGGGAGGGGGGGGGGGGGGTAGAGGGGGGTAGCTCTAGTTAGTTAAAGGGGTAGGGATAGAGATAGATAAGAGTCTGTTCTAGGTTAGTATTGGTTAGGTGTTGCTCTATTCGGTTCCCTGAGGAGGTTGGTTAGCAGAATGTTAGAGGCTTGGGTAGAAGCTTAGTTAGTTAGTTAGTTAGATAGATTTAGTTAGTATAGGGTT
The DNA here is from genome assembly GCA_032716605.1 of Paralithodes platypus. NCBI lineage: Eukaryota > Metazoa > Arthropoda > Malacostraca > Decapoda > Lithodidae > Paralithodes > Paralithodes platypus. The sequence continues at coordinate 36,664,479 of CM064578.1, read as the reverse complement.
TGGTTTGTTTTCTGTTGGTTGAAATCCGGCCGGTAGAATTCTGGTAGTCTGTTCGTTGGTTGTGAAGGTTGCAGGTTTCAGATGATGTGGCAGCTTGCAGACCCGCTGTGGCCGATTTGCAGACCGATGTTGTTGCTGGCAGAACTGCGCTCCTGAAATAATGAAATATTTTATCAACAGGAATGAGCTGGATGGCCCGACGGAGAAACAACGGTGAAATAAGGTATGCCAGAACCCTGTGACTAATGTGATGTTAAATCTTCCCAACAGGTTAGAGATGGGAGGACCGTCGCGATCTAGCCCGACTGGACCCGACCCAAGGAATCACGACCACCTTGACTATGGTTGAGATATAATTTTTTGTTGTTGCAAAAACATGAATTGATAAAATATTGGCCTAATTGACCACTTGTGAGTTTGAGGCTATAAGGAAGTTTGGGCCGTATACAAAGTTATTAAACAGAAATGCAGTAATGTAATGTAGGTTTTTGATGGATAGAAAGTACGGTGAATTTGGTTTTGTGTGTTAAATTTTATATGGAATACAACTCATATTTTAGCTCTTAATTCTGCTAAATGTCTATATAAAAAAAACTCCAACTTCCTTATAGCTTGAAACTCGCAAGTGGTCAATTCCTGTAGCTGTAAAATTAATATTTAATTTTTTAACAGATGTGAGGGAGAGAGGGGCCCTGTAGCCCACAGTACAGTTGAGGCTCGGCGGAGGGAACACTTTGAAGACCAACTTAAGAAACACAAACGGAGCCTTAACCATCTTCACCAACAAACTAGGGTAAGAACACAACATATTTTTTTATTTTTTTTGGCCTATACATTCATTCATTCATAAATTCTTAGTTTCCTCGCTAGACATCCATCAAACTTAGAAAAATATCCCCCCCAAGATAAATTTGTAAATTTGTCGGTAGAAAATTTACCGGCCAAAGGCCGAACGGTTCGTCTTTCAGTTACAGGCTCGCTATCACTCGCCAGAAAAAAATAGACACCTAAATTGCACGATAGGTCTTAAAATGTATAACGAAATGGGACGAAAGGTCTTAAAATCGCCAAACAAATGGGCCGAACGTCTACAAATCTCAAAACTAATAGGACTAAACCCTAGGGAGAAAGGAGACCAGAAAACGAGCGTCTCTCCTTAATAGGGTTAATGGCCAAGGGTTTATTCATTGGTATATATAGATATAATGGGTAAGGGTTTATTCATTGGTATATATAGATATCATTATTTGTAAATTTGTTTCCTCCCTAGACTTCCATCAAGCTTAAAAAACATCCCCAAGATCCCCCTTTGACAAATTTGTAAATTTTTCGGTAGAAAATTGTCCAGGCCGAAGGCCGGTTCCCCCTACATCACAGGCTTGGTATCACTCGCCAGGAAAATTAGTCTACTAAATAGCACGAAAGGTCTTGATAATGACAAATAGATTGCAAGGTCTTAAAATCGCCAAAGTAATGGGCTGAACGTCTTATAATTTGCAAAGTAATGGGGCTAAACATGAAGGGGGATCAGAAAAACGACCTATCTCTCCTTAACAATATTAAAAGTTTAGGTTGCCATGTGTATAGTTGTCTCTAAGTTCCCTTAGCCTATCCCATATACTGTATTAATTATATTATGACCATCTATTTTCTAAAGTTGTGTATTTAGGGTTTGGTTCTCTTTAACAAATTTTGGTGTTCCATTTACTGTATTAATACTAAAACATAGGGTTAATTACAAATACCTTATTTGCATTCAGAAATAGTAATCAATCTCATAATTACCTCTCCAAAATTAGTTTAATGCCCACAGTTCACTTAAAGACAACTGCAGAGGTTGAAGTAAGTTTCTAAACGCCCCTGATGGTCACAAAGGTGTTTAAGTATCCCAGAAAGGGCGAAAATCGCGTCTTGTGCGTGAAAATTTAATAATAATATTGTGGAATTTTGTCAGTGGAAGAGTTATTTTTACTAGAAATTAGAAATGTAGGTAGGACACAACTTATGATGTGACTTAAATCGCTTCAAACTCAGTGTGTCCAGGCATTTTGGCTGGAACGTCCCTTGATTTTGGCCCTGTCACTCTTTCAACTCTAGGGGAGGCACTCGATACAGGCAGCTCTGCCTTTTGTGTCCCTCACTCACATAGAAAAAACTAAAAATCTGGAAGGGTCAATAACAGTACCCGCCACTGCATTAAAATCTTCCCCCTGCCTTAACCCGTGCAGTACCAGGGACGTCCTTTTCATCCTATTCTGGCAACTATTAGACTATTTTATACAGCTTCGGAAGGAAGTCTAGCAATAAGACCAAGCTATCTCAACCAACCCTTTTAACTGCCACAGATCCTTCCTAAGCTGCATAATATCGTCTAAATACAGCTAGAAATTAATATAACACTAAGCTGGTACTCAAAGGGTTAACAAATTCAGAAGTATACAGTATATGCATAAACTACACTGCAGATCGTTTCAACCAAAAAAGTACTAAAATATATCACTGCAGGCTTATGTATAGTTACCAAAACCTGAACCTTGAACAATACGATAAAGGACTGACTAGTTGCTCAACATCACGGTTTAAGGAGAGTTTTTTTTAGTTTGCTCCCCTAGACTTCCATCAAGTCTCCCTTCGAGATAAATGTGTACATTTTTCGGTAGTAAAATGTCCCGGTCGAAGGCAGTTTCTTCCAAAATTGCAAGCTTGCTATCGTTCGCGAGGAAAAATTAGCTACTTAAATGGCATGAAAAGTCACAAAATTGACAAATTGGGGCAAAAAAAGTCTTGTAATAGTCAAAACGAAAAGTAGACAGTCATAAAATCTCAAACCGAGCTAAAAATTAGGGTGAAGGGGTCCTGAAAAAGGCCTTAATGCAGTGGTGACTATAGTTATTAGCGTTATACATCAGGATGTTAACTAATACTAACCTAATGTTTCAGATCTATGATAGACGTCCAGCCTGAGGGGGACAACAGACGGATGGTGTGACTCGTGGACCTTGCTCTCATCAACCACGACTGTAATACGGGTCTGTCACTAAACTATTTTAATACGATCTTATTATGAAAGTCTATGCAATGTAATATTTTGAAGTTTGGTCTACAAAGTCAGTTTAAATTAATAAAACTACTAATTTAATAGCTATGGATACTGAATTAATGATTGGTGCCCTTTTGACCTGAAGAATAATTGTCCTGGAGTACACACAGGCGGCTGGTTTCTGTCTTAGCCTTTATAACTTCCTAAAATGAAACTGTTGTGCCTTATCCCCCAAAGTATGATTAATTTTGCTGGCTACAGTTTAAAATATCATTGTAACTGGTCGACGATATCCCATAATCCTAAAATTTAAGTTAGAAATGTTCATCACAATTCTCAAAATGGGATTTGGTGACTTTCAGTTCAGTTATTACCATGGCATATATGGTAGTTTGAAATGTGTGCATCCTGGAATTTCGAAGCTAGTTTGTAGAACTTTAATTTGTCAAAACTCCTCGGTTAAACTATTATAAGATTATAATAATTATATACTTAACCTACATTGGCTAAAAAAACTGAATGACAAATTGGCTTCAGTAGACCAGTTTAGTAATGCCTAAGAAACTTCAAAATATTCCATAGACTATCATAAGTGGTGGACAGGGTATAGGCAGCAGCTTTATCTTAGGCAGCTTTATCTTATTTATAGGCAGCCCCTTCAGACTCATATGACGCAGAAGTTGCCAGATTAGCAATAAGAAATAGAGTTCTCTCACTCTTATAATTACCTCTCCAAAATTAGTTTTCTGCCCACAGCTAACTCAAAAGACAACTGCAGAGGTTGAAGTAACTAAACTAAAGGTTTCTAAATACCCCTGATGGTAACAAAGCCTTTAAAGTATCCCTAATAGGCTCAAAATCGCGTCATATGTCGGAGAGTATTTCGTACAAATGGCAACACTGATTTATATTGAATTATCCTGCAACAGATACTTTCCAAACTGAGACTTTAGGAAATGGGTGAATGGTTAAAACAGGCTAAATTAACTAGACACGGTTCACTATAGGTAGGCAGAGATATTTAAGTAATGGAGTATATTTAGTAAACATAATTTTAAATTTAATTTAAATAGCTATTGTATTTAATTCGGCATTTAACTATTGTCGGTATTCAATTTAGGATGGCAATTTAAGTAGAGGCATTAGTTTCAAGCTAAAAGTAGCCTACTGAAGAGTTTATCGTGAATTAAGATACCAAACTTTTAGTCTTGGACACTTAAATAATATTAGCGCTACTGAATCAGCTGATGTGGAGAACTTGACAATATGAACCAATAAGTTTAATCATTACAAGGAATTGGAAAAATGGTCACAACACAAAAATTGCGGAAAAAGTGGAAAGTAAATTGGGAATTAAATGTTAACTGTAATTAAATTAAGAATAGTTATTGACCTTCAATCGTGTGACTGTTTCTTGATCAATGCTACAACCAGATCATTTGTTTAATTAGCTTTGGAAGAACTACTGGAAATGAAAGGGCTAACAAATATTTAAATGAATCCTCTTAATCCGACAGGCCTTTCCTAGGTTGAAGAAAATCTCGAGGTAGCAAAATATAACTCCATTTGGCGTAATTCAGGTCCTTCCTAAACTGAGTAAAATTGTCTACGGGTAGCCGAATAAAATTGATAACCGTAGTGACTTTTTTGTTTTTAATAATGCTACTGACAGGTTTCACTAAGCTCTGGGAATTAGTCCCAAGACCATCGAATTAAAGCTCAAATTCTGACAGGTTATTTCTAAGTTAACTAAAGTTGTCTGGAGGTACCAATGATCAAATCGAAATTGTTAAAGTAACCTTGAGTAATTTTTGCCATGGTCATCCTTTAGTGGGTGATTGTCTTGAATACATCAACATAGGTTATGATTGACTGATACTATAATATTGGTAAATCGAATAGTTGTATATTGATAGCTCTTCACTTGTTTATTAGATCTACCTTTCTGTCCTTAGATGGGCGTGTCATTAACCATATGCTTTCAATGGTTAAATTATTAGTCTTGATAGCGTAATGCATAAATGTGTAGAATTTCGGTGTGAGTATCCTAGGTTAGAGTCCTTGGAGTGTCTCGTGTATTTGTTGATTTCATTGAGTTTAGAAGTAAAGTTGGTTGGTGAACAAAAAATATGAATTACCGTGTTCATACATTATTTAAATTGTTATATCAGTGTTGCCAAATTTACGAATTTCCTTTAGTTCGATCTAGAAAAATGCTGCCAGTTAGTCGAAACCAAAATAGTTCGCCCAAAATCCTGCTCAAATACAGTGCAATTATAAGTTACTAGACACTTTTCTTCATATGCTTCTAGTAGCCTGTGACTAGCAAGATTTGTTTAATGTCATAAGTATCGGCGAACTATTTATATTGACTGTACCCTTGTTAATATTAGTATGTAGTCAATTAGTTCTTATACAGTAAGTTTTATACTAATGAGCAAAACACTGGAGACTAAGAAACTAGTAATATAATTTGAGATTTACCATACAACTGCAGTTTCACTTTTATGTGACCAATATAACTGAATAAATCTGATTTAACCTGCTGACATGCCACTGCAGATTAAGATTATCATAGACCAGCTTAGAGTAAACTCGATATCGGTATGACCTTGTAAGTGTCCAAAGTAACTCCAGATAACCATCTATATATACTCGTCAATCCATGTAACATACTTTGCAAATTTTTCCTTCAATGGCGAACAATATAATAGGAGCGGAATTTCAGTGTGAGTACCCTAGGTTCGAGTCCTTGGAGTGCCACATGTATTTGTTGATTTCAGTAATTGCGTTTAGAAGTAAAGTTGGTAATAATAGGTAAACCAGGCTTCATATAATGCCAGATACTGTTCCAATTGTCACTGACGACTACAAACAAGGCATTGATTACAAAATTGTTACCAAGGTCCATGCAAAGTTTGATTTGTTAATGTTAATCCTAGGTTTTTTTTTTTTTTGTTTTTTTTTACAGGTGGACTCTGTAAGCTTTTAAACAGTTTTTATGAGCACTTCTGCCTCGTCTTAAGCAGTTATCCCCTGATCCGAACAATTTATCTTCAATAATCAGTCCCCCCCCCCCCCATGGCTAAGGACTGTAATTTAATTTATAAGTTGTTGCAATACTTAATTAACGTCAAACCTACATGCTCGTGATAAATATTAAAAAGCGTAAATTGTTGTACTGTAAATTGGATTATTTCCTTATGACTACTTCAAAGGTATTCAAGCCTATTCGTACAACGGATATAACTTTAGAACTATGGCTCGTCTTTAGAATAATAGCAGTCCTAATGCTTTACTTACAAGGTCCATTTGTTTAGGTAAATATTGATAACCGATATTAAGTCTTTGATAAATTTGTTCTCCAGCTGGCATTGTTTTGTTTGTAGTGTGATCAAATAAATGTTTTCATATATCACATTAATTCTAAAAGAAATACTGTTAGAAGAGTATATATAAACTAAGTCTTTACTAATGGTATTATCAATAATTGCATTAACAATATGATGAGCAATTTACAGGAACTTTGTAAATTTTAGACTTTACGATCTAATTTAACTAGTTATTAAATTTAATCTGTTGCCAATTATTTTTCTTAGCTTTCATAATTCCAATAATACAGATCTATACTGTAAAGTAAAATTTCAATCATAAAGTTGATTATCATTAAAGTTCAAGGAGTGAATGAAGGGTGGCCTACTTTGTTGAGCACACTGTTTTCTATCTCATCCTATTTGTTTCCTTTTCTTAGGGGCCTCTTGTTCCCCTTGACTTATTAATGAAGTTAGTTAGACTGACTGACCTGTTTTTTCTACAAAACAATATAGCTTTGCTCACCGAATCATCGCTGCTGGTTGCTGCAATGGTGCCTCTCTACGCTTTCTCTCGCTCCAATGTTGATGTCAATCATTCAGTCACCACTGTTGAAGGGTCCATTGATGCTGTGGCAGTTGTTGATGTGTGTCCAATAGTTGCCGTTGATAGAACATCACCGTCGCTTTGCTCTCGTCTGTCCACATCTTGTTTGAATCTCACCTTTCGACCTGAATAAAGTCCTATTCAATAACTAGACTCATCACCATCCGCCAATTTATGCTCACACTTCACTACCAACCAACTCAAATGGAATACCTACAGTATATCCTCATACTGAATACTCCAGCTCACTCAATATCTCCATATATATCCAACACATAAACATCTTCATAAAGACAGATAATCAATATACCAAACAAATCTTAGTCAAAACAGAAAAATTTGTTTGACCAACCATAGCAAGCTCGCTCCTACCTCATTGTTAATTCCTTGTCTGTTGTCGATGTACTCGGTCTGTTGTCACCCGTTCTGCTGTCTGTTGTCACCCGTTCTGCTGTCGTTGGCCCGTTCTGCTGTGCCTAGCCTTTTCTGCTGTCTGCTGCATCTGCTTTACTCCTACCGTTTGTCCTTCTTGATACTGTCTGCTCATATCCCATACTTGACACCGACGACTTCTTGACTGCTTCCTGACAATAAAAAATACATTAAAAATATATTCCTGACTTTTCTTCTGTGTGTTTGGGGGCGTGTTGCAGGGAGGGTATTGATGTACCAGGGAAGGAGGGAGGACAGAATAGATTTAGCCAGAATACAGAATAGAACTAGTGTGCACAATAGAACAGAATAGAACAGACTAGGGCTGAAGATAAGATTTATCTGGGATGGGGATAGGATGAACTACCAGGGAAGGGAAGGAAAAACTCGTAGCGGGTGTGGGATGGTTATATAGGAGACAACGAAAAATATTAATATATAAGAAAACACTAACTCTCCCCACCCTCCCGAGTCTCCCCTCCCCAGGACTCCCATCCTACCCCTGGTACCCCCCACCCAACCCCTGGGTCCCCCTCAGGACCCCCCCCCCTACCCCCTCAGGACCCCCCCTACCCCCTCAGGACCCCCCCCCCCTACCCCCTCAGGACCCCCCCTACCCCCTCAGGACCCCCCCCCTACCCCCTCAGAACCCCCCCTACCCCCTCAGGACCCCCCCTCTATCCCCTTCAGGACCCCCCTCCCCCTTTACCCCCTCAGGACCCGCTCCTTGAAACTCTTGTATTTCTGGTGCCTCAATATTTTAATCTTTTTACAGATGTGTGTTGCTGTGACCAGACTGAGGACCATGGACCAATGGAGAACACTACCCATCTATTCAATAAAAAATAAAAAAATACAATATTTGAATCCTGACTATTGATTCCAACCTGTTGATGTAATCCAATATTGTAGATCAATCTTATATAATTCTGATAGTTATTCATATTAACTTTGAATGCAAAAAATTGAACGAATTTTTGTAATCCAATATCGCAGAAATATTAATCTTAATTTTGGAATGAATAGAAAAATTAGTTTTAACAATTACTACACGCCAATACCCTCGATAAATTTAAGAAAACTTTACAAATTTGATATATTGGAATACATTGCCAGATAATAGAAACTGTAAGTTCACGAAACTAACTACTAAATAAAATGTCTGGGTGAAGAGGGATGACTTTCAATACCTAATATATCTAGATTCTTGGAGAGATAGGTAGGAAGAGCTATAAGAGTTTAGGATAAGCAGGCAAATCGCAATAGTTACATGGGATAGATCATGATAGTTACATTGGTAGATATACACTTGTTCCATGGGAAGAATAGATCAGTAGATATAGTTCAGGAATATATAGCGTAGTTAACCCAGTAATTACATATATACAATAGTTTCAAATTACATAACTCATCATCCTAATAATACTTAAATATATACTGTACATTTCCTAAAATAACATGAACAGTTCTATGGGATACGGCCAGTAAAAACGATTAGATGGGGTAAGAGATTGAATCCTAACTTGCACATAGCTCCAGTCACATAACTTTAGTATTTAAATATTTAACTTTGGCATAGGTAATACTTTGATGGACTCCTGTCATATTGAGAACACCGAACACTACAAACACAACAAATATTAGAACACGCGAAATCACCAAATGCCACTGTCATCACACAAAGTACACTACCAACACTTATGCTTCTTTATTGTAAATGACTCCAGTGGCATTTTACCTTCAATGATTAAATTAACTAACATATACACCACTTGGCCAACACCACGTAATTACCAAGACCACTGAATATTACCAACACATTAAATCACACTGCCAACATTTTCGTTCAATAATTGTCGACACCTCTGGCAACAATCCACACTTTACTTTGCCAACAGTCGTACACACATTTAATCGGCATAACACTAACTTGCCTAATTTGACAGTACAATTTTAACACCTAATCATACGCACTTAATTCGCGTAATGAATACACCTACCCTACTTTGATCATGTACTCTGCCAACATCCACAAATCACATTTCCAATACACTTGACCACAATGCCAACTGAAATCATTTTGCCAACATCCTTACATAACACTACACATTCACACCACACACTGAAAGACCAAAACTAATTCTGAAAACTAACCCCTCCCCCCAAAAGTTGCACACTAGTTTCAAAAGTATTAAACACTACTTGATGAGCAGAATAGCTTAAATTTGGGCTATAAACTAGAAGTTAGTTAACACAGGGGAGATAGTCCAGGTGTAGCCTTACCTTATGTTAAGTTGGCTGATGAACCTGAGAAGAATTATATAAGGACAACCCACTTAAGAACATTGAAAAGATTATAAAAGTATTACTTAACAGCTTGGCTATTAAACAAAAGTTAAACGAATCTATAATTAAGAATTATAAAAAATGCCAACTGCATTGCCAATGAAACTCTATATTATAAGCTTAAAATCCAAAATAAATCTATATGAAAAATTACCGAAAGCCCAATGGTTATTGGAAAATGAATAATTATAAAGATGTACTTAAAGAAAATTACTGTACATATAAATATTGGGCAAATAATGTAGTGAACCAAAAGTTATACTATGGTCACAAAGCAAAGTTCGGTATAAAGTACTTTAGGTACGTAATATAAAAGCAAAACTTTGTTATAAGATATATAAAACCAGTAAGGGTAATACAAAAATAACGAAGTATTTAAAGTATATGATTTTTGTAAGATAATTTAAAAATGTATGTCCGACTCTGATCAATAAAATACTAAGTCTATATATTCTTTTTAATATCCATTATACTTTTGTTTCTCTTGTTATTTCAAGTTTATATACTGTAGTGTTTTGTAATATATTATACAAATGTATGTCTGACTGATCAATAAAATACTAAGTCGATATATTCTTTTTAATATCCATTATAATTTGTTTCTGTTACAAGTTTTTATAGTCCGTTTTCAAGTAGTTTTTTTTTAAAGTTATATATAGTTATTACTTTAAGGTATTCAATTATAGTTTTTCTAAGTTAATTGTTTTATTTTCTAAGTTCTTTTCATATTCAGTATATTTTCTAAGTCCATATATTGGAACTTAATTTATAATAGAACTATTTTTTTCTAAGTTCTCTTCATATTCAGTATATTTTCTCAGTTCTCTTATATGTGTATAGTTTCATATTTTATTTATTTTTGTTTCTAAGTCCATATATTGGAATTTTATTTATAATTGAGAACTAGAGTTTTTCTAAGTTAATTGTTTTATTTTCTAAGTTCTCTTTTCATTTTTTTTTCTAAGTCCATATATTGGAACTTTATTTATAATTGAGAACTAATTTTCTAAGTTTTTATCAGTTATAAAAATCATAGCTTATAATATAGTGATCAATAAAAGATAGAAGTTCGTTTATTTTTTTATTAAGTAAAGTTCGCGTGACAAAGACGATATATAACAATATTATATCAAGTGAAGTTAATAGCAAATACAGAGTTATGAATTCAAGTGATAGAATATATCATAAGTTACATTTAAGGCAAATACAATCATTATTGAAATTAAAGCAAAGCAAAATATTGAAGCTGAAGGAGGGAACCAACTCGGGGAAGAAGGGGGGGAGAGGGGACATCATCAAAGCAACAAAACTGTGAAGTAATAAGAAAAATAGCAAAGATTAGAGTAAAGGTAATAAGACCTATCTCATCTGAAAGGGAAAAATAGATTAGCCTAACCTAACACGCACCATTCATACCATGCAACTACGACTACTTACTACGACTACTTACTACGACTACATACTACGACTACATACTACGACTACAAACTACGACTACATACTACGACTACATACTACGACTACAAACTACGACTACAAACTACGACTACAAACTACGACTACATACTACGACTACAGACTACGACTACATACTACGACTACAACCTAACCTACCCTCCTAACCTAACCACCACCACTATGACTACATGCTACGACTACATACTACGACTACAAACTACTACTACTACTACAAACAAAACACAACTATCACTCCCCTTGAATCGTAGTGGCGTGGGCAGTCTCTAGCACCGGCGGTAGAGTCCTAAGGCAGCAACCGGCAGAGTCCACAGGCGGCAGAGTCCACAGGCAGCAACCGGCAGAGTCCACAGGCAGCCACCCCAATCCTGAAAAACAAGAAACAAAACATTAATTTGAGCAATAGATTGACAAGCGCTGAGATCATATATAATAAATTAAACAATACTTTGTTCACGACAAGTAGGCCAGTAATTAGTGTTGTCTTTGAATGTTCAACAGTTACTTAACATATGGATATAAGATACTAATTATAAAGTGACGATTATGATGCATATTTCTAGTACACTTTTTAACATTCAAATTGTGGAAATAAAACTGATTATTGGCGTACTTGTCGTGTACAGAGTATAATGAGTTGGGCAGTAACTCACCCCAGACAGTTGGTAGGTTGTGGTGGGAGAGTCCATAGATCGATGATAGTGTTGGTAGCTTCTGGTGTGTTGGTAGAGTCCACAAGCAGATCCTGAAAACAAGAAACAATGAATTAATTTGGGTAATAGATTACCAAGATGAGAGCTCACATAAATAAAACTAAAAAGAATCACAAATGGAATGTTTTTCAGTAATGCGAGGTAAGCAACGAAATACGATGGTAATTATCAAGCATCAATAATGAAAGAAATAGTTATAAACTTTCTGATTATGTCTAATTTTATCAATAATATTGCGGGATATGTTAACAGTACAAAAGAACCGAGTTGCATTTAAACGTCTCTACTGAACTGGGTTGTATAGAAAACGGTAGTGCGCGCGTTGGTCCTGGAGCTGGCTGGCCGCCTGAGTCGCCCAAAAACGCCTAAAACGGCCGAAATTACCACGCCCAAAATAACGCTACAGCATTCTAACCTAAACCAATGGATTTACCGCAGCATTTTAGATTTTCTTTATACTTTTTTCTTTGTTGGACTTGTGTCAGTTTCTCTATATTCGCTTCCCCTGAGCCAAGAATCGAAATTTTCAGTCACAAATTTGAAAGTTGAATAACTTTTGCAATTATTAAGTTACAAGGCTGAGACTTTGACAATGGGTAGTTCTAGTTGTTCAGAGAAATGAACTTTCTCGGATTTTTCAATTTGTATTTTGTTCGAGAGTTATGAATAAATGAGTGCAGCTTTATTAATAAAACGTGAACTATAAGTAAATGTGGTTGAAAGCAGTTGTTCCTTCACACAATTATGCACTTAATTATATATTCCGTTCTATATGAAAATTCACAAAAGTAAGAAACTGTAATAACAAGTGAATAATGTAGATATGGAAGTACTTGGTGATCCACGCACTCTGGCTGCCTGGTGCAAAGTCCAGCTAAAATCGCCCTAATTCACCACGACCAAATTAACCTACACTTTTCTAACTTATGCCATTCGATTTACCGCACAATTTAACCCTATAATTGTATGTTTCTTTATATAACTTGTCGCTGTTTTTCTCTATTCCAATTCGTAAGTCTACAAATCGCATTTTTTTAACTTGCGTCAGAATTCCTAGACATACCATATCATTGTCAATGGTAATTACTATACTGTAGGTAGCGCCAACGAACTTGACAATAATCTTGATCTCTGACACCTCTCTGTAACTCAGAAGGGCCTAGAGCAAACTGGCTGTAAATATCCACACCTATTTCCTGGTGGACCCTTCCCAAATGATAGAAACGTCAGCCCGATTGCTTTTCATTCATTTCGAGTTATAAGCAGTTAAGGGGTCAAGATTATTGTCAAGTTCGCTGGCGCTACCTATATTTGTTTCATATTTCTGTACTTGTTGAACATTCAATTTGTGAAAAGAAACTCATTATTGGCCTACTTGTCGTGAATAGAGTATATATTGTAATAAATGCAGCAGTAACTCACCCCAGGCAGTTGATAGGTTGGGATGTGTTGGCAGAGTCCATTATCTCGCAGTGTTGACAGTCTCGTAGAGTTGGCAGAGTCCACAGGGAACAACTCAAATCCTGAACAAGACAAGAATAAAATAATTAATAATTGATTAGAATATTTGACTACGAAATAGTAAATAGTACCGGTTCTAAATATTAGTAATAGAACTATTAATCACTAAAATACGCGACTGAGAAATAAATATTAACAAAAGTACGGATCTTTAAAATTAATTAAATAAAGACATTAATAAACTGAAGTATTTACAATCTGCGGGATATGTTGGCAGTACAAAGAACCGAGTTGCATTTAAACGTCTCTACTGAACTGGGTTGTTTAGAAAACGGTAGCGCACGCGTTGATCCTGGGGCCTGAGTCGCCCCAAAACGCCTAAAACGCCCGAAATTACCACGCCCAAAATTAACGCTACACCTTTCTAACCTACACCAAGCGATTTACCGCATCATTTTAGACTTTCTTCATCTACTTTTTTTGCTGGACTTGTGTCCGATTCTCCATATACTCCTTCCCTGAGCCAGAAATCGAAATTTTCAGTCATACATTTTAAAGTCCATTAACTTTTGTAGTTTTTAAGTTACAAGGCTGAGACTTTGACACTCTAGGTACTTCTGTGTATTTTCAGAAATGATTTTTTTTTCAGATTTTTTAAATATTGTATTTTACGAAAGTTATGAATAAATTAGTGCTACTTTATTCATAAAACTTGAACTGTAAGGTAATCTGGTTGAAATTAGTTGTTTATTCACACTAATATGAAGTCAAGCATATATTCCGTTCCATACAAACACTTATAAATTAAATACAATAGAATAATAACCAAATAAAGTAGATATTGAAGGACTTGGTGATCCCCAAGCTCTGGCCTAGTCTGGCTGGGCTGAGCTGCCCTAATCCAGCCCAAAACGCCCGAATTTACCACGCCCAAAATTAACGCTACACCTTTCTAACCTATTCCATTCGATTTACCGCATCGTTCTACACATTCCTTTTGAGTTAGAAAGGTGTAGCGTTAATTTTGGGCGTGGTAAATTCGGGCGTTTTGGGCTGGATTAGGGCAGCTCAGCCCAGCCAGACTAGGTCAGAGCTCGGGGATCACCAAGTCCTTCAATATCTACTTTATTTGGTTATTATTTCATTTATTGAGTCTGAGTTTAAGCCACAAATTTGAAAGTCATTAACTGTTTTAGTGTTTAGGTTACAAGGCTAATACTTTAATAGCACATAGTTCCAATTACGTAGATACAATGGTTTTATTAGATTCTATAAATTTTGAGTTTTACAAAAGATACGAATAAATTAGTGCAGCTCTATGCATACAACGTTCGTTATTAGTGCAGCTCTATGCATACAACGTTCGTTATTAGTGCAGCTCTATGCATACAACGTTCGTTATAAGTGCAGCTCTATGCATACAACGTTCGTTATTAGTGCAGCTCTATGCATACAACGTTCGTTATTAGTGCAGCTCTATGCATACAACGTTCGTTATTAGTGCAGCTCTATGCATACAACGTTCGTTATAAGTGCAGCTCTATGCATACAACGATCGTTATAAGTGCAGCTCTATGCATACAACGTTCGTTATAAGTGCAGCTCTATGCATACAACGTTCGTTATTAGTGCAGCTCTATGCATACAACGTTCGTTATAATAAATTAGTGCAGCTCTATGCATACAACGTTCGTTATAATAAATTAGTGCAGCTCTATGCATACAACGTTGTTATAAGTAAATCTGGTTGGGATGAGTTGTTCATTCACACAATAATGCACTCGGTTACATATTGCGTTTCATATGAATACTTAAAAAAATGAAACACTATACAAATAACAGAATAGCATAGATATTGATGAACTTGGTGATCCACGTCCTCTGGCACTCCCGCCCCAACCAAAAACAACGCCCGATTTCACCACGCCCAAACTAACGCTACACCTTTCTAATCTCTCCCAATCGATTTACCGTATCACTTAACCATTTCCACGCAATTATTTCATTAAAACTAGCCACGGTTTTTCTCCAATCCCATTCGTTAACTCGCAAATCGCCTTTTTCGGTCACAAAATTGCAAGTAATTAAATATTAAGCCGAATATAAAGTGATGAGTGACTCACCTTGGGTTATATGTGGAAGTGGTTGTTGTGGTGGTAGTTGTGGTGGCAGTTGTGGTAGTGGTGGTAGAGATGGTGGTAATGGCAGTGGTGGCCGGTACCGATATTATACTGGTAGTTGTGGTAGAGATGGTAGTAATGGTGGTAGTGGCAGTGGTGGTAGATATGGTAGTTATGGTGGTAGAGGTGGTGGTGGAGATGGTACCGATGTTCTGCTGGTAGTTGTGGTAGAGACGGTGGTAGTGGCAGTGGTGGTAGTGATGGTGGTGGGGATGGTACCGATGTTCTGCTGGTAGTTGTGGTAGAGACGGTGGTAGTGGCAGTGGTGGTAGAGATGGTAGTTATGGTGGTGGTGGGGATGGTACCGATGTTCTGCTGGTAGTTGTGGTAGAGATGGTAGTTATGGTGGTAGTGGCAGTGGTGGTAGAAATGTTCTGACGGTAATATCCATGGCATTAATGGTAGTAGTCGTGTTGTTGGTGGTCGCCGAGATAATAGTAGTAGTAGTAGTAGTGGTGGTGATATTGGTAGTTGTGGTAGCTGTGGTGGTGGTTGTTGTGGTAGCCGTAGTGGTAATAGCAGCAGCCGTGGTGGTTGTAGTTGTGGCAGCCGTGATAGTTGTGGTAGCCGTGATGGTGGTAGCAGTAGTGGTAGTTGTTGTGGTGGTGGTGGAAATAGTGGTAGCCGTGGTGGTGGTTGTGATAATAGTAGATTTGGTGGTAGTAGTAGTGCTAGTGGTAGCCGTGGTGGTGGTGATAATAGTTGATTTGGTAGTAGTAGTGGTAGTCGTGGTGGTGGTAGCGTTGGCAGTAAGTACCAAAACCCACACATTCTGGAAGGAAAAATAAATACTAATTAATAATACAGTCAGATTTCTAATAAAATAAACATTTAAGAAATTATCGTCATGTATCGTAACGTCAGGCTGCACCGTAAACAATAGTGGGCACGAAAAGAGTAAATAAAGTGTCCATATCTAACCATATGCCCCTTTTAGTACCGGTGACGTCCTTTCAGTTATATTCGGGCAACTATTAGACGATTTTATTCAGTTTAGGAAGGACCCCTAGTAATTCAAACCATTTCCAACTCTTTCGTTTATCCCTTTTAACGCCCACAGACCGACCTTAAGGGCAGGTTTTTAGTTTGTTCCCTAGACCTCCATCAAGATTGAAATTACACCCCCTCGAGTCCCTTTCAAGATAAATTTGTACAAAAATGTCCCGGCCGAAGGCCGGTTCCTCTTAAATTACAGGCTCGCTATCGCTCGCCAGGATAAAATCGACACCTGAATGGCACGAAAGGTCTTAATATGGGGTGAAAGTTCTTAAAATCGCTAAACTAATGGGGCGAACGTTTTATAATATCAAAAGCAATGGGGCTTAACATGAGGGAGAAAGGGGTCAAGAAAAAAATCCCTCAAGTGAAGACCTCCCCTTAATCTAACCAAGGAGGGGAATATGAATGCAATTGGGAGGGAGGAAGGGGGATGAATGCAATGGGGAGAAGAGGGGTGAATGCAGCGGGGAGGATGGGAGCGGGTGCATGTAGTGAGGAGGGAGGGGATAAGGGGTGAATACAGTGGGGAGGGAGAAGGATAAATGCAGTGGGGAGGAGGGAGTGAGGGGAATGAATGCAGTGGGGAGGAAGGGGAGGAATGTAGTGGGGAGGGAGGGGGATGAATGCAGTGGGGAGGAAGGGGAGGAGAAGGAATGCAGTAGTTAGGGAGAAAGGGAGGGAAATTAATGCAGTGGGGATGGAGAAGGGGTGAATACAGTGGGGAGGGAGGTGTGAATGTGGTGGGGAGGGAGGGAGGAAGGGGTGAATGCAGTTGGGAGGGAAGGAGGAGGATGAATACACTAGGGAGGGAGGGGGATGAATGCAGTGGGGAGGGAAGGAGGAGGATGAATACACTAGGGAGGGAGGGGGATGAATGCAGTGGGGAGGGAGGGAAGGGGATGAATGCAGTGGGAAGGGGGTGAATGCAGTTGGGAGGGAGGGAGAGGGGTGAATGCAGTGGGGAGGGAGGGAGGTATGGCGGTGAATATATTGGGGAGAGAGGGAGGAAACTTAATGCAGTGTGGAGGGAGGGAGGGGGTGAATGCAGTGGGGAGGAATGGAGGGGGAGGAAGGATGGGAGGCAGGAGGAAGGTTCGTGGGGTATAAAGGGAGTGGGGAGAGGGAGAGAGATGTAATATAATAAATAAAAGGGTCCTGAAAGGGTATACAAATGGCAACAAGTCACTTCGGCCCACAGTTCTACCAGCCCTAGTTACTTACTACAACATAATCACAACTTTCTCTTTTCTATGGACTGGCGCATCAGCAGAGTGTGTGTGTGTGTGTGTGAGTGTGGGGGGGGGGGGGGGGGCTTCATGGACCCTTCCTCGCTGTTTTGGAAGCCCACCAGGTGAGGGTTTTGGAAGCCCACCAGGTGAGGGTTTTGGAAGCCCACCAGGTGAGGGTTTTGGAAGCCCACCAGGTGAGGGTTTTGGAAGCCCACCAGGTGAGGGTTTTGGAAGCCCACCAGGTGAGGGTTTTGGAAGCCCACCAGGTGAAATAGTTTGGTCAGAAGCAACAACACCTATATATTTCTACTTCTACTTTTGGGTTTGAAGCACTACATGGTTAGAAGCAAATTTACTTAATACCCTGTTTAAAATTGCATATTGATCATGGCTGCCTTTGTGTGTGACAGAAAGAGAGTGGGTGTGGTGTGAGGAGTTTGTTTTTAACCCTTTCATGCATTTATGACGCAGAGGTTGCCAGATTAGCAATAAGAAAAAGGGTTCTCTCTTATAATTACCTCTCCAAAATTAGTTTTCCGCCCACAGCTAACTGCAGAGGCTGAAGTAACTAAACTAAAGGTTTCTAAATACCCCTGATGGTAACAAAGGTTTTAAAGTATCCCCAATAGGCTCAAAATCGTGTCATATGTCGGAGAGGGTTAAATATGCATGACGGGGACAAAATACAGAGCTGCGCGTTGTGTATGGTGTGCATGTGTGTTGCTAAGGACATCTGAGGGTTGCTAGGACTGCGTGGGAGACCTGCGCGGTGTGTGTGGTGTGGGGAGGAGGAGTTCGAGGTGATGGTTACTTATCACCGGTTGCTAGGGACATCTGAGGGTTGCTAGGACTGCGTGGGAGACCTGCGCGGTGTGTGTGGTGTGGGGGAGGAGGAGTTCGAGGTGATGGTTACTTATCACCGCTCTGGTCCGAGATGCCCCCCATGCCGTGCTGTCCTCTTGCCTTGTGAGGAGCATTAGACCGCCTGTTTCAAGGGCTGTTTGGAAGGCTACTCTCCTTGGATACGATGTTAACCCTTTCAGTATCCGAGGAAACCCTTTAACTTTATTGTGGCTAATATCAGACGATTTGGTCAAATTAGATTTTAGGTCACGTATGTGTTTTTTGTATTATAATCCTTTTCTCATCAGTTTCTTCATTGATTAGTGTGTTTTAAGGTGTTTTTCCTTCTGGAAATTCATATTTACCCATTATTTTGCAATATTAAAACATGCCCCCTAAAACCATATTTTTGTCATTACCCTAACCTAACAACCTAACCTAACCTGGGGGCTGCCGCCCCCAGACCCCCGCAGGGTTAGTATTGATATAGAATATGACAAAATACTAAAACTACGGTAACAAAATGAAAAAATATTAGTGCTCAGCTGATCCAAGATGGCCGCCATCACCCTTATTTAACCCACAAAGTCTAAGGAAAAATAATTTAATATGCAGCGGTAAAGACATATATTGAGGTGACTAATACTCTATGACAAAGCTATAGTATATATACATTTAGAATATTATATCCCATACGTGACCTAAAATCCAGTTTGTCCGACGATTTTGTTCAGTTTCAAAATTAGTACTTTGTCTCAATATCAATGAACTCCCTTAACGGTCAATATACAGGAGGCGCTACAATATAGGTAGCAAAATTGTAATGGTAGTTTTGGGTTCCTATTATCATATCCTTCATTTCTATATACTTTTTATCCCCGGGGAAAAAAAAAAAATCTTGGCATTTTTCATTTATTTTCTTGGGATTTTTTGTTTTGGTCATTAACCTAACCAAAAAACCTAACCTAACCTAACCTAACCTAACCTAATAGCCCCCAAATACATTTAGGTTAGGTTAGGTTAGGTTTTTTGGTTAGGTTAATAAAAAAAAAAAAAAAAATCCAAGAAAAAATAAAAAACCTAAGATTTGTTTTGTTTTTCCCCGGGGATAAAAAGTATATAGAAATGAAGCATATGATGATAGGAACCCAAAACTACCATTAGAATTTTGCTACCTATATTGTAGCGCCTCCTGTATATTGACCCTCTTAACTCCCACAATTCCTTCCTAAACTACATAAAATCGACTATATCTTGCACATATTACATCCATGGTTTGTATACAGGGAGGCTGGAAGAACAAGGGGCCGGAGTGACTTCAAATCTACAAAAGGTATATAAAAAACATTGGGTATACTGATGTTGATTTACCCTTCTATCCTTATATTGCTTTATGCTTCGGTAATGTTCAATGTTTGGGGGTTATTCTAAAGGTACCGCCCGTGAGTGGTGGTGGTGGTGGTGGTGGTGGTCTGGTACGGGTTTACTAACATGGAATATCGGTAAAATTCTAGTTTCACGTACACAGCGACACAAGGGAGGCGCCGTTGTAAAGGCATAGCTTCCCGACCAACTATGAACATCAGGGAAATTGCTGGGTAAAAGACGTAATATAATGATAATAAACTACATTAACGACATTAGCCTAACCTAACAACCTTACCTAACCTAACCTAGTATTATGTAATAGCTATGGTGCCGCATATGGGGAGATTTTTTTTATTTTTTTTACAGTAGGTATAATTCCTTATAATGCATTTCCGCCGCTTTGGACATATATAGGAATTAAGTATGGTATATGACAACTCTAAAGTAGCCATAGAAATTTATGAGTATGCTGTGAAAGCGAAACTAGAATTAAACCGGAATATCTACATGGTATACAGAACAAAACCTTCCCCTACAGGCTAAAGTGAGCGAGCGAGCGAGAGTGAGAGTGGGGGGAGGGGGGGGGGGGGGAGCGCGCGTGTGTGTGAGTGAGAGAGAGAGAGAGGAGAGCGAGCTAGCTAGCGAGAGAGAGAGAATGTGGGGGGGGGGGGGAGGGGGGGGGGGTAGGAGTAGGCAGGATATCGTTTTAAGGCGACATCAATATAATCCTAGACCTAAGCCAACAATTATAGGATTAGTTTTACCATTCATATACTCTATGGATACCACAAATGCTTAATTGAGAACGAGAGGGAATGTGGGGAGGCGAGGTGAAATGGAGGGGGGGGGGGGGAGGATGGGGGAGGGAGGAGAGGAGGTGGGGGGGGGAGGGTGTCGGAAGGAGGAAAGGAGAGGGGGATCAGAAGAGAAAGGGTGAAGGGAAGGAGACGAAAGCAGAGAGAAGAGAAGGGGGAGGAAAAGAGAGGATTGAAGGAGAGGGAGGGGGGTGGGGGAGTGCAGCAGGGCTGGGAATTGGGGAGAGAGGGAGGGCAGGATAGGGAGGGGGAGGGGTGGCCAACAGCGATGTCACCTCGTTTGCTAGTTTGTACCTAAAATTATAAGTTAATGACCCCCTCTATATTCACGCACCTCACCAATGTATGCACACCAAATAGTTTCTGTTGTTACCTAAATGTCTTACAGGTTAATTATATTCCCGTAATTACCAGCTGTTAGAATGTATGCAGACGATACAGCATACAGGAACCGGTTCAAACAGGCATAAGTCCACATTATTCTTATATATTACATGTAAGACCACCTGAACATTAATATATCAATACACGTCATATAAACACGAAAAATCCCCCATACACACCTTAAATACGGTACAAATACGAAGAACGAACGCCGACACGTCCTCCACCTTCTTGTATAATCTTAGCACTGAAAAATGACGTCACATTCAAGCTCGCCCTTCCCCCCGTTCCACGAGTCCTGTTCGAATTTAAAAATAGTAAATAAATTAACTTCCGCATTACGTTCAGGCTTACGATGTTCTCAGCACATAGTCTGGTTTACATTACGTATTTGGAAGTTGTTGTGAGCTACATATAGGGCTTATGATGTAGACATATATACATTTTAAACTGAAACACTGGCATCGATATCAATCTTGCCATAAAACAACTGAAGGGAACCATCCGCGAGATTCAAATTATATACTGTGCAGTATTACACTATTGTATATATTATGCACAGTTTCCCACATGAATTTGGACACACTTTTGGATTTTATGTATGAAAGGATAATTAACTTACGACTAGCATACACGCACCTCCGTAATGCAAATAATAGGTAAAGAATTGACTATCATTAGACGATTTTAAACAATTTAGGAAGGATCTGTGGGAATTATAAGGGTATAGCCTATCTCATTTAACCCTCTGATTTCCATATACCCTACCTAATCTGAATAAAATTGTCTAATGATAGCAAGAAAACAGAAAAACAATGCGTTATCGTATCTTTCAAGTGTTAACCCCTTCCGTACCGGTGATGTAATTTAAATGTTATTATTCTAGCCTCATATAGTCTCATATATTAACTTGAAGAAGGTCTGGGGGCCCATGTTTAGCATCAAGAGGGTCTGGAAGGCTGCTTTTCATCTTGAAGGTGGTCTTTTCTTGTTTACCTCCCCTGTTACGCCCCATTAGTTTGGAGATAATACGACCCTTCACTCCATTCAGGTATCGATTTGTTTCTGGGCGAGCGATAACGAGCCTGTAACTTAAAATAAATCGGTCATTTGGCTGGGACATTTTACTATCGAAAAATGTACAAATTATTTGGTTTTTCTCGTATCTAGTGGTCTTTAAGGCATGATATAATATACAAATAAATAAAACCCCGCTCAACATTAATTTCTTTGAAACGTATTATAAAGAGAATGAGATTATCAAGGGTAACTTATTTATTAGTGTGACATTTTACTCGTGTCGCATCAAAGCCTTTGGCCTCGATGATCTTAGCAATTTAGCATAAACAATACAAATTAATTTAAATTACCCTGTATTACCTGTTTGTATCTGCATGGCCTTCAATCACAATATGTTCCCTAAGTGTTGGGGCATGTAGCCTACTGAAAGATTAATACAGAATAGAGTACCAGCGACCTGTTATTTTTTAATCTAGCTATATTTAAACGATTGTATGCAGCTTAAGAGGGATCTGTGGTAGTTAAAGGGTTGGTTAATACAATAGTTTGAAGCTATATAATGGCTAGAGCTCCTTCCTAAGCTGAATAAAATCGTCTAATTGTTGCCAGAATAGGATGAAAATGACGCCCCTGATACTGAATGGGTTAAGACACTTCACCAACAACGGTGCCCAGATTGTTGTGGCTTGGGATGATGCGTGAACAAATAGGAAAGTCTGAAAGCCTCTGACATATGCTATAAATCATAATAAAAACTTAATTAAAGTAAGCAAACCAACCAAATCATACTCTATTCTAACCTAAATACTACTAGATTTTATTTGTTAGGTTAATTTCTAGAACTGTGAAAATAGACTAAGAAAGAATGAGACCATTGGCTAGGGATTATCCCCTATCTTCATAAGGGGCTCCGTTTCCAATGAGACCATTGGCTATGGATTATCTCCTATCTTCATAAGGGGCTCCGTTTCCAAGGCTTTACTTTATAACTTGTGATTTCAGAGTTTTGCTTATCGTCTTATTTCACTATATGTGTGACTCCCACGAACATTACAACACCTAAGTAACTTTACCTTACCTAACCTAACCTAATTTTGGGTAGTTTAGATAGGGAAGCTAGTATCTGTTGGATACCGTCAGGTACTTCAACTTCCTTTAACTCAAATAGAAATAGAGTAGTTGAGCTGATTGTTCTACCCTTTGGGAAGGGTCAGCCAGGGAATACCTGTGGGGAGTTACAGTTAATTTGCTCTAGCCCTTTTTGAGTTATAAGATCTTTGGGGTATTGGCTTAGGCTTATACTGAATAGACTACAGTATGTCTATAGTTATATATTTTACAACTACATACCATTTTATTAGTAGCATTTCTCTAACAAATTGAATGACCTTTTCAGTGCTCAAGGACGCACTCATTCATATCATTTGGCTATCATTAGACGATTCAATTAAGCTTAGTAAGGATATGTGGGAATTTGAGGGTTACTTGAAATTATTTGTAGCCCTCTGAATGCTGGAGATCATTCCTAGCATAAACACGTCTAATGTTAGCCAAAATAAACTGTTAAAACGTGTCATTATTCTTTATCTATATATCTATTGTCGGACGCCGTGATCCCCGTGGCCACGAACGAATCGCCCCTAAGCACCTCTGTCCACAGTCAGTTGGTGCCCCTCCTCCCATCCATTACCGCTTTCATGCATATACTTCTTAACTCGATCCTTCCACCTCTCTCTTGGTTTACCTCTCCCTCTTTGTTCTTCCACCTCACTCTTGTACACTCTCTTAGTCATTCTCTCGCTTCACATACGTTCCACATGGCCGAACCACCTCAAGGAGTTCCTTTTCACACTTTCCAGCACATCTACATCCACACCACACCTCTCTCGTACTTCCTCATTCGTCTGTCTATCCCTCCATGTAACTAACTCCACACGCACTGTCTCTCCAACAACGTCCATGCTTCACTCCTGTATGTCAATGTCGGGATTACCACATTATCATGCAAGGACTTCTTTACTTCCATGCTGACCACCCTATTTCTTGTTACTGCTTTCAGCATTCCTACAACCCTCTTCCCCTGTTGCACCCTCTCCAGCACTACTTCATCCATTCTCCCATCTTTACTCAACACACTGCCCAATTACTTACATGAGCCGACATTCTCCATAGCCTGACCGTTCAACCTTACCTCACACTCTGTGACTGCACCCCTTTCAAGGCAGATAACCTTACTCTTCCCCGAATTCACCTTCAGCTTCAGGTCTTCACACATTGTTCTAAGCATATTTACCAGACCCTGCAACTTCCATTCATTATCGCTCATCAGAATTGTATCGTCGGCAAACATCAGTATAAGCAACTTCCACTCGTTTCCTTCCCTTTTCAGCCAATCTAACCTAGCTTACCTTAACCTAATCTAATCTAGGTTGGATAGGTTAGGGCAGGTAAGTTGATAGATAAATTATTAGTGCATACAGGGACTTCATTCCAGCAAGAAGTGTTAATTTAATCCTAACTTGCGCTCACTTCATTTGTGTATGCTACCATATCTTATAAAATTCACATACTAGACGAGACAGAGTATGGGGCGAGGGTATGCGAAAGTGGTCCCGGACCCTAAGAATGGGAACTTTATAATATGTTGTTTCTGTTCGTGCTCTGTCTCGAGTCGGCCACCCCCAGCTATGTGCCTGAGTATATATATACATACATACATACATACATACATACATACATACATACATACATACATACATACATACACACACATACATACATACCATATCTTGAACATTTACGTCAGGGAGAGTGAAAAGCAACTTAGAAAATTTAACATACCATATTATTGGGTTCGTTTATTATTATCATTAATATTAATTCTATAACCTATCGTTGCCTTCAAAGACTTACCGTAGCAGAAGGGAAAACAGATGTTGGAGATGTTGCAGAGCTCTAGATGGTTTGACTTGTGCCGTATTTGAAAACAAACTATTAACCCCATTAAACCACCTTTTCATTTATATTTTGGCTAATATTAAACGACTGTATGCAGTTTTAAAAAGACCTACAGTATTCAGAGGGTTTATAGAGATAGAATTTACCACCTTGAGTCCTAGAGGTAGATTATAAGCTAAAGAAAATTGTCTAATCGTAACCAAATATGACGAAAAGTACATCATAGTGCTGAAGGTGTTAATTTAATCATTATCAGTAGGTCTTGACGACTAACCTCTTTAACTCGGAAACGACTTGAGGAATCGAGCTAATGAATACGAACGCCATATGAGGAGGAGCACTTTATTGACAACGTTTCGCAGTTAGCTTCTTCAGGCCACTTCTTCAGCTAACTGCGAAATGTTGTTAATAAAGTGCTCCTCCTCATACGGTGTTTATATTCATTCTGGCAACTTTTCATAATATATATTTCAACTATTGGTCAGACGGGAAATAGGTGTGGACATTTACGGCTGATTTGCTCAAGCCCCTTTTCAGTTATGGAGGTTAGAAGTTATAATTTTTGGCCTACCTATAAGGAACTGTAATGGGTTAGGTGATAGAAATTTCACTTCACCCCTACAGTACCGGTGACGTCCTTTTCTTTATATTGTGGCAACTATTAGACGATTATATTCAGAGTAGGCAGGACCTCTAGCCATAACAAGACTTCAAACTATCTCAACCAACCCTTTTAACAACCGCAGATCCTTCCTAAGCTGCATAATATCGTCTACATATAGCTAGAATAAAATATAACACACGTCGCTGGTACTCAAAGGGTTAAGCCGATGCCACACGCTGCCACGTATCCGATACTATAGTCCGTTCATTCTAAGTTGGGTAGAAATCGTAACCCCTAACCTCTCATAATTAAAAAAAGACTAGAGTAATCGAGCTATTATTTCTACGAAATAGGAAGACTTGGCCAGGGTATAGGTATGGCAATTGACAGCTCATTTGCTCTAGCCCTTCTTGAGTTACAGAGGTTACGAGATCTGCCTAACCTAGAATGAACGGACTATAGAACCGGAGTCACTATATTTTTTTACTCCTGTACCGTGTCTCCGATTCATCCTCCACTAAAGTCTGTATTTATGGCAACGAATACAATTTTTGTTAGATAACCCACTCCCCCCAATTTTTTTTTAAAAAGAACAAAATATCTGCACAATTCCTTAATTCTTTAATTTAATTATATTTGTTTTCGTTATTCACTATAGACGAGGCACAATCGACGCTACAGTTCGTTCCACCAATCGACGCTACAGTTCGTTCCACCAATCGACGCTACAGTTCGTTCCACCAATCGACGCTACAGTTCGTTCCACCAATCGACGCTACAGTTCGTTCCACCAATCGACGCTACAGTTCGTTCCACCAATTTCATTTTTCTTTGCATTATCACGTATTGTCAAGACTCGCTTAATCCAAGTATAAAGTATATTAATTTCAATTATGTACGATTAAGTACGACAGGTTGGGTAAGAGGTATCCTCACCAGGATTCAAACCCACTCACTCCAGGTATATTTGGGAGAGTCGGGCACCGTAACCACTCGGCCATGGGCGAGTGGTTACGGTGCCCGACTCTCCCAAATATACTTGGAGTGAGTGGGTTCGAATCCTGGTCAGGATACCTCTTACCCAAGTATATTAATGTTTTTATTCTACGGCAATATGCTATAGAAAAATGTTGGACTCCATTTATAAGGTATCCCATGAGCACCTTTAAGGCGGTATAACACGAGCGCTTTTTCCCTCAAACAATTATCCCCAACACTGGTCTGGCAGCTTAAGAGGGCAACATTTAAGTATTTCGGTTACCTTAATTCATCCACCATCAGTCTAGTTTCCGATACCAGTGCAAAATATTCCAGAAAAGATGCCATACAAAATGTTGATCATCGAATGTTGACTAAAAAGGCTCTCGTGTGATACCGGCTTTACTGTGGACATTAGCCTCTATGGACAAATTATCGTCTATGAACACACTATTGGTTGTAATTATCGTCTATGAACACACTATTGGCTGTAATTATCGTCTATGAACACACTATTGGTTGTAATTATCGTCTATGAACACACTATTGGTTGTAATTATCGTCTATGAACACACTATTGGTTGTAATTATCGTCTATGAACACACTATTGGTTGTAATTATCGTCTATGAACACACTATTGGTTGTAATTATCGTCTATGAACACACTATTGGTTGTAATTATCGTCTATGAACACACTATTGGTTGTAATTATCGTCTATGAACACACTATTGGCTGTAATTATCGTCTATGAACACACTATTGGTTGTAATTATCGTCTATGAACACACTATTGGTTGTAATTATCGTCTATGAACACACTATTGGTTGTAATTATCGTCTATGAACACACTATTGGTTGTAATTATCGTCTATGAACACACTATTGGTTGTAATTATCGTCTATGAACACACTATTGGTTGTAATTATCGTCTATGAACACACTATTGGTTGTAATTATCGTCTATGAACACACTATTGGTTGTAATTATCGTCTATGAACACACTATTGGTTGTAATTATCGTCTATGAACACACTATTGGTTGTAATGCATTGTACACTCGGGTGCCATAGCCTCTATGCCACTTAAAACAATTCGTGGACCCCATATTATTTTCTTTATGCAATTATTACTATCTGGATTTTTGTTAATGGAAGTTGTTATTCGATGAATAGTATATATATTGTGTAGTTGATGCATATATATATATTTTTTTTTTTTTTTTTTTTTTTCCCTTAATTTGTTTTTGGATAAATACTTCCATAATTATAAATAGGTGAGGTCCAGGAATAGTTACGGGTGGGGTAGAGACTATGACATCCGAGTGTACTGTAGGTCTCTTCTAGCCCAGCAGACGGTAACACACTTCTTGCCACAGCCTAAAAATCCTGTGATAGACTGTATGACAAATGTGATGGTACGGTTGGCCACATTAATTCACATCCACCCCGTTAATCTATGCATGGAAGGAAAAAATGGTATGATTGACTTACAAGCATAGTTTGTTACAAGCCCGTTAATTGATCCAAGGAATCAACTACTGCATAACAAACCATACACTGGATAAAAAAAAAAACTTTTGAGGAGGACCACTTTAATGACGTTTCCCAGATAGATTCTTCAGGTCACTGTGTGACCTGAAGAAGGTATCTGCGAAACGTTGTCAATAAAGTGCTCCTCCTCAGATGGTGTTTTTTATCCATTCTGTCTACTTTTCAAGTACCGCTCAACAAACCACACACACCTAACTCAACCACCCCATTCTTCCTTCCACACCTAAACTCAAGGACAGGATATTGGTTTTTCCTTCCACACCTAAGATAAATTTTTGGATAGGGGTTTACTTTGGCCACAGTACCCCGGTGGACTAAAGGCTCGGTGGTGAAAGTGTTACACTCTGCAGGGCTCGAAGGCTAGTCTGTGGTGCCCTTGGTAAACTGGTAGGTGCAGTTGTGGGCGCCGGAGGGTAACTGGGAGGGCGGCACTTCCTCCTCCAAGGGCACGGCTCTCCGGCTTCTCATAGTTTCCCGCACCTGCAAAAGTTCAGATAGTGAGTGGACAAGAATATAATGTAAAGAATATATATATATACCTGTATATACATATATATATATATATATATTTTTTTTTTTTTTTTTTTCATTACTCTGTACACATAATGGACCTATGAGCTAGGATAACAGTAGTTGCGTGAGATAATTACCTTTTCCACAGATCCTTCCTAAGCTGCATAAAATCTTCTAAACAGTGCTAGAATACTACAGAACACACGTCGCTGGTACTCGGAGGGTTAAGTGTATACCATTATACAGTCCCAAAAAGGACTAGAGTAATCGAGCTAATATTTATACTTGGCTAGGGAACAGGTGTAGACATTGACAGCTCATTTGCTCTAGCCCATTTTGAGTTACAGGGATTAGAGGTTACGATTTCTGCCTAACCTAGAATGAACGGACTATATAATGGTATAAACTTAACCCTTTGAGTACCAGCGACGTGTGTTCTGTAGTATTCTAGCACTATTTAGACGATTTTATACGGCTTAAGGGGAGGTTTTTAGTTTGGTCTCTAGATATCCATCAAGCTTAAGATTACACCCCCTTGACCCCCTTTCAAGATAAATTTGTACATTTTTCGGTAGAAAAATTTCCCGGCTGAAAGCCGGTTCTTCTTAAATTACAGGCTCGCTATCGCTCGCCAGGATAAAATCGACACCTAAATTGCACGAAAGGTCTTAAAATTGACGGAAATGGGGCGAAAGTTCTTAAAATCGCCAAACTAATGGGGCGACTGTCTTAAAATCTCAAAAGCAATGGGGCGAAACATGAGGGAGAAAGGGGTCCAGAAAAAAATCCCTCAAGTCGATATCTCCCCTTAACCCCTTCACCACCATTACGTCACTTCCATTCTATTCTGGTGGCCATTACACAATTGTCTTTAGTTTATAATCTACCTCTACGACTCAAAGGGGGAAATATGATCTCAATAAACCCTCTTAATTAGTATAGGTCCTTCTTAAACTGCATAACATCATCTCATTTTTAGCTAGGGTCGAAGGTAAAAAAAAGACGTCATGGTGCTGAAGGGGTTAAGAAGGGGATAACTTACCTTTGCCACATCTCTCATGACTCGGAATAGGGTTTCTGAAGGTCGCTCACGGATCAGTTAGGATCAGTCAACAGTTCAGCGATGAGGTGGGGGATAGCGCGACACATCTTCCAATCCTTCCGGTAATCTAGAAAAGAAAAACAAAAAGCAAACAAATAAAATAAAATCAGAACTGCATGAACGTTAAGGGGAGGTTTTTAGTGTGTTTCCTAGACCTCCATCAAGCTTGAAATTACACCCCCTTGACCCCTTTTCAAGATAAATTTGTACATTTTTCGGTAGAAAAATGTCCCGGCCAAAGGCCGGTTCCTCTTAAATTACAGGCTCGCTATCGCTCGCCAGGAAAAAATTGACACCTAAATGGGAAGAAAGGTCTTAAAAGTGACATAAATGGGGTGAAACTTCTTAAAATCGCCAAACTAATGGGGCAAACATCTTAAAATCTCAAAAGCAATGGGGCTAGACATGAGGGAGAAAGGAGTCAAGAAAAAAATCCCTCAAGTGGAAATCTCCCCTTAAGTTTTTGGTTTTGTTTTCTTCCCCAAGACCTCCATCAAACTTAAAATTACACCCCCTAGACCCTCTTTCAGGATTAATTTGTACATTTTTCAGTAGAAAAAATCCATTATAGGCTTGCTATCGCTCGCCAGGAAAAAAATGACACGGGAACAAATCGACACCTAAATGGCACGGAAGGTCTTAAAATTGACATAAATGGGGCGAAAGTTGAGCAATGAGGGGAGGATATCGTGACACATCTTCTAAGCCTTCTGGTTATATAAAATATACACACACATTAACCCAGTAGAGAATTTATAGTTATGGGATACTAGAGACAATCTTAATCATATTTTAGATAACTTGGCTAACTTGTACGGTCGCGCTAATAAGTCATGTCCCAGCTGTCATTACGTTTGCGTTGATCTATGCTGTATTAATGTCTGTCAGATGTTGAATAGGGTGGGTAAGTGTAGGAACATGTTGGTATATCTCACTCAAAAAGAAAACAAATCATGTGTACATAACGCTGATACCAATTATTGATCAAAACATAATTGGTGCCGAGACATCACTTATTAGGCCGACTTTACAACCATTCGGATTACTTCCACCTGTGGTCAATAAACTATCTATCATTCTAACTATTTATCTTTCTATGTATGTACGTATATATATATATATATACAGACGTATATGTATGTATGTATGTATGTATGTATCTATGTATGTACCCCCCTATCTATCTATCTATCTATCTACCCACCTATCTATCTATATATCTATCTATATATCTACCTGCAGTATACTCTCGTGGACTAGCCTACTGTTACTTCTCCACCATGTAATGTTGATCAATAGGAACTGTTATTGCCTGCCTGACTGACTGACTGACTGACTGCCTGCCTAACTGACTGACTGCCTGCCTAACTGACTGACTACCTGCCTAACTGACTGCCTGACTGACTGACTGCCTGACTGACTGACTGACTGACTGCCTGCTTGACTGACTGACATTCTAACCTGTTCACACCGTCGAAGTCCGCCCCGATACCAACATGGTCCACCCCAGCGATGGTCCTGACGTGGTTGATGTGAGCTGGGGAAAGGTTAACAAATTATATATATATAATAAAACAAATACAATTCTCCCATACAGATACTGCACACATATCGCTACAAAACGTAGGTAATAGCTGAATAATCAAGGGTGGAACGTGATAATTTCTCGTTGCTAAGATATATAATATAATAGCATACCCATTGTTAAATACACTATAGCAGCATTCTTAAAAATATTAATCTCTCTCTCTCTCTCTGTCTGTCTGTCTCTCTCTCTCTCTCTCTCTCAAGCCCAGATTGACTATATTCGTAAGTTAATAGACACTCATGGTTTCACTCATCTCTCTCTCTCTCTCTCTCTGAAGCCTACATTGACTACATTATTTTGTAAATGGAGAGACACTCTTGTTTTCCTTCATATTAACACATATTGAAGAGCAATTAAATAATATATGCGTTTGTCAACACATTACCACTCACCACCCATCACATAATACACTTTCCACCATTCACCCTCACCATCTCAGACATATATATCCACCATTCATCACCACCAACACCCATCTCTTCACCACTCACCAACAACAACAACACATATCCCTCCACCATTCATCACCACCAACACCCATCTCTTCACCACTCACCAACAACAACAACAACACATATCCCTCCACCATTCATCACCACCAACACCCATCTCTTCACCACTCACCAACAACAACAACACATATCCCTCCACCATTCATCACCACCAACACCCATCTCTTCACCACTCACCAACAACAACAACAACACATATCCCTCCACCATTCATCACCACCAACACCCATCTCTTCACCACTCACCACCAACAACAACAACACATATCCCTCCACCATTCATCAACAGCATCTTTAGCCCCCTAACATCCATCACACAGCTTACTAAACCACCCATGATACTCACCACCACCATCACATATCTCCCCCACTCACCGCTCCACCACTCACCAACACCACCACCCATCTCAACACCAACACCCCTCATCTCTCCACCATTACCACCGCACTCTCCCCCACAACATCCTTGACCCCCGCCTCAGCACTGCAGGTCAGAAAGTGGTTGTAGAAGCCCACCATTACCACTCCACCGTTGATCGCCTGTAGGGATCGTATAATAGGGATTACAATTCATACTCTATCATACGAGAGCGTTTACTCCCTTAACATTTATCCTCAACACTGGTCTGGTATCTTATGAAACTAACTTTTTAAGGGGTGAATTATTGTGTATTTATGTTATTTATATGATCAACTCTGGTATCCCCCCCCCCCCCCCCACCCCCATATACTGGTAACCTGCCGGCCGAAATGTCTGTTGTCGTCGACATCGTAGTCGTCATCCGTTTGTCCCGAAACTCCTCCATGATCATTCGACGGATTTTTTGTTCTCAAACTTCACATGTACCATTCGGTGGGTCACTGCAAGTCAATCAACATTTCGTTTTTAATTCGCTCAATACTCAGGGACCAAGGTAAACAAAATGGGCAACCCCCCTCCCCCCCCCAAAAAAAAAAAAATATCTCCTTACATACGGCCAGTTCTCCCCCACTGTCCCACGTTCACAACATTTGGCAGCTGTACTTACCACCTTCCTGAGTATATCGTCAGGCACATTTCTTGGGTTTTTGCAGATGGCGTAGACGGATGAGTGGCTGAAGATGATGGGGGCCCTGGACACCTTGAGGGCCACTCTCCTGGTGGCCTGGGACACATGAGATAGGTCCACCAACATACCCAGGCGGTTCATCTCCCGCACCACTGTCTGAGGAGAGAACAAGCATAATCATAATCCCAATTCTATCTATTTAGCTATATACTCAGGTCCAATCCACACTTTTCCTATTTTTGTTCTTATCTCTCTCTCTCTCTCTCTCTCTCTCTCTCTCTCTCTCTTTTTATTCTTTTTTTTTTTTTTTTAATTTTTTTTTTTTTTTTTGTGGGGGGGGGGGGGGCTCAAGACAGAGCCCGAATAGGGACAACACAACAGAACACAATGAACACACACAAACAAAATACAAATTCACGCACCACCATAAGAATTACAATCACAATCGTAATTACAATCATAATTACAATGACAATCACAATCGGAATTACAATCAGAATGGCATATGGTTTAAATGACATAATATTATATTAATATATATTAAATATGGACATCCACATATTATATTAACACAATATAGTACATAGTTGACCATAACATATTATGGACAATTAAGGGGGGTGACCTGTTTTGGTTCTGTCCTTTTCTATCTTTCTCTGGCTTGTATCCATTTGGCCCCATTCAGCCTACTGTTTTAAGACGTTTATCCCCATCCAGGTGTCAATTTCTTACTGGTGAGCGGTAGCGAGCCAGCATATTTTAAATTGTTGTTAGACAGCAGGCTAAATTTGTACATTTTTCGATAGAAAAATGTCTCCGGCGAAGCCGGATTTCTTCATATAAAGCTGGCTCGCTATCGCTCGCCAGGAAGAAATCAACACCTAGATGGGGATAAACGTCTTAAAATAGTTGGCTGAATGGGGCCGAATGGAGACAAGCCAGAGAAAGAGAGAAAGGGAGAGAAAGGGACAGAAATAACAAAAAGCAGGTCATCCCCCTTAAAAGAAGATACATATCAAATTATCATTAAACATGCCAGACACTAAAATATCATTATAACTGTTGATTTACACTAGGAGTGGATAGTCTATGGAACAGAAGGAATATATTATGTACTATCCATAAAGTTAACTAATTTAAACTCTAAAATCTAAAGTGGGCAGAAATCGTATCTTCTAACCTCTGTAACTCAAAAAGGGCTAAAGCGAATGAACTGTCAATTTCCACACCTATTCCCAAGGCAAGTCTCCCTATTTGATAGAGAAATTAGCTCGATTACTCTAGTCCTTTTTTAGTTGTTGTTGTTGTTGTTGTTCCCCAAGCTGCCTGGCCGAACAGCCCCAAGGCCCCGAGTAAGGCCAAGGCCATTAAACGAGCGCCCCCACAGAACCTTCCCTTTTTTAGTTATAAGAGGTTAGAGGTTACGATTTCTGCCCCACCTAAAATGAACCGACTATAAATTACATTGCTCTTCACCCCTTTTAATTAGGCTGGGCCATTTTTTCTAGATACCTTCCGACGAATTTAGGAAGGTCTTGTCAGAGTCAGAGGATTAATATAGAGTCTTTAACGCTTCAAGTCCTGATGTCTTTTCTAAGCTGAGTAAAATCATCTGATAGTAGCGGTAATAAAGTCAAGAAACGTCTTCTGGTTGAATGAGCTTAAGGGGAGATGTCCACTTGAGGGATTTTTTTCTTGACTCCTTTCTCCCTCATGTTTAGCCCCATTGTTTTTTTCTAATTTTAAGACGTTTGCCCCATTATTTTGACTATTTTAAGAGCTTTCAACCCATTTCTGTCAATTTTAAAACCTTGTGTGCCATTTAGGTGCCGATTTTATCCTGGCGAGCGATAGCGAGCCTGTAATTTAAGAGGAACCGGCTTTCAGCCGGGACATTTTTCTACCGAAAAATGTACAAATTTATCTTGAAAGGGGCTCAAGGGGGTGTAATCTTAAGCTTGAAGGATATCTAGGGACCAAACTAAAAACCTCCCCTTAATCCCTCCGGCAGTAGGACCCTATTGTTCACTTTATTTAGCTATCGTTAAACGATTTCATGCAATTTAGGAAAGATTTACGCCAATAAACTTATCCAAAACTACCTCAATTATCCATATAATTCGCACAGCTCCTTTCCAAGTTTAATAAAATCGTCACATGGTAGCTGGAATATCAGGAAGTAACGAACGTATCATGGTTTAATTACGAGAGTTAAATTAAAGGGGGGGTGACCTGTTTTGGTTCTGTCTTTTTCTATCTTTCTCTGGCTTGTATCCATTTGGCCCCATTCAGCCTACTGTTTTAAGACGTTTATCCCCATCCAGGTGTCAATTTCTTACTGGTGAGCGGTAGCGAGCCAGCATATGTTTTAGTTTTGTTTGACAGCAGGCTAAATTTGTACATTTTTCGATAGAAAAATTTCTCCGGCGAAGCCGGATTTCTTCATATAATGCTGGCTCGCTATCGCTCGCCAGGAAGAAATCGACACCTAGATGGGGAAAAACGTCTTTAAATAGTAGGCTGAATGGGGCCGAATGGATACAAGCCAGAGAAAGAGAGAAAAGGACAGAAATAACAAAAAGCAGGTCACCCCCCTTAAGCCAGACCCAACCTTTCCAAAATGTGTGAGGCCCCTCGGAGAGTTAGGGTCCTCCTGGTCTGTCTCGCGGGCCCTGGCGCACTCTGCCCAGGGAAAACACGACACATTAGTACAAGTAGAAATACAACACATTAAGGGGAGGTTTCCACTTGAGGGATTTTTTTCTTGACCCCTTTCTCCCTCATGTTTAGCCCCATTGCTTTTGATATTATAAAAAGTTTGCCCCATTAGTTTAGCGATTTTAAGAACTTTCACCCCATATTAAGACGTTTCGTGCAATTCAGGTGTCGATTTTATCCTGGCGAGCGATAGCGAGCCTGTAATTAAAGAGGAACCGGCTTTCAGCCGGGACATTTTTCTACCGAAAAATGTACAAATTTATCTTGAAAGGGGGTCTAGGGGGTGTAATTTTAAGCTTGATGAAAACGTAGGGAACAAACTAAATACCTCCCCTTAATAGAAAGTTGACACATTAAGGGGGGTGACCTGCTTTTTTCTCTCCTTTTAAATTTCTCTCTTTCTCTGGCTTGTATCCATTCGGCTCCTTTCAGCCTACTGTTTTAAGACGTTTAATTCCATCCAGGTGTCGATATCTTCCTGGCGAACGTTTCAAAACAGTAGGCTGAATGGGGTCGAATGGACACAAACCAAAGAGAGAGGGAGAGAAAGATAAAACAAAAAGCGAGGTGGGCTCCCTTAACTATAGATGGCTTTGGGCGCAATAACATTAATTAAAATGTAACTGTTTTAATAGTTTGCTCTCTAAACCTCTGTCAAACTAAAAAAAACACTCACAAGATCCCCCTTCGATAAAATTTGTACATTTTTCGGTAGAAACATTTCCCGGCCGAAGGCCGGTTCTTCTTCAAATATAGGCTCGCTTTCGCTAGCCAGGAAAACACCGACACCCAAATGGCACGAAGGTCTTAATATTGGCAAAGAAATGGGGCAAAAGGTCTGAAAATCGCCAAACTAATGGGGCAAATGTTTTGAAATCTCATAACTAATAGGGCTAAACATGAGGGAGGAGGATGACTCGAAAAACCAACTGCCTCCCCTTAATGGTCCACTTTGACTGGTATATGTGTGTGGTGTAAGTGAAAGCCTTTGTAATTGACCATGGTGGCTCTGTCAGAATATCGAACATCAAACATTACATTTCTTTTGACCGGCTGCTAGGTAGTAATATTACCTAACACAATGCATTGAATGCTTCGATTACAATTTATGAACTAATATTAGCCAAAATATTACTTTCAAGTCTTCGTCTTACCAAATTTAATACAATCAAACAATATATCCTCAGGTTCTTCCCTACTCTACTACTGTCTAATGACACACACACACACACACACACACACACACACACACACACACACACACACACACACACACACACACACGGTCACGGTGGCCGAGCGCGCTTAGTACTCTGTATTGGGAGCGCTAGCTCTGGTGTCGGGGGTTCAATCCCAGGCGCCGGCAGGGGAAGTTCTCTCAAAAACTTTCCCTGGCCGTGAAGGCAAGATCTGGGCGGATCGTCTCGGGGGACCCACAAAGTCTCCTGCCCACGTCCTACTCCCTTGGGAGTATGTAGGCGCTCTCGTTAGCTGCCAGGATCAGTCTGTTGATCCATTAGGATAAGATCTAGGTTAAGTCTGTGTATTTTCAGCCCCATTGGCTGCCGGCTTGAAATAAACCGATTATTATTATTATTATTATTATTATTATTATTATTACACACACACACACACACACACACACAAGCGGTGGTACGTTTATCGGTACACACGTTAATTTTGCATGCTTACGAGTACATTTTTCGATTTACCTAACTATAACTATTTAGATCAAACTTAACTTAACCTAACCTAACCTAACCTAACCTAATCTAACCTAACC
Organism: Paralithodes platypus; assembly: GCA_032716605.1. Taxonomy (NCBI): domain Eukaryota; kingdom Metazoa; phylum Arthropoda; class Malacostraca; order Decapoda; family Lithodidae; genus Paralithodes; species Paralithodes platypus. Next base: position 36,626,894 of record CM064578.1, on the reverse strand, counting down.
TAACCTAACCTACCTAACCTAACCTACCTAACCTAACCTAACCTAACCTAACCTAACCTAACCTACCTAACCAAACTTAACCTAACCTAACCTACCTAACCTAACCTAACCGAAAACACTCCATTTTCAACGTATTCTAAAGAGGTATGCACACTTAAACTGTCACCCCAAGCCTCATGTACCTGCAAACCTATATATTTCGTCAATTTTGTACCTTTAAGCACACCACCCACCGCTTGTCCATACACACACACACACACACACACACACACACACACACACACACACACACACACACACCATCTTACACAAATTAATTTATATTTACCAACACAATTGTTATACATACATTTGGTTGACTTTTTGGTCGTTTTTTTTCATGCATTTATTATTTTTCTAGTTTCCTCCCTAGACCTCCATCAAACTTAAAACAAACATTCATTAGATCCCCTTCTAGATTAATTTGTAAATTTTTCGATAGAAAAATGTCCCGGGCGAAGGCCGGTTCTTCCAAAATTAAAGACCCACTATCGTTCGCCAGGAGAAAAAATCGACATCTAAATAGCACGAAAGGTCTGAATATTGACAAGGAAATGGGGTGGAAGGCCTTAAAATCGACAAACTAATGGGGCAAACGTCTAAGAAATCTCAAAAGCAATGGGGCTAAACATGAAGGAGAAAGGGGTCCAGAAACCCCCAACAGACTGACCTGAGCTCCCACCATGCCCTTCTCTCAGTCTGGGCAGGTCGGTGTGGGACCAGGAGGATCTAGACCAAGGGCGCAGCTTCTTCAGTTCCGTGGTGAAGTTGAAGCTGTGTAGTTTGTTGTGCATGAACTTCCGAATGTTACACGGTAAGTCGTTGTGTCTGCAAAAAGAAATACTAATAATTAAAATGTAAAACTTGCAAACTAAACAAACCAAAACTGGGACGATACAAGATAGAGGTAAAATAACTTGTCAAAATCGCTATGTGGAAACAACGCTTACTAAAACAATATTTATGAAATAAAAGAACACAATCCACCACATATGGTGTACATTACTACATGAGCAAGTTAATAATGCCTTAGTGGTAGAGATCCATTGGTTGCAAAAAATAGATTACAATCAAACAAAATACTACTAATACTACTGCTACTAATACTACTGCTACTACTACTACTGCTACTACTACTACTACTACTACTACTACTACTAATAATAATAATAATAATAATAATAATAATTATAATAAAGTAGACATGCCGTTTCGCCCCAAATCAAAGCATAATATACGCCTAGACATCACATATTAGTCCGATCATACGTACCCGTCAAGAAGAGGAGTGTCCTTAAGGGGAGATTTCCACTTGAGGAAGTTTTTCTTGACTCCTTTCTCCCTCATGTTTAGCCCCATTGCTTTTCTAATTTTAAGACGTTCGCCCCATTATTTTGATGATTTTAAGAACTTTCAACCCATTTCTGTCAACTTTAAGACCTTTCGTGCAATTTAGGTGTCGATTTTATCCTGGCGAGCGATAGCGAGCCTGTAATTTAAGAGGAACCGGCTTTCAGCCGGGAATTTTTTCTACCGAAAAATGTACAAATTTATCTTGAAAGGAGCTCAAGGGGGTGTAATCTTAAGCTTGAAGGATATCTAGGGACCAAACTAAAAACCTCCCCTTAAGGATAGTTTTGGCTGTGGCTACTCTGTCTTGAAGGTCGGCGCTGGGGTCGACTCTGAGGGCTAGTGGTACAGAGACCCCTACACCAGCCACACCTGCCAACACCAGCACCAGGCACACTCCACCCCACACCTGAGCCGGTACATCCACACCTGAAGGAGGAGGAGGGAGAGCATGTGAGATACCCCCCATAACCCCCACACCTGCCAACACCAGCACCAGGCACACTCCACCCCACACCTGAGCCGGTACATCCACACCTGAAGGAGGAGAAGGGAGAGCATGTGAGATACCTTCCATAACCCCCACACCTGCCAGCATCAGCACCAGGCACACTCCACCCCACACCTGAGCCGGTACATCCATGCCTGAAGGAGGAGTACAAAGGAGTACAAAGGAGTACAAAGGAAATCAAGCAACAACAAATCTAGTGACCCTTCTAGGTTGCTTGTCCTCCAAAACACTGAGGATCAAGTGTCCAAACAGTGGTTTAGAGTGGGTAAGGAAACATTGGAAAGGGAATTACTGCCCTGGAATTAATGTCCGTGGCAGGATTAGGAAGTTAGTAGGGGACAGATGGGTTAGTAACTGAGGGGGGGATAAAATAAAGTTATTCATTTACAAACGCAGTCAGTCGCGGGTTTGATGCGAGATATTTGTCTACGCGGAGTTTAAATGAATCAACGGTGATGCAGTCTATAACGTTTCGGGGAAGCCCATTCCACAAGTTGACAACTCGATTGAAGAAGAAATTCTTAGATTCGTGTGAGTTAAAAGATTTACCAATAATTTTGCAACCGTTTCCCCGCGTGTAATTAGATTGGTCGATGGTGAAGTACTTACTACAGTTCATATTGTCGATGCCTTTGATGATTTTGAACACTTGAATTAAGTCACCTCTTAATCTGCGCTGGGTTAAAGGAAATAGATTTAATTCTCTAAGACGCTCTTCGTATGGTTTGTTCTTTAGGCTAGGTATAACTTTGGTAACTCTACGTTGAACTCGTTCTAGCTTGTTTATATCGTTTTGGTAATAAGGGCACCAGGATTGAACGCAGTATTCCAGAAGAGGGCGGACTAAGGAATTGTAAAGGGTTAGGATAACGTCTTTGGATTTATGCTCAAATGACCTGCCTATAAAGCCAATTATTTTGTTTGCCTTCTTAACAACTTCTGAACATTGTTGACTCGGTTTTAGGTTACTCGATATTGTTACTCCCAGATCGGTTTCTCTGTTTACATTCTTAAGCTGAGTGCCATTCATCGAATAGTTTGCTTTCTCATTTAGGTATCCGATATGTAGTACTTTACATTTATCCGCATTGAAACTCATTTGCCAAATTTGGGCCCAACATGACAATTTATCTAGATTGTGTTGCATATCGTCAACTCGTTCTTTTGAGAGTACGCTATTTGCAATTTTTGTATCGTCAGCAAATTTTGAGATTGTGCAGGTGAGACCCTCATCTCGTTGATGTAAATTAGAAAGAGAATTGGTCCTAGTACCGATCCCTGGGGTACCCCGCTACTTACATTGGTCCATTTAGATGCCTTACCGTTTATGACTACTCTTTGCTTTCTGACGCTGAGCCAATTTTCTATCCATTTCAACACACCGTCTTGTATTCCATGCGCTTTTAATTTTAGCAGTAAACGTTTGTGGGGAACTTTGTCAAAGGCCTTTTGAAAATCAAGGTATATAATATCTACAGCTTTACTCTCATCGTAGAGGTTGAGGATATCGTGGAAGAAGTCTAAGAGGTTTGTTAAACAGGAACGTTTTTTACGAAAGCCGTGTTGAGTATCTTTAAGTATGTCATTTTCCTCTAAGTGATTTACGAGTCTGTCTCGTATGACCGTTTCTAGCATTTTACATACAACTGAGGTTAAGCTAATTGGACGATAGTTACGGGGTAGGGATTTGCTGCCTTTTTTGAATATCGGTGTTACGTTGGCTAGCTTCCACTGATCAGGCATAGTTCCAGACTGCAAGGATTTATTGAATAGTAATGTCAGTGGTTTGGAGAGCAGGGAGAGCATATGAGATACCTTCCATAACCCCCACACCTGCCAGCATCAGCACCAGGCACACTCCACCCCACACCTGAGCCGGTACATCCATGCCTGTAGGAAGAGGAGGGAGAGCATGTGAGATACCTTCCATAACCCCCACACCTGCCAGCACCAGCACCAGGCACACTCCACCCCACACCTGAGCCGGTACATCCACACCTGAAGGAGGATGGAAAGAGGATTAATCTAATCAATTTATTTCCCTCCCAACACCAAACACCTCCCAATGAAATTAATGAAAGCATGTGATCCTCCCGGGATTCGAACCTCGGATACCGCATACAGATTTTAAAACACTCTAACCATTAAACCTCCAGGACAGTTAATTACATGACTACAATTCATATCCATTTAAAGAATACCGGTACTGGATATTAATCTAATCATGTCGGAGAGGGTTAATCTAATCATGTACTCAGACCCAACTGCACACTGAATAGCGTAACAGATCCATCTTAAGGGGGGTGACCTGTTTTTGTTCTGTCCTTTTCTATCTTTCTCTGGCTTGTATCCATTTGGCCCCATTCAGCCTACTGTTTTAAGACGTTTAACCCCATCCAGGTGTAATTTTTTTACTGGTGAGCGGTAGCGAGCCAGCATATTTGTTATTTTTGTTTGACAGCAGGCTAAATATGTACATTTTTCGATAGACAAATTTCTCCGGCGAAGCCGGATTTCTTCATATAATGCTGGCTCGCTATCGCTCGCCAGAAAGAAATCGACACCTAGATGGGGATAAACGTCTTAAAATAGTTGGCTGAATGGGGCCGAATGGATACAAGCCAGAGAAAGAGAGAAAAGGACAGCAATAACAAAAAGCAGGTCACCCCCCTTAAACTGCAAAACAAAACTCTAACTATAGCTAGAATAAAATAAAGACGTCGCCGTCACAGAAGGGGTTAAGGCGTATTAAGCTAATCTGGCAGATCTGTGCTTCCTACTCTGCCTCTCTAAACTGGTGGTGTGACGCCACTTTGATCTAATATTGGCAATACAAATATATAGCAAGGCAGCCTTACCAATTTCTGCCAGGTTAGCTTGAATACACAATAGTCCAGAAATCATGCCAATTCCTGCCAGGTTAGCTTGAATACACTATTGTCCAGAAATCATGCCACATTATGCCAGGTTAGCTTGAATACACTATAGTCCAGAAATCATGCCAATTTCTGCCAGGTTAGCTTGAATACACTATAGTCCAGAAATCATGCCAATTTCTGCCAGGTTAGCTTGAATACACTATTGTCCAGAAATCATGCCACATTATGCCAGGTTAGCTTGAATACACTATAGTCCAGAAGTCTTGAACCATAGCTTATGTAACTCAAAAAGGGCTACAGCGAATGGGGTGTTAAGGGGAGGCAGACCGTTTTTCTGGACCCCCTTCTCCTTCATGTTTATCCCCACTAGTTTTGACATTTTAAGACGTTGGTTCCATTAGTTTGGGAATGTTATGACCTTTCGCCCCATTTCGTTGTCAATTTTAAGACATTTCGTGCCCTTTAGGTGTCGATATTTTCCTGACGAGCGATAGCGAGTCTGCCATTTTAAAGGGAAACGGCCTTCGGCCGGGAAATTTTTCTACCGAAAAATTTACAAATTTATCTTGGAGGGGGGTCTAGGGGGTGTTTTTTTTAAGCTTGATGGAGGTCTAGGGAGGAAACTAAAAAGATATATGAATAAATGAATTAATAGACCAAACAAACGGCCACAGCGAAGGGGGTGTTAATTGTCACACAGGTATTCCCTGGCCTGCTCTTCCCCAATGGTAGACATGTTAGCTCGATTACAATAGTCCATTTTAAGTTATATAATTTGGGACGGGTCAGCCAGGGAATAGGTGGGGGAAATTTACAGCCCATTTCCTCCAGCCCTTGGTAAAATAAATATGTAGATAAATATATATACCAAACACACACATTAAGGGGAGATATCCACTTGACGGATTGTTTTCTGGACTCCTTTCTCCCTCATGTTTAGCCCCATTGTTTTCCTAATGTTAAGACGTTCGCCCCATTATTTTGACGATTTTAAGAACTTTCAACCCACTTCTGTCATTTTTAAGCCCTTTCGTGCCATTTAGGTGTCGATTTTATCCTGGCGAGCGATAGCGAGTCTGTAATTTAAGAGAAACCGGCTTTCAGCCGGGACATTGTTCTACCGAAAAATGTACAAATTTATCTTGAAAGGGACTCAAGGGGGTGTAATCTTAAGCTTGAAGGATATCTAAGGACCAAACTAAAAACCTCCCCTTAAGGGGAGGTATTTAGTTTGTTCCCTAGACCTCCATCAACCTTAAAATTACACCCCCTTGAGTCCCTTTCAAGATAAATTTGTACATTTTTCGGTAGAAAAATGTCCCGGTAAAGGCCGGTTCCTCTTAAATTACAGGCTCGCTATCGCTCGCCAGGATAAAATCGATACCTGAATGGCACGAAAGGTCTTAATATGGGGTGAAAGTTCTTAAAATCGCTAAACGAATGGGGCAAACGTTTTATAATATCAAAAGCAATGGGGCTAAACATGAGGGAGAAAGGGGTCAAGAAAAAAATCCCTCAAGTGCAGATCTCCCCTTAAAGCCTCCATCAAGCTTTAAAAAAAAAAACACACACAAAAAAAACATCACTCCCTTTCGAGATAATGTTTTTAAATTTTTCGTTAGAAAAATATTCCTCCTAACTTACAGAATGGCTATCGTTAGCCAGGAAAAATCACCAAACTAATGAGACGAACATCATATAGTTATAAAACAAATGGGGCTAAACATGAAGGAGAAGAGGGGGTCCAGAACAAACCTCTCCTTAATAGCCTGTGCCTCTATTAATGCCACAGGTTTCGATATATGACATTTTCCGTTTACTGTAGAATATAATGGGCTTGCTGTTTTAGATAGCCTGCATATAATGGGGTTGCTGTTTTAGATAGCCTGCATATAATGGGGTTGCTGTTTTAGATAGCCTGCATATAATGGGGTTGCTGTTTTAGATAGCCTGCATATAATGGGGTTGCTGTTTTAGATAGCCTGCATATAATGGGGTTGCTGTTTTAGGTAGCCTGCATATAATGGGGTTGCTGTTTTAGATAGCCTGCATATAATGGGGTTGCTGTTTTAGATAGCCTGCATATAATGGGGTTGCTGTTTTAGGTAGCCTGCATATAATGGGGTTGCTGTTTTAGGTAGCCTGCATATAATGGGGTTGCTGTTTTAGATAGCCTGCATATAATGGGGTTGCTGTTTTAGATAGCCTGCATATAATGGGGTTGCTGTTTTAGATAGCCTGCATATAATGGGGTTGCTGTTTTAGGTAGCCTGCATATAATGGGGTTTCTGTTTTAGGTAGCCTGCATATAATGGGGTTGCTGTTTTAGGTAGCCTGCATATAATGGGGTTGCTGTTTTAGATAGCCTGCATATAATGGGGTTGCTGTTTTAGATAGCCTGCATATAATGGGGTTGCTGTTTTAGGTAGCCTGCATATAATGGGGTTGCTGTTTTAGATAGCCTGCATATAATGGGGTTTCTGTTTTAGATAGCCTGCATATAATGGGGTTGCTGTTTTAGGTAGCCTGCATATAATGGGGTTGCTGTTTTAGGTAGCCTGCATATAATGGGGTTGCTGTTTTAGATAGCCTGCATATAATGGGGTTGCTGTTTTAGATAGCCTGCATATAATGGGGTTGCTGTTTTAGATAGCCTGCATATAATGGGGTTGCTGTTTTAGGTAGCCTGCATATAATGGGGTTGCTGTTTTAGGTAGCCTGCATATAATGGGGTTGCTGTTTTAGATAGCCTGCATATAATGGGGTTGCTGTTTTAGGTAGCCTGCATATAATGGGGTTGCTGTTTTAGATAGCCTGCATATAATGGGGTTGTTTTTAGATAGCCTGCATATAATGGGGTTGCTGTTTTAGATAGCCTGCATATAATGGGGTTGCTGTTTTAGGTAGCCTGCATATAATGGGGTTGCTGTTTTAGATAGCCTGCATATAATGGGGTTGCTGTTTTAGATAGCCTGCATATAATGGGGTTGCTGTTTTAGGTAGCCTTCATATAATGGGCTTGCTGTTTTAGATAGCCTGCATATAATGGGGTTGCTGTTTTAGATAGCCTGCATATAATGGGGTTGCTGTTTTAGATAGCCTGCATATAATGGGGTTGCTGTTTTAGATAGCCTGCATATAATGGGGTTGCTGTTTTAGATAGCCTGCATATAATGGGGTTGCTGTTTTAGGTAGCCTGCATATAATGGGGTTGCTGTTTTAGATAGCCTGCATATAATGGGGTTGCTGTTTTAGATAGCCTGCATATAATGGGGTTGCTGTTTTAGATAGCCTGCATATAATGGGGTTGCTGTTTTAGGTAGCCTGCATATAATGGGGTTGCTGTTTTAGATAGCCTGCATATAATGGGGTTGCTGTTTTAGGTAGCCTGCATATAATGGGGTTGCTGTTTTAGATAGCCTGCATATAATGGGGTTGCTGTTTTAGGTAGCCTGCATATAATGGGGTTGCTGTTTTAGATAGCCTGCATATAATGGGGTTGCTGTTTTAGATAGCCTGCATATAATGGGGTTGCTGTTTTAGATAGCCTGCATATAATGGGGTTGCTGTTTTAGATAGCCTGCATATAATGGGGTTGCTGTTTTAGATAGCCTGCATATAATGGGGTTGCTGTTTTAGGTAGCCTGCATATAATGGGGTTGCTGTTTTAGATAGCCTGCATATAATGGGGTTGCTGTTTTAGGTAGCCTGCATATAATGGGGTTGCTGTTTTAGATAGCCTGCATATAATGGGGTTGCTGTTTTAGATAGCCTGCATATAATGGGGTTGCTGTTTTAGATAGCCTGCATATAATGGGGTTGCTGTTTTAGGTAGCCTGCATATAATGGGGTTGCTGTTTTAGATAGCCTGCATATAATGGGGTTGCTGTTTTAGGTAGCCTGCATATAATGGGGTTGCTGTTTTAGATAGCCTGCATATAATGGGGTTGCTGTTTTAGATAGCCTGCATATAATGGGGTTGCTGTTTTAGATAGCCTGCATATAATGGGGTTGCTGTTTTAGATAGCCTGCATATAATGGGTTTGCTGTTTTAGATAGCCTGCATATAATGGGGTTGCTGTTTTAGATAGCCTGCATATAATGGGGTTGCTGTTTTAGATAGCCTGCATATAATGGGGTTGCTGTTTTAGGTAGCCTGCATATAATGGGGTTGCTGTTTTAGGTAGCCTGCATATATGTTTTAGGTAGCCTGCATATATGTTTTAGGTAGCCTGCATATATGTTTTAGGTAGCCTGCATATATGTTTTAGGTAGCCTGCATATATGTTTTAGGTAGCCTGCATATAGATTATAGATTATAAAATTGAAACACAAACGAACAAATCAATGAATAGACTAAGCCAGCACATTGCAGTTGCCAATGTTTGCTTTCTCACTCTCAATCACCCACTCACTCTCTCAATCTCTGTCTCTCTCACTTTAATATATATATATATATATATATATATATATAAGTAGGCATTAATGTGGTCGAAATAATTAATTATCCCTAAGGGGAGGACCTTAAGAAGGATCTGTGGTAGTAAAAAAAGGGTTGGTTGAGATAGTTTGAAGCCTTATTATTGCTAGAGGTCCTTCCTAATGTGAATAAAATCGTCTAATAGTTGCCAGAATATGATAAGAAGGACGTCCCTGGTACTGAATGGGTTAAGATCGTTAGATATATACCGGTAATGGGAAAACAAAAAATCAGAAATTCCGGAGATTGTAAATTTGTAACTAATTTCAACTACGGTACCTAAAACCAAAAAGAAATAACCATGGAAACATTAGTGGTAGATTCGGTAATAGTTTCCTAATCCAGCTAGTAATACTGCATGTCGAGCTAATCTTCACATGTCTCACTCCCCAGACTGGAACAAGACCTCACGGGCTTCACCGTGTTGAGCGGTGGAATGTACAGGCTCTCAGCCTATGCCCGAGAGGGAGTAGTTGGAATATAGAAAAAAAAAAAAAAAAAATCTATAGGCTATTAATTTCACCACACCACCAAACACCTCCAATGAAATTAATGAAAGCATATAATTATGTGATCCACCGGGATTCAATAGCGTACAGCCCATTTGTTCTGGCCCTCTTTCAGTTACAGAGCTCTACACGCTAGCTTATCTCAATTCATTATATTAGCTACCATATATCCGTCCTATAAGCTTCATAAAATCGTTTAAATAAAGCTGAAATAAAAAAAAAAATAGCTACCGGTACAATCTTTCCTTCCTAAGTTCATAAAATCGTCTAAATGTAGCTGAAATATAAATAAAACTACGTCGCCGGTACTGGAAGGGTTAAGTAAAGTTGTATATTTAGTAAGTCTCCTAAAATCATAATGATGTACAAATTAGCATACATTACATTTAGTCTAGTTGTCGATTCCAATAACAAAATACAAAAAAAAAAAAAAAAAAAAATGACAGTCTGATATAGATAGCCAGAGAAATCCATGCCTTAGCCTAGGCGTTTTAGGGAGGAAAAGAGGGCGGATTGGCTCCAACTTGTCAAACCCTCCCACCTTTATAATTCCTCCCTTGCTCGCTGTAAGGAAGTTGGGGGAGGGTGGTAACTCCCTCCCCCGTTCTCTCTCCCTCCCCTTTCCTCCATTCCCCCCCCCCCCCCTCTCTCTCTCTCTCTCCCCCAAACCATCTCATTTCAGACCAACACATATATAATTATACAACACAAAATATCACTCGTAAAACACATACAACGCATTTTCAACCAGCCCAGGCAAAAGATACGATGCGGCAAAAGAGGACAACAGCATAAATAGATAAATAAATACATAAAATACAGAGAATTATCCACACCTCGGGGCCTACACCTCGCCATTAGCAAAAATGAGAATGGGAAGCGACGATGAATATCTTACCGTAATATGCGAAATAGATCCTTCCACGTCCTCCTAAGGGGCTCCACACGTCCTAAGATTCCGTAGCGATGACTTGGTGACGGTGCAGATGCCGCGGAAGGCCACTATCACGCCCAAAACTTGATCTTTGTTGAGAATTTCCAGCACAGATACGGGCACTTTGGTCGCCATTGAATCCCTGTTGCCAGATCGGTGTTGAACCCTCTCCCTTTCCGTCCACAGTTAAAAATGATCTAATATACAAACTTAAATACATCGATTTCCGTATGGATTAGGCATGGATAAATTCAACTATATTATATATTCACCATATTTACAATCAAATATGTCCAAATATCCCTGGAAATGTCCTAATTCGAGCAAATAGTGGGGATATACAAATATGCAACATAAGTTAAATATATTCATCCATGCCATGTTTAAGTGTCATATATAGTTATATATGTGTATTGTACTTCCTATAAATACTATAAATGCGGCCCAGCGCACATATATTTCGTAAAATTCACAGAAATTTAATGAAACAAACAACCCTTTATATTTCACAGAATAGCCATTAAGTGACCTCAAGGAGTGATTATTTCGAAAACATAATAGGTTGGCCAATTTACTATATCCCCAATTATCACACAGCAATCCCAGCAATCAAATTAATCGAAGTATAATTGTGTTTAGAAGAACTAGAAATGAGCACTTGATTTTTAGAAATCTGAATTTTAGTTTTAGAATTCTGAATTTTGCTTCACTCAGGTGCTTTGAACGAATCATGTGAACTTTGAATAAACCATGTTCCTATCTCATTCGGAAATTTTCGGTTTCATAGTGCATCGATTTTCCCAGAACTCTCGTCCACGCAAATTCCCATTAGACATCGTTCATAGATATAAAGGACACAAAACTGGCACAATTTTTAACTTTTTATATACCGTTGGAAAGAGAAAAAAAATCTGCATCTTTTGGTTACCAAGAGAGCTCTGAAAGATGCCTCTAAGTGGGTGAAAATTGCGCAAACAACCCTGGAATTTACGGTATTGTTTCATCAAGGGTTTTAGCCCTGCCTGGAAAGCAACCTTCGACCAAAAGTTCGAACTATTCACTCGTGATAGTCTCGGTTGTTAACGAAGCGTTCATAAATGTTTCGACGGCGGTTTATCGACATATATCGTTCAGCTTCCCTGGGTAAATCTGAGAAATGCAAGGAGATAGTAGTATTGGAACAAGTTAGTGAGAGTGTTGTGGTTGGCATCTCGGGATTTGTTAACCTTCGTACGGCAATATTCGGCCTTTCTCAGCCTTGGTTTTCCTACACAGCACTACAGGAGGTAGGCAGATCATTGTGTTCAACTTGCAGGGTGAGACAATAGCTATTAATTTTATACAAGAGTAGATATTGCCTACAGCCCATCCCAGCATCTCAAATATACCGTATTTTACCCTTACATAGGCATTTTAAGCCTTGGTATCTCAGTATATATATTCTGCAAAATACATAGAAGCTTGTAGCATCCCGTTGTGGCTTAGTGCATTCATTAAGAGTAATTTTAGTAGGCATAGACTGATGGTTTCTGGATTGATCGAAAGGGTTTGAGAGGCTGAGCATTCTGGCAACCCTTTATTTCATAGGGTTGGTTTGAGAGGGAGTGTGTGTGCGTATGTGTGTGTGTGAGAGAGAGAGAGATTATATAGAGAGAGAGGGAGAGAAAGAAGGGGGAGGTTGTGTCTCGTGTGGCGGTGGTGGGAGGCGCACACCAAGGTTAGTTAAGAGATACAACCTTGGCGCACACGTACGAACGAACGCACAAACGGAGCAAGGAGGTTATATGACAGGAGGGACTGTTCGATAGATTTTACCCAATGTGAGCGTGAAGCAGGCCCTAAAACTGACGGATTCTGAGCCAATCTGGCCAGGCTGATCGCCTTAGTGATCTTGGCCCCAATATTGTTGTTTCTTTTCCACTCACTAACTAAAACATTAAGCTTTCCATAATGCAGTTGGGTCTGAGTACATGATTAGATTGATATCCAAAATTCGAAAATGGATATTAACCCCTTCTATACCGGTGGCGTATTTTGCTTATATTCTAGCTATATTTAGACGATGTTGTGCAGCTTAGGAAGGATCCGAGGTAATTAAATGGATTGGTTGAGATAGTTTAAAGCCTTATTATTGCTAGACGTCCTTCCTATGCTGAATATAATCGTCTAATAGGCCTACTTGCCAGAATATGATGAAAAGTACGTCCCTGGTACTGAATGGGTTAATCGTGATCATGTATTCAACCTTTAACTGTGTTAGTGGTGTTATGGTTTAGGTGCTTATGTTCTGGGTGCGGTGTCCCGAGTTCGAATCCCGGGAGGACCATATGCGTTTATTAGTTCAACCTTTAATTGTGTTAGTGGTGTTATGGTTTAGATGCTTATGTTCTGGGTGCGGTGTCCCGAGTTTGAATCCCGAGAGGACCATATGCGTTTATTAGTTCAACCTTTAATTGTGTTAGTGGTGTTATGGTTTAGGTGCTTATGTTCTGGGTGTGGTGTCCCAAGTTTGAATCCCTGAAGGACCATATGCGTTTATTAGTTTATTCAAGTGCATTGGGGTTTGTAATTTGATGATTAATGTTAAGAACTGGGTGTTACTTAATAAGTTAAAGTAATAATAGGCTATAATCGTATGATCATGTGTTATAATATAGATATAAAGAACTTTGCAATTGGTTACTGATACCTAAATTCTCACCTTAGTCTCACATATAAAGTTAAATCAATAATAGGCTATCATTGTATGATGATGTGTAATAGAAATATATATATATATAGAGAGAGAGAGAGAGATACGGTAGGCCTATATATATATGTATATATATATATATAATTATATAGATAGATAGATAGATAGATAGATAGATAGATTTATAGATAGATAGATAGAGATAGATATATATATATATATATATATATATATATATATATATATATATATATATATATATATATATATATACTGTATCTCTTTCTAATGGGTTAGCTAAATTCTTATTGGCTTCATTGTTTTAACCCCTTCTGTACCGAGGACGTCTCTTTAACTGTATTCTGGCTACTATTAGACGATATTATTCAGTTTACAAAGGGTCTCCAGCAGCTAGGCCTAACAGGCTTCGAACTATGTCATTCCACTATTTCCACAGACCCTTCATAGGCTCCTCAAAATCGTCTAAATATAGGTAGAGTAAAATTATAAATACGTCGGCGGCACAGAAGGGGTTAAGGGGAGATTTTCATTTGAGGGACTTTTTTCTTGACCCCTTTCTCCCTCATGTCTAGCCCTATTGCTTTTGAGATTTTAAGACGTTTGCCCCATTAGTTTGGTGATTTTTAAGAATTTCCGCCCCATTCTGTCAATTTTAAGACCTTTCGTGCCATTTAGGTGTCGATTTTATCCTGGCGAGCGATAGCGAGCCTGTAATTTAAGAGTAATCGGCCTTCGGCCGGGACATTTTTCTACTGAAAAATGTAAAAATTTATCTTGAAAGGGGGTCAAGGGGGTGAAATTTTAAGATTGCTGGAGGAGTAGGAAACAAACTAGAAACCTCCCCTTAACCTGCCTTGCATCTGGGCCCCAAAATTACCAACGTTATGAGGGCCCATCTCCTTTTTTCTCTCTCCCTCTCTCCCTCTGGATTGTATCCATTCGGCCCCATTCAGCCTACTGTTTTAAGACGTTTACCCCCATCCAAGTGTTGATTATTTTCCTGGCGAGCGGTTGCGAGCCAGCAGCAGGCAAAATTTCTACATTTTTCGATAGAATAATGTCTCCGGCAAAGCTGGATTTCTCCATACAATGCTGGCTCTCTATCGCTCGCTAGCAAGAAATCAACACCTGGATGGGGATAAACTTCTTAAAATAGTAGGCTGAATGGGGCCAAATGGATACAAGCCAGAGAAAGAGAGAAGAGGAGAGACAAAATGAGGGTCACCCCCCTTAACCCTTTCAGTACCAGCGAAGTGTGTTATATGTTATTCTAGCAACATTTTGACGATAGTATGCAGTTTAGGAAGGATCTGTGGTACTTAAAATGGTTGGTTGAGATAGTTTGAAGCGTTATTAGTGCTAGAGGTCCTTCCTAGGCTGAATAATATCGTCTAAATACAGCCAGAAAACAATATAACATACGTCGCTGGTGCTCAAAGGGTTAAGATAAACAACGTTCAGATAGGTCCAGTTGGGTCCAGACTTGTTGGCATGGGTTCAGAAGGGTTGCAATAGGTTAACAGTGGTCCAGTTGGGTCCAGACTTGTTGGCATGGGTTCAGAAGGGTTGCAATAGGTTAACAGTGGTCCAGTTGGGTCCAGACTTGTTGGCATGGGTTCAGAAGGGTTGCAATAGGTTAACATTGGTTTTCAAATACTAAATTGTGTTATGGTTTATTTTATATAAATATTTTCTCTAAATGGTGTTTTTAAAGCAGAAAATAGGTAAAATGTAATGTATTTTAAGTAGAATTAGGTTTTAGATGTTGATATAAGTATCACACACACAAACAATCATAATTAATTCCACATTATGCAAAATAATCAGCCCAAACCTCAATATAATACTGGGCCACTTCTATGATCAATAACTTTTTTATTTGTAAAGATAGGTCAATTATAAAGGCAGATTTGGGTTCGGGTCGAAAACTACCCCAGACAAGTATGTTTTGGCGTTTCTCTGCGAAAATCGGCAAAATTACGTTTTTCGGGGAAAAGGATTGTAGCTTCCCAGATCAGCCTAATGAGGTTAGGTTACGTTCGGATAGGTCTGGCTGGGTTCACACTGGTTGGGATGGGCTCAGAATGGTGTCAATAGGTCAACTTAGGTTTTATAATCGAGTATAATGTTGGGTTATTTTTGTATGAATATTTTAAGAAACAGCTGTAACACACATAGGAACACACAGCCAGGCGGGGAGAGGGTCCCTGTAGAAAACAGTGACTGGGAACTGGCCAACTTCTATAATCAATATCTTAGCTATCTGTAGAGATAAGTAAATTCTAGTGCCAGCTTCGGACTCAGCTTCGAAAACGGCCCCAGAAAAGTATGTTTACACGTCTCTAGGCGATAATTGACAAAATCATAAAATTCGAGGAAAAGGATTCTTGGCTCCCAGCTCAGCCTAGTTAGGTTAGGTTACGTTCGGATAGGTCCGGTTGGGGCCAGACTTGTTGGGATGGGTTCAGGATGGTCTCAATAGCAATACTTAGGTTTTATAATGGATAATTATTTTCGGTTATTAGTTTATGAATAGTTTACTAAATATGTTAATTAATTGCTCTAATTAGCTCAGAATGTTGTGTTCAAGTGAGTATCAGATTTGTGTTATCATTATATATTATATGTAAACGATACATCAAGGGGAGGTTTTTAGTTGATTCCCTAGACTTCCATCAAGCTTAAAATTACTCCCCCTTGACCCCCTTTCAAGATAAATTTGTACATTTTTCGGCAGAAAAATG